>CM040122.1:481468032-482067349 GCA_022559845.1 Amorphophallus konjac | reverse complement strand
TTATTATAGACAGCGGAAATCCAAACTACGCCCGGGATCACCCTCCGACTTACTGCTCGTCGGAGTAAAAGTGCACGCTCGTCAATTTCCTGAAATGGTTAGGCAACAGAAATGAGTCCAAAGACTCAGTAGACATTAAAATCAATCACATGCTTATCATATACTAACATGTGCAAATCCATGATATATATATAAAGCTAATCATAATTTCATTGCGTTGTACATATACTATGAATGCAAAGGAAATATAATAGAACAGAATAATCTTTCATATTTATAAGAAATTACATATAACAAATCTTATCTGACTTATAAATGACATGGTACATATCTTAGCTAAATCAGATCTTATACAGGTAAACTTATTTTCAGAACATATCAGAGTCATATATCAAATCCGTATTTCATATTAAGCCATGCCTATTTACATAATTACATAATGTATTAGTTAGTTATCATATATTGGATAAGTACATATTGGACATGCATCCCGTCACTATAAGCAGTAGCAAACACATACCTAGGCATTCATACGTTGACTTAAAGACAAATGATCTAAACGCTGGAGTCTATCGGCCTTGATCAACTACGCAGGATTGGGAGTTAATACTCCACCATTCCCCAGATAATTTTCTTATTCTGAGTTCCGGATTTTTCAGAAGTCCGTTTGTCCTCGGAAATGGGCCTAATCCCGTAGCGGAAGCTAACTACGGTTTGTCGCCCCACACCTCCTTAAATTGACACAGCCCATATGCTTAATTAATTTTTTATTCTTATTACATAATCATCTCAATATTTAAAATTTGTCATTGAAATTTATAAAATAACTGAATCATATTTTAATATCATGAATTAGATTTTAATCATAGGGTAGTGAGTCAAATTTATTAACTAAATAAATTACTGTTATATAAAATTCGAAGAGATAGAGAGTAGAGAGAGAAAGTAGAGAGAGATTAGAGAGAAAGTAATATTTTTACAGAATGGTATTTAAATAAATAACCGATTCTAAGCATAGACCATTGGGTTAAATAAATCGCTGAATTAAACCTGAATAATTACATTTCAAATAAAATCAAATCCAAGAAATATAAATATCAAATAATATGCACTTGGTTTATCATGTGCCTACCTTTAGGGTGGATTCTCCCAAATTAACTTTAGTGTCTCACCCGCGAGGACGAATTCCTACGTAAAGAAGGGTGAAATGGTCCAAATAAACTCAAAATCCTCCGTCCAAAATTTTGTCAAATATTTATCTTATTCTGACGCCGTATTTTCTTCTCTGTTTATTTATAAGAGAATGAGAGTGGGAAGAGAGATGAGAGAGTAGAGAGAGAATAGAGAGAGAGTAGAGAGAGTAGAGAAAGTAGAGATATTAGAGAGAGATGAAAAGAATAAATAAATGAAAATAAAAAGAGAGATAAGAGAGAGAATGAGAGAGGGAGATGGGGGGAGAGAAAGATGAAGAGAGGTGGAGAGGGCAGTTACGTGGTGGAGGGGGGAGGAGAAGAAGTGTTGGAAAGAAAGGGGGGAAAGAGGGGTTTATATAGGAGGGAGGGAGAGGATGAGATGAAGGGGAGAAGATGAGGTGAAGGAAGAGGATAAGGAGGGGGAGGAAGGGATAAGAAGGAGAGGGGAAGGTGACGTGGGAGGGGAAGATATTTTGATGAATTTTTTTTTTAACTTCATTCGGACGAGAAGTATAGAGTTAAGAGGGGTGGAAATTTTGACAAAAACCCTTAAAAATCTAACAAAAACAAGGTTTTAAATAGCTCATTTGTTCTATCTTATTTTTGGCTTACCAGATGTCAAAATTAGAAAAAGTGTTCAACATGAAACTTGTAGATCTTTGAATTCTCTTTCTAATGGGCCGAATATTGACCCTATTCTGACATTCCTATGAAACATTACACATTATTAAAGTGAGATATCTTTAATAAAGTTCGTTAAACTCATATTCATTATACCGTTCAATGTATTATACTTTGATTAAGAGAACCTAAAATTTATATCACTTTAAATATAAAATATTTAATTATCTTTAAGTTTCGGGCGGACTTGGGTGTTACAAATCTCTCCCCCTTAAACAAATTTCGTCCTCGAAATTAAAAAAATACTCAATACGTACCGAATAACTGTGGATATTTCTTCCCCATTTTCTCTTCCATCTCCCAAGTGGCTTCTTCTGCTGAGATACTTCTCCACAATACTTTTACCAATGGAATTGTCTTCGTTATCAGCACTTGTTCCTTTCGATCGAGAATGCGAACTGGCTTCTCCTCATATGTAAGATCTGGTTGAATTTTCAATTGCTCATTATCTATAATGTGCGATGAGTCTGGCATGTATTTTCTTAACATAGACACATGGAATACATCGTGAACTCCTGACAATGATGGTGGTAAAGCCAGTTGATATGCCACCTCACCAATCCTTCTTAAGATTTCAAATGGTCTAACGTAATTACCTTTCTTGCCAAATCTCATTACTCCTCTAGTAGGCGAAACCTTCAAAAATACGTGATCCCCAACGGCAAATTATAGATCTCGCCTTCTCTGATCAGCATAACTTTTCTACCTACTATGAGCTGTAAGTAATCTCTTTCTAATCAAATCAACCTTTTCTATACAATCCTGTACAATATGTGGCCCAATCAACTTCCGCTCACCAACCTCATCCCAACAAACAGGTGTTCTACACGGCATAGATGGCAGTTTCGGCCGAAACCGATACGTTTCGGCCGAAACGTATCGGTTTCGGCCATAACCGATCCGAAACACACATTAAACACTGTAGCAATCCGAAACTAAAGGGGGTATCGGTTTCGGGCGAAACCGATACGAGTTTCGCCCGAAACCAAACGGTTTCGGCCCGAAACCGTTTGGTTTCGGCCGAAACTAGTGACTTTATGGCCAATGTTGGCCCCCGAAACCCCATAACCCACAGGTTTCGGCCGAAACCTTCCCCCCCTGGTGTGACAGTCGCTGCCGGTGTCTGCCGCTGCCGCTGCTGCCGCTGCCGCTGCCGCTGCTGCCGCTGCTGCCGCTGCCGCGCCTGTGCTGCTGCCGCTGCTGCCGCTGCCTGCTGCTGCTGCTGCTGGCGGCCTGCTGCTGCTGTGCTGCGGCTGCTGCCTCTGCCTGCGGCTGCTCCTGCTGGCTGCTGCGGCTGCTGCCTGCCGGCAGCTGTCCGACCAAGGGTGAAAGGCCGTCCGACAGGGAGAGGCCGAGAGGGACTGAGGTCTGAGGGAGCCTTCTTGCGCCAACACAACTTCAACTTCAAGGGTTTGATTATTTTGTTTGAGGTTAATTTCATTGGGTTTTGTTTGATTATTTTGTTGTGTTCTTTTGGTTGGGTTAAAAATTTGGGGTAAGCAAGTCTTGCTTATTAAGTTTATTCCAAGGGTGATTAAGGGCTTAAGGGTTATTTGCTAATTAAACCCTAATCAGATTTTAAAAATTGGGGCTTTTGTCTAAATTGGTTTGCTTAGGCTCAATTGAAGTTAAATTAAGGTTCATTGAGGATTTTGGGGTTGGATCATGCGGGTAATTAGTTTTTCCCAAGGGTGATTAATAGTTAATTGCTAATTAAGCCCTAATTAGGTCATAGAAATTGGGGCTTTTGTCTAATTCGAGTTTTTTAGCCACAATTGAAGGTTAATTAAGCTTCATTGAAGATTTTGGGGTGGGATCATGCTGCCAATTGATTTTTTCAAAAGGTGATTAAGGGGTAAATGATAATTAACGGTTAATTAGTATATAAAATTTGGGGCTTTTGTCTAAGTCAGTTTGCTTAGGCTAAATTGAAGCTCAATTAAACTACATTGAAGATTTTGGGGTGGGATCATACTGGTAATTGATTTTTTGCAAGGGTGATTAAGGGTTACTTGCTAATTAAGGGTTAAGTTTTTAATTGTACTTATACCTTTTTGTGTGTCACTGTCTTAATGCAGCATCATGCCTAGACGTCAGCAAACACAGGAGCAGCAAGGGCAGGAGGATCCGGGGTGGGCCCACATGTCTTTAATAGATGCTAAGAGAAGAAAGGTGAAATGCAATTACTGTGGTAAGGAAATGTATGGCGGAATTACCAGAGGAAAACAACATTTGGCAGGGGTAAGAGGAGAGGTCAGACAATGTGACAACTGTCCCCGAGAGGTGCGAGAAGAGATGCGCCAATGCCTTCTGGGGAAAAGGGAGAGGGTGCAACAAAGGGCTGAGGATGAGGCTGAAATTGCTGAGGAGATTTCTGGCAGAAGGGTTAGAAGGGATGATGATGAGGAAGGCACTGAGGATTCTGATCCAGAGCTGACTGAAGCAAGGGAGCGTGAACAAGCCGCTCGAAGGAAAGGGAAGGGAGCCATGGGATCAGGGACCTATGAGAGTACAGCTGCACGACGTCCTGACGTTGGTGTTGCCCCACATACGCAGGGAACAGGTCCCATGGACAGCTATCTGCACAGAAGGCCCCAAGCTACACAACCTAAAATCAAGCAAGCAATGAGAGGGGTCAAAAAATCAGCAGAAGTTGCAGGGCATGCATTTAAATCTATTTGCAAATGGTTTTTTCATGCAGGTGTCCCTGCACATGCAGCTTCAAGTGAATATTTCCAACCTATGATAGATGCCATAGCAGATGCTGGCCCTGGCTTGCAAGCCCCCTCACGTCGAGACATATACGGGCGTGGCCTTGAGGGAGAGGTTGAGGAGCTCCATGATTGGGTTGAAAGCTTCAAGTATATATGGGTGGAGAGAGGATGCACCATCATGTGTGATGGTTGGACTGGTACCACGAAAAAGTCCATGATAAACTTTTTGGTGTATTGCATCAGCGGTACAGTGTTTGTGAAATCAGTTGATGCATCAGATTATGAAAAGAATGCAAATTATTTGTTTCATTTGATGGATGGCATGGTAGAACAAATTGGAGAGGAGAATGTTGTGCAGGTGGTGACTGATAATGAAGCCAGTTACAAGGCTGCAGGAAAGAAATTGATGCAAAAGCGCAGTCATTTATATTGGCTCCCATGTGCAGCACATTGTCTTGATCTGATGCTTGAAGACATAGGGAAGGAAAAGCATGTGAAGAAGACAATTGACAAGGCACAAAAAGTCACACAGTATATCTATGGCCATCCTAGGATACTAAATATGTTCAGGGCGCATGCCAGTGGAGGGCGAGATATCATCCGTGCAGGCCCAACCAGATTTGCTTCCAATTTTATTTCTTTGGAGTCTTTGCACAGGTATAAGATTGATCTCAATTCTTGATACTTTATCCTTACTGATATGTAGCAGTTGATGCAGCTTCAATTTTCATTTATCTGCACAGGTACAAGAATGAGCTGAAAGCTTTCATGTACCACAATGCCCTGCGGGAATACATCGACAAGGGCAATGTTGATACACAGATGGATTATCTGGATGTCTGCCACGTCGTGGACGACAACAAATTCTGGGACAGGGTGTCACGGTACTTGAAAGTAGTCACACCTCTCGTGAAGGTCCTAAGAATGGTGGATGGCGATGAGAAGAATGATATGGGCTATCTATACGAGGCCATGGACCGTGCCAAATTGGAGTTGCAGCATTCCCTTCCCAGACATTATGCAAAATGGTGGAAAATTATTGACCAGAGATGGGACAACACATTACACCATGACTTGCATGCAGCTGGTGAGTGATTAATTGTACTGAAATTGAGGTAATGCCTTTATGTTATTTTATAAATTTTATTTAGTTAATTATACACAAATGCAGGTTATTTCTTCAACCCTCGATTTATGTACGGTGCCGATGCACATGTTGATGGCGAGGTGCTTCAAGGGACTTTAAAAGTTATTGGTCGTTTATCGAGGAATCCAGAAAAGAGACTAGAGGCCGAAGTAGAGGTTCGCCTTTATTTGATACTGTCAATAACATGTATAGAATTTATTTAAGTAGTTATGTTAATCTATTACTTTATGTTTGTAGATGAACCATTACAGAATGAGGACTGAGACATATGCTGACTCCCAATTGCAATACGCTGTGGGAAGAGTGAGCCCAGGTATATTTTATTTTTTGGATTTCTTAACCTGATGAATATATATTTTTACAACTAAAATGCATTTTTTTATGGTTGGTGGAACAGCTGACTGGTGGATAATGGTTAACAACCGAGATATGGGTAGCAATGCATTGGCTTTCATTGCAATTAGGGTGCTCAGTCAAACAACATCAGCAAGTCAATGTGAAAGAAATTGGAGCACGTTTAGCCTTATACACTCAAAGGTTCGCAATCGGCTAAAGGCTGAACGGTTAGAGAAATTAGTGTACTGCCACTACAATATGAGGTTGAGAATAAAGAATATGAGGTTGAGACAACAGCTGCGAGACAAACGCGCCGCCGGGGATGCCGCCGCAGAAATTGATGTGGATGCCTTATTTGATGATGAGAATCCGTTGCAGTCTTGGGTGGAGACACGAGAGCAGGTTGATGAGCCCGTTTTTGATGATGATGATAGAAGATGGGCAGAGGGCATACTAGATGAAGATGAGCAAAGGGATCCCGAATTAAGAAGAAAATCAAAGAGGGCCAGAGATACTCATGCCCACATGTCTAGGGTTGTTGAGGACACTGAGGAGCAACATGATTTTCAGCCAGCTAGACACTCCGACTCAGATAGCAGGCCAGTCACTCCTAGAATGGGCAAGGCACCTACATCCTTAAGAAGAAGTACATCAGTGCATGGGCAAACTGAGAGAACAAATATTGCTGCTCGAGAGGACCCGGCAATTGAACAGTTAAAGCAGATTTATTTGAGGCACACGTCAAGGGGAACAGGATTCATGTCAAGGGTGCAAGAAGAAAGCACACCGGCACAGGAAAAAGCATCCCCAAAGGCCAAAAGGCGACTGGAGACTGCAGGTTTCGTGATCCTTTGATTTTTTATTTTGGAAAGTAACTTAAATTCTTATTATCAGTTCGAATCAGAAAAGGTTTTGGTAGGAGATAAATTATATATTTTCGTATGTGCCAGGTGCTACAGGTGCTACTACTGGCGGTGGGGATGCTGGTGGTCCTTCCTCCTTCCACGCAGACACAGGCAGAGGATACAGTCAGGGTGAGGGAGGACATGAGTCACAGAGTCAATATGGGCATCCATCAGGTTATGGAGGTGGCCAACAGGAGGCAGCGATTTATCGGTCGTGGGGTTATGAACCATCATTCAACTTCCATCCGGCCAGTTCCTCTTCTCTTCCTCAAGATTCTTATGCTGATACTGGATTCGGCTCAAGCCAACCAAACACTCCAAGAGGGATCCAAAGAGGGATGCAGGACTTGGCTACCTCATTGTTTGGTTATAGTGAATATAGACCATACATGCAACATGGTTATGGGTATCAACATCAAGGGCCAGACGATGAGGGAGAAGGTTCTTCTAATAATTATTATCCATATTAGGTAAGAATCAATGAATTTTTGTAACAATTATTTTATCTATTTTGTCTAATTTTGTACTGCTTGTATTAATGTACAATGGAATATTACTTTAACTATCACATGTTCAATGTTTGAAGTTCAATTTTTGTAGTTGTCTACTTCAAAGTTATTGCACTAACTTATTCAGTCAAATGCATGTGTAATGATTTTTGTGATTTTAAGTGATTATTAATATTTTTTATGATTTTTTATCATATTTTTTAGAATTAATTTAATTTTTTTGACCTTTTATATGGGTTTCGGCCGGTTTCGGCCGAAACCGAAACCGAAACCGAGTCAACTCGGTTTCGGACCCGGGCGAAACCGAGACCGAAACCGAGTTTGCCATCCTTGCTACACGGTCTACCATATAATACTTCATATGGTGCCATTCCTATACTTGCATGATGACTGTTGTTATGTGCAAACTCAATTAAAACCAAATGTTCATCCTAACTGCCTTGCCAGTCTAAACTGCACGCCCTCAACATATCTTCTAATGTTTGAATGGTTCTCTCTGATTGTCCATCAGTTTGAGGGTGAAAAGCTGAGCTAAATTTTAATTGTGTACCCAATGCTTTCTGTAAACTCCTCCAAAATTTTGTTGTAAACCTTGCATCCCGATCTGAAATAATAGACACAGGCACACCAAGAAGTCTCACAATCTCTCTGATATACAAATGGGCTAAATCCTCTAATGATTGTGTCTTTGTGATTGCCAAAAAATGGGCTGGCTTAGTAAGTCTGTCAACAATTACCCAAATAGAATCATGTTTTCTCCTAGTCATTGGTAATCCCATCACAAAATCCATAGTGATATGCTCCCATTTTCACTGTGGAATTTTCATCAATTGTAGTGGTCCTGCTGGTCTTTGATGCTCTGCCTTTACTTGTTGACAAGTAAGACACTTGCCGACAAAGTCTGTTATGTCTTTCTTCATGCCAATCCACCAAAAATGTCTCTTCATGTTTCTGTACATTTTTGTACTACCTGGGTGAATGGAATATTGTGATTTATGTCCCTCAGTCAATAGATCTTTCTTTTTTTCCTCATTCCGAGGTACACATAATCTTCCCTGAAATCGGATTGCTCCATCTGCACTTTGAGTAAATCTCGGTGTGCCAATCAATCTCTGTAACTGTTGATCATTTAGTTGTGCTTGCACAATTCGTTCAACCAGTACAGACTGAATAGTTAGTTGGGCCATAAATAAGTTTTTCCCTTTGCATACCGGAGAACACTCCACTACATCAGATGTCATTCTCCAAATCTGGCGTAACTGGATTGTCATTAGTCTCTTCCTACTGAGTGCATCTGCTACCACATTTGCTTTTCCTGGGTGATAATTCAATGTGAAATCATAATCTTTCAAAAGTTCAATCCACGTTCTCTGCCTTAAATTTAATTCTTTCTGAGAGAAAATATATTTTAAACTCTGATGGTCTGTAAATACTTCAAACTGCTCACCATATAAATAATGTCGCCAAATTTTCAGAGCATGTACCACCGCCGCTAACTCCAAATCATGAGTTGGATAATTCATCTCATGTGTCTTTAATTGTCTGGATACATAAGCTACTACTTTGCCATTCTGCATCATGACACATCCTAGTCTTTTTCTAGAGACATCTGTATATATCACAAATCCTCCTGACCCACAAGGTAAAGTAAGCACTGGGGCTGTAGTTAACCTTGTTTTTAATTCTTGAAAACTCATTTCACATTTATTTGACCATTCAAAAGGAACTCCTTTCCTAGTCAATTTGGTCATAGGAGCTGCAATAGAAGAAAAACCTTCAATAAACCTGCGATAGTAGCCCGCAAGACCCAAAAAGCTCCTAATCTCACTGACATTCTTCGGCCTTTCCCAATGCAAAACAACCTCAACCTTAGCTGGATCAACAGACATTCCATTACCAGAAATGATATGCCCTAGAAGTTGAACCTGGTCTAACCAAAATTCACATTTACTGAATTTCGCATAGAGTTGATGTTTCTTTAAAGTTTCCAACACAATTCTCAAATGTTCTTGATGAGTTTCAACAGTAGGAGAATAGATCAACACATCATCAATAAACACCACTACAAATGTATCCAGATATGGTTGGAAAACTCTGTTCATCAAATCCATAAATACTGCTGGTGCATTAGTTAACCCAAATGGCATAACCAGAAACTCATAATGCCCGTATCGTGTTCTGAAAGTAATTTTTGAGATATCTTCTTCTCTTATCCTTAATTGGTGGTATCCAGATCTGAGATCAATCTTTGAAAATACTGTGGCAGTTCGTAGTTGATCAAATAAATCATCAATTCTTGGCAAAAGGTATTTATTCTTAATGGTAACTTGATTCAACTTCCTATAGTCAATGCATAGTCTAAGCGATCCATCTTTCTTTCTAACAAACAGGATAGGTGCACCCCAAGGGGATACACTTGGTCGAATAAACCCCTTATCTAGTAGTTCTTGTAATTGTTTCTTCAACTCTGCCAATTCAGCTGGTGCCATTCTATAGGGAGAGATGGAAATGGATAAAGTATCCGGTAAGAGTTCAATAGTAAACTCCACCTTTCGGTGTGGTGGCAAACCCGGAAGTTCATCAGAGAATACATCTGAAAATTCTCTGACAACATCAATATCTGAGGTGGTTTTCTTATTTTCATTTGAAGGAATAGCCACTACACTAGTCAAATAACCTTGACACCCACTTCTGAGCCATTTCAAAGCCTTAAGGGCTGAAAGTAATGTTTTACTAGAACGGTGCCTTAGACATTGATAGTGAAATATTTGCTCCCCAGGTTTTTGAAAAATCACTTTCTTTCCACGACAGTCTAGAAGGGCAAAATTTCTATCTAACCAATCCATTCCTAAGATGACATCAAAATCAGTCATTTCTAGCAGATACACACATGCTGGCATAATCCTCCCCTGAATTACCACATCAATGGTAGGAATAACAGAAGTCGTTCTAGCTATCTCCCCAGTTGGTGTGTTAATGGACATCTCATCAGTGTTCACAAGTTGTTTATCTTTCAACAATTCAGCAAATCTCAAAGAATAAAGGAATGTGTAGCCAGGTTGGCAGTATCGGCCGAAACGTATCGGTTTCGGCCTATACCGACACCGAAACAGGCCTTTGCACTGTAGCAGGTCCGATACCAAAAAATAATAATATTTAAATGGTTTCGGACCGAAACCGTCCGATTTCGGACCGAAACCGACCGAAACCGTCCGGTTTTGGCCGAAACCTAACCTGCTGGCCCCAATTTTGGCCTTTTCTAACTGTTTTGAACCGGTTTCGGCCGAAACCGAAACCGATACCGAGTCGTATCGGTTTCGGACCCGGCCGAAACTGAGTCCGAAACCGACACTGCCATCCTTGATGTGTAGCACCCGGATCAAATAAAACTCTAGCATGCATATCATCGATAAGAATAATACCTTCAGCTACTGCATTGGCATCCCGGGTATCTTCCTTTGTTAATGCATAAACTCTGGCTTGAACCCTCCGTTGCTGTTATGGTTGTTGCTCTTGCCTTGGTCTTTTTGTACAATCTTTTATCATATGCCCAATCTCACCACATGAAAAATATTTTCCAGCGGCCCGCCAACATTCCCTACCTCTATGTTGCATCCCGCACTGCTGACAAACTGGCATATTATCCCTTTTAACTGGCTGAACCCTATCTGGAAATGCCATCTTTGGCTTCTTATCTTTTCTTACGGATGAACCAAGATTGCCCATTTTAGCATTATCCCTTTGTCTTTTTTTTTTTGATATAAAGCTCTACCTAGGGGTGAGTAAGAGTGTGAATTCAATTCGGAAATCACATGCCAACTCACACCTAGGGGGGTATTTTATTGATCACTAGATTGGAAAAATCATTACATCAATCGAATGCTAGGCATACCTAGCTTATCTAATCTGGCAGCACCCTTTGCCAAACTGGGAAGTTCATGCTGCGAGTTAAAGAAAGAATTACAATTTGAATAGCAAGCAAAATTGGCTAAAGAATCAGCGACAGTATTTCCCTTTCTATAAATATGAGAGATGCTCATAGGTTGTGGAGTGCTGTTCCAAATTTCTCTGACATATGGTAAAATCTCCCACGGACAAGTAGCCTTCCTGTTAATCACTTGCACCAGAATAAGAGAGTCACTCTCAATCATAGTCGGCTGAGAGGATATAGTATGAAGATACGAGATTCCATCCATCAATGCCCGAGCTTCAGCAACAAGACTATTACAATGCTCATAGTGGTGAGTGAAAGCTAGTAAAATGTTCCCTTGGAAGTCCCGGATGACACCACCACCACCAGACTGACCTATCTTCTTGTGAGCTCCGTCAGTATTGAGTTTAAGATAAGGCCAAGGAGGGCATGACCATTTGACTATTTTCACCAAAGGAGTGGCCCGAACTGTTACTTTAATGCCAAGGCCGGCTAGAATATTGCGGCTGCTTGCTGTACCTTCCCAGAGATGAGCATTATTGACAACCTGCTTCACTTGGAATAGAACTTTGTGAAAAAGGCTTTGAGAAGATATAGTTTTTCCTTCAAACCGAGCAGAATTCCTAGCCAACCAAGTCTCCCACAATCCATAGCCAAGAACAACAAGTTTGAATAAACCAAACAACGACTTGATATTGCTTTCCTGAGTAGTATTAATAATCAGGTTTCTAACTGAGTTACCCCTGATGTGACATCCATGTCTTTGAAAGGAAGACCATATAAAGGAAGCCCACTCACTATAGACAAATAAGTGATTCAAATCCTCAACATGAGGGTGTTTGCAGCAGTGACATTTCGAAGGTAAGGGAATGCCCAGAGAGTTGACTCTAGTATCAGTAGAGATACAGTTATTGAGAACTTTCCAAATGAAAACAGAAATCTTTGTTGGGATCCATTTAGACCACATCCGGTCATAAGGAACAGATTCCAGAACAGAAGCAGGACTGGCGGTACCTTTATATGTTGAGGAAATCAAGCATTCTCCCGAGGAAGAGAGGCTCCACACCTCCTTATCTTGATGTTGATTAAGTGTAGTATGCCAAACTGCTGTTTTGAGAGCAGGAGGAAGCATCCTTTCAATTAACAAAATATCTTCAGAAGAAGGGCTCATGATCACATCCCTGACTGTAGACTTCGGGTTAGGAATATTGCAGTTATGCATATAGGAGGCCAGTGGTCTATCACCAATCCAATTGTCCAGCCAAAAGTTAGAAGGGCAATCGTCCCCCACAATGATTCTTTTATATTTCAGGATCAGTTCCTTGGCCTTGGTCCAGCTCCTCCTAGAATGCCCTTTCATCTCCTTAAAATCAACCTCAGATAAGTGTCTGCCTTTAATGTATTTTGCTCTGAAAAAATCAGCCCATATTGAATTAGAGTGAATAGCCTTTTAAAGCATTTTGACTCTAAACGCCAGCTCCATTTGCCTCAAGGATAGGATACCTAGACCACCCTGGTTTACTGGTTTGCAGATGGCCTCCCAATTTTTCCAGTGCCTTTTATTTCCTTGAGTGGAAGAACCCCAGAAAAAATTAGCAAATGATCGATCTAATAATTTATGAATGCCAACATGCAAAGGAGAAGATGCTAGAGAGTAAATTGGAATAGAGGTGAGAATGTGTTTCAGCAGGACAACTCTGGCTCCCTGGGAAAGGTGACTAGGATACCATCCCTCGATCCGTTTCTGTATAGAAGTAATGATTCCAGCAAAATGAACTTTCTTGGATCTGCCACAAATTAACGGGAAACCCAGGTATTTGTGGGGAAAAGAATGATGAGTAAAGCCAGTGATATTTTGAATCCTTTTAACAGTTGAATCCTTTGCCTTAGGGTGAGTGAAGAAACCACTTTTCCCAATATTAACAAGCTGACCGGATGCTCTCTCATAGGTTTTAATAATGTCCATAAGATTTCTAATAGAGGCAGCTGTGGCCTTGCTGAATACTAAAGTGTCATCTGCGAATAAAAGATGGGATATATTAGGGCATCTCTGGGGGCCAGCATACCATCCCACCCGGCCCTCAGTTTGGGCTGAACGGATAGCTCTGCTAAGGGCTAGCTCTGCCAAGGGCTTCCTCTGCTATGATGAAAAGAGCTGGAGCCATAGGGTCTCCTTGCCGAACTCCCCTTGAAGATTTAAAGAAGCCTGCTGAATCACCGTTCAGAAGTACAGAGAACCAGCAATTCTCAATCATGGATTGAATAATGGTTATAAAATCAGTGCTGAAACCAAATTTGGATAATACAGCGTACATGAAGTTTCACTCAATACGGTCGTAGGCCTTAGCCATATCCAGTTTGAATACCACATTACCACCTCTTGTTTTCCTACCCAGCTCATGGATCAGCTCTTGAGCTAGTGCAATGTTTTCCACAATTAGTCTACCTTTCACAAAAGCAGACTGCTCAAAGGATATAATATGAGGCAGGATGGTTGACAGTCTATTACTGATAATTTTTGACATAATCTTGTAAACAAAGTTACAAAGACTAATTGGCCTGTACTCAAAAATATCAGAGGCATTACTGACTTTGGGAATAAGAACAATGGTTGTAGCTGTTAAGAACCTGGGCAGCATCAACTTTAAGGAGAAAAATTCCTGAACAACACTAATGACCACTTTGGCAATAACTTTCCAAGTTTTATGGAAGAAAGCTCCCGAAAATCCATCCGGACCAGGGGCACTGTCCGGTGACATTTGGAAAACAGCATCTTGAATTTCAGATTCCGAAGGAATAGCACATAATTGATCATTATCAGCAGGAGTAACCACCTAGGGAATGTTACTGAGAAAATCCTCATCAATATGATGGTATTGCGAAGTAAAGGCCTTCTGGAAGTGGGCAACAGCAATACCCTTCATCTCCTCATGATCTGAAGTCAGGTTGCCAGCAGATGTCCGCAGGTAAGGAATCAAATTCCTCTTTCTATTTGCAACAGTTTTCATGTAGAAAAAATTAGTGCTTCTATCGCCCTCAGCTAGCCATTTAACTCTGGATTTTTGTCTCCAGTAGCATTCTTGTTGAATCAGCCTGGAAGCCAGTTTAGATTTAGCAGCCTCTAACAGATCAAATGTACTCTAATTCTGGTTTGTGTCATAAAGAAATTCAGCCTTCAGGACAGAATCTTCAGCTGCCATTAAGTTTGCATGAACATTTCCAAACACTTGCTTGTTCCATGCTTGAAGCATTTTCCTCATAGACTTAAGTTTTAAGTAGAGGGTGGATATCTCTGTCTTTCTTCTAATAATTCCCCATATTCAGCTTCCACAACAAAAGCGGTCCTCAAAGCCGCTGCCATAGTCTGATGATCAAAAATTGCAACTCTACTTCTAACATTGCTCTTCAATCCTCTAACAAATTTCTTCACCCTTCTAAGCTCATCTGAACAAATATGGGGGGCATACTTTTCCAATTCAGTAAACTTTGCTTCATAGTCTGCCACTGACATACCTCCTTGAGTCAGATTTAAAATTTCTACTTCTTTCTTGTCCTTCACATGTTGAGGGAGAAATTTTGCATGGAAGACATCAAGAAATTCATTCCAGCCAATCTCAATCTCTGTATCTCTGAAAGTGGTCCTAAGTGCAGACCTCCACCACTCGTCCGCATTGTCCTTCAGCATAAATGTAGCTAATATCACTTTATCCTGCTCTGCACATCTAATGGCTGTGAAAATCTTTTCAATTTCTCTCACCCAATTTTCTATAATCTCCGGTTGACTCTCCCACATAAAAGGACTCATTTTTTTGAACTTCTCCATCAAATTTGCACCGCTGCCCTATTCAGTTGTTCTTGCATACGGGTTTGTAATTGGACTTGCATCATCGCCTGAGTTTGGGCTTGTAACTGCATAGTCTGCACCTCCTAACTCTGACACACCCTGAGTAGACAACACACCCTGCCCACCGGGAGCAAGCTCGCCATGTATTTCTTCTCCGACCACTCCTTGTGATGTGCTATTTGAGGGCGCAGACTCCTCAGGAGAAGTATTTATCTCAACCCTATCACTCCCTGCCATATCCTGCAAGGGAGAACTAACATGAATTAGTATGACTCTAGGTCGGTTTGACAACAAATTCTAAAATAAACTCTTAAGATCTTGTGGTATGGTATATAAATCTGATGGCTGCAATGATTCCAAGTCTCACAACTTTGCTCTGATACCACTCTCTATGGCGCCCCCTTCCCGCGATCCTGTATCGTGTCCGGGGACGTCGCAGCGGATAGACGGAGTGTTGTGGGCCGAGATATTTGCAAGGCGCTAAAGGCCAAACCATCACATATTCCAAAAACATAACCATATCATTTCCATAAGATAAACACTCATAATTTACATCGTATATAGAGTACTGTATATCTCTACTCAAAAGTCATATTTACATTAATTATGCAAAAGAAAACTTAAATCTACTTATTATAGACAGCGAAAATCCAAACTACGCCCGGGATCACCCTCCGACTTACTGCTCGTCGGAGTAAAAGTGCACGCTCGTCAATTTTTTGAAATGGTTAGGCAACAGAAATGAGTCCAAAGACTCAGTAGACATTAAAACCAATCACATGCTTATCATATACTAACATGTGCAAATCCATGATATATATATAAAGCTAATCACAATTTCATTGCGTTGTACATATACTATGAATGCAAAGGAAATATAATAGAACATAATAATCTTTCATATTTATAAGAAACTGCATATAACAAATCTTATCTGACTTATAAATGACATGGTACATATCTTAGCTAAATCAGATCTTATACAGATAAACTTATTTTCAGAACATATCAGAGTCATATATCAAATCCGTACTTCATATTAAGCCATGCCTATTTACAGAATTACATAATGCATTAGTTAGTTATCGTATATTGGATAAGCACATATTGGACAGGCATCCCGTCACTATAAACAGTAGTAAACACATACCTAGGCATCCATACGTTGACTTAAAGACAAATGGTCTAAACGTTGGAGCCTATCGGTCTTGATCAACTGCGCAGGATTGGGAGTTAATACTCCACCATTTCCCAGATAATTTTCTTATTCTGAGTTCCGGATTTTTCAGAAGTCCGTTTGTCCCCGGAAATGGGCCTAATCCTGTAGCAGAAGCTAACTACGATTTGTCGTCCCACACCTCCTTAAAGTGACACAGTCCATATGTTTAATTAATTTTTTATTCTTATTACATAGTCATCTGAATACTTAAAACTTGTCATTGAAATTTCTAAAATAACTGAATCATATTTTAATATCATGAATTAGATTTTAATCATAGGGTAGTGAGTCAAATTTATTAACTAAATAAATTATTGTTATATAAAATTCCAAGAGATAGAGAGAGAGTAGAGAGAAAGTAGGGAGTAGGGAGAGATTAGAGAGAAAGTAATATTTTTACAGAATGGTAATTAAATAAATAACCGATTCTAAGCATAGATCATTGGGTTAAATAAATTAAGCCTGAATAATTACATTTCAAATAAAATCAAATTCAAGAAATATAAATATCAAATAACATACACTTGGTTTATCATGTGCCTACCTTTAGGGTGGATTCTCCCAAATTAACTTTAGTGTCTCACCCGCGAGGACGAATTCCTACGTAAAGAAGGGTGAAATGGTCCAAATAAACTCCAAATCCTCCGTCCAAACTTTTGTCAAATATTTATCTTATTCTGACGCCGTATTTTCTTCTCTGTTTATTTATAAGAGAATGAGAGTGGGAAGAGAGATGAGAGAGTAGAGAGAGAATAGAGAGAGTAGAGATATTAGAGAGAGATGAAAAGAATAAATAAATGAAAATAAAAAGAGAGATAAGAGAGAGAATGAGAGAGGGAGATGGGGGGAGAGAAAGATGAAGAGAGGAGTACGTGGTGGAGGGGGAGGAGAAGAAGTGTTGGAAAGAAAGGGGGGAAAGGGGGGTTTATATAGGAGGGAGGGAGAGGATGAGATGAAGGGGAGAAGATGAGGTGAAGGAAGAGGATAAGGAGGGGGAGGAAGGGATAAGAAGGAGAGGGGAAGGTGACGTGGGAGGGGAAGATATTTTGATGAATTTTTTTTTAAACTTCATTCGGATGATAAGTATAGAGTTAAGAGGGGTGGAAATTTTGACAAAAACCCCTAAAAATCTAACAAAAACAAGGTTTTAAATAGCTCATTCGTTCTATCTTATTTTTGGCTCACTAGATGTCAAAATTAGAAAAAGTGTTCAACATGAAACTTGTAGATCTTTGAATTCTCTTTCTAATGGGCCTAATATTGACCCTATTCTGATATTCCTATGAAACATTACACATTATTAAAGTGAGATATCTTTAATAAAGTTCGTTAAACTCATATTCATTATACCGTTCAAGGTATTATACTTTGATTAAGAGAACCTAAAATTTATATGGACTTTAAATATAAAATATTTAATTATCTTTAAGTTTCGGGCGGACTCGGGTGTTACAAACTAAGACTTCAGCAAGGATGGTGCTGGTGGATCAGAAGCTGCATGTCTCTGAGAAGGCATCCTAAGCTCAGTCTGACTCATGGAATGCATGATCGGCTGATCTGAGTTGGGATCAGCAGTGGTTGATCCAATTTCAGCCCCTAAGGTCTATCCCACTTAGAAGATTAAAAAGAAAAGAAAATAACGAAAATGAATCTGATTTGGGCAAAATCGGACTGAAATCGGCCAAATCAGATGCTTATCAGCTGATTCTTTTATGATTGCCCGATCATGGCCAATTAGGGTTTATTATAAAAATATGAAATACTTTTTGTCTTTTTAAGTGGGTTGGCTCGCTTCCATTGGAGCCACCAGATCCGATCTAGATCGAGATTGGGTATTACCCCATCTGGGTACCTGATCTGATTCAGAATTCCTTGTTCTGACTCTGAGGTAGCTAATTGGGCAATGGGTGGTTTTGTCAAGAAGGATGGGGATCTTGGTGGAGTTCATAAAGTGGTTCTTAGTAGGAATTGAAGTTTCATATCATGCCCAGAGAGGATACCACCATGCTAGGTTTAACAGATTGGGGCGTTCTTGATGTGGCCAAAGTGCGTGGCTTTCTGATGGCAGTCTCTGAGAAGAAGTGTTTGCTTAGTGGACACATTTACGACTTTTGCGGAAAGCAGAGAGCTTACCATCCAAAGGTCGGGACTGGGAAGAGAGAGCTTTCTTATGTAATATGCTATGATCTGTGGGACACGGAGACGGGTGTCAATTGTTGACATAGATGCCTGTCAAATGCGGCAAATGATAAAAAATAGGACACGAGGACATAAAAATATAGTTTTACATATTTAAGATTATATATTTATTTATAAATATGTATTGAAAAACTAATATAGAATGTTGATTAAGCTGATAAGTTTCAACTCAAACAATAACTATATAATTGAGGAATGCTATGGTGCCACATTATTTACCACCCTTCTGATCACACTCTTTTCCCATCGTCCAATTTGAAAATCAAACAGCAGGAAAAGTAACGTAAGTTTGGTGCTCCCTAGTCAGGTGGCTGAGATGAGAAGAACAAAAAGAGTGGTAGAATGTATGGCACTATAGCATTGCTCACATGCTCCAACTAATAGAGAGTTTAAATATTAATTCTTGTTAAATTTTAAATGTATACGTTAAAATTTTAACTATTTTTTGTGAAAGGCTTAAACATAAATATAATATACAAAAAAGAGAGAGTGATGGAAGAAGAGTGAACTTCAGGGCGCATGTCGACACGGGTGTCCATGTCGGCCTGTGTTGACAAAGCCTCGAGGTTACAAGGCCATGTCCCTCTAATTAAAGGCATATCACCTTTGTGACAGGCCTTAGCGAAGCCTATGGAGGTAGGCTTCATGTTTTGGAATTGCCATATGTTGAGCTTCTCATACAGAGGGTCGAAGGGCATGAGAGGGTGCTTATATGTGTATCCTGGGTTTCATGTGCTTTGTAATTATGTTTGATTAAATATGTGGTATCATCCACTTCAAAACAAAAAAGCAGAAGCTGTAAAGCTACTCCCAAATTGAAGATTTTAATATTAGTAGTTGGTTCAAAGGAGGTGGCTGAACTTGGCCTGTGCCAAACTGACACGAGTTTATCACGTAGGACTAAGTATGAAATACCCTATTATACATGGACAAATGTCTGATCTAACTTCCGGGCATGTTCGCTTTTCATTTTGATTCTTATATGTCAAATTTTACATACTATATGCGTCGGGATTTCAACTTCTTTGTCCTGCAGGCGCTTGTGGAGAAGGATTGGCTTGCATTTGGTCATCCATTTTCTGATCGCTTGGGGATGCCAAGTTTACCTGGCAATAATGTTGCACCCACAGAGATGTACAGGCAACCTTCGGGTGTGAATGCGACAACATCTCCCATGCGAACACCTTCAGGATCAGGTTTCACTTCTTCATCTAGCAGTTCTCATGGGCAGGCATCAAACAATATTTCTCCAATATTTTTGCAGGTAATATCAGTGAAAAATGATGTTTGACTGGTTGTATGTTGTGATAAGTGTAAGAACTAAGATATGTGGTGTTGGGGAACCATGTTCTAAGTTCTCTGTCAGTGCAGAGAAAAATGTGGATAAAAACTTATTATTCCTGGCCATCTACCTACTGCCATTTGTTTTATGTATATATACCTATACATATGCACACATATACAAGTAGATAGACTTAGGTAGCTGTATGAAACCTATATAAAACAATATATTAATTGCATCCAAATGTGTAACACAATATCATCTTGGTCTACATTAATGTTACATTGTAGTGTGCCATAAAATATTGGCTTTATAGACCAGTGCATCATCTCTTGTCAATGGGGCATATTATGGGTGAAATCCCTGCCATGCTCCTATAGGCAGGTATTTGTTATTCTTCTGAGACCAGAATGTACTAAGTATTTTTCTTTATAATTTGAGAACATATTTCGCTGGTTGCTTCATCAACCACTTTTTAGTTTGTTTCTTAGACAAGCCGTGACTTTCCTGCAACTTCGAAATAGGTTTCTGATGGAGAAACTCTCTGGATCATTTGCAGTGGGTTGATTGTGTTTCACAGTTGCTGAGGATGTATCCATCTGCTTTTGAGTTCTCTTCGGTAAGTAACAGTATATTCAAGAAATTCTTGTCATCAGCTACTAGTGAACTGTTGTTTGCTAGCTCTCATATGGCTATTTCCTGTTCATTTTTTGGGGGCAGACTTTTCTAGTTGATTTCCTGGATTGCATGCTGTCATGCCGCTTTGGGAACTTCTTATGCAACAGGTACTTTCCATAGGGTTCTTCATATCTGGGAGAGATTTATCTAACGTAGATAGGAGATCAACGAGGTCTTACCTTCCAGCACTAATTACTTCCTATTATCTTTTCCTACGTTTCCTAGGGATCCTGTCCCCTTGATGTAAAGCATCACCTATGTCGAACGTTTAATTTTCTGTTGCCCTCTTTCGTATGCATCATTTGTAATATTAACCTGCTAATCGGCATAACCATGCAGTTATCTGTTTTCTGTATTCTGTACCTGCACAATAGCTAAATCGTTCAGTCTACTACTACCAAGTGCCAAAGAATCTTGGTTGCTCTTGCAGTCAGAAGTCTTCAATAACACCTTATTTATTCGTGTTGTGCCTGCAGCGAGAAAGAAAGGCAACAGTCTGGTATTTCTGACACATGTGGGTGCATGTGGATATATCTAGCTGATTTGCGTTCTACCGACGATGGCTTCCATGAGCATTGTAATCCTTTTTATGACCCACATAAACACAACTGTCCACTCTTACCTCCTGCGGCAGCATTAGCTCCAACTCTTTGGCCCCAATTTCATTTGCGATGGTCATGTCCTTCAGAAGCTCATGCTGGAGAACTCGAAACTCAAGTTCGCATCCTGAATAAAAAATATGCAGACATCATGAAGGTATTCTTTCTTTGTTTCCAAATCCTTGTCTAGATGTTTTCATTTGGGGTTTCAGACATTAATCTGCACCTCATCAAATTTGGGGATGAAAAACAAGGATAAAGCAATCGAAAGAAGAGACTTAGCTCTTGCAGGAAAATAAGGGACATGCAATGACATGGCAACCAAACAATATGACCTTTTTATTCTGCAGTTGGAGTGATAAACTCCACATAGATGCTCATTAATTTTGTTGTCCCCATCAATTCATTTTGCTTCCCGTAAACTGCCAAAAGTTGGGCGCCAATTAGTCCCATGCACCACCAGAGCTGCTTGGTTTTGGATCGTTTGTAGTTTGTTCAATCTAAAAATGCTTGTTCTCTTTCCTTCAGGCAAAGAACACAGCTGAAACGAAGGTCAATGACCTCAGAAGTAAAATAGAATCATTGACAGTGGAGCTACAAAAGGAAAGACAGCGCT
This sequence comes from Amorphophallus konjac, assembly GCA_022559845.1. Lineage (NCBI taxonomy): Eukaryota > Viridiplantae > Streptophyta > Magnoliopsida > Alismatales > Araceae > Amorphophallus > Amorphophallus konjac. The sequence goes on along the minus strand of CM040122.1, from coordinate 482,045,496 downwards.
GCAACTCAGCTATGATCACAGTCAAAAGAGCCTGCAGGGAGAGTCTGGCAATGAAACGGGCAGTACAATCACTTGGCTGTAGGGTGCAGTTTTCAAGCAGTGGGAATACCATGGACACAGAAAACATACTCACAGAATTAGAACATATATCTACGAAGTCTTCCACTAGAGACTCTGATGGTGAATGCCAGCAGAGTGAGAAAGCGGATTTTTCTGTTTCCATTTCAGCTGTAGAAGATAGCCTTCTTGCAGATAGTCCTCTGAATGAGGTGTGTGAAACTTTATGCCCCTTTCGCACAAGAGATGGCTGCAGGTGGCCAGATGCTGGTTGTGCACAGCTTGGCAGTCAGTTTGTCGGATTTAAAGCCAATTTTGATGCATTTGATCGTCTTTCAATATATGATTGCTATTTCGGTTCAGAGTAACAAATGGGATTTTCAGTGAACCTTTACCGTATAATAAGGATGGAGCTCTTTAGGGGCGATAGGGCGTGATCTGTGCACTGATTTCTTTTTCTAGACATCAGTTCTAACCATTTGGTGGCGTTAAATGTATGATGCAGAATTTGCTTGGTCGGGGGTTTTAAGGTAATGCCAAGCACAATCATTTTTGACAGCCATTAAGTAGTTTGTGAAATTTCTCCTTTCATGTGGAATGGGATGCCGGATTCAGGATCTGTACAGAACAGCTTCTGAACGAGCTCGGAGGCCATGTACATTGCGAGTAATTTAGTTCAGAGTGTAAAATTTTCTCACTTGCTAGATACAATTCTCCAATTGTATTTTCTATTCAATGGCATCAATCTTTTTGACAAAAACATGATAATTGCTGTTTCATTTCCCATTCAAAGATGCCAACAAATTCGTCTCCAGACATGTAAATTGTACACTGGGACCCTCAGCTTACATTATGCAAACCTAGTCATTTCTGCCATTTTCATTTCCGGTTTATTTGTGATTTCGTTCTTTTTATCAGTTCTCCTTTCTGACATTTTCATTTCCGGTTTCTGCTTTTGAGAAGTGAGAATCTTCCATGTCACCATATTTTTTGAGAATAATCATATATAATCTCAGAATCTATTTTATTCTATTTTATTATCTTAAACTTAGATTCTTAATATTGTCGTCTATACCTCCATACTAACCTACATTCCATCGCATATAGTTGGATTAAGAAAAAAAATAATCTACTCTTGATTAATCTCCTCACATGAAATTGGTGTATCTATCTATCTATCTATACAAATTTTCTTGTATATCCCACGAAAATCTTATTTCATGTTTTCAGCTCAATATTCATTCAATTTCAACGTCAGTGAAATTTGAGGGATATAACTGAAACAATAATTCACATAATGAGGTATATGATAGAATATAAAGAATAGCATAGAATATGTAAGATTTGAGGTCTATATGTAATTGTTCCTATTTTCACTTCGACTTAAAAACTGATGCTGTATTGGGTTGCAACCTGGCACAACTTTTTAATCGATCTTGGCACTTTTTAATCTAACCTTCGAGCAAATATATTCGGAACGCCCCAATTTTGGTAATAAGCAAATATGAAAGTGAAAACAAACTTGTGGACATCGATGCTCCAGATAGTTGATGGAAATATAAGATTATTTAAATATTTTTTGGATTTTTTTGAAAAATACCTTCCTGACAGTTTATTTGTGAAATTATCCCTACTATTTTGATATTGTTTTTGATAACCTTATGAAGAGTTACTTACCGTCACTACCCCAATCACGGCCTAGTTCAAGTTCATCTCAAGTACCCGATCGCTAAGAAGCCCACAAGCTCACCTGGCAAATCACTGCGGCCCGCGGGTCTCGATCACTAGCCTAAGCCCGGCCCATCAGGTCAGCCCACCTGCCACTATTTTTGAACACTAGTCTCGATCACTGACGGTCACATGGCACTCACGAACCCCTCACACACCCACACCGCTGCCCACATGCAGGCCTCGTCTGCCAGAAGAAATCCCGCTCCTATATAAGAAATTCAATCCCTCCTCGTACTGTAAGCAATCTTCGCTCGTTGAATCTCACACTTGAGCCTTCACTATTCCTCTTTGACTTGAGCATTAGACGGTTTTTCACTGAGCACCCCTAAAGGCCCTATGACATCTAATCTTAGTGTGTGTAGGGTTTGGAGGCTGAGATCCCTACTTTCCTGGGAAACAAATCTTGGTGAGTGAAAGTTTCAACGGAATCCTCTCTCCAGTTTTGAACCTCTACACCCTCTTATATCAACAGAGAAATGCTAGTCGCACATATCAACCGGTAGAAAAGTTACCCGTCCAATGTATTATTGGTCCATGTCATTGACACGTGAGTCCCACTCATTAAATTTATTAAATACTTCTTAAATACTTATGTACACTTTCACCTATTTGTCACACATATTCATATATTTGTCACCCTTAGATAATTATTTTTCACCCTTAGATAATTATTTGTCACCCTTAAGTAGTATTAGAAGTCTCATTCGTCACAGTCTCGAGAATGCGCAAAAATTTACAAAAGTTAACTATTTGACACCCTTATATAGCTATTTGTCACTCTTGCATAACTATTTGTCACCCTTGTATAATTATTTGTCACTCTTAGATAGTTATTTTTCACCCTTAAATAGTATTGGAAGTCTCATTCGTCACCTCGAGAATATGCAAAAATTGACAGAAGTTGGCTATTTGTCACTCTTACATGGCTATTCGTCAGTCTTAAATAACTATTTGTCACCCTTATAGTATTAAAAATCTCACTGGAAACACGCGCAAAACTGACAAGAAGTGGGACCCACACACTGCATATGGGGCCCAATGAAAGATAGGATGGGTAATAAGCTTACCCTCCGCATAGGTAATAAACATTTCTCTATATCAATATAGGGTCAAAGTGTCCCGCCAGTTAACCCCCTTAAAGATTCAAAGAATATTTCATTTCATCTATATAATTAATTTTTTCTATATAATTAATTTTTTGAATGAAACTTCCTTTATAAAAAGAAATGTTTATATATATATATATATATAGAGAGAGAGAGAGAGAGAGAGAGAGAGAGAGAGATTATGATAGATTAGGGATATTTTGATCTGTTTTTTATAGAGAGAGAGAGAGAGAGATTATGATAGATTAGGGATATTTTGATCTGTTTTTTCAAATAGATTAAAAGCTGACCAAGGTTAAAAAAGTGACTTTAAAGAAATCCTAATGGCCGGTGACAAGGACATTTTTACAAGTATCGTGACATAGTTAGGTTATTAATAATAACATGAAAGAGGGATAATTATCTATAGGCTCTCTTTGATAATGAAATACGAAAAAATAATTTAAACTCAGATAAATTATTTCTATTTTTCACGTTTGAGAGAGAGAGAGAGAGAGAGAGATTATGATAGATTAGGGATATTTTGATCTGTTTTTTCAAATAGATTAAAAGCTGACCAAGGTTAAAAAAGTGACTTTAAAGAAATCCTAATGGCCGGTGACAAGGACATTTTTACAAGTATCGTGACATAGTTAGGTTATTAATAATAACATGAAAGAGGGATAATTATCTATAGGCTCTCTTTGATAATGAAATACGAAAAAATAATTTAAACTCAGATAAATTATTTCCATTTTTCACGTTTGAGAGAGAGAGAGAGAGAGATTATGATAGATTAGGGATATTTTGATCTGTTTTTTCAAATAGATTAAAAGCTGACCAAGGTTTAAAAAGTGACTTTAAAGAAATCCTAATGGCCGGTGACAAGGACATTTTTACAAGTATCGTGACATAGTTAGGTTATTAATAATAACATGAAAGAGGGATAGTTATCTATAGGCTCTCTTTGATAATGAAATATGAAAAAATAATTTAAACTCAGATAAATTATTTCTATTTTTCACGTTTTGGTTTGAAACGTATTCGAGTTAAGGTGTAATAACTCTTCCACCTTTTGACTGGAACTTCTATCTTTTTGCTGCAATGAATTATTTCAAGAAAACTTAGATTGTGAATCAAAAAACCTACCCACCTTACTGTAACACCCAAAGGTCCACCCTTGTAGGGGCGAGTGTGCAATACGAGTGAAAGGTGGACCAAAGGAAGAGGAAGGAAAGGTGACCGTGATCGTCACCAAGGCCTAGCAACATAGATAGCAGTAAAAAATCTCACCACTAGAATGCTAAGTACCTTGGAAAAGAGCCTAGATAGAAGGAAGCATGTTGGCTGATGAACGCGATCGCTCTGGCAGCCGCGACCTAATGAACGTGGTTTTCCTAGGGGCTGTGTCCTTTAACATAAGCCCAGGAGTAGAGTTCTCTTCCTCCTCTCTCTTTAGCCAGCCAAAGGGAGAGGGTCTCGTGCTAGATTACTGCTATAACCTGCAAAGAAAGACGAAGGACACAAAGGACAACCCAATTAGCCTAAGGATTAAGTGTAGTATCTATAAAGAAAGGGAAAGAACACACAAAAGGAATGGGCTTTATATGGGAGGTTGGGTGAATTTTAACTAGGGATGTCAAAAATACCCGCAAACCCGATTATCCGCATCACCCGACCCGTGATGGATCGGGTAATACCCGAATAAATGGATGTGGATTCGGGTTCGGATATGTTTAAAATATATGTTGCATATTCGGATAGAGTATGGATTTAGTACATCCGAATTCATACCCGATCCGAACCCGTTCTTAATAACTCATTGAACATATTAGGCTTATGATTTTGACATAAACTCAACCCGTTGTCCTCCTTGTTGGGTTTATGAGTTTCGCCTTCTTGCTAAAATTGTAAGGACGTTTTTATAAAACATAAAAATTACTTTGGTAAGAAAATTATTAGTCGGACTTCTCTTTTTTCACTTCCCATAAATCTCACTTTCCCTTAGATGTGGATGTGGCCTCATGATTTATAGATGGATACGGATATCTGCGGATATATCCATACCCGTGACGGATATGCCCGTATCCATACCTGCAAAAATAATAGGGTACTATCCGAATAGCTATTTATAAAATTTTTACGGATAGGATATGGTATTGGTTTACCCGATCCGAACCCGATCCATTTATATCCCTAATTTTAACCCCTCTTTGAGAAGCCAGAAGAACAATAGGTGTGTGTGTGATGCAGCAAGTGATGTAGAAACGAAATATAGATGTTATTGTACAAATGATGCAAAGAAGAACAAGAGAAAAAACTATGCAAGAGAACTAAGGTGACTTGAAGAAAAACTAGCGTGTGAGAGAGATGATGAGGCGAGTCCCTAGTTGAAGCTTGAATCAATAACGTAGCAGCACTTCGTGGCAAGCTCCAGACGTCCTCCTCCTTCGAGCTCTAGGCTATGGGGAGGTATTTATAGACTCTAGAAATCCTAGGTCGGAGTTGGAGGATAATTACTCAAAAGATGAGTTTAGGGTGATAAATCTATGGGATATTGATGGGATAAGGGCCCTAGAGTGATTAGGAATTGATCTGGCATGAAATCCTCAGAGTAGAAAACTTGAAATAGGACTCTAGTGAGTTCTCGGCCAAAGAAGATGGACTTCAGTCGGAACAGGATTCTTTCTGAGAACGCAGTCGATCGTGCGACCGCGACTTGGTCTGATTGCGGTGGGTCGTGCGACTACGATCAGGATGAGTTGACCAGACCGTTGAAAATTTTAAAAAATTGAATTTTAGGGCCTATTGGGGTGGAGAATGGATCAAAAATAGACTCAAAAACCTGCCAGAAAATGGCCCAACAGCAATGGCTAATTCTAGACATCAATTAAAATGGATAAGAGGCAGGCTCAACTTGAAGGTTTAAAACGGGTGTCAACACTTAGCAAACTGTATTTTTGCTTATTCTCTTGATTAAGGTCTGTTATTCAGTCCTTATAACCTTATAAAGAAGCCCTAAATAAACATGTAAGGAGCATATTTTTGCAAAAAAAAATCTTAATATTTTATGGTTTTTATATCTCATCATGTTTGCAAGACATATACAAGATGAAAGTGGCCCAAGTCAAGGTTCCCCGACTCGGGGATCCGACTGAATCAGTACAAGTCAGCTCGACTTAGGTCTAAATCAAATTGACTCGATCAAGTCTCATATTTAAAATCTTTTGTTATTTTTTGTAAAATTAAAACTTCTTGCAATATTTGAATTATTTACCATGTATTCTAAGATGTAAAATTAGTATTTCATCAATCTAAAATATATATACATTATTTAGTCTATTTTTCATACATTATTTAGTCTATTTTTCATATTTAACTAATTTTTGAACATCATATCATTATTAGATAGTCATTAAATGAATAAACTTGACAAAAAAGTTTAATATTCTTCATCTGTGAAATGTAAGATCTATGACTGTTGTTGTATCATTTTATGATTACTATAATTTTTTAAATTTTAACAATATTTATATTAATTTTTAAATATTATATTATTATTTAAATAATTTATAATAACTATTACAATACTAAGCAGAGTATATAGTAAATTCGTCCAGAAATAATCCAAGTCACCCGAGTCAAGTGAGTCAGAACCATGAACGAGATAACCAAAAAAGAACTATCGGGCAAAGATATGTCAACCAGACTTAAAGAGGACCAACACTACGTTTAGCCCCACTTTGGAAAGGAGTTAGCCTAAGGTTAACTCATGGCTAATCAATTTTGAGCTTTGATTGGAGGCCAACGTTAATCGGGCTTCCTGTTGGGCTAACCCCGAGATAATCTCGGGTTTTGAAACCCACCTCGCAAGGTGGGTTACGTTTGTCCCGATGTCGCGTTCTCATTTCTACCCTGGCACTTCGGAAGGCGAACCACGTTGGACATCGCGAAGCTCATCTTCCCTCCTATAAAACCCTTCTTCCCATGGTGCGAAACCCTCATCTCACCATAGATCTCGTGTCGATCCTCTCCATCCTTCCTCGTGCAGACATTGTACCTCTCGATCCCTTTGTCATATGGCCTACGGCGACTCCCTATGTTGTGGTTTCTCCCAGAAGCATTCACATTCGTCCTCCCTCGTCCCTGGCATCTCTGCGACCCAACAACGGTGCCTTCCGGTGGTCGTCGTTCTGACACTAGAAATGGGAGGGAATCTTGCAACTTTGATGTATGCCATCCCTTCCGCCAGCTATGCGTAGGTTATTGTAGTCGACTCCTTTCTCATGAATGAACAGTTAAATTTTTTTCCTTTCAAGACACATCCACGATCATCCCTCGCCCCTTTCTCAGCTGCTCTTGACTTCGTCTTCTCGATCCCTCTACATTCCCTCTTCACCTACTGCGGTTGATTTTCGATGACGACGGTGGTACGATCATTGTCTCCGGCGATCGTCGTTCCTTGCCGGTTGTGTGCCGATCGGTGGTGCTCTGACTGGTGTGTCGGATCCATCTGTGTTGTCGTTGGTATCAACTTTCATTGTTAACCGTAAGGTTTTTCTTCTCCCTCTTGTCCCAAAAAATGGTACATATTTAGTCTTCATCTTTCATGTGTGGTCATAGATCAAGAGCACCGATCTGCCATGTGGGATATGTGTTCCTTGTTCTTTTCATTCATATTTGTAATACGCTACTCTGCTTATATTTTCTGCGTACATTTATTTTTAGACATTATTATTCTTACCTCTATTCATCTTCAAACACCAATTTTTTCGTTATTGTCATTTTCATGTTCATGCAATGCTCGAAAAGTTTTAAAAAGAGATTGACATTGTAGATGGTAAATATATATTGAGGTGTCACTCTTGCCTCAGGGTTTATAAATACACATTTATTGAAAGTCAAGTAATTATGACAGTCGAAATAGCCACTTTCAAGAAAAGAATCCTACAAGTCAGTTGATTTTGATTTCTAAATGTAAGATATAATATTTAATTTAATTATGTAAGAAAACAGTTGGATATGTATTTGTTTAGATACCTAATAAATTCATCTAATGACATTTATAATGTTTCCATATCTTGCATGTGTTTAGTTCAGCTGGCATCTAACTTATTGCTATCTGATGTTTTTTTTTTGGCCATTTGGATGATTCATATATTAGGTGGGTCATCTGATATGATTTACAGTAAACATATATAACATCTTTGTTTCTTATCTATATTTTTTGTTAATGTATGACCAACCACTCATTTGCATTTAAAATTTAATTTTCTTACCACCAACACTTACGACCAAAATGCCATGAATAAATAATTCAACATATGTTTTTGAAACCACTACCTTGTATTTTGAGACTCGTAGATACCTAGTAAATTCATCCTGTGACATTTATAATGTTTCAACTTTCAATGTTTTGCATGTGTTTACTACTTTTGGTATCTAACTTGCTAGTGTATGATGTGTTTTTCCCAACCACTTAGATGGTTCATATGTTAGATGGGTCATCTCATATGACTTGTTGTAAGCATATATAACATCTTTGTTTCTTGTCTATGTGTTTTGTTAATATATGACCAACCACTCATTTATATTTCAAGATTTAATTTTCTTACCACCAACCCTTCCGACCAAAATGTCATTAATAAATAATTCAATAGATGTTTTTGAAACTATTGTCTTATATTTTGAGACTCGTAGAACCTACTTCCAGTTCTACAAGTAGAAAAATTACTTATTATTTTGTAGGAAGATTAGATCAGGTTAACATCTCTGTTGTTGTATGCCACCCTTCTCTTCTTCCATATCTAAGTTAAGATAGTTGAACTCTCAAGCATACAAGCAAATAAATCACAAGCAAGAAAACATTTTGAATAAACCTGAGGATGAATTGTTATCTTAATCAGCACTAATTTGCAATATGAAAACACAGGAAGTAACGGCAGTGCATGCACATTAGCACATCTAAAATATATAGGATTGAGAGAGAACCCTCCCCCCCCCCTCCCCCTCACCGTAAGGATATTTCACATATCTAAAATATATAAAGAAATTTTGAAAACGCTGATCCCAAGTCATGATCCACCAAAAGATGATGCACCATGACATTAAGACCAACGAGGCCCTGATCATTGTATTCATTTTTTCCATGACATGTAACATGCTAATTTACAGCCATCCTATTTCTCCAACTTTATTTGTCATTTACTTTACATGGATTGTAGCCATTTTTCTGTGCACGTTTCATTGCGTTTCAGGTTATATGTATTAACTTATTAGGAAGGCGGTTGAATAAGAAACGCGGAAAAAATCTGCACATTATCTGGGAATCCACGCAATGACAACGCGAAATAAGCTGTGTACTCGATCCCCGCAATGGGCCGGCAACTTACCGGCTTCAGGAATCTGTTCGTGCGACGTCGTCCGGAGTTGGAAGACCAAATCAATGTTCCAGAAACGGACTAAACAGTTGAATCAATGGTACTAGACCCTTTTTCCTTGCCCGTCCCTCAGCAGTCGGGCAATTCCTTCCAGAGACCCACATCCAGACACAGAACCACCAGCACACCCCTCCCTCCACCCCTGGCCCAAAAGAAAAGGAGAACAAAAGCGCCTTACCTATAAAATTCATAGTTTTTCGCATAAGGCCTGATTATTATTCACAGTCCACAGCGAGGAGACACATTCAATCCGGATGACCTCTTAGTCGATATGCACACGCAACTGTCATGAGCATCATCATGACCCCTGAAGAAGTCAATCTTATTCTCACCTCGAAAAAGAAGCAAGAGCATGTAACAAGTAGCTAGCCATAGTAATTAAACACTATTATATGAAATAGGCAGGTATACAAATCTACCAAAAGAATCTGGCCTTCGGACGCCCCTAGAAATGGCTTGTAAGAATAATCATGTGGAAATGCACCACCACAGTATTGTAATTTCTAGCGACATGCAACAGGTTTTGAAGTAGCCCGCTTGACAGCTTCAGCATATGTCCTATGCTGGTAAGTTAGAGTTGACTCGAGCAAATCCCACAGTGATGTCTTCGGATTCCAACCTACGATGGATGCAGCAGATTAGGGGCACATCTCATTAGTACCAAAGAGGCAGCAAAATGCAAAGAGGTGTCACGGGATAGATGGGTCGTACCAAGTTGCTTATTGATGATGGTCATGTCTGGAATACGTTTGTCACTGTCATCATACCCTTCTCCGTAGAAGTCCTGGGAGCGCACAGCAATTGTTGGAACCTCCGGCGGGAGGTCTCCAGACACCTTTGAGTAAATCTGATAAATAACCGCAGCAGAGCAGTCAGAAACGTAAGCAGGACAATGCAGGTATTTAATTGCTGCAGGTTGCTAACTTGCTTTTACCTGTGTCATCATTTCAGCGAGCTGTCTAACAGTAACCTCATTGTTGGGATTTGCAACATTAAAAATATGACCATTGGCTCGGGCTGGATTTTCCTGATAAGTAAAATCAGATAATTGGTTTCTGCAACAGCCATTAAAACATCCAAAATAATGGAACTGATAGGAAAGATTTTCACATACAATCATTAACAAAACAGCTTCGATAGCTTCCTTGATGTAAACAAAAGTTCTTTGGGACTGACCACCATCCACAAGCTTTAAAGGTTCACCTCGAAGAAGGTTCTGCATAACAAAAGTAGATGAACTGATAACATCTTGTCCAGCAATATTCCACAAGCCCATTATCTAGTGTAGCTTACATTGCTGAAACATGCCAGAACTCTCGGAACACCCTCACTTGGGCCGTCAATTCCGGGGATAAAATCCATCCTTGGTCCAATCCAATTGAAAGGTCTAACAATGGTGAACTCAAGCCCATTTTCTGCTCCCTCAGCTAGAACATATAGTACAGGTAAAGTGAAACTGTCAGAGTACAGAAGTACATTGGTCCTGTGTTCCAACCTGCTTACCATAGATTAACCTCTCTATTAGTTGCTTGGCACATGCATAGGACCACCTCTGTTTCTCAATAGGACCAAAAATACAAGGTGATGCATCTTCTTTGAGGATGTAAAATTCAGGTTCCTGCTAATAAGAAAACATAGCTGATCAGAAGTATGCTTAATAAACAAGTTCTTATTTCACTTTATATACACCGGAATAAACTATTTTGCATAGTGTTCTATCAAGTGGTGCAACAGAAATATGATATGCCAACACTATTTCCAGTCTAACAAGGAATACCAACAGACATTCATAGTTAAAAAAGGCTGAATGGGCATGCCAGACCAAAGACTCAGACCAACCTAAAGTACTTAGGCTTCGTTTTTGCACTAATCTCAAAAGATGTTGCCCAGTAAATGGCCGACCTAGAAGAGGGGTGAATGGGTAATTAAAAAATTAATTGTGATAAACCAGGAGTTCAGATCAGTATGAGTAGAAACGTATGAATGCTGCAGAAATAGTGTGAATAAAACTTTGATTGTTATATAGAGTGTTTTAGAATGCTACATAACAGAGTTATAGCGCTTGAACAGATGTAGAATGAAACTAAAGTGCAGCAAATGGAAGAGCAATCACACAAGGACAACTGCACAAGTGAACGCCAAGATTTATACTGGTTCGACACTAACCTCCAGTCAGTCCTACGTCCAGTCCCCAGCAATCACTGGGATTTCCAATGTCTCCATAAGGAATAGTTACACCAACCATTTTTTATCAGGTGTTCGGTCACACCACGGGTGCTCCCTCAACTAGAACCCAAGCTGACTTCCAGGTTCAGCCAAACCTAGCTATTTTTTGGTTGGTATTCAGCCACACCACGGGCGCTCTCTCAACTAGAGCCCCAATTGACTTCCAGGTTCAGCCAAACCTAGCTATTTTTTGTTGGTGTTCAGCCACACCATGGGTGCTCTCTCAACTAGAGCCACAGTTGACTTCCAGGTTCAGCCAAACCCACAGGATACCAACCTCATGTTGGTCACACATGATACCGACCTCCTGCTGGTCCCTCTTGCCCGCAAGCAAGAACTTCTCCCCTCAAGGAGAAAATTATCACTTTACAAGTGGAATTACACAGAGATGCCTCTGGATAGGTAGATTGTGTACAGTTAAATACAAATTAGTTCAAGACAGAAAAACAGGAATGAAAGCATACAGTCTTGAACAGAAAAGAAAAAGCCTTCTAAAGAAAAACATAGTATCACGGAAGGCTTGAGAAGAAGCAGAATATTGCAATAGTTAATCGCAGAAGCTTCTTCTTCTTTTCTTAAGTGTTTAGCAGCTTGTGCGGTTGAGGAAGAGGATTGAGCTTCTAGTTTCTCTCAACACTTATATGAAAGCTTGTGCTCAAACTCAGTTACTTCGCTCAGTTCAGCTGGCTTGTCATGTTTGCTCTACCAGCTCACCTCGCTATTGTAGCAGCTCCATATATATACATATATATATATATATATATATCTTTTCTCTGGCACAGTTTTTGTTAGATACAATCTGGAGAACGTTAGGCACATCTGGATGTAAGGTAGATACATCCAGGTAGATGTTAGTCACAGACTTGTTCCTGTTACAAAGAGAGCTTTGCATTTTTCCTTGGTCGTATAACTGAGACATTTTAAACTAGCGTACTTTCTGTGTGAAAGGACTTGAGCTGATCTTCCTTAAATGGTTCTTTCATATATTCCTCAGAAGATCTTCCATTTTAGCGCTCGTAGACAGAGTCCTTATTTTCCTAGTATTGTCAGACTGCAGGAGGTATTTGAATATACTTTGAAAGAGTAAAGTCAAATAAGACTGCCTACAAGTATTCCCTTCTCATTGCAGAGGCTGAACCGTCCCTGTACTTTATGCTTTCCTATCAATCTGTTTCTCTCTAAAATAGAGTACACATAGTGACATTTTCAAGACGTTAGTCAAGTATATTTCTTAGAAAGAAAACAGAGTATCGTATTCCCTCATATGCGGCATTTAATGTCTGCATAATGCATTTAATGTATTTAAAATTTGAATTTTATTAGAATAGCCACTATGCTTTCTGTCTTTATATAACATAGTCGTTCATATGGAGATTTCAAGTATCACATAGACTAAGTATTTTTATCACTATTTGAACTGTAGCTATCTTTAAAGATATAGCAGATATGATACAGATAGCTGATGCAATTGCCTTCCAGTGATAATTGTTTAACCACATTTTTAGTCGATTAAATAGTGTAACCTATTTTCGATTATCGACTAAACATGCTACAGTCAGCAGCTATCATAAGGAATAAGAGATATTAAGCAGTAAGATAGCTGATCAAGCAGTGCGCCTATGTCAAGCTATATTATAGCTATCTAAAGATAGACAATTATTTTAAGATAGCTAAGCACACGTTCAGTGCAGCTAAGTTATTCAAAGATAGGCATTCTAAGTGAGATAGGCAAAGTCTTGTGCACCTATGGAGTTTTGTCTTTATTTAACATAAGTGATGCCTAGCAGGTATCACAAAAATATAGTTTTTAATTTAAGATAGCTGATGTTTCTGTGAAGCTTAAGATAGGCGATCTTTTAAAAGGAGTTGTGATAATCGAAGTCCAACGACTATCTTAATAGATAGGCGATGTTTTAAACAAGATAGGCAATCTCCTTTAAAAGGATGAGATAGTCGATAAGTTTGAGATAGTCGCTTATCTCTTATAGCTAGTCGAAAGATTTAGCGACTATGTGAACTTATGCGACTATGTCAAACTTTAAGTTCTACGCCTATGTGAATAATTTCGTTGTGATAGGCGATTGTCCTTAGCGCCTATGTTCTTTGAGATAGTCACAGTCTATGTTTCAGCGCCTATGTCTTCTGTTTTGCCTATGTGTGTGGCTAAGTGATTGTATTGTGCGCCTAAGTGAATGAGTTTTATTTCTACAACACCTATGTTGCCTTTGTGTTCTTTGCAGCACCTAAATCATGCTTAGACTAATTTCTATGCTGCTATATGTTTCCAGAGGACTTTTGTTCTGTAAGCTTTTGGAATTTATTTGAATTAAACTTAGGGTTTTATAATCATAAATTCATGGTATTGCGGCCATCATTGATAATCAGAGTTTTGTCAAAATTGATATAGTTTTGTTATCACCAAAACTAAGGGAATTAAAATAGTATTTGGATTCAGTCCAGATATACTCAACAGAAGACAACTTAATAAACAGGACCACATCAAATAACTGTCATACCCTACACAATAGAAACAATTCTGCAGGTGTTAGTCTCACTGACTCTGCCACCAATTTATTGCACTCAGGGACACAATTTCTGTGGATGCATGTCTCACTGAGACTGCTATCTCAAATAACTCTAAAGCTCACCTTCCCAAAAAAAACTGTCAAGCCTTGTTCACAAACAAGGGAAAGCCCAAGCCAACAAACACGACCTCTCCCCTCTTTGGTCAAAATGGTGGATCAACCAAGCAGCCAATACTTATAGTCTGATGTGAAGGCAATTCAAAGAAAATATGCCCTCCAGTCATCATTGTGTCCAGGTATCCAAGATAAGCATAAGCTTTAGGATATAATTATACCAAAGGTCCTGGCCAATTCCAGTTCTAGTTCCCAAGGCCAGTTTTGGCAAAAAGCCCAGCCAGTTCTCGCCAAAAAAACCCCACCTGAACCAGAGGTTCCGGCCAGTATGTCAGTTCCGGTCTGGTTCAGCCGGTTTTTAATACAATAGCATAAAAGGTCTCTAGATACAAACATACATACGTAGTGCTATGATATGACCCATGTGGTTGGTGTGGCCAGGCCACAACTTTTCTTTCACTGAATGTGATTGCATATTGGCAGAAATGCCACCCAACACCGAATAGGGTATCCGTGTCAGCACTGACCAAGATACCCTTAGAACACCCCCCCCCCCCCAAAAAAAAAACCCCACCCCAAAGATGAATTTGTGACACCAAAGGCACATAATGTGCAACATAGCATGCCTACTTTGTAGCTGTCAAAGTACATTGGACAACACATTCACATCCATGCATGCCAACCTAGAAGCCACAAGTTGCGGGACTGTTTCTGGCTGAAGTATTTTTAAAGGACGACTATGGCAACATTTGTTTTAAAGAAAATGGATAACATCCCCAAAGAAAAAATATATATATGACATGTTGTCAAAGCACAACAGGGGGTAAGAATGAAAACTAGTAGCAACTAATGTAGCTGAGCATGCCAACATCGTACATGCTGAAATATAAAGTTGATTGCATTAACACGTGATCCTATCTCTTCCGAAGAATTGAAGAACAGCAGAGTGTTCTTTTTCTTGTTTCATCAAGAAGCATGCTATTGTTTCTGAAGGAAAGTGGATTATACCACCAATTTTATTCAACATAAATAGAGGTAGTAGAATCAGACTCAGAGGAGAGATTCCTCACAGAAAGAAAGGGAAAAATAACATCAAGACCACCTCGTGATAGACTCCACTCACACATTAAGAAGCATGTTATAATTTAATGAAACAACAAAAAACACCTAAAGAAACATTTAGACTTGTCGACTATAATTTATGTTTGTCTATGGAAAAACCCTCTTCTTGATTTTCTACATTAAAAGAAAGAGGAAGAGATGTCAAAATGTCTTACAAAGTTATAAGTTGGAAAAGTTCAACAATGCACACTATTTTCACATTTTGAAACTTTACCCAGAGATCTTATTTTCCCCATGAGAAATCACTTGTCAATAGCACCCTTTTCCAGAAGCCAACACATTATCTCAAGGGAGAGCAAGCTCTCGTTTTTGTACTTGCTGTTTTATTTTCCAATTATTTCTTCAATTGAGAGAAATGGGTGTCCGATCCTTATGGACTAACTGAAAAAGTACAACCTGTAAATCCAGCGTGGGGCGCGGAAGGTTAGAAAAAAGATAAGATTGAAAACAGGATAAGAAAAAGGCAGAGTTTGGTTTTGGGGGGTGATAGTGGAAAAATTGACATTACAAAATATATATTACACATACATAATGTTTGTATACAGTTTGAACCATCTATGGAGTATTAGGCATAAAAATTGATTCTGTGCCTTTTTTTTCAACATCTTTTTTCTTTTGTTTTTGTGTATATTGTTGTATATCTAATCCAAGATCTCTTTGATTTTGTTTTTTTTTTCTTGTTCCATCCCACTTCCCAGTGTTCAAAGACATCCCTTGTCTAGAGACGCTGTTTGGATATATTATACATGTTCATGGTTACAAATATGCACCAATCTCCCCTCCAGATAAAAATAATTAACAGATTTTTACATATTAGTCCTTACAAACTTACGTAATTGCTTATTAATCCCTGAGTTATAACTATTTGCCTGAAACCCCTTGTTGCAACAAAAAAAAAATCCCTAAAATAATTGAGATGTCTCAACCCAATACGGGTATTTCTTCCCGTGCGAACCAGGGTCGCGAGAGCGGCATAGTGCCGTCTCCCGGAGTATCTCCGCTCTACAAAGGCTCCATAGCCTGATTATTGCTTCAGCCCAATGCATCTCGCAGCAAACGGGCGGCCATAGCCTGGGGTAAATCCACGGAGACCGCCAGGGTCATGTGGTTCCAGGGATGATACATGCAAGGACAACCTCGCGACAAAGGAGAGAGGGAAGAGCGATATGCACACCGTCTACGTAGTCCCGACGACGTGTACCACGTCTCTCGGGAGAGAAGAAAACTCCCCCCCCCCCAGACGAGCGGCGCAAGGAAGACGACGAACGAGCACGGGAGAAATTCCTCCCTCTTCCACGCGGTGTGCAGCGACTATTCCAGCCAAAAGAAAAGAAAAAAACATTTTTTTCTAGGGGTTTATAGGAGGGGCCCAGACCACCCAGGGGGTGGAGGGACCCGCCCTGGACCGGCCACCCCCGAGCAGGCCCCCCCGCGGCCGCGCGGGGCTGGGGAAGCCCGCCCGGGGTCGAGCGGCCCTAGGCGGACCTGCCCGTGGTGGCCCTCCCCAGACAGGACCCGCCTGGGGCTCCCCCACCCCAGGCAGGTCCGCGCGGACCTGCCCGGGGCAGGGCAGTCCCGGGCCGGTCCCGAGACCTCCGCATAAAAAAAAAAAAAAAATCTGCCCGGTGTGGCCTTGACCCGCCCGGGCTCGGTCCACCCCGGTCCAGTCCCTCACCTTCTATAAAAACCCCCCATGGGGCTCATTCGGGGAGGACTTTTGGGGAGGTTTTTTGGGAAGACTCGGAAGGAGAAGCAGCAGCCTTGTGTTCGTTGTCTTGGCCTGTTTGGGGTATGTAACACACCGGGCTTGTATTTATACCCCTATGTGGGTTTTGTCATCGTACCCCTATGCGGGTTTTATATTTATGTCCCTACGTAGGCTTTGTTACTATGCCCCTACGCGGGATTGGTATTTAGGCCCCCATGTGGGCGTTGTAATCATGCTCCCGTCTCAGAACGGCGATACTGTGAACAGTTGGCAATTCGTCGACAACTATCATACTTGAAATTTATGACAATTTATAAGTGTGTGCTGCTGCCCCCGGTGTGTGCCAGTTAAAGAAAATTGCAGATAAACCCCTCTCACAAGAAAAATTACATATATGGCCTCCCTTCAGGAGCTAGGGGTGCATATCACCTAACGCCTTCACGACCCGTCTGCCTTTAAGAAAGGCTTGCAAATGGCTCTTCGGTCCCAGCACCCCTCATGAGCCACCCCCACACAAGGTCATGCTAAATTATAAAAATGCCCTTCCAACCTAGGGACACCCCGACGTATTCATGGCCTCCCTCAATTCGCCTTTATCCCTTGATACATTAGGGTATTGCCAAATTCAACATGGCTTCAACCACACCTTACCCCCCATGATTTAGTGTAATCACCTGGGAGTCAGAGACGCGATGCAAGCTATATATGTCAAGGTGCCCTCGATCAGAACCTCGGAGAGAAACCCTAGGCCTTATTGTTGACAATTAAACAAGGGTGTTCGGACGTTATGCCAATGTAAATCAACACTGACTGCGGTCAGTGGGGAAAGGTCCAGCACTCGAACCCTAATCGTCTGATACGATGTGCATCCCATGGAATGGACACAGCACTAGCCACTCGTGTGGCCCCACACGTGCACCCTCGCCTCCTAAGAGAGAGTCCCTTCCATGAACAGAGGAACCCCCAGACCCGAGTACATGACCCCAAACTAGTCGCAGGGGTCGGGGCGGGATCACCCTCGTCTAAAACACCCCTACAATCTTCTAACTCTTGATAAAAAATG
The DNA here is from genome assembly GCA_022559845.1 of Amorphophallus konjac. NCBI lineage: Eukaryota > Viridiplantae > Streptophyta > Magnoliopsida > Alismatales > Araceae > Amorphophallus > Amorphophallus konjac. The sequence goes on along the minus strand of CM040122.1, from coordinate 482,027,425 downwards.
CTTGTGGTTAGCCGACAGTAAAAAAAGAGAATATACTCTTAATAATGAAAGGAATATTCTCCCTAAGTTGGAAAATTATCAAAATAGCCCCCTCTCGCGCACCCTCAACACGGTCCAGCGCCGGATCACAACGCCCCAGGTCTTCTTCACCGTTGCCATCAACTCCCAGTTGGTCGGGCTGCTGGAGAGAGAGAGAGATAGAGAGAGTATTTGCCAGAGCAGCAAGAGGTCGGGCTGATGGGGGGAGAGAGAGAGAGCATTCGCCGGAGCAGCAAGAGGTCGAGCTGCTGGGGCGAGAGAGAGATAGAGAGAATGGAGGAGAGAGCAATTACCAGAGCAACAAGAGGTTGTTGAGCCAGAGGGCGGCGACCCAGGAGGCCCTGCCGGAGACGACGGTGAAGTCAGCGTCGAGGGGACCTACGGGCCCTGGAACATCATCGGCAGGAAGGAGGAGTCCCCCTCTATCGACAATGGCCTCTCTGAGGTGGACGAGTGCTTCCACGCCACTCTTGACGAGCTCCTCCACAAGACGGGGTCGCCCCCGCGAAGGTTGACGTAGGCAAGCATTGCAACTTCGGCGACGTGGGCAAGCTCAACCGACTGGTCATCCCCAAGCAACACACCGAGAAGTACTTCCCCCTAGACGCCTCCACCAACGAGAAGGGTCTGCTACTCCGGTTCAAGGCGACTTGCAGACAGGTGAGGTTCCCATCGGAGAATAGCTTGTCTGCCAGGGGACTCCAAATCCACCCCCTCAACCGCCTTCCCTGCTATTGAGAGAACCTCGTGGCCGCAACCGGTTTCTTCGGTGAGCATGCACCACCGGTCGTCTTCAGATCCACCATCGAGTGTGCACCATCAAGGGGGATTCTAGATCCACCCCCTCGGCCATCTTCCCATCGGGGCTCTGTGGCACCACCACTACCTGCACGAACCCGCCAGCATCCCAACACCATCTGCCGCTTGTGACCACCCTCGTCGTCTCTGTCTATGAAAGCCTGCATGAGCCCGCAGGAGATGGCCTCAACCCCTATCTCCCTATCTTCCCCCACTCTCTCCCCCTCTGCTCTCTAAGAAGAAGGCTTGCACGAGCCCGCCAGAGAAGGCCTGCACGAGCCTACTGGAGATGGCCTCACCCCCTCTCTCTCTCTTCCCCCCTCCACACTCTCTCCCTCTGCTCTCTAAGAAGAAGGCCTGCGAGTCCGCCGGAGATGACCTCAGCCCCTCTCTCTCTCTCTCTCTTCCCCCCACTCTCTCTCCTTGTGCTCTCTAAGAAGGCCTACATGAGCCAGCTGGAGATGGCCTCTGTAGCGTCCATGCTTTAGTGGATTCGTAGCAGTTCGGATCTAGGCGTTGTCCTGATCGTTTTGGCTATTTTTGTGGATTTTTAGGCGTTCGTTTGGCATTTATTGGATTTAGTTATAGATTAATCGAATAAGTAAGGGCATATTCACGATTTTTAAAATTAACAGGGTTTATTTGCAATTAGAGCTAATTTTTCATAAAAAAAATGATAAAACAAAAAATTTTAAAAACACACGCACGCACGCCCCTCTCTCTCCCCTCACTCTCGCGATCTCTCTCTCTCTTTCTCTCTCGCGTGCGAACGGCGACGCCCCCCCCCCCTTTCTCAGGTTTCGTGCGTACGGGCCCCGGATCGAGGTGTAGGAGCAGTCAACGGGACCGGCTCGACGCGAGGATCGCGTAGGTGCCATCCTCGTCGTGGTTCGTCGACCGTGGTGTCGCGTAGGTGCGAAAGATCGCCGTGGTGATTTCTCGAAGTTCGTGCGGTGTTTGTCGTCGGTTCCGCGAAAAAGGTAGGGTGACAGAATCCTTACCTCGTTAGGATCGCATAGGTAGTACATGTGTAATGCCCCGGATTTTTCGGATCCTTGTTCATGGGTCCCGGATCTGGTTTCTCGGAGTGTCTAATTCTGTTGTGTCCGAAATTTCGTTTCGGACATCTTTCGTGTTCGGATCGGCGCGATCCGGAGTTGTTTCGGAGGCCCGGAAGCGTTCCGCGGCTTTTCCACGTGTGTTTTCCGATTTCCGGTGTGTGTTTCGGTAATTCCTTCGGAATCTCGTCGCGGGTGAACCGGGCCGTTCACCAGGGCGCGAGTGGTACCGTTGTGATCGGTGCGTTCCGAAGATCGCGGAAACGTGATTTTCTATTTTTCGGTATTTTTGAGAATTTCCAGATTTTCTATATATAACCTCATTTTTCTCTCTCCCCTCTCATTTCTCTCTTCTCTCCCTCTCTCTTCTCACGCTCTCTCCTCTCTCCCTCTCTCTCCGGCGGCCGACGGGGTGGAGCGTGGGCGAGACGGGGACGGCGCGGGCGAGGATGGATGAGGATCGAGGTAGTGGAGGCGTGGTGAAGCTCGGCCGTGGGTTCGTGGAACGGCGAGGCTTCAACGGCGTTTTCTTCGTGGATCGGCATCCACGGCGCGTCGAATCTTCGGTGGAGATAGGGAGATGGACCCTCAACCCGCGTACTTCATTTTCCGCGAGTTTTGTAGGCCGTGGTGAGCCGAGCGGGCTTGTTTAGGTGTTTTAGGGAAAATGCATGTTTTTGGGGTGTGAGCCGGATCTTCCGTTTTACCGTGTTTTTGGGCGATCCAGGGGTTTAGATGCATGCCTAGGGGCTTGGGGAATGTTTTCCCTTTTGTTTCCCCTTCACCTGGGGGTGAACGGGACGTGGAATGGTTTTTTCCGCGGTTTCCACCGTTTTCGGGCGCGGACTGAGAACGCGCTAGCCTCGGCTAGCGCGTTCTTGATGGTCGCGCTGCCCCGACGGGGCGCGTTCATCGGAGAAGATGAACAGTAAGGCGGTTGCTGTCGCGCTATGGGGTCCTAGCGCGTTCTTCTCGGTCACGCTAGGGGTCCCTAGCGCGTTCTGTTTTGTCGCGCTAGGTGACCCTAGCGCGATTTGTGCAGTCGCGCTATGGGCCTATAGCGCGATCTGACTTGTCGCGCTATAGGTGTATAGCGCGTTCTGTTTGAACGCGCTATGGACCTATAGCGCGTTCATGGAGGTGAGCAGCCAGGCTACCCGGGGCGGGTGGTTTGCGGCTGATCGTGCTCCCCTTGGGCCGTGTGTGTCCCGGACACCCCGTGGGTTTCGTGTCCGTGTTTAGGGGTGTCTGGAGGTGCCGTGTTACCTCGATAAGCGTGCCCGTGGGCTTGGTGGGTCCGGGTGACCCTAGGCGTTTCGGGTTTCCGTGTTCTCGCTCGATCGAGTCACCGTGTATCGGTGTGTGTGCGGTGGAGTTCCCCTGCATGTCGTGAGTCTTCCTGGAAGATGATCCCCGAGTGGGTCATGTGTTTGGCCGTGGGCGGTGCGTCCGTTTCTTCTCCGACCGTGGTCACCGTGCGATGGTGCTGGTACGTGGGACGGTCCCCGTACTTCGTCAGGTTCGGACGTTGTTTTCCGTTGTCTTGAGAGTCTACTCTCTCAGTGATCCTCCACTAGTCGTAGCTTCCTGCGCACGCGTGTGCGGACCCACCTGGGAGTGGTGGAGAGCGCGACCCGGTGAGACGCGGTTTTTAGGCTGGTTTCTGTCGGCCCCTTGCCTTTGCCACAAGAGTCCGGTGGGGGGGAAAACCAGCTAGAGGACCCGACCTAGAGCAGATGGTCTGTGTGTGCACACGTAGTTGGGGGATTAGGACACGCGCTGACGAGCGTGACCCCAACTAGTCCTTGTTGTTGTACTGGTTACTGTGTGTGTCTGAGTCTCACGCCTAGGGCGTCGTAGCTAGACACTTGTGACGCGGTGTAAGACGTCAGGGGACGCATCCGGTCGTTCTTCTAGTGGGAGGTACTCCTGTTCTGGACAGAGAGTGACAGACTGTCAGTCGCATGACTTCGACCTTCGGGTTTTTGGTCGCGTTGACCGTTGAGTTTCGGTTGTCTCGCCGTGGCACGTGTGTCGATTTTTGTACCGTGTGACTGGTTCTAGTGTAGTTTGGTAGCCCTTGGCCGTGAGTCTGGGGTGTGTTCTGGTACAGTAGGAGTAGCTGTAGTGTCGAGATTTTTCCGGCCACCGTAGTTACTTTCCTGCTTTCGTAGTTACTTCTTTCCGTTGCTGTCTTGCTAGCGTAGCTTTCCTTCTGTCGTTGTTTCTCAGTTGGGGTTCCGCGGGATCCCTACTGGGCCAGTGACAGGAGGCTCACCCCTGCGTTTCAGGTGCGGCGGTTCTGTCTCGAGGTTCGAGGGTGCTGTGCGGAGGTTCTTAGTTGCCAGCTTGCCGGGCCGAGTGTTCACTTGGCATGTGGTACGTTTTTACTGCTTTAGACTGTACTTTCTGTTGTACTGGACTCTGTTGCAGCTGTAGTTGTTAATTTCTGTTAATTATTGAATTGTCCTGCCTTATTTCCTATTTCCTTGTACCTCCACACTCCTTTTTAGCCCTTCCGAGCCTCCCGCTCGTGGGCGGCGGGCCGGGATTCGAATGGTATCGGGTTCCTCCCGGTATCCGGATCTCGGGTCGCCACAGTTGGTATCAGAGCGTGGTTGTGGACGTACATGGGAATTCGAGATATTGCAGTGATCAGAGTCCGTAAGGTCCAGTACAGTCAGCAGTTGGCATAGGGTTTCGTGCATGTTTTCCGCTTTGTTTCTCGCTTGAGAGTTTGAGTGCACTGTGCGGCGCGGTGAGGGTGGTTGCTGTTCGCGGCTTTCGTGCCGGCGTGGGGTATGTGGATCGAGGTCGAGAGCTTTCTCCCTTGAGTGGTGGCCCTGGTCGTGTTGCGTTGGGCAAAGGTTGCCGGCGGGTGTGTTGCTGTGGTACTGCGTTCGGGGAATTGCAGCGATGGTGCATCGAGAGATGTTGTGATCATGGTCCGACGGGACACTTGCCGAGTGTGTCGGAGGCGCTGACCTGATGGAAGCGATGGTTTTCCTTGGTGCTGGATGGTGCTGTTTCCAGCATGCGCGAGGCTCGAGGCCAGGTCGAGTGTGGAGTTTTCCTTCCGTTGGTCGGAGGTGTGATTGGGTTCTCCTTTGGTTGGAGAGAATCGTGTTTGGCTAAGGTTCGTCATCTTGCATTGCGTGTCCGGATTGGTTGGCCTCGGTGTGCCATGAAGTCCGTGCAAGACGTGTTCCGTGTTTTGGCAAGGTGGTTGCCTGTGAGAAGCGTTGCCCGTTCCCTGATGTGTAAGGGTGTTGGCGCTGTTCCGGAAGGACGAGTGCCGGTTGGGCGGTATTTTTGAGATTTGCGGTTGGTGTTGCGATTTCTGAGGTGCGGAGGATCGGAGTATGCGGGGTTGCAGATGGTTGTCGGGTTGGTGGATCCCGAGTTGTTGTCGTGGTGGTTGTGCGTGTGGATCAGGGTGCGTGGATCGTAGCGTTGGTTGTTGCGGGTGGATTTCTGAGGAAGTGCAGAGCAGCGGAGGATTGGTTCATCGATGTGCGTTGTCTCCAGTTGTGTGAGACGTGTTGTTGCCGTGCCATTGCTTGAGATCTTGTCGTTCATGGCACTGGCAGATGGAGAGTTGGGGAAATGTGCTGACGAGGTTGCCGCATGAGTACCCTATTCTTGCGTTGGAGGTTGCGTTCGCGGATGAGATCGTGTTCTGGAGAAGTGTGTCGTAGATCGTAAGAGGTTGTGTGTCCCGTGGCTCTGTGATAAGAGCGGGAGTCGGGATTGGCAGACGTCCTCTTGGATTAATTGAGATGGAGGTTTTGATGAGATAGGATTCGATGAGACAGGACGGTGGTTGATGCTTGTGTGTGGAGGTCTCTGATGAGACGTTGGCGTTGGATATTGATCCTCAGTCTGTGGCCAGCAAGGGAGGATTCCCCGTAAGTCTGAGTCGAGTGACGTGAGGACCGAGGAGAGATGGTGTCATTGGGTCTCGCCGTGCTCCCCTGAGAGGGTAGAGTTGGCGTGAGGTTCGAGATTGGAGGTGGTGGTGGTCTGTGCGAGTGTCAGCGGAAGGCCTGTCGTGTGTTGGATCGTGCCTGTTGGGCCGGTGGCGGTCTCCCGTTGGCGAATGTCTGGTGACCAGTGGATGGTCTTTCACAGACAGAAGATGCTGGTGGTTGTGCATCGAGAACGGCGAGAGCCGTGTGCATATGAGGCCGTTGGTGGCCGTTTCTGAGGTGTGTTTTCCCAGATGAGATCTGAGCTTTGTCGAAGTTGGAGTTCTGACAGAGTTGGTCCCGTGCTGTCGTTGGCATTTGGCTTGCCTGGGGTGAGCTGGTGGAAGCTTAGTGATTGGTTGCCCCTGGTGCAGGGTGTGAGATCGGTCAGCGGGTTGAGAACCTGGCGTTTGGTTGGTCCGCCGAGCATGGGCGTTCACCGGTGGATTCGTTTTCATGGCGAGGATTGCGTTCCCTCGGTGAGCGAGAGGGTGGCAGCGTTGCCGTGAGTGGTTTCCGTTGTGTCTGAGGTGATACCAGACTTGTGCCCTTGTGTTATGCCTGCTCTGGTGGCCGGTGTGTGCGCGGTGCGCAAAGCGTGGCGTCGTTCGTGATTATGGTCTGGCCGTAACCCTCACGATAGGTGCTTTGGTGAGAATCGAGGTTTTTCTGTGTTGGGGCCCTGACAACGTTGTCAGTTGGTTGAGGCATTCTTCCCCTGCGACTTGGTGTTAGTCCTGAATTTCGAGGACGAAATTTCTTTAAGGGGGGAGAGCTGTAATGCCCCGGATTTTTCGGATCCTTGTTCATGAGTCCCGGATCTGGTTTCTCGGAGTGTCTAACTCTGTTGTGTCCGAAATTTCGTTTCGGACATCTTTCGTGCTCGGATCGGCGCGATCCGGAGTTATTTCGGAGGCCCGGAAGCGTTCCGCGACTTTTCCACGTGTGTTTTCCGATTCCCGGTGTGTGTTTCGATAATTCCTTCGGAACCTCGTCGCGGGTGAACCGGGCCGTTCACCAGGGCGCGAGTGGTACCGTTGTGATCGGTGCGTTCCGAAGATCGCGGAAACGTGATTTTCTATTTTTCGATATTTTTGAGAATTTTCGGATTTTCTATATATAACCTCATTTTTCTCTCTCCCCTCTCATTTCTCTCTTCTCTCCCTCTCTCTTCTCACGCTCTCTCCTCTCTCCCTCTCTCTCCGGCGGCCGACGGGGTGGAGCGTGGGCGAGGCAGGGACGGCCGGGCGAGGATGGATGAGGATCGAGGTAGTGGAGGCGTGGTGAAGCTCGGCCGTGGGTTCGTGGAACGGCGAGGCTTCAACGGCGTTTTCTTCGTGGATCGGCATCCACGGCGCGTCGAATCTTCGGTGGAGGTAGGGAGATGGACCCTCAACCCGCGTACTTCATTTTCGCGAGTTTTGTAGGCCGTGGTGAGCCGAGCGGGCTTGTTTGGGTGTTTTGGAAAAAATGCATATTTTTGGGGTGTGAGCCGGATCTTCCGTTTTACCGTGTTTTTGGGCGATCCAGGGGTTTAGATGCATGCCTAGGGGCTTGGGGAATGTTTTCCCTTTTGTTTACCCTTCACCTGGGGGTGAACGGGGCGTGGAATGGTTTTTCCCGCGGTTTCCACCGTTTTCGGGCGTGGACTGAGAACGCGCTAGCCTCGGCTAGCGCGTTCTTGATAGTCGCGCTGCCCCGACGGGGCGCGTTCATCGGAGAAGACGAACAGTAAGGCGGTTGCTGTCGCGCTATGGGGTCCTAGCGCGTTCTTCTCGGTCGCGCTAGGGGTCCCTAGCGCGTTCTGTTTTGTCGCGCTAGGTGACCCTAGCGCGATTTGTGCAGTCGCGCTATAGGCCTATAGCGCGATCTGACTTGTCGCGCTATAGGTGTATAGCGCGTTCTGTTTGAACGCGCTATGGACCTATAGCGCGTTCATGGAGGTGAGCAGCCGGGCTACCCGGGGCGGGTGGTTTGCGGCTGATCGTGCTCCCCTTGGGCCGTGTGTGTCCCGGACACCCCGTGGGTTTCGTGTCCGTGTTTAGGGGTGTCTGGAGGTGCCGTGTTACCTCGATAAGCGTGCCCGTGGGCTTGGTGGGTCCGGGTGACCCCAGGCGTTTCGGGTTTCCGTGTTCTCGCTCGATCGAGTCACCGTGTATCGGTGTGTGTGCGGTGGAGTTCCCCCGCATGTCGTGAGTCTTCCTGGAAGATGATCCCCGAGTGGGTCATGTGTTTGGCAGTGGGCAGTGCGTCCGTTTCTTCTCCGACCGTGGTCACCGTGCGATGGTGCTGGTACGTGGGACGGTCCCCGTACTTTGTCAGGTTCGGACGTTGTTTTCCGTTGTCTTGAGAGTCTACTCTCTCAGTGATCTTCCACTAGTCGTAGCTTCCTGCGCACGCGTGTGCGGACCCACCTGGGAGTGGTGGAGAGCGCGACCCGGTGAGACGCGATTTTTAGGCTGGTTTCCGTCGGCCCCTTGCCTTTGCCACCAGAGTCCGGTGCGGGGGAAAACCAGCTAGAGGACCCGACCTAGAGCAGATGGTCTGTGTGTGCACACGTAGTTGGGGGCTTAGGACACGCGCTGACGAGCGTGACCCCAGCTAGTCCTTGTTGTTGTACTGGTTACTGTGTGTGTCTGAGTCTCACGCCTAGGGCGTCGTAGCTAGACACTTGTGACGCGGTGTAAAACGTCAGGGGACGCATCCGGTCGTTCTTCTAGTGGGAGGTACTCCTGTTCTGGACAGAGAGTGACAGACTGTCAGTCGCATGACTTCGACCTTCGGGTTTTTGGTCGCGTTGACCGTTGAGTTTCGGTTGTCTCGCCGTGGCACGTGTGTTGATTTTTGTACCGTGTGACTGGTTCTAGTGTAGTTTGGTAGCCCTTGGCCGTGAGTCTGGGGTGTGTTCTGGTACAGTAGGAGTAGCTGTAGTGCCGAGGTTTTGCCGGCCACCGTAGTTACTTTCCTGCTTTCGTAGTTACTTCTTTCCGCTGCTGTCTTGCTAGCGTAGCTTTCCTTCTGCCGTTGTTTCTCAGTTGGGGTTCCGCGGGATCCCTACTGGGCCAGTGACAGGAGGCTCACCCCTGCGTTTCAGGTGCGGCGGTTCTATCTCGAGGTTCGAGGGTGCTGTGCGGAGGTTCTTAGTTGCCAGCTTGCAGGGCCGAGTGTTCACTTGGCATGTGGTACGTTTTTACTGCTTTAGACTGTACTTTCTGTTGGACTGGACTCTGTTGCAGCTGTAGTTGTTAATTTCTGTTAATTATTGAATTGTCCTGCCTTATTTCCTATTTCCTTGTACCTCCACACTCCTTTTTAGCCCTTCCGAGCCTCCCGCTCGTGGGCGGCGGGCCGGGATTCGAATGGTATCGGGTTCCTCCCTGTATCCGGATCTCGGGTCGTCACAACATGCATCGCCGTCCGTTGGCGTTTTCCTCGTTTTATGTGCATTTTTCTATATTAGTGTAATTTAGCCCGATTTTGGGGAAATCGGCGATTCGAGCTCTATTTTGAGTTTTGATTGCATGTTTAGCTGGGGAATGATGGTGTGGTAGCTGTAGTTTTGTTTACTTTCATTTTCTGTTCGTTCTGGCCCATCCGGGCGGTGTTTCGGCCGAGACCGAATCCGACCCGCCGTCATGCCGTCATTACGGCTAATGGGAGACCGTCCATAGTTGTGCGGCCAGTCTTGGACCGCATATCCTCATAGGCGGTAGAAGCCCAACCGTTCAAACCCCTTAGGCGGTGTAGATTGGACCGTTCAACCCCGGGAGCCTCTAGGAGGGGTTTTCCCTACGGTCAATCCCAGACCGTTCATAGACTTGTGCGGTCTAGACCTAGACCGTCCATCCCCGTTGTGCGGCCCTGCCAGGATCGTACATTCCTTTGACCCTCAATGGCGGTTCGTTGGAACGGCCTTTGACCAGACCGTCCATGTCCTTTATACGGTCTATCGTACGACCGTCCATGGTATTTTCCTAGTGTAGTTTAATTTCTACAAATTAGTTTAATTTCGTTCGGCGTTATACGGCCACAGGGTGACCGTTCATCGTTTTGCATGGCCACAGGGTGACCGTTCATGTTTCTTAGGCGGTGAGCTAAGTACCGCCCATCTAGACGTGCGGTGTCAATGGAACCGTACATCTGTTTACGTTGTTTCTTGTGCGGTCGGAGCAATGACCGTTTATCCCAGTGGCGCGGCCATGGGTAGACCGTTTAACTCCCTGGGCGGCCAATGGAGGACCGTTTATGTTTAGGCAGCTGGAGCAAGACCACCCATGTATACAGAGTTGTGAATAGCGTGGTTTACGTGGATTCGTGCGTGATTGTGCGAGTAGGGTTGTTTCCCTCACTTTCCTTGTGATAGAGCCACTAGTCGTAGCCCTACGACGCGGGTCGAACCACCAGGGAGGGGTGGTAGGGTATCCCAATCAACGGTTTGTAAGCTAGTTTCCGTGGGCCCCCGGCTTGGCCGTAGCGTCCTGCGGAGGGGGAAAACTAGCTGGAGGACCTGGTTCAGGCAAGAGCCAGTGTGTGCACACGTGGTCAGAGACAGGGACTGGCACTGACGAGTGTCGCTCTGACTAGTTACTCGGTTCGGTACTGGTTTTCTTACTCTCTCCGTGCAGACTCGAGGCACGTGAGTTGCAGAGGCTGTAGAGTAAGTCGTCTGGGACGCATCTAGTCTCTTCCTTCTGGTGGTCTCTCTCTTGTTCTACGTTGCAGTAGACTTCTCCCGTCACTTGGGAATAGTGAGCTAGATTTATTTTCAGCATAGCGTGTTTTATTTGAGTTTGGCGTTTGGTTGCCGGTTAGCTGTTTATTTTCCTGCGTAGTTAGATTTACGGCTTTCTTAGTAATTATTTTAATTATGCCATTTGCCTGTTTAATTGCTTTATTTGCATGCTGGTTGCCATTATTTTCGCATGCCTGTGTGTTAGTGCGTTGTAGGGATCCGCGTGACCCCTACTGAGTTTGGCTGTGACTCACCCCTTCCTCTTGCAGGTGAGCCGTCCCAGCCTCCCACCGCTTCCTCGTCGCGACCGTTGGGTGATCGAGTCTAGCTGCCAGCGTAGTCAGTTCGTATGTTGTTGTTCTTTCGGCCGGGGTACGTCCCGTGTAGTTGTTCTGTGGACTTGTGCTCTGTTGTAAATCTGGACTAGTGTATATATTTACCACTCTGTTATTTTAAATTGCTTCCGCATGAATATTAATTTCTGTTGCAAATTATTTAATATTGCGCGCTGTAATTCCAATTCGTAATGCAATCCCTCAACAACCCTTTCTAACCCTTCAGGGGCCTCATCAGCCTCTTGGGTGGCTTCCCCAGTTCTTAGTATCGGTATAGCGATTTTATCGGTATATCAGTATCCTGAACTCTGGGTCGTCACATATGGTATCAGAGCATGGTTGGGGAATTGTATTGGGAATTGTAATTGCTTGAGCAAGTCCAGAGCAAGTCCATCGAGTCGTCTACTGCTGGCTTAGGTTGTTTTCCGTGCTTACTAATGGATTATTCGTTGGTTTGTTAGATTTAATATGCCGCCTCGTCGAGGAAGACCCCCTCGTGTTCCAAGGTATGATTTAAATTTTACAGTTGCCTCCTTTTCCTTCCGTTTAAATTTCGGGGATGAAAATTCTTTAAGGAGGGAGGGACTGTAGCGTCCGTGCTTTAGTGGATTCGTAGCAGCTCGGATCTAGGCATTGTCCTGATCGTTTTGGCTATTTTTGCGGATTTTTAGACGTTCGTTTGGCATTTATTGGATTTAGTTATAGATTAATCGAATAAGTATGGGCATATTCACGATTTTTAAAATTAACAGGGTTTATTTGCAATTAGAGCTAATTTTTCAAAAAAAAAATGATAAAACAAAAATTTTAAAAAACACACGCACGCACGCCCCTCTCTCTCCCCTCACTCTCGCGATCTCTCTCTCTCTTTCTCTCTCGCGTGCGAACGGCGACGCCCCCCCCCCCTTTCTCAGGTTTCATGCGTACGGGCCCCGGATCGAGGTGCAGGAGCAGTCAACGGGACCGGCTCGACGCGAGGATCGCGTAGGTGCCAGCCTCGTCGTGGTTCGTCAGCCGTGGTGTCGCGTAGGTGCGAAAGATCGCCGTGGTGATTTCTCGAAGTTCGTGCGGTGTTTGTCGTCGGTTCCGCGAAAAAGGTATGGTGACGGAATCCTTACCTCGTTAGGATCACATAGGTAGTACATGCATCGCCGTCCGTTGGCATTTTCCTCGTTTTCTGTGCATTTTTCCATGTCAGTGTAATTTAGCCCGATTTTGGGGAAATCGGTGATTCGAGCTCTATTTTGAGTTTTGATTGCATGTTTAGCTGGGGAATGATGGTGTGGTAGCTGTAGTTTTGCTTACTTTCATTTTCTGTTCGTTCTGGCCCATCCGGGCGGTGTTTCGGCCGAGACCGAATCCGACCCGCCGTCATGCCGTCATTACGGCTGATGGGAGACCGTCCATAGTTGTGCGGCCAGTCTTGGACCGCATATCCTCATAGGCGGTAGAAGCCCAACCGTTCAAACCCCTTAGGCGGTGTAGATTGGACCGTTCAACCCCGGGAGCCTCTAGGAGGGGTTTTCCCTACGGTCAATCCCAGACCATTCATAGACTTGTGCGGTCTAGACCTAGACCGTCCATCCCCGTTGTGCGGCCCTGCCAGGACCGTACATTCCTTTGACCCTCAATGGCGGTTCGTTGGAACGGCCTTTGACCAGACCGTCCATGTCCTTTATACGGTCTATCGTACGACCGTCCATGGTATTTTCCTAGTGTAGTTTAATTTCTACAAATTAGTTTAATTTCGTTCGGCGTTATACGGCCACAGGGTGACCGTTCATCGTTTTGCACGGCCACAGGGTGACCGTTCATGTTTCTTAGGCGGTGAGTTAAGTACCGCCCATCTAAACGTGCGGTGTCGATGGAACCGTACATCTGTTTACGTTGTTTCTTGTGCGGTCGGAGCAATGACCGTTTATCCCAGTGGCGCGGCCATGGGTAGACCGTTTAACTCCCTGGGCGGCCAGTGGAGGACCGTTTATGTTTAGGCGGCTGGAGCAAGACCACCCATGTATACAGAGTTGTGAATAGCGTGGTTTACGTGGATTCGTGCGTGATTGTGCGAGTAGGGTTGTTTCTCTCACTTTCCTTGTGATAGAGCCACTAGTCGTAGCCCTACGACGCGGGTCGAACCACCAGGGAGGGGTGGTAGGGTATCCCAATCAACGGTTTGTAAGCTAGTTTTCGTGGGCTCCCGGCTTGGCCGTAGCGTCCTGCGGAGGGGGAAAACTAGCTGGAGGACCTGGTTCAGGCAAGAGCCAGTGTGTGCACACGTGGTCAGAGACAGGGACTGGCACTGACGAGTGTCGCTCTGACTAGTTACTCGGTTCGGTACTGATTTTCTTACGCTCTCCGTGCAGACTCGAGGCACGTGAGTTGCAGAGGCTGCAGAGTAAGTCGTCTGGGACGCATCTAGTCTCTTCCTTCTGGTGGTCTCTCTCTTGTTCTACGTTGCAGTAGACTTCTCCCGTCACTTGGGAACAGTGAGCTAGATTTATTTTCAGCATAGCGTGTTTTATTTGAGTTTGGCGTTTGGTTGCTGGTTAGCTGTTTATTTTCCTGCGTAGTTAGATTTACAGCTTTCTTAGTAATTGTTTTAATTATGCCATTTGCCTGTTTAATTGCTTTATTTGCATGCTGGTTGCCATTATTTTCGCATGCCTGTGTGTTAGTGCGTTGTAGGGATCCGCGTGACCCCTACTGAGTCTGGCTGTGACTCACCCCTTCCTCTTGCAGGTGAGCCGCCCCAGCCTCCCACCGCTTCCTCGTCGCGACCGTTGGGTGATCGAGTCTAGCTGCCAGCGTAGTCAGTTCGTCTGTTGTTGTTCTTTCGGCCGGGGTACGTCCCGTGTAGTTGTTCTGTGGACTTGTGCTCTGTTGTAAATCTAGACTAGTGTATATATTTACCACTCTGTTATTTTAAATTGCTTCCGCATGAATATTAATTTTTGTTGCAAATTATTTAATATTGCGCGCTGTAATTCCAATTCGTAATGCAATCCCTCAACAACCCTTTCTAACCCTTCAGGGGCCTCATCAGCCTCTTAGGTGGCTTCCCCAGTTCTTGGTATCGGTATAGCGATTTTCTCAGTATATCGGTATCCTGAACTCTGGGTCGTCACAGCCTCAGCCTCTCTCTCTCTCTCAGGGGTTTTCTCTCTCCCTCTCTCTCTCTCTCTCAGGGGTTTTTTCGTCTTTTACTACACATGGGTAAAGTTAAACCCATGTATGGTTAACATTTTTGTGGGCCGTACTGTACAGAGAGAACGGCAGGGACTTTTTTTCATAATGTTGAAGATTGTAGGAGGCTTACAATAGTTATAACTCAGACTAATCGGCAATTACGTAAGTTTATAGGGACTAATATGAAAAAATCCCAATAAACATATAAAGAATTTTTAACAATCTGCCCCAGAAACATGCAAATAAAATCCAGGCGTCCATAAAAGGAAAAAACATGAAATTAAGATACACTATAAAAAAAATCAAGATAAGCTACATTTCTGTGGTCCAGAGGTTAATACAATGTCTCCATATCATCCTTGAACTGCAGATAACAAAAAAAAACGTAGCTTCTTCATTATATACTGTGAGAGACACCACTAATCAGTAACCTTGAAAAGCAACATCACAGATAAATGGATGTATACTATCAGCAAAACATGAAGACGAGCAAAAAAAAAAAAAGGAAAAGCCTGCATTCAGGCTTTAGATACAGAAGTCATCACATATTTAGAAAATTGCACCTCCAATAGACACAAACAATATAACATGTAAGCCTAGCAACCTTCCAAAAGACCAGAAAAAAAATGCAAACCCAGACAAAATACCTCCAATAGAGACCAAAAAAGTTTACAAAACCATTGAGACCTAGATCAGAAACCAACGTGGACACAAATGGGCAATTGCACCGAAGATCCCTGATTACCGCATTAATAATACAAAACCTCGGCAGTGCTGCTATGAGCTAGATTTTTTCGTACAAGGGTACAGAAGCGAGCAGGAGAAGTGACTAGGGGTCCGCAGCATTGAACCATTTTCTCAATCCTACTGGATGCATGAACCTCCGAAAGTCTTTGGGCTCTAAAAAGACAAAGGCGAACTGACATGTGCATGGATCCCCGCAAGGAACTCACATGTTGCTTAAATTGTGTGTGTGTGTGTGTGTGTGTGTGTGTGAGGGGGCGGGGGCGGGATTTATCTCCACGTCAAATATTAGATTAAATTCACAGTTCCTTATTTGCATACAGAACTATTGATCCACCCACCCACCCTGCTGATTTCCCTCTGCCATTAGAAATTCCTCTATCTCTGGGAAGACACTGCGATAAACAGAAGTAGAAGAGGTATAAAGGGAATACCTTTCTGAGGGGATGATGCTTGGGAAGGAAGCTCCCGACCGTCTTCCCGTAAACCTCGCATGTGGAGAAGTGGATAAGGCGCCTGCCGTTTTCTGAGCAATACTTGACCTGCATCATCTCGCTCAGAACCGATAATGAGACGGAATACAAATCCAAATGGGCAGACTAGAAAGATAGGTAGAAGGCCACATGAGACACGGACACACGGTGAGAGAGAGCCTACCACAGGAAGGGCATCGATGAAGTTGCTGTAAATGGTATCGAGGGGCCGAGTGTTGTAGTCTGCTGGAGTGCAGATCGCCGCCAAGTTGATCGTCTGCAGGGACAGCAAGGGGAGAGAGAGAATTATAACATCATCGTCGACGGCATTATCCGCCATATTCCTACTAATTTGGAAAAACCATTTTACTCTGACCGATTAAACCACCGACAGGAATGAATCGGGTGATAAAAGGGAATGAAAGAGAGAAGCACAAGAACAAGATCTGTGTTAAATCTACAAAATCGCGGTGTTAAGATACAAGGGCTCAGGGTCATAAGGACATAAATCATGACTTATTCAACTAATACGGGACTATTATCCAGGGACTATGTCTAAATTTCGACACTCCCTCTCACGGTCAAGATGGGCCGTGGACATTAATTGTGCGGAGGTTTTAAGGTTTGTAAGATGGAATCAGAGCAGGTCAAGGCCCACTTTGAGCCACCTCCTTTCTAATTTGATTTCCACGGCCCATCTTAATTGTGAGGGGGAGTGTCGGAGCACCGAATGGGAATAATCTCATATCGGAAAATATATGTGAGTTCTTTGAGTTTATAGTCATGGACCCTTCAACCTTAGCCCCTAGGTTTTAAGGTTTGTAATAATCTGCAACGCCTTTGCCTGTGAGGGCAGGTGTGCAGGGGGTCCAAGAATAAACAAAACGTACGGTGCCTTTGAAGGAGGAAGAATAACCAACCAGATCGGCCATCTTGATGAGGCCCTCAAGGCGTTAGTCGTGCTTGATGTTGAGGCGATGGAACTGGATGCGGCCGGACCAGGGGCAGGGGTGAGCGCCCTCGGGCTCCAGCAGGTGGCGGATCTTGTCGTTGTAGACGTCGACGGCGAGGACGGTGTGAGGGGTCTCGGCCATGAGCTTCTCACAGAGGTGGGAGCCAATGAAGCCCCCCGCACCGATCATACAGATGGTAATGGCCTGGATGGGTCGCCCGTCCAGATCCAGTCAAGCCGCAGATCCGGCAACCGCCATCGCCGACCTCGCTCTCTCTCTCTCTCTCTCTCTCTCTCTCTCTCTCTCTCTCTCTCTCTCTCTCTCTCTCTCTCTCTCTCTCTCTCTCTCTCTCTGTGTGTGTGTGTGTGTGTGTGTGTGTTAGGTATTAAGGTAAATTAAATCGTTGATCAACCGTTGGAGTGATTAGGGGTAGTTTACGTCAGTAGTTAGCTGTTAGATGTTTGTTATTTTCGATTAGAAATCTGTTAGAGATTGGCCAGAATGATGTGGCGCATCTCTAATTCTGATTTGTATTTGTAATACGCTATGGAGTAGTATAAATAGAAGAGGAAAAGGATGGCCAGGGGGCTATCGAATTAACCCAAAACATGGTTCTCATGCTCTCCTGTCTTTTGTACTTTGTTCCTTCTTAGTTCTTAGTGTTCTAGTGATAGCTCGGCTAGTTCAAACTACTGTTCTTCCAGTTCTTAGCTAGATTTCCTTTAGTTCTACTCAATCTAGAGCTTAAGGTGACTTCCTCTAAAGTTTCTCCCCTACTCAGATCTCGTCCTCTCTCCTTATTCAGTTCACCAAAGCAGCAAGAATAGTACTCTGTTTTGCCTGCAACCTGTTCGACGGCAGCGATGGAGCTCGGAGGGGCCAATACAGCAGCTTGGTTCGTCACAAATGGTGTCTGAGCCCACTCCGAGCACCGCCCTATCAGCATCTTCCATGACATCTGCAGATCTCAAAGCCATCCATCATATGCTACGGGAGTTCTTGGATGAGATGAAGCACAATTTTGCAGGGATCGGCCATTAGCTCTCAGGTTTCCATATTCCATGCTCTACTAAGAACAATTCTTGTTCTTCTCTTTCTTTTGGTTCATCCAACATTCACAGATCCATGACAGAAGAGACCAAGAGAGACACCAGTTCATCTGAGTTTCCTTATTACGATGGTTCCTCCGATCCCACACTTTGGATTTACAAAGTAAATCAATTCTTTATCTCCAATGAAATTTTTGAATTCGAAAAAGTTGCCATGGTTTCTTATTATTTGTATGGTGATGCTCTCCGATGGTACCGGAATTATATTGATCTTAAACCTCACATCACCTGGCCCGAATTCTTGAATGCTCTTCAAATCCGATTTGGCACTGTTTCACATCTTGATTCACATAGTGCCATTGATGTTCTTGTTGATGCTTCTGTCCCTCTTCTTGACCCTCTAGTTGATGTCCAATCGACCCCTAAATCTGCCAGCAAACCCAATTTTTCTGCTCTGAATCCGCAGCTTCAGCAGAGTGTAGATCGCACCTCATCTTCTTCTTCGTTTTCTGCTTGCCACATGCATCGAGATGTGTGTGAGGATAATGCTTCCCTTGGGAATCCTAAGCTCAGTCATGTGGTGCAATCAGAGAGGATGTTATCTAAATCAAGAAAGGAATATGTTATATTACCGGGAACTGTGATTGCTGACGAAGAATCGGTCTCCATCTGCACTATAGGGCCTGGCCCTGTAGAATTACAATCAGAGAATGCATCAGTTGGGCCAAGTAACATTTGCTCTGGTTTTTTTTCATGTGGTATAGAAAATAAATCAGATGTAAATGTGAACAGAACTGATGGCAATAACAAAGTTGAATACCAGATTGTTAAAGAAAGTGAATCTGGTTCATCAATAGTAAACATTCAAGGTACTGAAGGTTCTGATTCAGGAGAATTGATAACAACTGTGAGAGTTCAACCTCTGAGTGATCTGATAAGAATTGTTCAATGGCCAGTTATATCATTAAACTATGTGGAAGAGAACACAGAATTCAGTCTGGGAAAATCTGTCAATATATCTTCAGCTGGTGTCTGCAAAGCCACTGCATTGTTGGGTTTGGACAAAAGTCATGTTCCTGCTTTTCAGGGTGTCGAACACATGCTGGATCAGGCTGGTAATGACATAAACGATGGAAGGAAGAATTCCTCTTCCTTGGCAAAGTTGTCTACGAACTCTGGTATAGCGGGGATGTCTTTTGTTGATCCTGGAGATGTTAGACCAGTTCATAGAAATTCATCTTATGTCCCAAAAGATAAGATAGAAAAAGTTGAAACTCAGAAGCTGGGTGCTTCTAACATGAACACATCTGCTTCAAATATAGTTTATGAGCCTAGTTTTTCTGTCAGCCAGTATACTTCCCACGATGAGTGGCCTGTAGTTGATCAAGCAACTGCAGGATGTGGTGTCTCCCTTTCAGAAAAAAGCGTTGCTTCTGTTGTTTATGCTGACCCATTTACATCATTAAGTTCCCATGTTAATGGAGTTAGCTTGCATCATAGTTTGCCGATTGATGAGATATATGTCAGGCAGGGAAGTGTAGATGATGATATCCATCTAGCAACACCTATTTTTCCTGAGTTCCGTGAAGAGTATCTTAAACCTGGGAAGTCCTCAAATCTGGATCAATGGTTAAAAGAGCAAGCCACTATTGCCCGCTCTAGTATATGTTCGTTATTTGTTTTTGTTAGAGCTAAAAGTCATCATGACGAAAAATGCACACTTGACAAGTTGACAAAAGTGGCTATCAAGCGACATCTGAAGGAGTATGATGTTGAATATCAAGCAGCACAGAGTAGAACATTTCGACAAGCTGAAGTTGAATATCTAATGAGTTCTGAAATTGTTTTCGGATGTCGCCCACCACCTGAGCCGCCTCCTGCTGCTGAATGATTGGAAGCCTTGAAGGGTTACAATTGTTTTCTTTCATTTGGTTCGACCTTGAGGACAAGGTCGATTAAAGGGGGGGAGTATTGTTAGGTATTAAGGTAGATTAAATCGTTGATCAACCGTTGGAGTGATTAGGGGTAGTTTACGTCAGTAGTTAGCTGTTAGATGTTTGTTATTTTCGGTTAGAAATCTGTTAGAGACTGGCCAGAATGATGTGGCGCATCTCTAGTTCTGATTTGTATTTGTAATACGCTATGGAGTAGTATAAATAGAAGAGGAAAAGGATGGCCAGGGGGCTATCGAATTAACCCAAAACATGGTTCTCATGCTCTCCTGTCTCTTGTACTTTGTTCCTTCTTAGTTCTTAGTGTTCTAGTGATAGCTCGGCTAGTTCAAACTACTGTTCTTCCAGTTCTTAGCTAGATTTCCTTTAGTTCTACTCAATCTAGAGCTTAAGGCGACTTCCTCTAAAGTTTCTCCCCTACTCAGATCTTGTCCTCTCTCCTTATTCAGTTCACCAAAGCAGCAAGAATAGTACTCTGTTTTGCCTGCAACCTGTTCGACGGCAGCGATGGAGCTCGGAGGGGCCAATACGGCCGCTTGGTTCGTCACACTGTGTGTGTGTGTGTGTGTGTGTGTGTGTGTGTGTGTGTGTGTGTGTGTGCAGAATGCGCCGGTGGTGGCGTTGCGAGGGTGAAGGTGGGGGGGTGGACTCTCTCTCTCTAGATCTCTCTCTCTCTCTCTCTGTGTGTGTGTGTGTGTGTGTGTGTGTGTGTGTGTGTGTGTGTGTGTGTGTGTGTGTGTGTGTGTGTGTGTGTGTGTGTGTGTGTGTGTGTGTGCAGAATGTGCCGGTGGTGGCGTTGCGAGGGTGAAGGTGGGGGGGTGGAGTGGGAGGGAGGGACGGTGGAGAGGTGGGGGGGAAGGGCGTGATCAAAACGGAAGATGAAATGAAATTTTGGGCACTGGGCGACGAGAGCAGCGTGAAAGGATGGCCGATGGCGATGGCGATGGCGATGGCGGGTAGCAGCCCTCCCTCTCACAGGCCTCTCTCTGCCCCGCCACTCTGTCCGACGGGATGGTAATAATCTCCTATCTATTTATTTATTTATATATATGAATCACTAACTTACCGCCGGCCACCGTCACAAATGATTATAATTTTTTAATAACTTTCTACAATCTTAATTAATTATTGATTAATACTTGAATTAAAAGACTTATCTATGATCCCCTACAACCTCCGCCGTTATATAAATAACCCGTCGTCGTTCATTCCATTCAACAAAAATTAATTGCACTCTGGTTAACTTGATCCAAAGTGATCAAATGATGAAAATATCCCTGGTTAGTCAGAGAGAGAGAGAGAGAGAGAGAGAGAGAGAGAGAGAGAGAGAGATCCCACCCTCTCCCCCATCCTCGATAGTCCTCCCAATCGCCCTCTCCCCCTTCTGCGAGTAACACCCCCCATGAGAAATTTCACCCTCTCCCCCACCCATGGCGGCCCTCCCAACTGCCCTTTCCCCTCCGACGAGCAACATCCCCCCACAAGAAATCTCACCCTCTCTCCTACCCCCAGTGACCTCGGGGCCTCCCTCTCCCCTCTGGAGAGCAACACCTCTCAACCCCCCTTCCTAACTCACATAACACTCCCATCCTTGTTGGAAACCCCCCCTCCCCCGTCCTTCCTTACAAACACCATCTCTCCACCCACCTCGTCTCTCTCCCCTCCGACGACAACCCCCTCGCCATCCCTCTATAGTTTAGACCCCCCCCCCAAATCTGTATCCCCTCCAATGAAACCCCATCTCCTTGTCCCTCTCCCCTCCGATGAAACCCACCCCCTCCCCGTCCTTGACCTAATAAGTGTATATTCTTACATGATTATTCATGTCCCACACGTCATTTTCAATACATTTAGTTAGGTAATTGTGCATATTTTATATCTAACTTCAGTCTCAGACATAAATTAGACCTTACCTATAAATTAAATTAATTCGATGTTATCAATCAATAGAAAAGATTTGAGGGACATTTGCATTAATCTCTCGTTACATAATTATAAGAAGTCTTGATTTATATGCACAATATCATGATTTTTATAAACTAAATTATAATTTGTGCATGTATAGGGACAAACTTGGAGTTTCAGCAAAGTACCATGGGCAAAATAGTCACTCTTGAAAAACCCTAAACCCTCCATGCATGCAAGCACGGATGGGGGTGGATGCTTCCTTCCATATTTTCCCTTTTCTCTCTCTTTCATTTTCTCTCTATATTCTTGGGCTGCAAGCGACTTAGGTAGCGCCACATTCTCTTCTCTCTCTTTCCCTCTTTGATGGCTGAATCATTCTTTCTCTCTCTCTCTCTTTTTCTCTCCTTCTCTCTTCCTCTTTCCCTCGTTCGCTCTTTCTCTTTCTCTCGTTCTCACCCACGCACATCTCTCGCCCTCACGTCCGTGCATCTCTCACTCTCTCTGCTAGTGGGGCGAACAGAAGACGCTTCCCTCTTTCGTTCCCTCCCTTCCTCTCCTTTTTATTAGGCAAGACCTCGTCTCTCGCGGAAGGTGGGAATCGTCTTCTGGTGTGGGCCGAGCATCTCTCTCTCTCTCTCTCTCTCTCTCTCTCTCTCTCTCTCTCTCTTGTTCTTCTCTCGCTCTTCTCCTCTCTCTCTTCTTTTCTCTCCACCCCCACGACTGTCTCTTTTCTACTTGGGAGCGCCCTCCCACTGTCGTTGATGCACCTACGTCTTCACCTCCTACTACTGATGTGCCAGCTGCTTCTCCTCTCATTGCTGCCGCTACGCCTATTGCACATGCTCTTGCTGTTGCGGCTACATCTAAGACACCATCTCTGCTTCTCCATCACTCTTTTCAACTTCGCCCTCCTAGGTTAGGTAGAGTTTGCCCTTCTTCCTCCTTCGACATCCTTCTTTCTTTGCCATCTCTTCTTCTTCCTCTCTACACCTTCACCCCCTCTCATCCCTCTTCTTAAACTAGGTAGGACGCCATCTCCCTCTTCCTTTTCTTCTTCCATCACTATCGCCTCCCTTCTTCTTCATCCTCCTAAGATCCCATCTCTTTCTCCTCTTCTTCCTTCTCTTGGTTCATCCAACTTTGCCCCTATACCTCTTCCTCTTCATCCAACTTCCCCTCCCCCTCCATCTCTTTCTCTCTTCTACTCTCCTTCCTCCAAGGGCGGCATCCAAGGGCAGCATCAAGAGAAAGGTGGTATATTCCATCCCAATGTGGGCAATGAGTATGTGATTGCCATCGACTGTTCGTGAACCAAAGCTCAAGGAGGGATGACGCCTTCGTCACCACCATCGTTGTAGCATCCATCTCCGTTCCACGCTCTGTGTTTTTGTTTCTAGATTATAGTGTTAGATTTTATTTTCATGTTGTATTTGTAATCTTGCCTCGCCATCCTGTAGAAATTATTTTTAATGTAATAGAATTAATTATTTTCTCTCCGTTGATGTTGCTTTCCCATCCCTCTACTTATTCTTCTTCTCCTAATCTCTCTCTCTCTCTCTCACACTTAATACATTGTGTTTTCAATTTCGTTAGATAATTTTATTTTATGTTCTCTTAATTCCAAACACCACTTTTTGATTTAAAAGAGACACAAGATTTTCAATTTAAAGATCTCAATCTTCCTGTGAATTCAATCCGTTCTCGTCATCATATTATGCTATTTTTATTTCTTGCGAGTTCAGAATTTAAGATTGTTAGCGCCTTTGCAATAACGACATGCGCTTTCGCGTTATTAATTTTTGACGTCATTGTTAGAGAGGATGATAATATTTTAGTTGGGAACTTTATTTTTCGTGTGTACATATTTATACTAATACCTCTTCTTTTTTATTTTTGTTAAAAATTAGAAAATTTAGACCTAAAAATCTAAAAAAAAGATCTATTAGAAAAATTGTCGCAGATAGTAGAAAGCATCAATAAAGATCCTATTCTGAAAATCACATAAAGTAAGAAAAAAATAAAAAAATCTGAAATAAATATTTTGAGATAAGTCTTCTCCCCCTTTCCTTCTTCTTTTCATAGTTTCCAAAAAAAATAAATAAGGATGAGATATCGTTATCCAGGTAAGCATCTTATCTTTTCCTTTTTTGATTTAGTTTCCTTTCTTTATTTTCTAAATTTTGTTAGTTTCCATATTTAGAAAATCTCTAAAAAATTATTATTGATTAGATAGTTTCATTAATATAAAAACTTTAACACAAAAAAATAAAAGACTTCATTTCAAGATTAGAAATATCTTGTTTAAGACATGCATCATCTAGGGTTATATCTTAGTTAGTTATTTACTTTTTATTTTTACTCGTTTTTTTTTTTGAAGATTGTGGGGGACAAGGTGAGTTATTCTCTATTTTGCCAATAGCATGCTCATGCATTTTTCACTTATTTTGATATAAAAAAAAATTGTTTGAACATGGTTGTCACGCCCCGAGATATGCAGCGAAATTAAGTCGGAAACGTGAACAGTCGACAAATAAAATCTCAAGCGAGAATGACAGTCAGAGCGCTATAACACATCCACATAAAAGAGGACTGCACAAGGTAATGTACTCAAAATTTTAACTTTATTCAATAATAATCAAGGTTTACAAAAGACACTTAACTTTGACTCTCTTTGACCACTAGACTCAATAAAAAAAATTACATAACATGATCGACTTCACCGCCTATTACAGTGAAGGAACCTAATTACAATATGACTCATGACTTTTAAACTATCTAGGGCTTCTCTTGAGCATCACTCGCTCTCGCCCTCTGATCCGTCATTCGAGTAATCCGAATCCGATCCACTAGAGTTTCCTGAAAAAGATTGAAAAAGTAGGGAATGAGCACATTTACCCAATAGATATCTTCGTATCAACATGAAGACATAATTTAAGTGATTAATATTTTAGCTCTATGAAAGGCAATAATATAAAATGCCATAAAACACATGATAAAATCAAAGTAACCATAAATCTCAAGATAAATATAGAGATATGAGAGTATATGGGAGCATAAGCAAGAATATAATGTGGCCTTTCATTAACGAGAATGTACTAGAATGTAACGAGAATGTACTTTTTATAATCATAAAGACTATGCACTAGAAAGTCATGTAACGAGCGAATATAATTTCATGATGAGCCTCGTAGATTTCACCCGTTTATAAAAAAAGTACTCCTGGCATAATGCGACGCCAGTAAGCATCATACCCTATGGTTTACAGTATGTTTCCGGCCATCCGTCGAGGGGGCTAGCGTCGAGCCCTTGGACACTGTTCGTGCCTGCCCTTACATCTTCAAGTTATAAATCAAGCTTCTTCTACGAGAAATATAAATATAGGCCAATAATGTCAAGTTCAACACAGCTTCATGCCAATCAAACCAAGGTAAGAATGCACCAAAATGGAATCATGAGAGTTCAAGGATGAATTCTTTGGACATTATGCTACAGAGGAATTTCGGCAACATAACTGTACATTTCCATAGTTACATAGTTCATTAATGACTTATGAATAAGGTGTTATGTTCGAGATAATCGGTAGACCATCTGAGAACAGAGTTTAACCAACCCTTAGGTCAAACCACGGGTTAGACAACATTTAGTCATAACGCGGTCATGCCAGGACCGCTATCAGGCAGTAGCGGTCATGTGGGAACCACTATAAGGATGAGTCGACGTAGAAGCAAGAACAGGTCGATGCAATGAATAAACTGGCAGAACGCAGTCGCGCCTAGATCGCTATCATGAAGTAGCGGTCGCCTGAAGGCCGCGTTGAGGTCAGTTCACAGAAAACACAAGTTTCACGAAGTACTTTCTAGACCATTGGGCTTTTAGGGTACAATCAGCTCGGCGTCCTAGTGAGAATCTCAGGCTCGCAGAGATTTGCGGAGACCTTGAAATAAGATCACCTAGTCGGGCAGAAGGAACATCTGACGAAGAGGATCTCAAGTCCAAGAGAGTGTTCCTATCAAGTGTATGTGATCTAATAGCCACGTATCGGAATACGCATTATATGTGAACTTATAAAATAGAATGGAGATGAGAAAGAAACGTGCCAAAGCATAATAAAAGTGTAGGAACATTGCATTAAAATTCTTAAGTACAAAACTATAAGATTTGGGCAAGAAAGTAGTATTCATGAAAATAACTTTTAAACATGCCAACATAAAACATGATGTAGCAGAAATCATGCGTAACATGAAATAACTTATAATCATGAGTAGGAGCCAGAAATCATAAGTAAGGCATGATTACTATCTAATATATTGGGGATATATATATAATTTAATCTGGTTGCAGGAACTAGGTACCGGTCGGTCGGGGACTGCTACTGGTAAGTAGCTATCTCTGCAGGACCGCCTTCTGTCTGTAACAGACAGAAGCTTATACCCGTGTGCAGGGCCAATTATAGGGTAATTAAATGCATGAAACTATAGGTAACAAGAAGATAACTCATGCTAGTATGGTTTATAACGAAGAAACATAAGAATAGGTATGAATTTAAGCCAAAGTTATCATCTTTTTGTTAGGGGTGTAGGGATGGCATGAAATAAGAAAACAGTTTGCACAGTCATGGGGAAACGTCAAATACTCCGTCTCCAGTGCATGAAATCAAGAGAAAAGAGAGGGCTTTTACTTCTAGCACGTTGTTTAAGCCGTCACGAGATAATCTACCTCTTGGGTTGCTCCTAGAGTTCAAATTTCTCACTGAAAGTACGCTCTCGTTCCTGCGCGTCCTGCGTGGAACCAGCAACTTCCCGACCTTCTAACTCCTTAACATCTTGACCTCCTAGCACGAAAGTTTACAGAGGGTTAGAAGATGCTAAGGGAATCAAAAACTTCTAAAGAACTAACATAAAATTCTGAAATCTTACCGTCGAACCACGCGAGTCAAAATTAGAGTTCGCGCAGAACAGATCTAGACTTTATTTATAGAGTTTGGCCTAAGGTTGAGGGATTAGATCGAAATAGGAGTCCTATAGGGTATGAATTCGATCCCCTAAGAGTCCTAGACAAGTTCCCATGGCAGATCACTTCGATCCATGGTGATTGGGATGAGAAAAATCCAAGCTTTCCATGCTTCTCTAACACCCGTTTACAGAACTTAAACGCGGTCGCATGGAGACCGCCATCTGATGAATGCGATCACGCGATTGACCGCGTCTTGCTTGGGCGTGGGAAATTTGAATTTTGGTCAAATTCCTCCTATAATTATCCCCTAATTATCTAATATAATTATAAAATTATCCTATTACGCTTCTAGAGTTGGGCTTGGGCCTAAAAGCCTTAGAATTGGGTTTGTGGGCCTAGTTTAAGTGGGCATAATTACCTGGTTATTAATTGAACTTTCAAATTAATTTATTTAACCCATAATTCATTAAATAACCCATTAAGCCTTTTAAATATTTAATAATTTTATTTAATCTCTGAAAAATCCTAAAAAAATTCCAAAGATGTTACATTGGTTGTTGTATCTCATTTCAAAATATTCTAAGGGAAATACCTCCTAAGTAAGATAAGGGAGAGATTTAGTCACCCTTCCTTGACCCGAAACAACCATATTTATATTTTTGCATTACATCTAGCCTAAGACTCGATCACACTGAGATTTTGGTGTCACGTGAGTCTATCCTCATTTTTAAAAACGGGTGTCTAAACTAGAGGTTAAAAGGCAAACGTCTAAGGGAGCAAGTGGTTATTTAATTAAGTCCTTACAAAAGCAAGGGGAGCATCGAGCCTCTTGGAGAGGGAAAAAATCGCAGCCCACTAATTCTTCTGATCGACGACCCGTAAAACTTTTCTGGCCCAAAAGGTGATGGCCCACTAACACACTCAGGGGCCATCTACCGAAATCCCATATGCTAGGGCTCAAGAAGCGCTACCTAGTCTTGGAGCGGGAACCCATGCAGAGGACTCCCTAAGCTCGGGAGAAGGCTTCGTTGCGCTCTAATCCCGAGCAACTGAAAACTGCCTAGGGAGCTCCCTCGGGAAAGAGCTGGGATAGGTGCAACGCTCATTGACCTCATCTATCTAAAGGGGTGATCCTTATCCCTAATCCCTAAAGGAGACCTATCTGGACCCGGCTCCTATCTGATTTAATCGCTGGCGAACTTTCTGCGAGTAGATTAGACCAAAGGATGAGGAGGGATAAAGATAGTGGGACGAGTGCCACACCGTTAAGAGTCCTTACCTAAGGAATACCTCCCCTCCCTTCGCCCTCTGCGGAACCAGAAAGGGGGTTCGTGGCTATTTAATCCCAGAGATCTCCCTCCTCGAAGATGATTAGATATTAACTACCTCTAACCCTCAATTGGTGAAGAGCAATCTCGTATCCTCAAACCCATCACTCTCTTTTATTCTTTAGCTCTTGCACATCAATGACTTAAGCATCGGAGGGTTTTTCCTGGGATCTCCATCTCAGGCTCCCTGATCTTTTGTCTTCCTTACAGACCTACTATTCGGGAGTCTTCGGCATGATCCCATCATCAGATTTCCCCAACATCCGATGATCTGTGACGGAGTATGAGATCTAGCCTCTTCACCTTCCACTGTCCCACCTCTTATCTGGTCAGTGGACGAACTTGAAGGTGAGTTTAAGTAGTGCATTAGTCACTTTGTAAAACCCAACTTGTAGACTTAGGTTATCCCTAGGTGTCTCAAGTTAATTTGGTTGATCACTTGTTTGTATTTGTTAAAATAAAAAAGAATAAAAATTAATAAAAATAAAATTAAAAATCAAAAAATCAAAATAAAAAATAGAGAAAATTTCTTTTAGGGGATAGTCTATTTAGATATCTCCATCGTTGAAGTTTAGGATCCCTAGTGTTTGCAAGAAAGGAGGCCTCTTTGCCCAGACCTAGTTGAGTCTAATTTCGAGATTGAGAGGATTATCCATAATTGGGTCCAAAATCAACTCTTACTCATGGTTGAACAACGTCATGATGAGAGACCCAAGTAGATGAATAAATACTTTATTTCTCTTAATTATCAACCATCCATTTGCATCTAAATGCCCAACATTCTTGCCCTCCGGTATGAAATTAAATCTAACACTATTTAGATGCTCCAATCTTTCATGAGAAAACTAATGAAGACCCTTATAGGGATCTACGTGAGGTTGCGGGTTCAATTCGTCTCGGCGACTACTAAGTGTGGTGTCCTGTCAATATAGTGTCCGTACCCATGGATGGTTCTCTGGCTCCAGTCTGAGTAGCACTGGGTTTCACCAAGCCACTCCTCTGGTCCTGGAACACTTTCTAGTTACTATATTAGTTTCATAAGATTTGATTTATGATTAAAATTTGTTCGGATCTATCCATGTATCGGAAACTTTATTCGTGTTTTAATTGTAGGAAGTAAAACATTGTGCTTCAATGTTCAGTGCTTCTAAAGTAGTTAACAGAAGAAACGCTTGAAATTCGGTAAGGCATGGGATAAGAACGTAGTTACGGATACAAGGATAATATTGAAGATATATTATCTATAAGCATAGAACAACTGTACAACCGGACAGATAATCTTTCACATCCCTCTATATGTGTGTGTGTGTGTGTGACTACTACCTCCTAAAGTACCACTTGTTCGGACGTAGGAATCCAAAAGAATCAAAAATTGACAAAGAAAAATTCCATAGAAAAGGATTTGATATCTTGGCCTACAATCATACGTCCAAAAAAAAGTCCAAGTGAAATCTTAAAATCTGATCCACTCTTTACATCCTCAGCAAATTTTGTGCCTCGAGTTTCACCGTCTTGAAAGAATCCCACTTTAGGCAGGTTTCACCGTCCAAGGCACGTACTTCTACTAAATATTAGTTAAAGTAGCGCGTTACGTGGGTAAAAAAAATTTAAAAAATTAAATTATTTATATTATGTCACTAAAATACGTATGATTTAACTTTATCAATATATTAGTCATATTAATTTTTAATTTTTAAAAATAAAATTAATTTTTAAATAAAAAATATTTAAAAATAATTGAAGAGAATGTAAACTTGATTTTCAAAGTCACAACTTCAAAAGAATCAAACTCTTAAATTATGCAGATTCAGAAATTTGGAAAACATAATTGTAGAGGCGGAAAAATGATTCCTAACTCTCGTATCACATTTTTAAGATTTATTTATTGAGAAAAGATCATCCAGCCACCCGTGGAAGCATGCAAACATCAAGAAAAATGACGTCAGAAGGAGCCCTAGACGTTACCCCAGGGGACAACCCTTCGATGTTTAAGTCAGAGCCTTGGAGGATGAAGATTAAGGAGGAACAGGGAGAGCGAGAGAGACGAAAGGGGATTGAGCAAGCCTGGAGGGGCAATCAATCTTCCGCAGGAGTGTTCGCCGTATCTAGTGAATGCTCGGAGAGTGTTCGCTGGGCGGTAAGGGTGCTCGAAAGATGACAGGAGCTCTACTTCGTGAAATATAATCTCAAGACTTCGCAGTCGGAGTCTCTCTTATCATGGCTGTAGGTCTGTTCTCTCGTGTCTGTGTGTCTTGCTCGCGGACGAAGGTCCATTTATAGGGGTTGTCCTGGCGGTGAGGGCTTATCCCTTAGTAGGGAAGGGCGCAAGTAGTGGGATAACGTCTCTCCGTGATCGTGGGGAGTTTCCCGTTGAGGGTCCGTTCCTCCAGAGTCGGGCGATTCCCTAGCGAGTCTTATGGCGCCTGTAAGGCGTGCTCGTCTTTAGTGGAGTTGAGGCCGATGTCGTAGAGGGCAACGTTCGGTCGTCGAAAGGTCGTTTGGGATCCGTTGCACCTGGACTGCTGCCCTTTGTGAGCTGGTGAATCCGAGGCCTGTCCGCCCAGGGTCATCTGTTGTGGGCCGCGACTGTCAAGGCCCATTATGCACATTTGTAGTTTTCTGTCCGAAGGGGGCCTGAGGTAATGGGTCTTGCACGGGTCATACCAATTTTATCCTCCTCAATAATTATAAAATATTAGACATAACTTATCTATTTTAAATATTCTTTAATAATCTGACATCTAATGACACCAAATGATTCATAGTTCATGATTATAAAATTTGCATTCCTACCATTGTCCTTAAGAATACATAAAAGTATTCTCACTAATATCCTTACAAATACATAAAATTTAGTTCTGGTTAATATTTAAAGTCATGACATCTACGATGATACAATTAATTAAGAATCATTTGAGTAAAGTTCTATGAATCAAACTTATAGAAGTAAATGTACACAATTAAGAAATATGACTATCTCCGGTGTGAATAAATAATGAGTTATAAATGACTCAATAATTTGGAAGAGAAAAATGACAAAAATGACTTGAAAAATTATGTAACAGAGTATTAGACTGCAAGTAGTTCTGATGATTGACGTGCAGTTTCCCTTCACAAGTTAGACTCTATGCCTCACGAGGGTGAAGCAACTGGAGTCGTATTTTCTATTCCAAATATTTATCCATCATTGTAACCTCGTGAGGTGAGAGTTTTAAAAGTAAATAATCCAATTCCTTATTGTATTATTGTAGAATCGAAAGAGACATAACTAAACCGCATGAAAAAAAACTTGCACAAAAGAGACGTAACTGAACTAGAGTAAAAAAATTAGATCAAAAAAGACACATAACTAAATCGACTGGAAAAACTTGGACAATTCTTTTAGTGCCGCTTTGATATTTGAATAGGATAAGCGAGAATATTAAATCGATTAGAAAGAACGTGTGAGTCTATGTGTGCTCTTCTCACAAAGACATGTTAATCGAGGTCGGATAACGTATTCGTGCTCAAAAGTAGATTTCGTTATCTTACCATGTTATCAAAGAGACCTTTATAGTATATAGCATAATTGAACCAGAGGAAAAAAATTGAACAAAAGAGATACACAACTGGACTAGAAAAAAAAATTGAACCAAAAGAGACATAACAGAACCGAAGGAAAAAAAATCAAACAATTCTCTTATAGTATAAGAGCCTAATTCTTTATTGTATTCTTGTTGTAACACCCCAATATGTCTGAAACTTAAAGATAATTAAATATTTTATATTTAGAGTATGTATAAATTTTAAGTTCTCTTAATTAAAGCCCAATACCTTGAACGGTATAGTTTAACGAACTTTATTAAGTAAATTAAATAGATATCTCATTTTAATAATGTGTAACTTTTCATAGGAATGTCAGAATAGGGTCAATATTAGACCCGTTGGATAGAGAATTCAAAGATCTACAAGTTTCATGTCAAACATATTTTTAAATTCTGACATTTGATTGATTAAAAATAAGATAGAAGAAATTAACTCTTTAGAAGCCTATTAGTGTTAAGTTTTTGAGGGTTTTTATAAAAAAATCCCTCGCCTCACTTATCTACCTCCTCATGCGATGGAAGGTTAAAAAAATATACATAAAAAAAAACTACACATTATCCCCCCCTTCCCACGTGATCCTCCCCCTCTCAACCTTATCCCCATCACAGCCTTATCCTCCCCCCCCCCCATTCTTATCCTTTCCTCTCTCTCTCCCCCCTCCCACCCATTCTTATCCTCTCCCTCCACCCTCTTTAAATATCCCCCCCCTCTCGTACGTAAATCCCTCACCCCTCACCTCTCACTCTCCCTCTCATTCTCTCGTCACTCTCCCTTCTCTCATTTCTATCTCTCTCCCTCTCTCTCTCTCTCACTCACGTCCCCAACTCTCCCTCACTCTTTTCATTTTTTTTCTCATCTCTCTCTCTCTCACATTCCGTAACCCCGATCCCTCTCTCATTTTATTTATTTTACTTTCATCCTCTCTCTCCCATCTCTCTCTAATCTTTCTCTCTCATCTCTCTTCTCACTCTCTCTCTCTTATAAATTAACGAAAAAAAATAAGACGAAGTCGAGCAAAATAATACGGAGACAGAATATGATGAAATTTTGACAGAAGTCTAGACGGAGAATTTGAGAAGCTTATTTGGACCATTTCACCTTCTTTACGTAGGAGTCTGCCCCTACGGAAATATTATCTTTTCTTACGTAAGAATTATTACGGGAGCTCGGGTGAGGTATTCAATCTAATTTGGGGGAGTCCATTCTAAAGGTAGGCATGATAAACCGAGTGCATGTTATTTGTTATTTACATTTCTTTGATTTCATTTTGTTTGAAATATAATTTAAGTCATTGATTTATTTAACTCAATGCTCTATGTTTAGAATCAGTTATTTATTTAGTTACCATTCTGTAAAAATATTATTTTCTCTCTAATATCTCTCTAATCTCTTTCTACTTTCTCCCTCTACTTTCTCTCTCTACTCTACTCTCTCTCTACTCTAATCTCTTCGAATGTTATATATATTTAGTTAATAATATTAAAATACGATCCAGTTATTTTGTAAAGTTCAATGGCAAGTTTTAAGTATTGAGACGACTATGTAATAAGCATCATAATAAGAATAAAAATTTGATTAAGCATATGGACTGTGTCACTTTAAGGAGGTGTGGGGCGACAAACCGTAGTTAGCTTCCGCTACGGGATTAGGCCTATTTCCGAGGACAAACGGACTTCTGAAAAATCTGGAACCCAGAATAAGAAAATTATCTGGAGAATGGTGGAGTATTAACTCCCGATCCTACGTGGTTGATCAAGGCAGACATGCTCCAGCGTTTAGACCGTTTATCTTTATGTCGACGTATGGATGCCTAGGTATGTGTTTGCTACTACTTTTAATGACGGGATGCATATCCAATATATGCTGCCAAATAATAATATGAAGTTCAGATTTGATATATGACTTTGATATGATCTGAAAATAAGTTCATCTGTATAAGCTCTGATTTAGCTAAGATATGTACTATACTATATATATATAAGTCAGATAAGATTTGTTATACATATTTACTTATAAGAAGAAAAATTATTCTGCTCTATCAATTTTCCTTCGCATTCATAATATACGTACAATCTAATGAAATTGTGATTTACTTTATATATATATCATGGATTTGCACATGTTAGTATATGGATAAGCATGTGATTGGTTTTAATGCCTACTGAATCTGTGGACTCATTTCTGTTACCTAACCATTTCATGAAATTGACCAGTGTGCGTCTTGACTCCTTCGGGCAGTAGGTCGGAAGTTGATCCCGGGTTTAATTTGGATTCGGATTCCACTGCGTGGAATAAATAGATTTAATTTTCTTTTGAATAATGAATGTAAATATGACTTTTGAGTAGAGATATGTAGTACTCTGTATACGATGTAAATTATGAGTGTTTTATATTTTTGAACTACATGATGGTTTGGCCTTTAGCGCCATGCAAATATCTCGGCCCACAACACTTCCGTCCATCCGCTTTGACGTCCCCGGACACAATACGGGATCGCGGGAAGAGGGTGCCACAGAGAGTGGTATCAGAGTAAAGTTGTGAGGCTTGAAATTATTTGCAGCCATCTGAATTTATATATCATACCAGAAGATCGTAGGAATTTGTTTTAGAATTTGATGTCAAACCTAGAATCATACTAATTCGGATTAGTTCTCCCTCGCAGGAGATGGCAGGGAGTGATAGGGTTGAGGTTAATACTTCTCCCGAGGAGTCTGCGCCCTCAAATGGGACATCACAAGGAGTTGTCGGGGAAACAATTCATGACGAGCTTGCTCCCGGTGGACAAGGCGCGTTACCTATTCAGGGTGTGTCAGATTTAGGAGGGTTCACACAAGCTTTTCAAGGGTTAGTGCAGACTATGCAGTTACAAGCCCAAACTCAAGCAATGATGCAAGCCCAAATACAAAACCGTGTGCAAGAACAACCGAATAGGGCAACAGGCGCTACCATGATGAAGAAATTCAGACATATGAGTCCTCCTTCTTTTAAGGGGGAGAGTCACGCGGAGATTGTGGAAAATTGGGTGAGAGAAATTGAGAAGATTTTCATGGCCATTAGATGTGCAGAGCAGGATAAGGTGATATTAGCTACATTTATGTTGAAGGACCGTGCGGACGAGTGGTGGAGGTCTGCACTTAGAACCACTTTTAGAGATAGAGAGATTGAGATTAGCTGGAACGAATTTCTTGATATCTTCCATGTAAAATTTCTCCCTCAGCATGTGAAAGATAGGAAAGAAGTTGAATTTTTAAATTTGACTCAAGGAGGTATGTCAGTTGTCGATTATGAAGTAAAATTTACTGAATTGGAAAAGTATGTCCCTCATATTTGTTCAGATGAGCTTAGAAGGGTGAAGAAATTTGTTAGAGATTTGAGAAGTAACATTAGAAGTAGAGTTGCAATCCTTGAGCCTCAGACTATGGCAACAATTTTGAGGACTACTTTTATTGTAGAAACTGAATATGAGGAATTCTTAGTAGAAAGACAAAGGGATAATGCAAAAAGGGGTAATCTTGGTTCAATTGTGAGGAAAGATAAGAAGCCAAAGATGACTTTTCCAGAGAGAGTTTAACCAGTTAGGAGAGATAATATGCAAGCTTGTCAACAGTGCGGGATGCAGCACAGAGGTAATGAATGTTGGCGGGCTGCAGGTAAATATTTTTCATGTGGTCAGACAGGGCATATGATAAGGGATTGTCCCAAAAGGCCAAGGCAAGATCAGCAACCACAACAGCAGCGGAGAGTTCAAGCCAGAGTATATACACTAACAAGGGAAGACACCGGAGATGCCAATGCAGTAGCTGAAGGTATTTTTCTTATCGATGATATGCATGCAAAAGTTTTATTTGATCCGGGTGCTACACATTCCTTTATTTCTCTAAGATTTACTGAATTGTTGAAAGATAAATAAATTGTGAACACTAATGAGATGTCCATTAACACACCAACTGGGGAGATACCTAGAACGACTTCTGTTATTCCTATCATTGATGTGGTGATTCAGGGGAGGATTATGTCAGCATGTGTGTATCTGCTGGAAATGACTGATTTTGATGTCATCTTGGGAATGGATTGGTTAGATACAAATTTTACCCTTCTAGATTGTCATGGAAAGAAAGTAATTTTTCAAAAACCTAGGGAGCAGACATTTCACTATCAATGTCCAAGACACCGTTCTAGTAAAACACTAGTTTCAGCACTTAAAGTTTTGAAACTGCTTAGAAGTGGATGTCAAGATTATTTGGCTAGTGTAATGGCTATTCCTTCTAATAAAAATAATAAAACCACCTCAGATATCGATGTGGTCAGAGAATTTCTAGATGTATTCCCCGATGAACTTCCGGGTTTGCCACCACACCGAGAGGTGGAGTTCACTATTGAACTCTCACCGGGTACTTTACCCATTTCCATCCCTCCTTACAGAATGGCACCAGCTGAATTGGCAGAATTAAAGAAACATTTACGAGAACTACCAGACAAGGGGTTTAGTCGACCAAATGTATCCCCTTGGGGTGCACATGTTCTATTTGTTAGAAAGAAAGATAGGTCGCTTAGACTATGCATTGACTATAGGAAGTTGAATCAAGTGACAATTAAGAATAAATATCATTTGCCAAGAATTGATGATTTATTTGATCAGCTACGAGCTGCCACAGTGTTTTCAAAGATTGATCTCGGATCTGGATACCACCAATTAAGGATAAGGAAAGAAGATATCTCAAAAACTGCTTTCAGAACACGATATAGACATTATGAATTTTTGGTTATGCTATTTGGGTTAACTAATGCACCAGCAGCATTTATGGATCTGATGAATAGAGTTTTCCAACCATATCTGGATACATTTGTAGTGGTGTTTATTGACGATGTGTTGATATATTCTCCTACTGTTGGAACTCATCAAGAACATTTAAGAATTGTGTTGGAAACATTAAGAAGTCATCAACTGTATGCAAAATTTAGTAAATGTGAATTTTGGCTGGATAAGGTCCAATTCTTAGGGCATATCATTTTTGGTGATGGAGTGTCTGTTGATCCAACTAAGGTTGAGGTAGTTTTGCATTGAGAAAGGCCGAAGAATGTCAGTGAGATTAGGAGCTTTTTGGGTCTTGCGGGTTACTATCGCAGGTTTATTGAATGTTTTTCTTCTATTGCAGCTCCTATGACCAAATTGACTAGGAAAGGAGTTCCTTTTGAATGGTTAGAAAAATGTGAAATGAGTTTTCAGGAATTAAAAACAAGGTTAACTACAGCCCCAGTACTTACTTTACCTTGTGGGTCAGGAGGATTTGTGATATATACAGATGCCTCTAGAAAAGGACTAGGATGTGTCCCGATGCAAAATGGTAAAGTAGTAGCTTATGCATCCAGACAATTAAAGACCCATGAGATGAATTATCCAACACATGATTTGGAGTTGGCAGCGGTGGTACATGCCCTAAAAATTTGGCGACATTATTTGTATGGTGAGCAATTTGAAGTATTTACAGACCATCAGAGTTTAAAATATATTTTCTCTCAGAAAGAATTAAATTTAAGGTAAAGACGGTGGATTGAATTTTTGAAGGATTATGATTTCACCTTGAATTACCACCCAGGAAAAATAAATGTGGTAGCAGATGCACTCAGCAGGAAGAGGCTAATGGTAATCCAGTTGCGCCAAACTTGGAGAATGACATCTGATGTAGTAGAGTATTCTCCGATATGCAAAGGGAGAAACTTATTTCTGGCCCAACTAACTATTCAATCTGTAATGGTTGAGCGAATTGTGCAAGCACAACTGAATGATCAGCAATTACAAAAATTGATTGGCACACAGAGATTTACTCAAAGTGCAGACGAGGCAATCAGATTTCAGGGAAGATTATGTGTACCTCGGAATGAAGAAATAAAGAAAGACCTATTAATTGAGGCACAAATCACTATATTCTATTCACCCAGGCAGTACAAAAATGTACAAAAACATGAAAAGACAGTTCTGGTAGATTGACATGAAGAAAGATATAGCAGACTTTGTCAGCAAATGTCTTACTTGTCAACAAGTAAAAGCAGAGCATCAAAGACCAGCAGGACCATTACAGTTGATGGAAATTCCACAGTGGAAATGGGAGCATATCACTATGGATTTTGTGATGGGATTACCAATGACTAGGAGAAAACATGATTCTATTTAGATAATTGTTGACATGCTTACTAAGTCAGCCCATTTTCTGGCAATCATAAAGACACAATCATTAGAGGATTTAGCCCATTTGTATATCAGAGAAATTGTGAGACTTCATGGTGTGCCTGTGTCTATTATTTCAGATCGAGATGCAAGGTTTACAGCAAAACTTTGGAGGAATTTGCAGAACGCACTGGGTACACAATTAAAATTTAGTTCAGCTTTTCACCCTCAAACAGATGGACAATCAGAGAGAACCATTCAAACATTAGAAGATATGTTGAGGGCATGCAGTTTAAACTGCGAGGCAGCTGGGATGAGCATCTGGCTTTAATTGAGTTTGCATACAATAACAGCCATCATGCAAGCATAGGAATGGCACCATATGAAGCATTATATGGTAGACCATGTAGGTCACCTGTTTGTTGGGACGAGGTTGGTGAGCGGAGATTGATTGGGCCACAGATTGTACAGGATTGTGTAGAAAAGGTTGAGTTAATTAGAAAAAGATTACTTATAGCTCAGAGTAGGCAGAAAAGCTATACTGATCAAAGAAGGAGAGATCTACAATTTGCTGTCGGGGATCACGTATTTCTGAAAGTTTCGCCTACTAGAGGAGTAATGAGATTTGGCAAGAAAGGTAAACTCAGTCCGAGGTATGTTGGACCATTTGAAATCTTAAGAAGGATTGGTGAGGTGACATATCAGCTGGCTTTACCACCATCATTGTCAGGAGTTCACGATGTATTCCATGTGTCCATATTAAGAAAATACATGCCAGACTCATCGCACATTATAGAGCATGAGCAGTTGAAAATTCAGCCAGATCTTACATACGAGGAGAAGTCAGTCCGCATTCTCGATCGAAAGGAACAAGTGCTGAGAACGAAGATAATTTCATTGGTGAAGGTATTGTGGAAAAGCGTCTCAGCAGAAGAAACTACTTGGGAGATGGAAGATGAAATGAGAAAGAGATATCCACAACTATTCGGTACGTATTGCGTAAATCTTTAAATTTCGAGGATGAAATTTATTTAAGGGGGAGAGATTTGTAACACCCCAACCGGTCCGAAACTTAAAGATAATTAAATATTTTATATTTAGAGTCCGTATAAATTTTAAGTTCTCTTAATTAAAGCCCAATACCTTGAACGGTATAGTTTAACGAACTTTATTAAGTAAATTAAATAGATATCTCATTTTAATAATGTGTAACTTTTCATAGGAATGTCAGAATATGGTCAATATTAGACCCGTTGGATAGAGAATTCAAAGATCTACAAGTTTCATGTTAAACATATTTTCAAATTCTGACATTTGATTGATTAAAAATAAGATAGAAGAAATTAACTCTTTAGAAGCCTGTTAGTGTTAAGTTTTTGAGGATTTTTATAAAAAAATCCCTCACTTCACTTATCTACCTCCTCATGCGATGGAAGGTTAAAAAAATATACATAAAAAAAACTACACATTATCCCCCCCTTCCCACGTGATCCTCCCCCTCTCAACCTTATCCCCATCGCAGCCTTATCCTCCCCCCCCCATTCTTATCCTTTCCTCTCTCTCTCCCCCCTCTCACCCATTCTTATCCTCTCCCTCCACCCTCTTTAAATACCCCCCCCTCTCGTACGTAAATCCCTCACCCCTCACCTCTCACTCTCCCTCTCATTCTCTCATCACTCTCCCTTCTCTCATTTCTCTCTCTCTCTCACTCACGTCCCCAACTCTCTCTCACTCTTTTCATTTTTTTTCTCATCTCTCTCTCTCTCACATTCTGTAACTCTCATCCCTCTCTCATTTTATTTATTTTACTTTCATCCTCTCTCCCATCTCTCTCTCTAATCTTTCTCTCTCATCTCTCTTCTCACCCTCTCTCTCTTATAAATTAACGGAAAAAAAATAAGACGAAGTCGAGCAAAATAATACGGAGACAGAATATGATGAAATTTTGACAGAAGCCTAGACGGAGAATTTGAGAAGCTTATTTGGACCATTTCACCTTCTTTACGTAGGAGTCTGCCCCTACGGGAATATTATCTTTTCCTACGTAAGAATTATTACGGGAGCTCGGGTGAGGTATTCAATCTAATTTGGGGGAGTCCATTCTAAAGGTAGGCGTGATAAACCGAGTGCATGTTATTTGTTATTTATATTTCTTTGATTTCATTTTGTTTGAAATATAATTTAAGTCATTGATTTATTTAACTCAATGCTCTATGTTTAGAATCAGTTATTTATTTAGTTACAATTCTGTAAAAATATTATTTTCTCTCTAATCTCTCTCTAATCTCTTTCTACTTTCTCCCTCTACTTTCTCTCTCTACTCTACTCTCTCTCTACTCTAATCTCTTCGAATGTTATATATATTTAGTTAATAATATTAAAATATGATCCAGTTATTTTGTAAAGTTCAATGGCAAGTTTTAAGTATTGAGACGACTATGTAATAAGCATCATAATAAGAATAAAAATTTGATTAAGCATATGGACTGTGTCACTTTAAGGAGGTGTGGGGCGACAAACCGTAGTTAGCTTCCGCTACGGGATTAGGCCCATTTCCGAGGACAAACGGACTTCTGAAAAATCCGGAACCCAGAATATGAAAATTATCTGGAGAATGGTGGAGTATTAACTCCCGATCCTACGTGGTTGATCAAGGCAGACATGCTCCAGCGTTTAGACCGTTTATCTTTATGTCGACGTATGGATGACTAGGTATGTGTTTGCTACTACTTTTAGTGACGGGATGCATGTCAAATATATGCTGCCAAATAATAATATGAAGTTCAGATTTGATATATGACTTTGATATGATCTGAAAATAAGTTCATCTGTATAAGCTCTGATTTAGCTAAGATATGTACTATGCCATTTATATATAAGTCAGATAAGATTTGTTATACGTATTTGCTTATAAGAAGAAAAATTATTCTGCTCTATCAGTTTTCCTTCGCATTCATAGTATACGTACAATCCAATGAAATTGTGATTTGCTTTATATATATATCATGGATTTGCACAAGTTAGTATATGGATAAGCATGTGATTGGTT
Organism: Amorphophallus konjac; assembly: GCA_022559845.1. Taxonomy (NCBI): domain Eukaryota; kingdom Viridiplantae; phylum Streptophyta; class Magnoliopsida; order Alismatales; family Araceae; genus Amorphophallus; species Amorphophallus konjac. The sequence continues at coordinate 481,987,149 of CM040122.1, read as the reverse complement.
TTAATGCCTACTGAGTCTGTGGACTCATTTCTGTTGCCTAACCATTTCAGAAATTGACCAGTGTGCGTCTTGACTCCTTCGGACAGTAGGTCGGAAGTTGATCCCGGGTTTAATTTAGATTCGAATTCCGCTGCGTGGAATAAATAGATTTAATTTTCTTTTGAATAATGAATGTAAATATGACTTTTGAGTAGAGATATGTAGTACTCTGTATACGATGTAAATTATGAGTGTTTTATATTTTTGGAATACATGATGGTTTGGCCTTTAACGCCGTGCAAATATCTCGGCCCACAACACTTCCGTCCATCCGCTGTGACGTCCCCGGACACGATACGACATCGCGGGAAGGGGGCGCCACACTTGTAGAATCGGAAGAGACACATAATTGAACAGAAGAAAAAAATCTGGACAAAAGAGATGCATAACTGAATCGGAGGAAAAAAATCGGACCAAAAGAGACACGAAACTAAACTAAAAGAAAAAATTGGACAATTGTTTTATAGTGTATAACATAACTGAACCGGAGGGAAAAAATCGGATAAAAGAGACTATTAACTGAACCGGAGGAAAAAAATCGGATCGAAAGAGACATAATTGAACCGGAGAAAAAAATCGGACAATTCTCTTATAATATATGTAGAGGTGGAAAACTGGTTCCTAAACCTCGAACCACACTTTTAAATTTTGAGAAAGATCGTCCGGCATACGTGGAAGCTTGCAAACACCAGAGAGAAGGGGCGTCGAAAGGAGCCTTGGGGGACAACCCTCCGATGTTTAAGTCAGCACTTGGAGAGATGGAGAATAAAGAATGGAAAGCGAGAGAGAGAGAGATGGAGATCGTCTGTGTAGGCCTAGAGGAGCAGTCTGTCTTCTAGAGGAGTGCTCGTTGTACCCAGTGGACACCCGGAGAGTGCTCGTTGGGCGGTAAGGATGCTTGGAAGACCTCATGCGCTCTCCTTCGTGGTATCCACTCCCGAGGGGTAGACAGTCGAGGCCTTTCTCACTGTAATGGTTAGTCGATTCTTTTGGTCTTTCTCTAGCTCGTGTCTATTCGTAAGTCGATGCCCCCTCCGTGTCTGTCGAGGGCCTATTTATAGGGGTTGTCTTGATGACGAGGACCTATCCCTTAACAGGGAAGGACGCAAGTCGTGGAATAACGTCTCCCCGCGATCGTGAGGAGTTTCCCGTTGAGGGTCCGTTCCTCCGAAGTCAGGCGATTCTCTGACGGGCCTTGCAGAGCCCGTTAGGCGTGCTCACCCTTAGTGGGGTTGAGGCCGACATCGTGGAAGATAACGTTCGGTCGCCGGAGGATTATCCGACGGCCGTTGCGCCTCGATTGATGCCCTTTGTGCGTCGACAAATCCGAGGGCTATCCGTCTCGGGCTGTCCGTTACGGGCTGCAGTTGTCGGGGCCCATTAGGCGCGTTGTACACCTTGGACCAAGTCAGGTCTGACGGAAACGAGCCTTATATGGACCGAGCCGATTTTACCCTCCTCATTATATAATATAGATTTCCCAAGTTCTCCCCTCCCCAAAATTCTGGAAATAAATTATCAGTGCGTTAGGTTGCTTTAAACCGTGCAGCCCATAGGTCCAATTTAAAACAGTAAAACAGGAAGAAGCTAAAGCCAGCAACCCATCCAAACCAATGCAAGCACATTGGAAATTTAGGTTTGAAAATAGCCAAGCAGGAACGTGTCTCTATAATGAAATCATGTACGTTGTTTTCAAGTCTAATCCCAATAATATAATATCAAAATCTAGACCAATCAGAATGGATGGATGGACACTTTTTTTAAGGTACACAGCAACCCGAGAGAAGAAACACTAATTGACTTATGGGCCACATGGATATGAAAACATACACACTCCAGGAGTGAACAAGATCCCCCTCTTTTGAAAATCGAATTCCTGTGGTATCTTCTCTGAATTGATGCAGGTATAAAATGGAGGAGGCAGTCAGAGAACACACACGCTAGAAGAAATCCAATCCGATGCATGATCCACAAACTGGTAACTTGTACATAGAAAAAGGAAAAGCATACGAGTAAAAAGGAGGGAAATCAGCATGAGATTTGTCATCATTAATTAACGCATTCCATGAATCACTCGTCCTCATTTGGTGCTTAACACATGCTGGCTGGACAAAAGGCATTTATCAGCACCCTTTCTCTGTGTCTACTATTTCTCTTCAGCTAGTTAAACATCTGGACAGAGGATGCACAGATGCCAAACATTGAAGAATGGAGTATGCAAATACTAGGAAAAGAAAATTCCAAAGAAGTCGGTGCATTCCGCACTATGACGATCACCATGTCCGTCCATCAATAAAACAGAATAACATCTCGAGAGATTATTTTTTTCCTTCTCTCAGCGGGAGGCAAAATTGGCCCCCAAACAAGAGCTCTCGGCAAACAAACACAGGACAAGATTACAGCCATAATACAGTAGATTGAGACATTTCCTAAAAGACCACGGGTAGCCTACACGGTGGGGTGTCAACTCCAACACAATTGTGACGCACCAAGAACACAAATCCCCTTATTTTTACAGCCTCCTTTGATAATGATATATATATATCAGCAAATTAAATTGCAAATTCGAACAAAGCCATGATGCCTTTCTATGCCTCAAAATGCCAGTAATGGATCTTAGTAGCGAACCAACTATTCATGCATAAACTTTATTGTCCTATTTTCTTTCTTTTTTACTTTTATTCTTCATTTATAATTCACATACGAAGCCGGTAGCGGATGTGAGATAGGATATAAAGGCAAGCATACTCTGGGAGCACCAAATTTGGCTTATACTGCAGCATTGTTTTGACCTACGGTGATTTTCATCATCGAACACCTGTTAAACGCTCCATGTCAATTTCACAAGGACATTTCTTTTCCCCGGAATAGAGAAAGGGAATATATATATATATATATATTCACTATAACTAATTTACACACAACAATAACGAAGCTGTCATGTCACTCCCTAGAGAAAGATATGAGTGACAAGAGTCTTTGAGCTAGATTTGAAGTTTATAAAAGAGCAGTTAAATATTTCTCTGAACAGCCATGATTAAGTGCTCGGCTCACCTGGGAAGCATGACTTTTGGCGATCTGCAGGAAAATTATACTTGTTAACTTTGCAATGGTTAGCTTCACAACAATGCCGGTATTGAAGAACAGCTCAAGTAGGTCAGGATCATTATAGTAATTCTCCCTTTTACTTCACAGCAGCAAGGAAGCAGAGGTCTGTGAGTGTTCTAGCAGCCATAACTGGCCGGCATCAACCTGCTGGTAATGCGTACCACAGGAATTAATGGCCGAGGCTACAGTGACCGGATTTCAGATGAATAGGCCTTGTCATCCAGCCGGCAGTCTCGGAATTCTTTGTTGCCGACACACTCCAGTATGGCTTTGTCATTCATTTCCCTCGCGAACCTCCACAGGTAATTCAAACCAACAAGAAGCTCCACAATGGCTGCTTCTGTCTTGGGCTGATTTGCGAAGTGGAGGGTATGCAGAAGAAGCACATTGGACCTCGAGACCCGGTGTTGCTGCTCGTAATTCCGTTCGGACTGCCACCTTATCATATTATGGGCAAGTGGGGCAAGCCATTCCAGTATCCTCGCTACCGCGTCGCTCCACTCTGCAGCAAGAACAGGTTCGCAGATGCACGAGGCCAAATCTTTCGCATACGGCTTTAGTCTCGTCCTCAGAGCTGCCCTGACACTGGTGGGCAGCATCCTGTACAAGTCGTCTCGTGCCTCGTGACCGATCAAGTGCGGAGACACGGAGAGCTTCTCGATGACGATGATGATATTTGCATAGTGCAGAGCCAGAGCAGAGGCACCAAGGGTCGACGGAGGAGCGCACAGCAACTTAGGCCTGGGATCCATCGGCGACGGGAGAGAAATGTCACCGGCGCCGAGGATGCCAGTTCGATACTGGGCCTTCGAGTTGGGATTGGAAAGAAGAAGTCGACCAATATCAGACTTGGGCCTCCTTCCGAAGCCGCCGCCACCACCACCCTTGTCTGGAACACAGCTCTGCAGCACGGGGAACTCGCTCCCAGCCACCATACATCCTCTGAAAGGCCCTCCGGACACCGACCACCTCGTCTTCGTCGACAACGAGTGTTTGCCTCCACCGGGATGCGGAGGCGGGCCTCCCTGAGCCGGCCGTTGTCCACTACCACCACTGCCGCCGCCAACATCGACGCCCTTGGGGATGGGACCCGACTTCGTACATGCCAGAGGCCCAGATTTAGTCATCCGAATAGACCTCTCAAGAGGGCCGGAACAGAAGACCCTGACATCCGCCGCCGTGCCGGCGGCCTCGCCGTTTGAGGAATTTGTTGTTCCAGCGGCCATGGAGCGGCTGCGGGGGAGAAAGCCAGAAGAAGCCCTCGAACCACCGTCCCCTCCGTCCACTGTACTCCTCGATGCCGTCCTGTGAAGCCCGAAGACGAGGTTGATCCTGACCACGATGGTGAAGAGGGACCTGGCGAGGAGGCGCACGAGGTAGTTGTAGCTCCGGCTCCACAGGGACTGGTCGCGAAGGGCCTTCACCTCCTGCCTCTGCCAGGCCACCTTCTGCCTCAGATCCATCAGACTCATCCCTTGGGACTGCAGGTAGAAACCGGATAAGCCGGAGCCCGAGGCGCTGGCCTGCTGAGCCCTCCTCAGGTTCTGCTCCATCTCCGCGAGCACCTCCATCTCCTGGTACAGCTGCACGGTGGCCGCCGCCAGCCTCTCCATCTTCCTCACCTTCCTGTCCATCTTCTTCTCGGTGAAGGCCCAGGCCTGCAGGCCACCCAGAGCAAAATCTGAGGCCGTTCCCTCGCCGCCGGCTACGGTGGCGGTCACGATCTCGGGGAGCACGTGCTCGAGGCGCTGGAGGGCCGGCACGGAACACCTCCGGCCGAGAACGGCGGCGGAGCGGGCGGCACAGCCGAGGGCCTCGAGCATCTCGGAGAGGGCTAGGGCGAGGAGAAAGCCCCGGTCGTCGGAGACGAGCTTCCGGACGCCCTCGAGGCGGAGGACGTCGTCACGGAGGCGGGCGACCTGGTCGTCGGCGAGGGAGTGCCAGAGGTGGGCGACCCTGGAAATGAGGCCGGCCACCTCCACGGCCAGGACGCCGAGGGTGGTGGGGGCCGCCGCGGCGACCGCATCATCGTGGGCTCCTCTACCATTCCCAGCGGGGGCGTCCCGCCGCTGGCGTCGAAGGAGGCCGACGCGGCCGAGCCACGCCTCAACCACTATCCGGCCCATGATCGATCGATCGGTGCAGGACTACTCTAGTAGTATGCAGTCCTGCAGTCCAGGCAGGAGGGCTAATATTATCGGCGGGGTAAGGGAGGAGGAGCAGCAGGTGCCAAGAGCGGAGGATACCTGATTAATTAATTAGTTAGAGCAACAGAAAGGGCAGAAAGGGAAGCTGGGGGGGGTGGACGCCCACCGCAACCGCAGCCGCACCCACAGCCACCACCACCACCACCACCACCTTGGTGGGTGGTAATCGATGATGATCTAATAAGCGAGGAGATCTTGGCGGTGGCCGTCGTGGGAAGAAGGGCTGTGGCCGGGGAGATCTGAGCACGATCCCATTTCCGTTCTTCTTCTTCCTCCGTGGAAATGGAATAATAACCCCGTACTCTTATATTTAACACAACATATTCTCTGTGCGAGTGTGTGTGTGTGTGTGTGTGTGTGTGTGTGTGTGTGTGTGTGAGAGAGAGAGAGAGAGAGAGAGCACACGCACACACACACACGCACGCACACGCACACAGTCTATCTCGTCTCAAGGTGTATATGTATGTGTGGTAATGTAGTAGTAGTGGTAGTAGCCTGCCTTGGCTCCAGATGGGGGTGGGGTGGGGGGTGTGGGGGCGGAGCCGCAGCAGCAGAACAGAAGGCGATAATGAGGGGGCGGCGGAAGCGGGTAATGAACAGGGGGGTGCGCATGCAGTTGCGGTGCGGTCGAAACGATCTTCTCTATTATGTCATTAATTATGATGTTATGGGCCGTGTAAATATAGCACGGAATTAGAAGAAAAGAGTATAATTCATTTCATATGATTTAGTAGGTAAGTACACGTCTGCCTTTTCGGTCTAACTGTATGTTTATATATATACATATATATATATATATATGCGCTTCTGTTGTTTGTAAAATTTTAACCAGGGGTCCGAGATTAATTGTGCGTCTTTGGACAACTGATGCGAAAATGAGTGTGGGGATGATGATGATGATGCGGAACAGGGGAAGGGGCCGGGCCGGTGGACCTTGTGATCGGGAGATGGGTGGGGACTGGAATGCCACGTTACCAACACTACACAAATGCTCTGGCAGCAGCTGTGACCACATGGAATCAGTCCCCTATTTGACAGCGGTATGGACAAATGGGGGCTTATCTATCTTAGATTAATCTGTACCTCTATTTAAGTTTCATTTTTTTTGGTAGTGTGAAGGTTAAAAAGTGTTACCAAGACCTCGGTCTCGATCTACACTTTCACGATTTGTTTGATGGGAAGAACGTTGCGCTATCCTGAGACAATTTGTAAGCACTAAACAGAGCATCACAAGCTCCGAGAATGATCCTAGGGGACAACTCTGATGTTTAATTTAGAACTAGACGAAAGGGGGAAAGAAAAGTTGGAGAGAAAATAAAACGAGAGGTTGGGAGGAAAAAGAGAGTGCTCGGTGACGTGACGGGTGCTCGGGAGTATGGATGAGGTCTGGGATTGGTGGAGAACTTACTATCTCTCTCTGAATATCTCTCTGTCTCGGTGTCTGTCTTTCTTCTCTTTGTCTTCTTCTCTGTCTCTGTGTGTGTGCCCTTGTGTCCTCTTTTCCTGTGTGTGTCCGTCTTGGTCTGCTTGAGATCTATATATACTGACAGTGACAGTGCCTTCCCTTTCCTGCCTCAACGAGGATGTGGATAGTGGAGTGAGGCGTTACTCAATCGTGGGATCGTCTGACGCCCACTCGCCCGTCTACTAATGAAGGGCGTAGTGGCGGCCATCTCGACAGCGTGGGCGTGATTAGCTGTTCACTGGGATAGGCCCTATGATCGCAGTCTCAATGTTCACCCATTGACGAGTTTCATTGCGTCCAAGATACATGTGCACGGATACCATACCTGTGGGTCGACCAATCCTAAGTGGGACTTAATTAGACCACGCTTCTAGACTGTCATTGTAGTAACTCAAAAAAAATTTAAGAAATAATGAGATTATATTGAATGTTTCTTGAAGTTAAATAGCTTAAATTTCAAGAGAGCTAATCAAATTCTCTAGAATTAACAATTTGGGCTATGAAACAAACCTTAATGGATTGAAATTAAAGTTAATGGGCTAAAATGATTATGATTGACAATTGGACTATTGGATAACCCTTATTAGGTTAAATTGGGAGTAATGGGCCAAATAGAGTGATATGGGTAGCCCATGTTTAAACACTTATTTTTTTGATTAAATTAGTACAATTTTAGAAGGATGACCCAAAAAATTAAAAAGCTTACAAATATTGGTTGTGCCCATACCCTATTAAAGTTAGGATAGTGTCATTTTCAATCTTATTAAAAGTGGAGTAGTTGAATAGTTTAACAATGGGTCATGAATATGAAATTAGGTGATAGATGAGTTTAATTTGTGGGGGAGAGAAATCTTACTATTTTAGTCAAATTTTCCTATAAATAGGCCCTCTAAGCACCCACTTTACCTTACACGTTGGGAAGGATTCTAAGGAGAAAGGGGGCTCTGGGTGTTCATTGGTTCTTCCTCTTCTTCCTCTTCCATTTCAATCAGGTAGGTGTTCTCTCCCAAGTAAAAACTTGTTAGTAATTAAATCTTGCATAAACTCTGCATGTTTTATGATTCCATGTAGCATGCTTCCTGTTAGTTTTACGTAGGTGTAGAGGCAGAAAATTGATCTCTAACCCTCGTACCACACTTTTCTATTTATTTATCGGGGAGGATCGCCTGACACTCGTGGAAGCCTGCAATCACCAGAAAGAAAGGCATTAGAATTATCCCCGGGCGCTACCCCAGGGGACAACCCTCCTATGCTTAAGTCAGCAACGATCCAAGTGAGGAACAGATAAGAGTAGAAGATATGGAGGAGAATGGAGGTCGCAGTAGGAGATCTGAGAGAGATGTAGAGCCTCCGGACGAGTGCTCGCCGCCCCCAGTGGTCACTCAGAGAGTGCTCGCTGGGTGGTAAGGTCGTACGGGAGGGATTCTTTTTCAGTCGTGACCTCTCTGGTAACAGGGTGAGTAACTCTCTAGCTTGCTTCTCTATAGTGTAAGGTTTCCACCAGTACTGTTCGGACAACGCAGCGGATAATAAAAAATTTATTTACCCGAACCCGGCTTGATGGAATCCTAGATCCATGCTCTAATCGATGCATTAATCATCCCAACCTCTAACTACGGGTTGCAGATTTCACCTTGCGCGGAACGACGTTATCCACAGTGCCTGATGCAGATTCTCACGAACACCGAGCTGCACAGATGCACGGCCTCTAGAGGTGATCCACACGGCTCCTCGCGCAGTGACGGTATCCCCCAACCACAATATTCCCTTTGCTTCCCTTTCTAGAGAGAGAGAGAGCTTCTAGGGAGAGAGAGAGCAAGAGGGAGAAAGGGGGGACGAGAAAACCTCTCCTCCTTACTGTTAGTGCTTGATTAAGCCAGGGGGGAAGAGAGTTCTCGTAGGATGCATATTTATAGGATTTAGCCCTTTCTAAAAGAGCCCCTATTAACTGATATTGTATATGTATCCCTTTCATTATTGTACATATATATTAAGCCCCTCTCATATGCCTTTCCAAAAGGATTTCAAGGGAATTAATATATACATTTGTACAATAATAATCCGTCACCCAAGAATATATTGTGTGTGATCCTCTAGACCCATAGTGTGACGACCCGGAGATCCGGATACCGATATACCGATACCAAGAACTGGGGAAGTCACCCAAGAGGCCGATGAGGCCCCTGAAGGGTTAGTACGTTCGCTGAGGAGGCGCACAATGAATTGGAATCACACGCAAGCGCATGTTAATTTTGTGGAAAGATAAGGATTTGTGCGGAAGATAATTTCAAAATATTAGAGTGATAAATAATATATACACTAGTCCAGAGTCACAAACGAACAAGTCCACAAAACTAAGGGAAGTCTCAAAAAGTACAACTACACGGGGTATACCCCGGTCAAAAGTACTCAAAAAGGACTGTCGAACTAACGCTGGCACTCTACAAGCGATCCCCAAAAATGCGAGAACCACCGGCAACGAGAGGCTGCGGCTGCTCACCTGAAAAAAGAAGGAGTGAGTCACAGCCAGACTCAGTTGGGGTCACGTGGATCCCTACCTCGCACTAACAAGCAGGCATGCAAATATAAAGCAATTAGAGCATGCATTTAATGCAGTAAACATGCATTGGCATAAATAACACAGGTGTAGCAAAGCTGTAAAGGCTAACTAACAGTCAAAACAGCTAACTATATGCCAATACAAATGTATACATTAGCGTCTGAAGCTAAATTTACCAGTAGAAAGAATCCCAACTACTCCAAGTGACTAGAGACCGCAGAAGGTACCCACTAGAAAACAAGGATCAGAAGCGTCCACTGACGGCTTACACTGCGTCTCAAGGAACTCGCAAGTCAGGCTGACAACAAGCTGTTGATTTGTTTTCTTAATTAGATTCCATTCCTATCCCGCCCCTTTTAAATACATACATGCATAAACATGTGAATGAAGGACAAGGGGATGAAAGGATGGAAATACTAACCGTGATCGCCACCAAGGATTAACAACGCCAAAGGATGAAGAAAGGAGTGCAACGGCGCCGTGTACCTTGGAACTTAAAGACTTGATCGCGCTTAAGAACGGGATGCGGGGAATGGTGTGGGATCGACCTCCTCTCCTTCCAGCCGGCTAGAGGAAGAGGGCCTCACGTGGTGTTCATGCTCTCCTGCAAAACAAAGCCAAAACAAGGATAAAAAACCCATTAGAACATGCATGTGTAGTATCAATCCCGCAGTGATAAAATAGCATGAATAAAAGGGGGAGAACGCACCGGGGGAGGTTTTTAACCCCTGTGGAAGGGCGGAAAAGATAGGTGGGTGTGTTGTGCATGCATGAGATTTGAAATCATAGAATTTGATTGAGAGAATAGAGAGAAATCAATGATGCAAAACGGAGAAAAACGCATGTGTAACAGAGAGTGCAGAAAACTGTGATGATTTGTGATTTTGAGGAGACTAGAACTAAGAGTGTAGACCATGAAATCAAGCCCAGAAGGATAGAATAGAAAGCCAATACTTCCCTCTTCAAGATGGGGTCGAAGGATTGAGTCAGCGGTGCAGCATGGCTTCGCCCCACGTCCGGAAAGAGCCCCCCGTCGCGACTGCGAACTGGGCAGTTTATATAGAGTTTTGTAAGAAATCCTCATCTTCTTATCACGACTCTCGGAGATAGAGTCCAAGATAAATCGAGTTCTCTGAATCAAACTCGAGATAATACTAAGGACAAGAGATAGGAACAAACGGGGATCAATTCAGAGGAGGATTCTAGAAGATATGTCTTTTGGAAGGCAGCCCCGGAGCCTTATCTGCAGAGTTTGAGTTGAACTAGGAAACATAAATCCTGATCTTGCGACCCAGATCCCAAGAGATACTGCCAATGAAAATTTGATTCCTATGAACCAAATTCAAGATAATACCAAGGGCTAGAAGTAGGAAAAAACGGGGATCAATTTGGATAAGAAGTCAAGAAGTTATGGACTCTTCAAGAGGGCCACGGCGCACAAAAACGGAGCAGAGTCCAGCACGAATTGGACTCTCTGGTGCATGTAACGGTCTAGGGTAGGACCGCCACATTCTGGAGGTCAAACGGGACGTTTTTGGATGAGATTGGATGTAACGCACCTAAACAGGGCCGTCACTTGGTCTAACGGTCAAGGATAGGACCGCCACACTCTAGGGGTTGAACCGGGCTGTTTTGGGCAAGTTTTGGTGTGACGGTCTATCGTAGGACCGTCACACTGAAGTAACGGTCTTCACTGGGCCGTCACTTCAATGAAGTAACGCACCTGCAAACGACCTTCACTTGGATGAAGGCAGATTCTGGGCAGACTGCGCGCGACTTTAGAAATCGAAGCGTATCTCTCAAACGGTGGAGAATTAGACAAAGTGATAAACATAGAAGTTGTAGATAACTGAGAGAGGAACAACTTTCATGAAGAAATAAATTTGAGAAAATGATTGGAAGAGGGTGAAAATAGGGCTGGAAGAGAGAGGAAAATTCTGGAATGTAGGTGAACAGCACGGCATGCCAAAAAAATGCGAATAGCTCACAATCGGGGCAGAACCGGCCAACAGTGTAGAAGAAGAAATTGTAGATCTTTGAAAGAGGAACAACTTTGATGAAGACAACTTTTTGAAAAGAGGATTGGAAGAAGGTGAAAAAGAACCACTTTCAGGACTGCGCAGTGAGAGAGAGCCGATTACTTGGGGGAAGCCGGCCTAAATGGGCCGAAAGTCGACTTGGAAGCCGGAATTTGACAAGATAAACTCCGGGGCTCTAAGAAATCATGATCTCCAAGACTCAAAGGATATGAAATGGTAAAAATGGGCTTGAAATCCATCCGAGAAAGCTCCAAAATAATGGCTAATTCGGGACATCAAAAAAATGGTGAATAAGAGAAATGACACAACTTGTGGGCTAAAACGGGTGTCAACAGATGCCCCTCCTTGATGTCCGCTTTGCAAGGGAACGAGCGAAAGTGGACGTGGAGGCAAAATGGAAAGGAGGTGGAGTGAAAGCGACAGCGACGTGAAATGGAGATGAAGCGGAGATGAAGCGGAGGGAACTGATAAGCGGGCATCAAGGCCAAAAAAGACACCCGTTACAACCAACAAGCGACAGGAATTCTCCCGAAAACGCCAAACTAACCACCTGAAATGATTGACAAGGATCAGACATGTCTGGAGAACTAAACTAAAGGAGGAAAATGAAACACGACCAGCCTCATCGGGGACACAATCCACGGACAATGAGTGGGTCGGAAGGAACACAGCATAAGAGCTGGAAAGGAGAGATAAGACTGAGATAAAATCCAGACAGGAATCACACTGGCCAATTAGACCAAGCGGCAAGATCAGAGAAATCGTTCAAATTCGGAGTGGAATGAAGAATCTCTTATCCAAGAGAACTGAGTGCAATCAACCATTGCTGAGGAGAAATCCTTGAATGGATCACGAGACATGAATGCTCAAAATGACATGATGCATGCTGGGCTAAAATAAAGAAATCATTAAAACGAATGCAAAGAAAGATAAAATAGAAAGTACTCAAGGATACTATTGCTAGACTAAGCAAAATGGGGTCAAGAGTCTTCTTGCAACCACAGCGTGCGAGACAGAGTCTATCGTCCCCCACCCGACTCAACCGAGCGGCTTATCCAATGATTAACCGTATGCTCCTAGATCATCATCGTTTTTGTTAAAGGGGAACATCAGATCCTAGAGCACACGGGCAACCAGCCGGTCCTTGAGAGGCTATAATAAGGTAGATATCATATAGTAATGCAACAATGAGAAGGGATAGAGAGCCATACCTGACTTACCTGCCAAGCGAAACAGCATTTTTTAGATTTTAGATTTTTGCTTTTTATGGATTTTCAAATAAGACACAACCACAGGACATGATATGAACATGAACGAATATGAACAAGCATGACATGAACATAACATAATAAGAGAAATATGAACGAAACATGGCACAACATAACATAACGAAGATGGATGAAACATAACAAACAAACAAATGGCAAACATACATGCGACTAAAGGCATGGCGGGACAAGACAACACGCACATGGTGGGACAGCACACGCAGTGGTATAAGGACATGGTGGGACAAAGACACGTGGGATGACAATACCACGGAGGACAAAGACACGTGTGATGAATGACACGGCGGGATAGGGATATGTGCGTGATGAATGACACGGCGGGACAAAAGACATGGAGGACCATAGACATGATAAAGACAACAAACATATTCTTCAATCAAAGCCCAAGATCAGATGAAGCGGAACCGCCAGGTTCAAAATCATGGGACAATGCCCTCTCATGGAGACATGATTAAGCAGATAAGCGAAAGCTGAGAAGGCCATGAGCTTCAGAATAGATCCAGAGATAGGATTGAAGAGATGAGAACATATCGAAGAATATGAGCATGAGACAGAGCGAATGATAGAGCAAGGAAAGCTTGAACCTGCAACCTGCAGCCTGCACACTTAGCAAACAGATTACGTATATGTCCTCAAGATAAAAAATAAAAGGAACAAAAGAGAAGTATTTTTGGATTTTTGTATTTCTGATTTTTTTTTTGCCATATTCAAATTTTTGTTATTTTTTGACATATTCAATCTTTTTTGGGAATTTTGACAATATTTCTTTTTTGGATTTTGAACTATATTTCATTTTTTTTGGATTTTGACATAGCAATCTGCAGCACCCAAAGACGGGCTCGAACTACTGGCCAGGGATCGCCGTCCCTCCCCTCTCATTAAAGACTTCCCTTGAGTAGGGCGTGCATGTGAGGGTGGCTTACCATAACCAACTGCCTCTAAAGAACGGTGCCCCTACTAAGGCCATACCCGGGATTCAACCCAGCCTAAGAGGGAGATAGAAGAAAATTGGAGACAAGCTTTATGCAGGATGGGAGACATCAGGATTTGAATTCCTTCCAGGGCACCACCCCTCAAAGAGTAGGTCTGTTGCGCTGGGGCTTTGTGTCTTTGATTTTGAGACCCATATTTATCAGGCACGTATGCGACCGGGCTCATGACGTCCCGCGGGGAACTGTACTGCCACTCTTGCCATGCCTTTGATCCATAATCTTGCTTTTTGATTCATCATTGATTTTGAAAGCCCTTATTGGCTAGATATTACATGAAAGCTTACTTTCGACGGTCAAGACTGCCCCTATTTGAGACCTCTCTCGTATTAGGGAGCGCCTAGGTTGGTCATCTTATCCATCAATCTCTTGCCCCTACACTTGGCCGAGCAGAGAAAAGAAAAAGACCTTTGTGCATACCCATGGTATGGCCAAAGTAGCAACGGTGTTGCACTAGAGAGATCGGCTATGGCTCACCGTGTAGTGTGTGAAAAACCCATGCTCAAAGGTCACCCTCAACGATCGGGGAAAGAACTAGACTCCCAGCGCGGAGCTATCACTGGCCTAAGGATGCTGCAGAAGCGAACTCATTTTAAATGAACTAAGCAAATTTCTAAAAGCCACTTAACCATGTTGAGGAACCAACGTTATAAGCATGTGCAGGAGTAATAAGAGTAATAGCAATGATAATATATTCTTGCACAAAATGATGATACCTTGCAAATCCATAGAGTGGAAGTAGCGTCCTGACGCGATCTTGATCATCGAGCTTCGCGCAACATGAGCTTCATATTCCTTGCTTGACAGAACGAAAGGGAGAGGATAGCAAAGGGATTGAAAGATTCCTTGACATGGAGGGGCAATAGACGCCAAACTAGACGAAGAAGGATAAAAAGGAAGAGAGACGAGGGCTAGAACTCCCTCGTTAAGGCACCGAGACCCTGATAACAAGGAACCAAATATAGAAGAAACCATATTAGCTGAGATCAAGGCGGGCTAAAGCCTCGAAAACAGCACGAGAAAGGGTGGAGACCCTGAAAGGGTGAAGAAGAATGAGTAGAAAGATGATAAGAAGAATGTGAAAAAGGTAAGGGGGAAGAAGAGTGATCATCCGACGTGGTCGGAGAAAAGGAACTAGGACCACCCGACAGAGTCGGGGAAGGAGAATGAGAGTCACCCGACAAGGTCGGGGAATAAGAAGGAGAACCCGGAGATACCGGAGAAGAAGAATTGGGAGATGTCCTGAGATCGGGATGAAAAGACACAGGCCGAGGCCTAGAATCATGAGAGGAGGGAAAGTCCGGAGGTTCCGGATAGGAAAAGGAAGAGCGGGGATTCGCGGACCCGAGATGGGAGGAGAGAATTGTGGGGGGAGAATTAGGAGAGGGCAGATACACCACCCAGGGGTGGGAACTGAGTAGAAGAAATGATGAGTGAAATGAAGAAGAAGGAAGAGAAGTGGACCCCTGAGTGCACAACTGACGGCCCTTAAACTTACGTCGTCGCCTCTTCTTAGCTGATACTTCTTGAACATGGACTCGCCTGGCGCGGACTAGGACCCTTGGGTACCTTGCCTTGCAATATCTTCTCAAATAGCGAGCCCATCTAGCAGATGGCCTTGCCCGACTGTGGACATGTAGCTTCATCGGGGCGGTTGCCCCTAGACTCCCAAAGCTAACAATAGTAGGACGTTCTTGAACAACTAACTCCTCATAATACTGAATATCATAAAACCATGGAGTCTTGTTACTTGGCACAAGTAGCATGAGATTCGGCAACTCCACTCGGAACTCAGCCTTGAAGCATAACTCCCTTGGTAAAAGGTGAAGCTGAGGGAGAGTAATACACGGCGTTGACATGGCCGGTTTGCTAATAAACTGAGGAAGATTGCATAACAAGTGCAGAATATCCTTGGAAAGTGTAGAAGATACATCCAATTGCCCCTTGAACATAGAATCCATAATCTGCTTGGCGGCCGTCTGCGTTAGCAAAACACGGGTAGAGAACCCTTCTTGGCATGTCATCTGAACAGCAATAGAGCGAGGAGAAATAATAGCATCAATGGTGAACTCTCCAGCGAGAAAT
The DNA here is from genome assembly GCA_022559845.1 of Amorphophallus konjac. Taxonomy (NCBI): domain Eukaryota; kingdom Viridiplantae; phylum Streptophyta; class Magnoliopsida; order Alismatales; family Araceae; genus Amorphophallus; species Amorphophallus konjac. The sequence continues at coordinate 481,971,368 of CM040122.1, read as the reverse complement.
GAGATTGCCACCGGCCTTGCTCGGGAAGAAACTGGCAGTGCCTGGGAACTCTTCTTATCAACTGTCATCTTTGAAAGTGTAGGCACATCATCCCCAAAATAACCAGGGACCAGGACACGAACCGGCATCCGACAGATAAAATCTTGAATCTTGAAATGCACGGTCGGCACTGAATCATCCTGACTTGGCTTATTATCTCCCTGGGGATTAGACCCGAGGGGCACCAAAGGAAGCGCACACCCTCTCCGTGGGGTGGAAGTGGTTGGAGAAGTAAAGGGAATATGTTTGGGTGGAACACGTGAAGGTTTGTAAGGCATGGAGGCTCCAACGGGAGTGGTGATGTAAAGTGAAGGCATAGGCGATGTGGCGATGATAGGCTCAGGTGGTGACAAAGGTGAAGGTGAAGGCGTGGCTGAGGGTAGAGGTAAAGGAGAAGGTTTGGCTTGCTCAGGCTCAGGCAAAGGTGATGGCGGAGATGGAGGCAAGGGTGGAGATGGAGGTGGTGATGGAAGCACTGGTGGTGGAGATGGAGATGATGGAGATGGCAATGGAGATGGCGAGGATAGTGATGAAGGCGATGGGGGTAGTGGACATGGAGGTGGAGAGGGTGAAGAGGGAGGTTGTGGTGTCCACCGTCGACGTGTCAACACAACGCGTCGAGCGGTGTTAGGGATAGAAGTAGTGGTAGTGGCGATGGGAGAGGAAGGGGAGGCACTAGCATGAGCAGAGGCTTGGGTTTGTGGAGGTTGTGGAGATTGGATAGGAGATGGCGGAGGTAATGGAGTAGGTGAGGTAGTAGGTGATGGAGCGAGTGCAGAACTAGACGAGGAATCACAAGGGTGCCCCTGGCCTTGAAGTAACAGAGACGGCTGCCCGGGTGGCACTTCTTGCTGCTGTTGTTGGTTGCGAAGATGTAAAATAACTTTATGCATGGCGGCCCAATCAATCCTTTTCTTAGCTTCCAGATCATAAATATAATCCCGGAACTCGGGGCAATCCTCAACCAAATGCCCCTGCTGACGGTGGAAATCACAGAACTGAAGCATATCCCCGACCGCGGGTCGGTAAGGCACAACCGGAGAGAACGGCAACGCGTGAGTGGCCATCAAAGCCCGAAATATATCGGTGAAACACTCCGGCAAAGGAAGATGAGGAGCCTGCTTCGGGCAAGGTGGATGTCGAGGGATATGTAATGGTGGAGAAGGTTGTGGAGACGGAAGTGGAGGTTGCGTAGGCAGGAGTGCGTGGCTAGTGGTGGAGGGCTTTGGTGATGGCATGTGTGGAACGGGATGAGGGGGTATGTAGACGGCATCTACTTGCTCGGGATGTGGTGTTCCCTTGACCGGAAGTGGAGATGGAGACGGGTATGTGGATGCGGGAGGCTGACTCATGGAAGGTTGATATGCTGAGGCGTATAGGTATGTAGAGGCAGGAGGTTGGCTCGTGGAGGGATACGTGGCGGAAGACTGACTCATGGTGGGCCGACTCATGGGAGCGTAGGGTTGACATGTGGAGGGTGAAGGTTGATATGTGGAGGTGGATGGTGGAGAATCGAGGTCAAGGGAATCTTGGATTTGTTGGCGAATGAAGCGGGCTCGGCTGTATAATTGTTGCCAGGAGGTGATGTCGTTGAGGGCTAAGATGAACCGATACTCGGGTGTTGCATTTGATATCAGCATCTTGATTTGTTCTCCCTCCGGAATGTGTCCAGAGACTTGCGCGGCAAGGTGACGCCAGCGGTCGGCAAAGGTGCAGAAATCCTCTTCGGGCTTCATCATCTCTTGGGCCAAATCCGCGATAGAACACTTGGGCCCAACCTGGTCTTGATACTGCTGAATAAACTTTTCTTGAACGGCATGAAAACTCACAACTTGCTCTTGCGGAAGAGAGAAGAACCAATCCCGAGCTGGGCCTTCCAATGACAGACCAAATAGATAAGCCATCAAGTGTTGGTCATGTCGAAATTGGGCCGACTCATAAACGAACTCCTTCAAGTGCACATATGGGTCACCAACTCCACTATAACGGCGATATGCGGGAATTTGTGAAGATGGCGGAAGCCGAAGACCTTGAAATGCGAATGGGATACTCAAGGAGGATTTGGGATTGATCCGGCGTTGAAGCTCATCAAGCTGGCGTTGGGTTTGAGCAATCATCTCCTGGGTAGGGAGAGATCGAGAAGAATATGGGCCAACTTGAGCAAGAGGTTGTGAATTAGGACCAGGAGCATGGTATTGGGCCGGATAAGAGGATCCGGGCTGAGAAGAAGAAGGGCCCATTCCGGGAGTAGAAGGATATGTGGGCTTGGAAGAGGCATGAGCATATGGGTTGAATGGGCTGACAGCAACATGGGCAGAAGGATGAGGCCCATTAAGAGAATAATACCCATTAGCAATTGGGCCAGTAACATATGAAGGAGAAGGAGGAGGCCCATGAATAGAAGATGGCCCATTATGAGAAGAAGGCCCATGAAGATGAGATGCAATAAGACGTTGGGCCTGGGCCGGGTCCATTTGGTGAACAAGGCTTGAAAGATGGGCCATGAGATTAGCATGTTCCTTGGATGGATCAGAAGGGCCACGGGAAGATGGGCCCGTGTGGGAAGAGGATTCCACGCGGGAATAAGAAGAAGATTGGGAAAAAGAATGATACAAGGGGTTAGAATACTGCTCCATGAGGGCAAATAGAGACTTAATACATGGAGATCAAGGACAATATAAATGGGGAAGCAATGGCTTAATGGGCTCGAGGACAAGAGGGGACTGACCCACTAATGCAAAGATGAATGGACAACGGACCACGGGACAATGGACTAGACAATGGACACACAAAATGGGGTAACCTAAGTGGGCCTAATAATGATGAAAGACGTGGGTGCAACACAAAACACCACTAATGGGCTTGGACAAGCCCAAATAACACAATCAATGCAATGTAAGAGTTTTCACCCAAGTCAAACAAGTTGATATGATGGGAAATATTTTAGAGATTTCAATGGACCTTTTAATGATTTGAATTAATAATAATTCCCTCGAGATAGGAATCCTATGGGAATAAGATCCAAACTTTGGGTTGACTAAGGTTAACTCCCTCACACTTATGCAAATGCAAGCCTAAGGGGTGGAAAGGTACAACCGGCCCGGTGTCCGTGTGGGAATCCACGGCTCACGGGGACTTATGGAGGTCCTTGACGTGCTTTCCTGGTCGGCTCCAAGGAATATGGAGACGAGAGGTCCACGCACCAAGGTAGGAAATGCAACTATGATATGCAATGTATGGCCCTATGTGCACCGGAGTGCATGTAAATTCTAGCTTAAAACTAGAAAATCAAGACTAGATAAAACTATGCAAACATGATCCAACTAAAACAAATAGTATATGGATGGAAAGATAATACAAAGGTCTGCACAACGGCCCCAAGAATAGATCAATCTGACCCCGGGAGGTCAATCAAATCACTAAGCAAAGATGCCCCCGTGAACCTATGCGCAGACCACATGCAGATTTTATGGACAAAATGCTAAAATGATGACAATTTTTAACTAAGCAAATGAGACCCAAATGATGCAAATAAGCTATGGATGGAAAGACAATACAAAGGACTATCCAATGGATCAAAAATCAGTGTAATCAGACATCGGGATGGCAGTCAAATCACTCATTAAAGATGTACATGTGAATCTGTCCCTGAGCCTGCCTGCAGAACTTATGCACAAAACTCAAAAAGTTAGACAAGATTAGAATATGCAAATGTTAACCAAATGATGCAAATGATATATGGATGGAAAGACAATACAAAGGGCTATCCAACGCAACAAGAATCAGCTCAATCGGACTCCGGGATCAAAAGTTATGCCTCAATGAACACGGCCCTGTGAGCATGCACGCAAGACTGCCAGAAGCCGTGTAACGGTCTACCAAAGTACCGTTACCTGCATGTGACGGTCTACTGTAGGACCGTCACACTACCAGAGCCCTTAAAACACCAAAAATAGTTGGAGAATGGAAGAAATATCACCTAAACATGAACATGCACCCACCCAACCTACAAAAGAGCATGAAAACAAGCGTGATGGGCATTGGTGTCCCACCGTGATCGCCAAAAAACTGTTGATTTGTTTTCTTAATTAGATTCCATTCCTATCCCGCCCCTTTTAAATACATACATGCATAAACATGTGAATGAAGGACAAGGGGATGAAAGGATGGAAATACTAACCGTGATCGCCACCAAGGATTAACAACGCCAAAGGATGAAGAAAGGAGTGCAACGGCGCCGTGTACCTTGGAACTTAAAGACTTGATCGCGCTTAAGAACGGGATGCGGGGAATGGTGTGGGATCGACCTCCTCTCCTTCCAGCCGGCTAGAGGAAGAGGGCCTCACGTGGTGTTCATGCTCTCCTGCAAAACAAAGCCAAAACAAGGATAAAAAACCCATTAGAACATGCATGTGTAGTATCAATCCCGCAGTGATAAAATAGCATGAATAAAAGGGGGAGAACGCACCGGGGGAGGTTTTTAACCCCTGTGGAAGGGCGGAAAAGATAGGTGGGTGTGTTGTGCATGCATGAGATTTGAAATCATAGAATTTGATTGAGAGAATAGAGAGAAATCAATGATGCAAAACGGAGAAAAACGCATGTGTAACAGAGAGTGCAGAAAACTGTGATGATTTGTGATTTTGAGGAGACTAGAACTAAGAGTGTAGACCATGAAATCAAGCCCAGAAGGATAGAATAGAAAGCCAATACTTCCCTCTTCAAGATGGGGTCGAAGGATTGAGTCAGCGGTGCAGCATGGCTTCGCCCCACGTCCGGAAAGAGCCCCCCGTCGCGACTGCGAACTGGGCAGTTTATATAGAGTTTTGTAAGAAATCCTCATCTTCTTATCACGACTCTCGGAGATAGAGTCCAAGATAAATCGAGTTCTCTGAATCAAACTCGAGATAATACTAAGGACAAGAGATAGGAACAAACGGGGATCAATTCAGAGGAGGATTCTAGAAGATATGTCTTTTGGAAGGCAGCCCCGGAGCCTTATCTGCAGAGTTTGAGTTGAACTAGGAAACATAAATCCTGATCTTGCGACCCAGATCCCAAGAGATACTGCCAATGAAAATTTGATTCCTATGAACCAAATTCAAGATAATACCAAGGGCTAGAAGTAGGAAAAAACGGGGATCAATTTGGATAAGAAGTCAAGAAGTTATGGACTCTTCAAGAGGGCCACGGCGCACAAAAACGGAGCAGAGTCCAGCACGAATTGGACTCTCTGGTGCATGTAACGGTCTAGGGTAGGACCGCCACATTCTGGAGGTCAAACGGGACGTTTTTGGATGAGATTGGATGTAACGCACCTAAACAGGGCCGTCACTTGGTCTAACGGTCAAGGATAGGACCGCCACACTCTAGGGGTTGAACCGGGCTGTTTTGGGCAAGTTTTGGTGTGACGGTCTATCGTAGGACCGTCACACTGAAGTAACGGTCTTCACTGGGCCGTCACTTCAATGAAGTAACGCACCTGCAAACGACCTTCACTTGGATGAAGGCAGATTCTGGGCAGACTGCGCGCGACTTTAGAAATCGAAGCGTATCTCTCAAACGGTGGAGAATTAGACAAAGTGATAAACATAGAAGTTGTAGATAACTGAGAGAGGAACAACTTTCATGAAGAAATAAATTTGAGAAAATGATTGGAAGAGGGTGAAAATAGGGCTGGAAGAGAGAGGAAAATTCTGGAATGTAGGTGAACAGCACGGCATGCCAAAAAAATGCGAATAGCTCACAATCGGGGCAGAACCGGCCAACAGTGTAGAAGAAGAAATTGTAGATCTTTGAAAGAGGAACAACTTTGATGAAGACAACTTTTTGAAAAGAGGATTGGAAGAAGGTGAAAAAGAACCACTTTCAGGACTGCGCAGTGAGAGAGAGCCGATTACTTGGGGGAAGCCGGCCTAAATGGGCCGAAAGTCGACTTGGAAGCCGGAATTTGACAAGATAAACTCCGGGGCTCTAAGAAATCATGATCTCCAAGACTCAAAGGATATGAAATAGTAAAAATGGGCTTGAAATCCATCCGAGAAAGCTCCAAAATAATGGCTAATTCGGGACATCAAAAAAATGGTGAATAAGAGAAATGACACAACTTGTGGGCTAAAACGGGTGTCAACACAAGCGAGTGGCGTAATAGTACCGAACCAAGAATTAGTCAGAGTAACACTCGTCAATGTCAGTCCAGGCCTCTGACCACGTGTGCACACACTGACTCCTGCCTAGAGCCAGGTCTCTAGCTAGTTTCCCCCCCCCCCCCTAGGACGCTACGATAAAGAGCCGGGGGCCCACGGTGACTAGCTTACAAACTGCTCAACGGGTACGCCCTTCCACCTTTGCCAGACGGAGCGACACTGAAAGTCTCAGGGCTAAGTCTAGTGGTTCCATCTCAAGGAAAGTGGAAGTATTCTACCGGGATCTAAAAGTGCACCATTGTTTATAAAATAACTTAAACATAGCGGTTATGCAACATGAAATGCATTAGAAGATGAACCGACTATCTTAATAAATGCCAGAGGGTGTGACGGTCTAGCCTAGACCGTTACAGAGTGTGACGATCTAGGGTAGGTGCGTTACGCCATTGTAACGCGCCTACCGGGGGCCGTCACACTCACCCGAGGCAACCCCCCCACACGCAGGGGACAACAGTGCGTAACGCACCAGGAGTAGTGCGTTACATGACTGTAACGCACCCCCCTAGCTGCGTTAGAGGCACCAGAGGCTATTACACTGAAACACAGACACACAGGGTGTGGCGGTCCAGGGTAGGTGCGTTACACTGATGTAACGCACCATCCGAGGCCGTTACACCCGCCCGAGGGAGAAACTACACACAGGTATCAGGGAAATGTAACGCACCTAGGCTGGTGCGTTACAACGCCCTAACGGCCCTATCTAGGTTCGTTAGGTGAACCCTTCACCCAGCTACCCAGAAGCTGTGACGCACCCGAGAAGGGCCGTCACACTCACGTAATGCACCGGGTCGGGTGCGTTACGCGTGTGACGGTCGCTGGGATGACAGTCACACGAGCTGGGTTGCGAGTATGTCCGTATTGAAATCAGAACGTCCCCCGATCGACCGAAATCGACGGGGCTCGCGCTTACAACTTGTTCTCTGCTCATGCACATATCCAAAGCAACAATTGAACACTAGGAAACATAAAAACAAAGCCCAAGGAGTGATTTTTCATGAATTTGAGCTAAATCACACTAACAAGGGGATTTCACCAGAAATGGAGAAAATGGCCGTGCATGGCGGTGCCATTGGTGTCCAGACGATCCTAGTCAGGTAAGAATTCCATCCCCCTACCTCGCTCAAGCCGAAAGTGGACGACCGGCCGCATGCAAGGGCGAAACCTTCACGCTCCTCCTCGTCCCGTCCCGTCTCCTCGGGCCATGATCCGTGCCGAGGTGGACGTCAACGCGCTCCACCCGTCGCCACGAGTCCAACGGCGCCCTCCACGCCGCGATCCGTCGCCGTCTCGCCCGCTTGCCCAGGGAGAGAGAGAGAGAGAGATCGTGAGGAAGAGGGGGAAAGGAAATGGGGAGAGAGAGATCGAGAGGGTGGAGAGGGGGAGGTGAGGTGGAGACGTGGGGAGGCGAGAAAAATGGGGTTGAAAACATTTTTTTTTTTGAAATAAAGCCACCATTTGCTAAAAGACCCCCAACTCACCAAAATTAGAGAAATGCCCAATAAAGCCCAAAAACATATAACTCAATCTGAATAAATGCCAGGAAATGGCCTAAAAATCTAGAAAAATGGCCGAAGTTCGCGGAATAAATCTTAAACCCGAACCATCAAAGATCCGTTAAGACGCGGGCCTTACACATAGTCACTCTAGTTTAAGGCCCATTAACTTCTAATTCTCAATTAGAAGTAAATTAAATTTATTATTCACTTCTACTAGAGCCGAATAATAGTTTAATTTATTCCGAATCTTTGATCATGTTGGGTCAAGTAAATCCGCGTGATCCTACAGGACGCCGGGTTTAAACCAGCATATCTGGTACCTGTAAGTCTACAGTTGCCGCATCGCTATAATCCCTCGCTCCTTCTATGAGTCTTGTTCGATCGAGAGTATGGTTTCTGTCAAACCCCATGATCGTGTCATTTGACTATGACCTCCTTAAAGTGTATGACGTCCGTTCAAAACGAACTCACACGACCCTGACTAGGGATTTAATGGAGCGTCAGTGTCATGACCCATTAACTGCCTGATATATACCCGATAGTGAGCGATCCCCTCTTGACCATTGATGATCTTTACACGTATCCTGAAATGGTTAATGACTCGACAATTCGTGACTTATGGTTAAAGTCACTTAGCCAAGTAATTAAACCATTAAGATCCGATCAATGTCTCGGGTCAAAGGACCAACGATGTTACTGAGACAGTTGGATCTTCAGTTGACATTAGGTATAATCAACTTTCTGAAGATCCAATAGCGGATCAGTTCAGTGTACAGCCTCCAAGGACATACACCTACACATATGTGTTGGTGCCCCGCACCAGCGATCATGAGAGTGGTCCCGTACACATCATGTGTACTGGTTTAATAGGTAATCAAAGTCCCCGAGTAATTACCCGCCAATCAGGAACAGTTTAAGGTATGTGTCCATGCAAAGTCAGTCTCATAATCGAGATCATATCTCGAGTTGACTTTACAACCACATATCCTTGGGACATCGTAAAGTAATATACAATCACATATTTACGCTCAAATATCACTTTATTAATAATGAATAAGATCGTACATCTATCGGGCCTACCCGACCCAAAAATGAACTGTAACACACCAATACTTACAATCTCCCACTTGAACTACAGCCAATTGCCCACAACTTTGAGGCCCATCTTATCCCGATGGCGCTCAAATACAATATGTGTCAAAGACTTAGTTAGTGGATCTGCTATGTTATCTTCCGATGGTACACGCTCTACCATCACATCTCCATGATCAACAATCTCCCGAATAAGGTGGAAGCGCCTGATAATATGCTTCGACCTTTGGTGAGATCTCGGTTCCTTCGCCTGGATGATGGCCCTATTATTATCACAAAATAATGGGATGGGAGCTGATATCTCGGGAACTACGTCGAATTCCAAGATGAATTTCTTCATCCATACAGCTTCTGTAGCAGTTTCAGTTGCAGTAATATATTCTACCTCCGTCATCGAGTCTGCAGTCGTATCTTACTTAGAGCTTCTCCAACTAACTGCCCCTCCATTCAACATGAATACAAACCCAGACATGGATTTGCAGTCATCTAGATCTGACTGGAAACTAGAGTCTGTGTAAGCTCTAAGCTGTAGGTCCTCTCCTCCATAAAGTAGAAAAAGATCATTAACCCTTCGCAAATATTTAAGGATGCCCTTTACTGCCTTTCAGTACTCTTCGCCTGGATTTGCCTGATATCTACTGACAATGTTCAAAGTATTGACAACATCAGGCCGTGTACATAGCATTGCATACATGATTGACCCTATGGCCGAAGCATAGGGTACCTTATTCATGTGTGCCACCTCCTCAGATATTTTAGGGCCCATCCCCTTAGATAGATAAATTATATGTCTCATAGGAATGAGACCTCTCTTGGAATTTTTCATCCTAAATCTTTTGAGGATAGTATCTATGTACATGGATTGGGATAATCCTAGCATCCTTTTAGATCTATCTCGATAGATCCTTATGCCCAGCACATATGATGCTTCTATCAAATCCTTCATGGAGAAGGTCTTGGACAACCAAGAGTTAGTTGATGTCAACATCTCTACATCATTCTCAATGAGTAAGATGTCATCAACATATAGGACCAAGAAGGTCACAGAGCTCCCACTGACCTTCTTGTAAACACAGGGTTCATCTTCATTCCGAATGAAGTTTAAAGATTTGACAGCCTCATCAAATCTTAAGTTCCAACTCCGAGATGCATGCTTCAATCCACAAATGGACCTCTGAAGTTTGCATACCTTATTAGGATGAAGTATGGAAGTGAATCCTTAAGGTTGTACCATGTACACCTCTTCTGACAGATTTTTATTCAGAAAAGATGTCTTCACATCCATTTGTCAAATCTCATAATCCAGGTATGCAGTAATGACAAGGAGGATTCTGATTGACTTAACCATGGCCACATGTGAAAATATCTTGTCATAGTCAATACCTTATCTTTGACGATAGCCTTTCGCCACTAATCTGGCCTTGTATGTGTCAATCTGTCCATCTACACCGATTTTCCTTTTAAAAATCCACTTGCAGCCGATAGGGACTTTCCCTTCGGGTACATCAACCAAGTTCCAAACTTTGTTGGTGTACATGGACTGGATCTCTGAATCTATTGTCTCTTGCCATTTCTCGGAGTCCGCACTACGGATCGCATCCTGGTAGGATTAAGGATCTTCATCCTCATCGATGCATACCTTAGAGGACCTCTTTGAGACATGTCCAACATATCTCTTAGGTTCTCTTTGTAGTCTACCAGATCTCCGTAGTGTCTGTGTTTCACTCTGAATATGATCAACCGATACAGTCTCATCTAATGAGTTTGTGTCTACATGTTGTGATTCTTAGACCTCGTCCAATTCTATTTGGCTCCCACTATCTTTCTGGAGAAGATATTCTCTTTCTAGAAATATAGCTCTCTTAGCCACTAAGACCTTTTGTTCAGAAGGGTGATAGAAATAATATCCAAATGTCTCCTTTGGATATCCCACAAACATACACTTATCGGTTCTATACTCAAGTTTATCACTATCGTTCCTCTTTACATGGGCAGGACACCCCCAAATTTTAATGTGATTAAAATTTAGTTTCATGCCCTTCCATATCTCATATGGTATAGAAGAAACAGATTTACTTGAGATCCTATTCAATAAATATGTTGCAGTCTCTAAGACATAGCCCCAGAGAGACAAGGGTAGTCCTGACATAGACATCATGGATCGGACCATGTCTAACAAGGTCCTGTTTCTCCTTTCGGATACACCATTGTGCTGTGATGTATACGGTGGAGTCCACTGTGAAACAATTCCATTGTCTTTAAGATAAGAAGTGAATTCATGACTAAGGTATTCACCTCCTCGATCCGATCGAAGAACCTTAATACTCTTACCAGTCTGTTTCTCTACTTCATTCTTGTATTCCTTAAACTTCTTAAAAGCTTGTGATTTATGTCTCATTAAATACACATAGCCATATCTTAAGAAGTCATCAATAAAAGAAATGAAATAGAGATGACCCCCTTTTGCTTCCATAGACATGGGTCCACACACATCCGAGTGTATGGGCTCGAGAAGGTCAACAGCCCACTCACCATGTCCACTAAAGGGAGCCTTGGTCATCTTCCCCATGAGGCACGACTCACATGTATCAAATGGCTTGTATTCGAATGAATTCAAATACCCATTTGAGTGTAGGTGAGAGACTCTTTTCTCACCTACATGACCAAGCCTGCAATGCCATAGATATGCAGAATTCACTTCATTAGCATTGGAAACTTGCATAACATTAGAACGTGTATCTAATACATAAAGACCATTGACTAATGAACCATTGGCTATAATCAAACCATTATTCATTATAGAGCACCCAGTGTTGTTAAAAGGTAATGTATATCCAATGTTATACAAGCCAGCGATTGAAATAATGTTCTTAATAATATTACGAACATAATAACAGTCATTCAGTTCCAGAATGACTCCTGAAGATAAACTGAGACGTGCAGTCCCGACAGCTTTGGCAGAAACTAAAGCTCCATTGTCTATCCTCAGTTCAATCTCCTTTTTTCCCAGTCGCCTTCTATTTGTCAGCACCTGCATAGAATTGCAGATATGAGATGCACATCTAGTATCCAATACCCATGATGTGGATTCCATATATGACAAATTAAGGTCTATCATAAAAATACCTTCATTTAGAATTGCCTTGCAATTCCTTTTCCAATATCCTGTTTCCCCGCATCGAAAACACTTATCTTCTTTTTCATTCTTCTTGTCCTTCCCTTTGTCAACTTTGACGAGTTGCTTACCCATAGCCTTCTTCTTTCCCTTCCCTTTGTCACCTTTGGTGGATATCTAGGTGGCCTTCCTTTTCTTGTTGGCCCGGCCAACAATCATTACAGAAGAAGATGGTTTATCTTTCTACATAGTCCCTTCAGCACTCTTTAACATGTTGAGCAGCTCCGGGAGAGTTGCATCAATCCTATTCATGTTAAAGTTTATGATGAAGGAAGAAAAGGAATCGGGCAATGACTGAAGTATAAGATCAATGCACAGATCAAGATCCAACTTGAACCCAAGTGCATTGTGTCTCTCAATCCACTCCATCATTTTCAGTACATGAGTCTGTACTGAAACACCCTCTGACATCCGTGTCCTAAAAAGTCTTTTGGAGATATCATATCTCTCAATCCTGCCCTGCTCTCCGAAGAGCTGGCGTAGGTTAAGACGTATGCTTCTACAATCAGTCATTTCGAATTACCTCTATAGCTCGGGAGCCATAGAGACCATCATATAACATTGGACAAGAAAAGAGTCTTCTGACCATTTGGCATAAGTCATCAACTCGCCCTCGTCGACATCGGGAGCTGGCTCAGAATGAACCATGTCCAACACGTAGGCTATTTTTTCGACGGTGAGGACTATGCATAGATTACGCAGCCAATCCGAGTAATTCGATCCAGTCAGTCTGTTGGCATCCAAGATGACGCGGAGGGGGTTGGACGACGACATTGTAATCTGGATAAGAAATAAAAGACAACTTAGCATATGTTCAAATTCTAACTTAGATGTGATTTTCTATCTTAGTTAGTCCCACTATTTTTCGATCGAACTATATAACCCTCAGTATATAGAACGGGAGATCAGCGGGATCATCCCAGTGAATCGGAATCCCAACGAGACTGAGGTACGACCTTGTGGAAAGCACAACAAGCCATACACCATCTTAAGGGCAGTCAACATGTACTTGCATCTAATGCAATATCTGATATTCGGCCCCCGAGAAATCATCCCCTTGGGGAAAGCACAACAAGGGATACTCTCGGTTAGATCTAACCACCATTACTCTATAGCAATGAGTTCATGATCCAACCCTTGTGGAAAGCACAACAAGGTCGGGATCAATTCCTCACCCTATTGAGGCCTAGACTTGGAGTTGCATCCCGCCCCCAAACCCATGGACCTTGTGGAAAGTATAACAAATCCATAAGATGAAGATATTTATTCACCCCATAATGATGGAGGGCCACGATGACTCCTAGAGACACGCTTACTAGATCTAAAATTAAATCGCGAGGGAATTTGATTTTATCTTGATCTCACCCTAGGTGGTAATATAAATATATCCAATATATTTACCGTACCTAGTAGTTTGCACAAAGTAAATACATCAAATGCACAAATTAAATCGCAAGTGATCATAGACTTTATGCCTAATGTAACTAAGACATCCGGCTCGCTTCCGAAGCAGCTGGATCGTCCTCGTCGGGTGTTCTCCGCACTTTCAAACTCCGACGTCGCATTAATTATAACTTTTACACGGCATGCAGACCGGTAAAATTTAAATTACATGTCACTAAAATTTCAATAGCCCTTAGGGCGAGTACAACTATAAAAGGAGATAGAAGTACATAGAAATTTTAACAGAGAGAGAAAGAAGGTTCGTAGACCCCAAATGATTACATTAACCAAGTCCATGATCACTTGTTAACCCATTCATGTAAAATCAATCAAGGGTTATTTCTGAAAATAATCCTTACTTTTGGATTGAAAAATGTGATGTGCAAACAAAAATAAGCTAGCTTTGTTTAATTTTAAAAATTAAAGTTGGATTAACTAAAATTAAACACATAAGCAAGCCAATGCAAGGTAAATTAAGCAAATCACGTAAAGAACTATCATTTATAACATGGACATGCATATTTGAATCTGATTCAAATAAGTCAGATAATTGAGATAATTATTTAAATTTAAATTTAATTATCTAATAATCAAATTTAAAATTAAAATTTAAATACGATAATCATTTAAATTTAAATTCAAACTAATTATCTAATAATTTTATTTGAAAGTAAATTTAAATAATGTAATTACCCTTAATTATCATTTAACTAAAATTCTAATATTTGAATTTAATAATTATCTAATAATTAAAATTTTAAAAAATTAAATTTCACATAATTATCTTCAATTATTACCCTTTTATCTCAAAGTAAATAATAATTACCTTACCGCATTAAATTTAAAAGTTAAATAAAAATTAACATTTAAAATTTTCTATTGTGATAATATAATTACCGTTTGAGATAATAATTATGATTAATTTAATATACATTTATATATATATTACACATATATATATATATTAGCACAATTAAATTAAATAAAAGCAAAAAATTTAAAAAAAATTGGTGTCAACGCCCTTCGGGCGCGGCATTTTTTTTACAAAAAAAAAATTGCTTCAGATGCCCAGCACCCCTGTCTTCTAATAATAATTGAAGATTTTAGATTACCCCTAAAAACATGGTTCTATACGGCGATAATACATCCATCAGAGCGTCAACCTGGCTCTGATACCACTGTAAGGTTTCCACCAGTACTGTTCGGGCAACGCAACGGATAATAAAAAATTATTTATCTGAACCCGGCTTGATGGAATCCTAGATCCATGCTCTAATCGATGCATTAATCACCCCAACCACTAACTACGGGTTGCAGATTTCACCTTGCGCGGAACGATGTTGTTCGCAGTGTCTGATGCAGATTCTCACGAACACCGAGCCGCACAGATGCACGGTCTCCAGAGGTGATCCACACGGATCCTCGTGCAGCGACGATATCCCCCAACCACAATCTTCCCTTTACTTCCCTTTTTAGAGAGAGAGAGCTTCTAGGGAGAGAGAGAGCAAGAGGGAGAAGGGGGGAGAAAACCTCTCTTCCTTGCTGTTAGTGCTTGATTAAGTCAAGGGGGGGAGAGAGTTCTCGTAGGATGTATATTTATAGGATTTAACCCTTTCTAAAAGAGCCACTATTAATCGATATTGTATATGTATCCCTTTCATTATTGTACATATATATTAAGCCCCTCTTATATGCCTTTCCAAAAGAATGTTAAGGGAATTAATATATACATTTGTACAATAATAATCCGTCACCCCAAGAATCCATTGTGTGTGATCCTTTAGGCCCATAGTCACTCTAGTTTGAGGCCCATTAACTTCTAATTCTCAATTAGAAGTAAATTAAACTTATTATTCACTTCTATTAGAGCCGAATAATAGTTTAATTTATTCCGAACCTTTGATCACGTTGGGTCAAGTAAATCCGCGTGATCCTAGAGGAGGCCGGGTTTAAACTAGCATGTCTAGTACCTGTAAGTCTACAGTTGCCGCATCGCTATAATCCCTTACTCCTTCTATGAGTCTGGTTCGATCGAGGGTATGGTTTCTGTCAAACCTCATAATCGTGCCATTTGACCATGACATCCTTAAAGTGTATGACGTCCGTTCAAAACGAACTCACACGACCCTGGCCAGGGATTTAATGGAGCGCCAGTGTCATGACCCATTAACTATCTGATATATACCCGACAGTGAGCGATCCCCTTTTGACCATTGATGATCTTCACACGTATCCTGAAATGGTTAATGACTCGACAATTCGTGACTTATGGTTAAAGTCACTTAGCCAAGTAATTAAACCATTCCAGTCCTCGTGTAAGAGCCGATCAATGTCTCAAGTCAAAGGACCAACGATGCTACTGAGACAGTTGGATCTTCAGTTGACATTAGGTATTATCAACCATCTGAAGATCTAATAGCGGATCAGTTTAGTGTACAGCCTCCAAGGACATACACCTACACATATGTGTTGGTGCCCCGCACCAGCGACCGTCAGACTGGTCCGTACACATCATGTGTACTGGTTTAATAGGTAATCAAAGTCCCCGAGTGATTACCCTCCAACCACGAACAGTTTAAGGTATGTGTCCATGCAAAGTCAGTCTCATAATCGAGATCCCATCTCGAGTTGATTTTAGAACCACATATCCTTGGAACATCGTAAAGTAATATACAATCACATATTTACGTTCAAATACCACTTTATTAATAATGAACAAGATCGTACATCTATCGGGCCTACCCGACCCAAAATTGGCCTGTAGCACACCAATACTAACATATAGGCATTTGTTGGTGAGATTCACTGTGTCTCTCTATTCTCTGTTGAGGTCCCTTTTATAGGGGGTTGTCCTGGTGCCGAAGGCCAATCCTTTAACAAGGAAGGGCGCAAGTCATAGAGTAATGTTCTCCGCAATCGTGGCAGGAGTTTCTCGTTGAGGGACGGTTACCCCGGAGTCAGCCGATCCCCAGGCGAGTCTTACGGTGCTCGTGGGTAGTGCTCGCCCGTTGTGGGGTCGAAGCCTGCGTCGTGGGGGTAACGGTTAGTCGCCGGAGAGTCCTCCGGCGTACATTACGCCTGAGCCAAGGCCCTTCATACTGGCGCATCCGAGGTCCGTTCGCCCTGGGCCATCCGTAACGGGCCGTGGCTTGCAGTGGCCTGTTAGGCACGTTGTGGACCGTGAGTTGAATGCTTTCTTGTAGATGGGCCCGATATGGGCCGAGCCGGATTTTCCCTCCTCAATAGGTTATCTCAATATCTCAAGCCTAAGATATTAACTAAAACTATTACATACATATTTCGTTACGGTTTCACAGTGTCTGTTTCACGTAAGATAAATCAACACGTGGTTAAAAATTTTATAATCATGTAACCAGATGCTTAAAAATTTTGGATACGTATATTTTTGGAATCCCCATAATTTTATCTTAATTTCCATATTTTTAGATCCATAAAAAATTTCATATATTAAAAGGGATTCTCTTCAATGAACAGTAATAATCTTGTTACACCGTATGAACATACCCACCTTTAAAATTTTATATCTATTAAAGCGGACAAGATAAAATCTGGATATATATATGGTTAGAATCCTTATAATTTTCTTTTATTTTTCATATATTTAAATTTGTTAAATTCTCGCTAATTAAAAAGTGACACTATTCACTCTAAACGAACAGTAATGTGTTAAATGAATAGTAACAGTGACTTTTGATCACACTTCCACCGTAGGATGCACTCTCACATTTTTAGAAGTTTCCACCTAACCTTACTATACATCTATTTGTCTTTATGCCTTATGTATTCTTTTCCTTTGTTCTCTTTATTCTTTAAAAACCCTCAGCTCTGCCATTAATCTCTCAAATATATATATATATAAAATGTGCATCCATACCTGTGACGTCAATTCATGTGATTAATTAATAAATTAAATAATTAGGAAAATATAGAATTAGCGTCTCCTTAAACGGACGCGAATTTAAAATTTAGCTCCCTTGCACACGGACGTCTATTTAAAAATAATTTCATTTTAAACTAAAGAAAAATAATAATAGATGGAATTAGGGCCCTTTTATGGTGACGTGAATTAAAGAAATAACACCTTTTTGAACGGACGTTAATTTAAAATATATATTTTTTTCTAATTTAATTTAATCCTAGAATTGGCACCCTTCCTGTTGGACGTGAATTCTAGAATTAGCGGCGACCTAAGTGGACGTCAATTCTTTCAATTTCTCACATTTCGTGCTTTCATTAGATTGTTCCCTAGGCTTTGGCCTATATCTTGAACTCTTTCATACCTCGGATTCTTCTTAAAATGAATTAAGCGTTTCGGGTTTCCGACAAAGTCATGCAGCTAGCAAGATTATCAAGAAAGGTCGGTGTCTACGGAAAGAGATCCACGGACAAATACTTTAAGTGGATAAGTGGTTATTTAATTAGGTATTTGCAAACGTAAGGGGAGCCTCCCACTGTCCCACCTCTTGTCTGGGCGTGAATTCTTGGTGTTCTCGCTAAACACCGACTAAGGAAAAACTCGATCTAAAGATACCTTACATGAATTTCTGGAATAGTTGATCGTGCCTTGATTGACAACTCTTTTCCTCATTACCTTAATGTCGTTAAACATTATGCCCTCAACCATACTTCAAATTCTCTTGTAAACTTCAATTACTATTCATGTCCTTGGGAATGGAAATGAAAATCTATACTTTAGCCATAAACTATCATTTGGGAGTGTAGGAGCTAAGTACCATACGGGATAAATGCTACGTTATGGTAGCCACCTCTTGAGTCGGAATGGCACAAAGTGCTACATGACGGGAGCCACCTCTTGAGCATATAGGGGCCACCTCTAGAGTCCTCTATAACTAAATGACTAGTTGTGCGCTATACTACGCTTCTTAAGCTTTTCTTGAAAATTCTTTGACCATGTACGTTTTGTGGATGTCTAAATAAATATTTGGGATCAATGATCCATAATAACCAATGCCTGACAATGGGGCCCGGTTTGGTCCTAGGGAGAGCGCCCTAAAGTACTTGTGCCCATGGGAGCTATATTGACCTGGTGTGGCATTGCACCGAGTACTTGCTTGCTAGATTCGTTTATGACATTTCACTCATTCGTGAAATACTTGACTTGCTTGATTTACATGAAATACTCGTACATGCTTACGTGAAATGGCCAATTCAATTATTATACATGCTACATAATCATTCTTGAAATCTTACTCTTGTCAACTTGCTTACTTGTGATCATATATACCAGCATTACTTTACTCTCTCTCATGCTCCTGTTTCATGTTTTAATCGTAATTCTCGTCATAGCACTTTTATCATGTCTAAAAATGTTTAATTACTGAAAGCTGCCTAATATAGAGATATAAGTCCTACTGAGCCCTATGCTCACAATGTGTTTTCGATTAATATTTCAGATAGTTCTGATGAGGAACCCCAAACAAATGGAGAAGGGCAAAAGTGAAGAGAGAGACCAAGTTAAATTAGATTCCCTATATTTGATTATTGCTCTTGCCAGAATTAAGTGTATTTGGAAGATGTAATTATGCCTCTTGAGACTTAGTGGTATTGTAAAACCCTATTTGATGAAATAATAGTATCTTTTCTCCATTATGGTTGGACCCCTTATGTGCATGCTCTTGATCGACTTGAATGTTTTGACTCGTCGTGCCTCAATATTCCACGTCGGGACGTGACAGTCAGTCAACTAGTGATGGCCACTACGGACCTGGCGACATTGGACCATAGTAGACCTGGCATTACTGGGCCGTGCTAGGCTTGGCGCATCCTTCTCTGCTCACTAGCCCCCACTCCCGAGCAAGGAGAGTGCTCGGTGCTCAGGAGGAAGTACACGGGATCAAGCGAGGGGAATACTTGGTCGAGCTTTCGTGAACCTTCTCATACATATGACACTGGGAACCGTGCGACCTACGACTTTTCTTGGGGCGCAAGATGATTCCCTTGTGTGCGGGGCGATGTCACTGTTATCATGACGATGTCGTTTCAAGCCTAGAAAAATGGAACGGAGCAGCCATTGGTGTAGCCCTTGGCTTTCCCATCAAGTGCACTAGAAGTGGCGATTGGGCTTTCGACCGTTCCCTTGATCAGAAGCGTCAGGACATGGCGGAGATGCCATCTTCTGGAAACTTTAAAATGGGTGAGAGGCACCTAAGGCGACACCTTAACACTCTTCCTCTCTGGTGCTAGTGCTCGCTGCCTCTTTATTACTTACTTAGCATTTGGTGAGGCTCCTTCTTTCGCTCTTCCTCATTTAGAACCCATGGCTCCTCATAGGAGAACTATTCTTGACAACTCTGAGTGTTCTAGTAAAGGGGAGGGCAACCACGATCGAGTCTAGAGGACCTCGGGAGCCTGACTTGGTCCTTGTCTCCCTTATTTAAACATTTCTTACTGGGTAGTTTATGGCCTCGGAGAGGCCTTCCAAATTCTGACGGATATCAGCAGCTTTGTTGCTCCCAAGATTATGATGTGTGGCTTCAAGAGTTTTGATGATGTCAAATACAATGTGGCTAAATGGCTTGATGTTTTAACTTGATTGTTTTGATGAGTTCATGGTTGTTGAAATGTTCATGATTCATTGTCGATTTGAGATTAAAAATCCTACATAACTGTGTGTTCAATGGTTGATATCTTTGTCATGTGGATTTGGTATAATCTCAGCACTTATGTAGATCCTAATAAATCCACGTAAGGAGAAATTAAGAATATGAATAAATAAGCATGAAATAGCACGAGGTGCTAAGGGGAATTTGTGATCGCCAGAGACGCAAGGCCTCAAAAGAATATAACAATGAAAAAGTGTGGAGGGATCGCGAAAAATACCTTTAAAGGTGCGGGGATGTGAGTGCTTTCCTTTCTCTTCAAATCGGCCGGCCGATGAAGAGAGTTCTTCAATTGATTACCCTTGCAAAAAAGATAAACACCAATGAAAGAAATTGCATTAGAAATATGGTGAGTGTGTAGCATCAAATTCTAAATAAAAATATGAGCATGAAAGCATGTGCAAGAACACACCTTAAGGGTGTTAGCCCTTAAACCCCTATGCAAAGAGGGTGTGGGAAATATGATGGATGTATGCAAAATAAAACAGGGGGAAAGAGTGCAAGTGTGCACTATAGGAGATCTCTCAACGTGGTTGAGTTGAAAGAGCATATAAACACGTGAACATGCATGCATGCAAACGGTGATGCAGTAAAAGAATAATGAAAGAAAATAAAAGACAAGGAGCCTATTGCTTTTGGGCTTTGATCCTCGACGGGGAGAAGGTTTCAATAGGATGAAGACTTGAACATGTTACTGCCCCTCCTTTAGCCACAGTAGCAACAACCTGCGAAGGAAAGAAAAGAAAAGAGAAGACAGAAGAAGAACCGAGGAGGGAAGAAGAAGAAAAATAAAAACAACGGGGAAGAAGCCTCCGAAATCCAACCGATCAACAGAGCTCAGAAGCTCTATTAATAAGATAGAAAAAGAGATAAGAAGGAAAGAGTCCAAAGGAGGAATAGATAAGAAGGGGCAAGAGCCCAAAGAGGGGAGGATTAAGCTGGGCAAGAGCCCAAACGAAGTAGGGACTCTCTGGGGAAAGGCTGCGTTCGTTCGGAACAAAAAAGTGAAACACGACCTGGACCAGGGCGTCAATTCAAGAATTGACGACCTGCCCAGAGGGCGTTTCTTAAAAACACGCCCTGCACAAGGGCGTTTCTTTCAAAACCAATTTTTAGAAATAAAAACTCCCCATATTTGAAAATTGTGAAACACGCCCCAGGAAAAGCCACTTTTAAAAACACGCCCCTGGGAAGGGCGTTAATTTCAAGTCTTGAAAACGGGGAAGTCGGTCAAACACCAAGAATTGACGCCCTCAGGTGTGGGCGTCCTTTCTCAAAGAAACGCCCCAGATCAGGTCGTGTTTTGTTAAAAACACGCCCTTACCCAGGTCGTGAATTTCAAAAATGAGATAAATGTCCAGAAAATCCAGAAAAATAGGAAAAGGGAGAAAATAAGAGAAAACCAAGAAAAATTGGGGAAAAATAGGAGAAATTCAATAAAAATGGGAAAAACCACTCAAACAAGCTAATTTGAGGGTCAAATGGGGCATTGCACGGCAATATGAAATATACTCAAAATAATGTCAATTTTAGCGTGTCTACAGCTGCCCCGCCTTGGCGTCTGCTTTGCAAGGGAGCGTAGCAAACTGAAAAGTAGATGCCAAGGTGTGATGAGACACGCAATCAACATCACTTGATGAGAATTAAATCAAAAGCACGAGATGAAGCAAATCTCGAGAAATTCAATGAAATCAACAATGTTTGGATAAAAGGGGAGTTGTGCACGCGGTGCACGAAGGAGATAAAATAAATGATCAACTTCCAGCGCGGTGGAAGTACCCCAGGTCACAAACCTGTAAGTTTCACCATTGGGGAGCGGTTACCAGCCAGTGGACGTGCTGCAGCCAAGGTGGATCAAAAGAAAGGATATAAAATAAGATGATGAAAATCCAAACAAGGAGCTTTCGAGAACATGACCCAAAATAGCGACAAAACGAACTGAGGACTCAATCCGGCATGGAATATCTCATATCTGGAAAGATTAAGATCAACTTCAACCCTCAAAAGAAGCTTATCAGAATGATTTTTTCAACAATTATTTCAAATTCCTACATGAATGCATGCTGGGTTAAAAGGGAAAATTAAATCGAATGAAAATATAAGATAATCAAGGATAATATTGCTAAGCTGCCAAGATTGGGTCAAGAAACCGATTTCACGAGCTGATACTAAGCCGAAGCCCGTTTATCCACGCACCAACTCATAAAAAGGAACCATCGTCCCCAGTCTCGGACGGCTCAACGGCCTATCCGTATGACTGAGATGCCTCTAGAATCGTCATCGTTTTTGATGAAGGGGAACTCAAATTCCAGATTTACCAAAGCCACAAGGTCCTTGATATAATCTAGTAGCATATGTAACATATAGTAAAATGCATACAGGAGATGGTGGTGCAATGAGCATGGGAACTGAGAACTGAGCTGCAAGCACCGTGGGGCTTGGATGATGATGCCCAGTCGGTGGGACCAAGAGCTTCTTATCCTGCGCTCAAAAATTCATCAGCCAAGATATAAAAGATAACAAGCAATGAATAAGGCATTTAAGCGTAGCAAGCATAGCATGAATCAAAGCATCAATAGCATGTCACAACATAGTAACCATTATGAGTTGAATCATGATATCGCAAAGCATCATTGTTTGTTATTTTGTCATGAGGATGCCAACTTGGCTAATCAAGATTTGGAGTTGAATGATCAAGATCTGATAATGCCCATCGGCAGAATTGATCAAGAGAAATTAGTAGGAGTTGATTGAAAGATCTGGAGATGAATAATCAGAATGATAATCAGGAGATATAACCAAAATGATATAAGGAGGTGATAACCAAAAATGCCCAGGGTGGCATGTCATGAGAATATCGGGAGAATCAATAGATTGATAGCAATGGGTGGAGATAGGACTCATCCCGTGCTCTTGGTCCTTGCAAAGCTGTTCCTGCAAAACACCATCAGAAAATACAATGCAATTTTTATGGAGTTTTTTTTTGAAATATGCAAATTTTTATGTGGTTTTTGAAAATATACTCAAATTTTTATGAATTTTGGAAAAATATGCAAATTTTTATGGGTTTTGAAAAATATTTCAATTTTTATGAATTTTGGGAAAGATATTCAAATTTTTATAGATTTTGGACAAGAAATATTCAATTTTGTTTGATTTTGATTAGACATTGCTAAAGCAGCATCAAAGGGTGTCTTAAACCACTGGCTAGGGGTCCTCGTTCCTTCCCCTTTTGCTAAAAACTGCCCAAAGCTGGGCGTGCATTGAAGGGTGGCGCCCTATAACCGACTGCCCTTGATCAACGGTACCCCTACCAAGGCCATACCTGAGAAATGTTCGGTCTTGGAGGGAGAAGAGAAGAATAATTGGAGATAAGCTTTATGCAGGATGGGAGATGTCGGGACTTGAATTCTTTCCAAGGTGTTCCCCCTCAAAGAGGTAGTCTGTTGCGCCGGGGCTTTATGCCTTTGATTTTTAGACCCTTGACATGCATACGACCAGGATTTTCCCTGCGGGGACTTTACCACTCTTGTCATGCCATAATTCACAATCTTGCTTTTATCGAAATTCTGACTTGATTTTCATAATAGCCCTTTTGGCGAGATGTATATCATGAAATTCATATTTAGTTTGGGTCAAGACTGCCCCTATTTGAGACTCCTCTCGTATTGGGGATTACCAAGGTTGGTCATCTCATCCGTCAACCTCTTGCCCCTGCACGTGGCCGAGTAAAGAAGAGAAAAGACTTTCAGATATACTCATGGCATGGCCAAGGTAGCAACGGTGTTTAACCAAAGGAGCCGGCTAAGGACGCCGTGAAGTGTGTGAGGTGCCCAGCTGAGGGTTGATCTTAACAAGCAGGGAGAGAATGTTGAATTCCCAGCGCGGGGTTCTTATTAACCAAGGTGCTGCATAAGCAAGCCTAAAGACTCTTTTTAACAATGATTTAATTTAACAAAAGCCTAAGATAAAGATCTAAAACACCACTCTTAATCTTGTTAGGAAGCACTTCATTTTGAAAATCATGCGTGAAGTAATGAGGTAATGATATCATATAAATGCATACTTACGTCAATATATTACCTTGCAACCTTTGTTAAAGCAGCTGCCGCGAGAGGTTGATCATCGTGGGATAGTCCTCTTAGGCAGATAAAGGATTGGAAGCAAAGGATTGAAAGTGGCTTAACAAGAAGGAGTGGTGCCAAGACCAGACTCAGACGAATAAGGAAAAAAGGAAAAGAGGCGAGGGCTAGAACTCCCTCACTAAGGCGCGGAGACCCTGATCACATGGAACAGTCTACAGAAAGAGAGGAGAATTAGAAGGAGGAATGAGGACTAAAGCCTCGAAAGCAATGGGAGAATGGGCAGATGCCCAAGGCAGTGGATGTGGAAGAAGTTGGGTCGGACCCAGAATCAGGAGGAATTAGAAGAAGAAATTGGTAGATAGAAAGAGGCAGATCCGGAGGGTCCGGAGACAGAGGAGAATCATGAGAGGAAAAATCCGAAGGCTCCGGAGGGATGACAAAAGAAGGGACGCGATGCCCTGAGACGAAATAGGGAAAAAGATGATAGAAAAGGAAGAAAAAAATGAAGGATGTGATGTTCAGGAAGATTAGAAAGATGAATCGGAAGAAAGATGGAGGGTCCGGAGGTTCCGGAGGAAGCAAATGCTGAGGGACGCGATGCCCAGGGAGGAGAGAAAAATCCGGAGGTTCCGGAGGAATGAAATCAGGAAGGAGAAGGTGGAAAGGGGCGTCGTGCCCGAGGGAAAAGTCCGGAGGTTCCGGAGGAAGCAAATAAAAAAGGTGGAAAGGGGTGTCGTGCCCGAGGGGAAAGTCCGGAGGTTCCGGAGGAAGCAAATCAGGAAGGAGAAGATGGAAAGGGGCGTCGTGCCCGAGGGGAAAGTCCGGAGGTTCCGGAGGAAGAAAATGCCGAGGGATGCGATGCCCTGGGAAGAAGGGAGAGAAATCTGGGAGATGAAAAGGTTGGAAAGGGGCGCGATGCCCGAGTAATGAAGATGAATATGAATAAGATGGGAAATGCGGAGGATCCGGCGGTGCCGGAAGGCGGGGAAGATACGAGTTTGGAGACCCGGGAAGCAGGAGGTGCAAATGCATATGAATGCAATAGAATGGACGTGATGAATGCAGTGAATGCATGAACGCAATGAAATGCAAAGAAGATGAGGAATGTGAAGGGTGAGAGGGTGAGATCCTCCTCTTTCCCCTGGGAGTGGCCCATGAAGAAAATGTGATAGACAAGAATATGGATGGAGTGGGATAGAGGGTGGATAAAGGAGTGGAAGACCCCTTAGCGCCAAAATAACCGCCCCTCCATGGCAGCGAAAGTGTATAGCCAATTGGCCCAATGGAAGAAGCTTCAGTAATAAATAACAACCCCCTTGGAAGGCAAAGAACAACAATGTGAGAGGATTGGAAAGTTGGAACATGAAGCATTGTGCTACCCATTAACTGTGGCGTATATGGAGTGTTGAACAAAATGGGCATTCGCCCCTTGCATGGAAGAATGGATTCATGATTTGGAAATTGGAACAAGGGGTGCCCTGCCCGACCCTTGGGTGACATCAACACCTGGCATTCTCTTCTGAACAATGACGGTGACTTGGCCTCCGCGACCATGCTTGGCACAATAATCCGGATTGGCATCCGGTAAATGAATTCTTGAATCTTGAATCTCATAGCCGTGGCCAAATCTGTCTTGCCCGGCTCTTGATCATCCTTGGCGCAAGTACTTATAGCAGCGTTCCCCTTCCGAGTAATAAGGGGAGGTGAGGCGGAGGCGGAAGGCTCCGTGGATGGTGGAGGTATAATGGAAAGTGTAATGGGAGGTGTTGTAGAAAGGATGAGTGGAAGTGGAGGTTCAAACACGCCGAGCTTCTCCCTTTGCTCGAAAGCAGTCGGGGTTGGCTTGAGTGCAAAAAGTGGTGGATCCCGCTCAGGACTAACCATAGGTGAAGGGTTAAGTGGTGGAGTAGGCAATGTGGGTTTTGGGGTTAAAGGGATAAGGGAAGGTTGAGGTGGTGGTAATGGGAGGTTAATTGGGGAAGATTCGAAGGTGGGCTCAGTGGAGGTTGGTGATATGGAGGTTAATGGCATAGCTGGTGGAGGTGTAATTGATGGGGGTTTAATTGGTGAAGGTGTAATTGGTGGAAGTATAATTGTGGAAGGTGTAATTGGTGGGGGTTTGTTGCGGAGAAAATGCCGAACGGGGCGAGCGGCGTTGGGAGTGGGAGGAGACTCAAGATGTGTCGGCGTGGGTGATTGAAATATCGACCCATCGTCGTAACACCAAGAGGTCTCAAAAATAGGGGTAGGGTTAGGGACGGTGGCTTCATCCTGAGCAGGAGGTTCATCGAATGATAATGGGGGAAGTGGAAAGCGAAGGAAACTCGGAAGGGGTGCCTGCGGAGCTTCATCATCGTATACCGGCTCAAGTGCTTCAATTGCCGGTTCTTGCTTGCTTGAAACGCCAATGTCGCAGTCATCCATCCTATCCTTCCACTCTCTCTCCATCTTTGTAATGTCATTTAGGAAGGCATGGAGAGGGTTGACCGGAGTGGGAGGAGCCGTGACCTTCTTTAATTGTTCCTCCATTAAAGTGATTTTGTCAAGAAGAGTTTGCTGGAAGGGGGTGACTTGAGCAACCGAGGGTTGGCAGGGCCTTGAAGGAGGGGTCGCATAAAAAGGCCGTGGAGGGGAGTTGACGGGATGACCCGTAAAAGAACCCGGACGGGCCGGATTGCAAGGAGTAAATGGGCCTCGGGGCCGTGATGGAGGAGGAATAGAAGGAGGCGGGTGTCGGACCACCCGAGGAGGAGTGTGAATAGAAGGGGATGGGTAATGGGCTACCCGATTAGGAATATGAATAGAAGAGGGAGGTGGGTGATGGCCCCCCCGTGTAGGATTGTGAATAGAAGAGGGAGGTGGGTGATGGGCCACCCGTGTAGGATTGGAAGGGGGAGATGAAGGAGATGCACCCTCAACAGCGGCCTTAAGGGCTTGGATCTGTTGAGGGGTGAGATGATCTAATGCATGAATGAGTTGAGAGACTTTCTCATCATTAGGACGAGGCGGTCCCGAAGGAGTAGTGGCTCGAACTTGAGTAGGGGGATCATGAAGATGGACATTGCCCGTGGGTCGGGCATGGCCATAAGAATGAGGACGTGGTCCCTTGAAAGTATGGTGAGAATGATGAACATGTTGAATTTGAGGGGAATAAGATGTGCTAGGTTGATCACCCTCATGAATATTAATTGAATTGAACATGTTATTTTATCTATCAAAGTAAGCCATTATGCAAGCAATTTAATATGCAAACAATTTGCAAAGAAACACACAAGTTGTGATGGTTACCTTGATTTCTTATGTTTGAACCTTGGTGAATTAATGAATTTATGCAAATTGATATGATTCACACAAGGGGAGGAACCTAGTTTCAAATATGATTTAACTCCAATGCCAACTAGGAACACTCTCTCACCACGTTTAGGCCAACTAATTCGGGACTTCAAAGGGTACAACATGCCCGGCGTCCGTGAGGGAATCCACGGGTGCGGGGACTTATGGAGGCTTGAAAAAGGGATCTCCGGTCCAAAGAGACGGAATGCTCAATGGAGGGTCGTCCCAATTCCAAGAGGGTGTGTGGATCCTAGTGAGGAGAGAGGAGGTCTCCCAAACCAATGCAAGGAAATGAATGAATGCAATGCAAGGAGATATAAACAAATCCACCAATAGAGCCAAATAAATGGTATAATCAATATAAAATCAATGCACAGATAAGCACGGGCTCTGTGAAAACTAAGGAAAGACACGACCTGGGTAAGGTCGCTATCAGAAAAGAGACGCCCTGGGGCAGGGCGTGAATCACTGTGGCGGGCCCACAGGCAGAGAAAAACGCGCCCTGATATGGGGCGCTACAAATCAAAGAAACGCCTACTGGTGAGGGCGTCAAAACTCAGGGGTAGCAAAGAAACACCTTAGTGTGAGGCGTTTTAAATAAAGACACGTCCTGGATGAGGGCGTTTACTCACAGAAGCCAGAAAATATAAAGAAAGACGCCTGTGAAAAGGCGCAGGCCAATAAACGGACGCCCAGGGGTGTGGGCGTCAAATCCCAAAAAAGCGCCTTGATGTGAGGCGCTATTAAATAAAGCAACGCCCTTGGGCAGGGCGTAAATTCACAAGCAGACTAAGAGACCAGGATCAATGCTGAAAGACGCCCTGTTAGAAGGCGTAAAACACGCATAAAACGCCCTAGGTGAGGGCGTGAAATTAAAACGCGCCTGCGACAAAGGCGTTAATTACCAGAAAGCTCCACGGCCAGCAAAATAAAAACACTCACAGTCACAACATAATCATGGCAATCAACATGATATCATGCTCATCAAAAAATTTATTTTTAAGAGGACAAGTGGAGTCTCTAAAAAAAAGAACCTAATCAAACTAGCCAAACACTAGTGGGGAATTGCAAAGCACAATGGAGGGAGCCCGAGGGGCACAAAGGAAAGGGTACCGTGGGTACCAAAGGGAAAGGGCACGCGAGGGTGCCAAAGGGGAAAGGGGTAATCAAAAAAGAGAACAATAGGGGTCCCACCGTGATCACCAATTTGTAGATCCTAATAAATCCACTTAAGGAAAAATTAAGAATATGAATAAATAAGCATGAAATAGCACGAGGTGCTAAGGGGAATTTGTGATCTCCAGAGACGCAAGGCCTCAAAAGAATATAACAATGAAAAAGTGTGGAGGGATCGCGAAAAATACCTTTAAAGGTGCGGGGATGTGAGTGCTTTCCTTTCTCTTCAAATCGGCCGGCCGATGAAGAGAGTTCTTCAATTGATTACCCTTGCAAAAAAGACAAACACCAATGAAAGAAATTGCATTAGAAATATGGTGAGTGTGTAGCATCAAATTCTAAATAAAAATATGAGCATGAAAGTATGTGCAAGAACACACCTTAAGGGTGTTAGCCCTTAAACCCCTATGCAAAGAGGGTGTGGGAAATATGATGGATGTATGCAAAATAAAACAGGGGGAAAGAGTGCAAGTGTGCACTATAGGAGATCTCTCAACGTGGTTGAGTTGAAAGAGCATATAAACACGTGAACATGCATGCATGCAAACGGTGATACAGTAAAAGAATAATGAAAGAAAATAAAAGACAAGGAGCCTGTTGCTTTTGGGCTTTGATCCTCGACGGGGAGAAGGTTTCAATAGGATGAAGACTTGAACATGTTACTGCCCCTCCTTTAGCCACAGCAGCAACAACCTGCGAAGGAAAGAAAAGAAAAGAGAAGACAGAAGAAGAACCGAGGAGGGAAGAAGAAGAAAAATAAAAACAACGGGGAAGAAGCCTCCGGAATCCAACCGATCAACAGAGCTCAGAAGCTCTATTAATAAGATAGAAAAAGAGATAAGAAGGAAAGAGTCCAAAGGAGGAATAGATAAGAAGGGGCAAGAGCCCAAAGAGGGGAGGATTAAGCTGGGCAAGAGCCCAAACGAAGTAGGGACTCTCTGGGGAAAGGCTGCGTTCGTTCGGAACAAAAAAGTGAAACACGACCTGGACCAGGGCGTCAATTCAAGAATTGACGACCTACCCAGAGGGCGTTTCTTAAAAACACGCCCTGCACAAGGGCGTTTCTTTCAAAACCAATTTTTAGAAATAAAAACTCCCCATATTTGAAAATTGTGAAACACGCCCCAGGAAAAGCCACTTTTAAAAACACGCCCCTGGGAAGGGCGTTAATTTCAAGTCTTGAAAACGGGGAAGTCGGTCAAACACCAAGAATTGACGCCCTCAGGTGTGGGCGTCCTTTCTCAAAGAAACGCCCCAGATCAGGTCGTGTTTTGTTAAAAACACGCCCTTACCCAGGTCGTGAATTTCAAAAATGAGATAAATGCCCAGAAAATCCAGAAAAATAGGAAAAGGGAGAAGATAAGAGAAAATCAAGAAAAATTGGGGAAAAATAGGAGAAATTCAATAAAAATGGGAAAAACCACTCAAACAAGCTAATTTGAGGGTCAAATGGGGCATTGCACGGTAATATGAAATATACTCAAAATAATGTCAATTTTAGCGTGTCTACAACTTGGACTTGTCGATCCATGGCAAACTTGGGAGTAATGCTATACTCCTTGAACCTTTTGACAATGGCTATTGGAAACCCATGGTTTGAGGAAAACAATGCTACTTTGTGTAAGTCTTTCACAAGGTCACATTTCAAAGTGGCTCAGATCAATAAATATATGCACTCAGGTATATGTGCTGAATCGTGCATAAACTCCTCATGGATGGTCAATGGAGTTCATATATATATATCTTTCCGTCCGACAGGTAAGAACATGGTAAAAGCCACAAGGGTGAGCTTCTTTCTTCATTCATAGATTCATGACTTAATGAGAAATGTATGAGTGGATTTGTACTATGAATGCACATACAAATTTGACTTTCTTGGGGCATTCTTGCAGGTAAGAAGGACTTCTAATACCCAACATAAAATGGCAAAACTCCGGTGAGGTTGTATGTTAGTTTCTAGTTTATTGGGCGTTTTTGGACTCACTACTGCCTGGTGTCGACACCTGGTGTCGACACCACTTTCTCAATGTTCTGTCGCTTGTAAAATTCCTTCACTCAGGAAGTTGGTGTCGACACTTGGTGTCGACACCCACTTGTTTTTGTACTGGCCAGCAGTTTTCTGCTATAGGCCATGTCCTGGTGTCGACACCATCCTCTGGCCAGCAGTTTTCTGCTATAGGCCATGTCCTGGTGTCGACACCTGGTGTCGACACCATCTGTGGGTTGCTTTGGCCGGTCGCTTTCTACTATAGCCCTGGCCTTGGTGTCGACACCTGGTGCCGACACCACTGTGCAGCCATGATTTTGGACTTTCACGTCCACGGCCATTTTGTCAAACCAGTCCGGTCCTTCAGCCACAAATCACTCCTAGATTCGTGGATCTGGTCCCTAGGGTGTCCCTTGACCGATCTGGAAGCATAAAATCATCTCATTGGGTCACAAACCCTTATCAAGCAGTGAGATCTGAAATTTATGTTTGCTTTCTAACCCTTGTGAGTGTAGGTCGCAGGCAACAGCTCCAAGGCTTCTTCCACATCGTTCTGAGCGTGAATGCGAAGGGAAGAACGAAGTTTCAAGTCCCCAAAAGTTCCTCTGCTACAAGCTGCATAGAAATCCAAGATACAACAAGTGTCCGTGCAAGAATCGATCATCCTGTAGACACGCCATTCCTGACGTCTCCTGAGAAAGTCTCATGTTACTATACAACGCCCCGCGACGGCTTACGCATTTCGAATCTCTTAAGTGCTTCCTTTTCTTGGGTCTTCTTCTGCCTTTTTCGGCATCCGGAATCGTCTCGTCACGGCATTCGGACGGCATCAACACTAGTCAGACGCGCCGAAGGTTCCAGAACCAGGAAGATGGTCTGGCGGTCGGCTGCCGAAGCCTTTTTTAGGGGACCCGGGGGGTCTTAATGGAGGCGTCCAGGCTCCTGGACGCCTCCATTACTTGAATTTATTTAATAACACAAAATATATATAAAAAATATAAAAATTAATGGAGGCGTCCAGGCCCCTGGACGCCTCCATGAAAACAAATATAAAAAATACAAAATGCCAGCTTTGGCATAAAAACAAAATAAATATATAAAATATATTTTAATGGAGGCGTCCAGGCCCCTGGACGCCTCCATCAACTCCCTCACGGGCGCCGCCCACCGAACGACGGTTTGTCGTGTGTGAAAGAATCTAAATTTTGGAGACGTCCAGACGTCTGGACGCACCCATTTCCAAATCACGAGGCGCCGCTCACAAAACCACGCGTTGTGCCAAACCGCGTGCGGCCGTCGGTGGGTTTCGGTGGACCTGTTGGAGGCGTCCGGGACCATGGACGCCTCCACAAAAATATTCATAAAAAATGAATAAAAATAGAATAAAATATTAGTTCGGCCCTGATGGAGGTGTCCAGGGTCCTGGACGCCTCCACCCTCCGGAGCCCTATAAATAGAGGCCCACCCCCTCAGTTCTGGGGGAGCTTCTAAGAGATCCGATAGGCTGCCGGAGCTCAGAGGCTACCGGAGTCATTTCTAACCCGTGGGGTCTTTTGTAGGTGGAGGTTCTGCCGGCTTCTCGGGTGTCCAGGCTCGCGAGAGGAAGGCTATCTTCGTCCACCGCGCTTCCACGTCGTCCCTACGCTGCCGGAGCTCCGCCGGATTTCACCATCGGCACATCCAATAAGCCAATCCTTTCCTTTTCTTCGTAGTTCTTTTGCATTCATCATCTCGCATCCTCCATCCCCCTTCATAAGGGCGCCTCTTCTTATATACTTCTTGCATCCATCATCTCATTTTCCTCCTACTCGAGTCCGAGAGGGGTTTAAAAGATAACACCAACCAGGTGTGTGTCTTGCCATCATTTCGTTATTTTTATCGCAAGAATTTGAATACTACACCTTCATCTTTCTAATCCACTCGTTACTTGTTTGTCGTTGTTTTGCAAGGGTACCCAAGGAAAGCCCTCTCCGTCGGCCGGCCGAAGGGGGAGGAAGAAGCAACCCGCCATCTCCCGCTCTTGAGGTAGGCACGATCACTTTCTTTATTTTGGGGTCTTTTGGCCCCTGACGATCACATCTTGTTCTCGAGGTCGCGGCGAGTCACTTCCCCAATGGCCGTTTAAATTCCCGTTCCTATATTCTCTTTATATTCTGTTATATTCTGCTCATATTCTCGAGGCCGCGGCGAGTCACTTCCCCAATGGCCGTTTAAATTCCCATTCTTATATGTTATATTCTTATCTATTCATATTCTCGAGGCCGCGGTGAGTCACTTCCCCAATGACCGTTTAAATTCTCGTTTTTATATGTTATATTCTTATCTATTCATATTCTCGAGGCCGCGGCGAGTCACTTCCCCAATGGCCGTTTAAATCCCGCTCTTTATATTCTCCTTACATTCTGTTATATCTTTATCTGCTCATATCCTCGAGGCCGCGACGAGTCACTTCCCCAATGACCGTTTCAATTCTTGCTATTTAATTTCTGCACCATTCCCGTCCCCCCGAGGTCGCGGCGAGTCACTTCCCGCTATGGCCGTTTAACCCCCATATCTTGCTATCTTACATTTGTCCCGCTCGCCCCGCTGGAGCAATCTCCCGTGGTGGCCCCTTCTCTTTTCTCTTATTTCTGTGTTGCAGCAAACAAAAGAGGAGCCCGCGCGCTCCGCGTCCTCTCCGCTCCCCGAATCGCGTGACGTCGCTCACAGATTGGTGATCACGGTGGGACCTCTACTGCTTCCTTTCGGCTACCCTTGCAAGTTCGGCACCATCCGTGCCTCTCCACCTTGGCGCCCGCGCGCGCCCCCGTTGTGCTCACAGCAGCACTGTCAGTTGTGATTGGTTGTTTGTTTATTATATGTCTGTTATTTCTGTTGTTTTCCCACTCCATATCTCTGTCAGCATTTCATTGTATGCATCCATCCCTCTTTTCTATCCTTTTTTCATTTTTTTGAGGATCACCCTTTCCCGGTGAAGGAAGGACTCTCCGTTTGGGAATTCCTCTCAACGGACTAGAATCTCCTACACTGGGACCTCCGTAAGTCCCCGACATCGAAGAATCTCCTCTTCGTTCACTGGGCTGGTTGTACCATTGAAGTTCCCCGGAGTTAGGCATTTCATTCGTGGTGAGACGAGAGACCCTAGCTGACACGGCGCTGAAACAAAAACAAACTAGGGTCCCCATTTTGTGTGAACTTCAGATCTCGCTAAAAACACAAAAAAAATCATCAAAATCAAAACACAAAAAAGACGTAAAGGCATCCACTTGCTTGATAATCTCTGCTACCTACTTGCTAGTGTATGTTTTTGCGTTCTGGGAAAACTGTGAGCATGGCTCACGAGTCTTTTGAGGAGAACCACCCTAGTCGTGGTTTGTCAGCCGACCCGCGAGTCTATGCTATGCACTCGGGTCCTTCTCATGAGCCCTCGCATGAGGTGCAGGTTATTACTGGGGACACGTCCCCACCGCAGGATATCTCTTCCTTACTGGGCGTCCTCCCCAACACGGAGCTTACCTCTGAACAGCTTCGGGCCTTCCAGGCCATTCTAAAGGGGAAATCTGTTTCCCCCACGCCCCAGGAATCAACTCCGGCCATCGCACCTCTCCAAGAGTCCGTGCAGGCCATTCCATCTCCTTCATTGGCGCAAGCCATCCAGTCTCCCTCGCTTCAAGGACAAGCGAGCCAACAACCACCCTCATTCTAGTTCCCGTCACAATCTCAAACTCCCGTTGTTCCCCACACACCGCTTCAGCCAGGGCCAACTGTCGGCGGTCCGACAGCTCCCTCTCATTCCGGGTTCCCC
The DNA here is from genome assembly GCA_022559845.1 of Amorphophallus konjac. Taxonomy (NCBI): domain Eukaryota; kingdom Viridiplantae; phylum Streptophyta; class Magnoliopsida; order Alismatales; family Araceae; genus Amorphophallus; species Amorphophallus konjac. The sequence continues at coordinate 481,936,890 of CM040122.1, read as the reverse complement.
CCTCAAGTCTCCGGGAGACAGTTTCTCCCCCAGTGGCAAGTCCCACCTTCACCTTCAGAGGAGCTTGCCCAATCGCTCCTCAATAGGTTCAATCGCATGGACGAGCAGTTTCAAAATCTAAGAAGAATGGTGGACGTGAAAGCCACCCCAGAGGTTGCTTTGCCAATCCTTCCCGTCATTCATCTTCCTCCCTCCGAAATGCCCACGTACCGCAGATACAATGGTACCGGCAACCCCTTCATTCACCTCACGGATTTCATGTATGAGTCATCTTATTGGCAAAACGATCAGAGGTCCCTGGCATACCTCTTTCGGAGACCATTGGATGGTCCCGCGCTTGAGTGGTTCTATTCTTTGGGAGCCCCGCGAGGCCGAGAATTTTGAAATAGTGCAGAGAAGATTCTTGCAGAAATATAGGGATAGGGTTGGTCCCTCACTCTCCATTACCGACCTAGTGGCCGAAAAGATGAAGCCCGACGAAGATTTTGTCCGCTATGCTGATAGATGGAGGTCTCTGGCGGAAAGAATAAGGGATACCCTCTCTGAGCCCGAACAAGTGAAGATGATTGTGTCTAATGCAACACCACAGTTCAGACACGTCCTGGCCATGAATAAACTTACTACAATGGAGGAACTCTATGAAAGGGCCCGGTACATCCAAACCCAGTTAAAAGACTCCCCCATTATGAACATGTTTGAGTCACCGAAGCCCAAAGTGGTTAGAAAGACAGGCGCTGGTGTCCCGGGCAGAGCCACAGAAGGGGTCGTGACAAATGAACAAGTGGGCGCGGTCAACAATGCCAACTATGCAGTCAACCCAAGGCCTCCACAAATGCCCCGACTTCCCCTCCAACCAGGTCCTTTTCCTCTTCGTCCTCCACCCCAAAATAATCCACCCCAGGATAATATGCCTCCATTACGTCAACCCCAGCAACAACAACCACAACCTCAGCAACAACAACCACCGCTTCAGTACAACCAAGTTCCACCCCCCGGGAACTATGGTCCCCAACAGCAACAAAGGAGGCCGCTCGGTCCCAAGAGAGCCTACTATCCACCATTGCCAGAAACCTTAGCAGACATTTTTAATGCCCTCATGGCATCAAACCAACTCGCCCTACCCAGAGAAAGGCCCGTGTGGCCCCCAAATGTTGATACCTCCAAATACTGCGTCTACCACAGGCAGCCAGGACACACAGTAGATTACTGCTTCCATTTCAAAGATTACATCCACGATATGAATGATGAACATCAAATAGATTGGGATGAAATGAGACGATACGTCGCTGCTCTCAAGGCTAGGAGACATCCTCATAGGCCACAGCAGCAGTTACAACAGCAGCAGCAGCATCAACCACAACAACAACAACAGCCTCAGCAGGCCCCACAACAACAGCCCGACATGGGCATAATCCAGAATCCATTACCGGAGCACCAACAGCCCAATCATCAGGTTAACCCCATCTCCTCCTTCCCGGAAGTCGGGCGAGAGCAGGTGTGGCACCAGGAAAGTACCTCCATTCTTTCTACCGCCAATCCTATCATCACGCAACACCCTTGCCTTGCCCGAGTAGCACCTCTCTCTCATCAACCCGCGTCAGTATCGCCTTCACCATTTCCACTACCATTACGCCCTCTCATCCGTACCCCGATCCCCTATCAACCGACACTCTCCACTACGCCTTCACGCCCTCTCATCTTCTCCCACTCCCCCACTTTACCATCCACCTCTACCACATTTACCCCTACGCCTTCTAAACCCCTTATCATCCGTCAACCATACATAACCCCGTCTTTCTCCACCGTATCACCACTAATGCCTTCAAAACCACTCATTACCCATCACCCACCTCAAAATCATTGCCCGCTTCAAGCCCTACCCACTTCTACTTCGTCTCCACCTCCACCTTCCAGACCCCTTATCCTTCATAATCCGCGCGATATCCCCTCTACCTCCATACCTCTACCTAACAAACCCCTAATCAGAATCCCTGCTCCCGTCATCACCCCTGCTTCATCAACCATTCCTCCACCACTACCCCTCAAATCCCTGTTAAAACCCACTGCTACCCCCACAGAGGTACAAAAGCCGCAGGCAATGGTGCTCCGGAGTGAAAGGATTTTCCACAGGGTTTTCCCCCACAACAGTCAGAATCCTGAGCGATCTCAGCCAGAGAAGGATGATGGAGAACAACCAGAAAGAGCTATCCCTGGAACACAGTATGATCTATTGAAACACTTGGACAAGACGCCTGCTCGGATCTCCATCCTGGAGCTACTTCAAAGATCCACATCCCACCAGGCAGCCTTAATGGAGTACCTTCTGTGAGCGACGTCACGCGGTTCGGGGAAGAGCGGAGAGGACGCGGAGCGCGCGCGGGCTCCTCTTTTCTTTCTTTTGGTGTTTGTTTGCTGCAACACAGAAATAAGAGAAGAGAGAGAAGGGGCCACCACGGGAGATTGCTCCGGCGGGGCGAGCGGGACAAGTGTGATATAGCAAAATATGGGGTTTAAATGGCCATAGCGGGAAGTGACTCGTCGCGGCCTCGGGGGGACGGGAATGGTGCAAAAATTAAATAACAAGAATTGAAACGGCCATTGGGGAAGTGACTCGCCGCGGCCTCGAGAATATGAACAGATAATAAGATGACAGAATATAGAGAGAATACAAAGAGCGGGAATTTAAACGGCCATTGGGGAAGTGACTCGCCGCGGCCTCGAGAACACAAACAGATAAGAATATAACGTATAAGAACGTGAATTTAAACGGCCATTGGGAAAGTGACTCGCCGCGGCCTCGAGAACACGAATAGATAAGAATATAACATATAAAAACGGGAATTTAAACGGCCATTGGGGAAGTAACTCGCCGCGGCCTCGAGAATATGAGCAGAATATAACAGAGTATAAGAGAATATAAGAACGGAAATTTAAACGGCCATTGGGGAAGTGACTCGCCGCGGCCTCGAAAATAAGATGTGATCGCCAGGGGTCGAAAGACCCCAAAATAAGAAAGTGATTGCGCCTACCTCAAGAGCGGGAGATGGCGGGTTGCTTCTTCCTCTCCCTCCGGCCGGCCGACGGAGAGGGCTTTCCTCGGCTACCCTTGCAAAATAACGACAAACAAATGACAAGTGGATTAGAAAGATGGAGGTGTAGTATTCAAATCCTTGCGATAAAAATAACGAAATGATGGCAAGACGCACACCTGGTTGGTGTTATCTTTTAAACCCCTCTCGGACTCGAGTAGGAGGAAAATGAGATGATGGATGCAAGAAGTATAAAAGAAGAGGCGCCCTTATGAAGGGGGATAGAGGATGCGAGATGATGAATGTAAAAGAACTACGAAGAAAAAGGGGAAGAAAAGGCTTATTGGATGAGCCGAGGGTGAAATCCGGCGGAGCTCCGGCAGCGTGGGGACGACGTGGAAGCGCGGTGGATGAAGACGACCTTCCTCTCGCGAGCGTGAGCACCCGAGAAGCCTGCAGAACCTCCACCTACAAAAGAACCCACGGGTTAGAAAATGACTCCGTAGCCTCTGAGCTCCGGCAGCCTATCGGATCACTTCGAAGCTCCCCCAGAACTGAGGGGGTGGGGCTCTATTTATAGAGCTCCGGAGGGTGGAGGCGTCCAGGACCCTGGACACCTCCATCAGGGCCGAAATAATATTTTATTCCATTTTTATATATTTTTTGGAATACTTTTGTGGGGGCGTCCAGGGTCCCGGACGCCTCAAGCAGGTCCACCGAAAGCCGACGACGGCCGCACGCGGTTTGGCACAACGCGTGGTTTTGTGAGCGGCGCCTCGTGATTCAGAAATGGGCGCGTCCAGCTGACTGGACGTCTCTATAATTTAGATTTTTTCACACACGACAAACCGTCGTTCGGTGGCCGGCGCCCGTGAGGGAGTTGATGGAGGCGTCCAGGGGCCTAGACGCCTCCAAAATTACATTATTTTTTATTTTTCTTTTGTCTTTTATACCAGGGCTGGCATTTTGATTTTTTTATTTGTTTTTATGGAGGCGTCCAGGGGCCTGGACGCCTCCATTAATATGTATTTTTATTTATTTTTTATCTTTTATGTCAACGGGCATTTTATATTTTTTATATTTGTTTTTAGGAGGCGTCCAGGGGCCTGGACGCCTCCATTAATTTATTATTTTTTATTTAGTTTTGGGCCTTGAAAAATAAAAATAAAACAAATTAAAAGATTGGGGGCGTCCAGGGGCCTGGACGCCCCCATAAAGACCCACCCGGGTCCTCGGACAACGTGTTGGCGGCTGTCCGGCAGATACCATTCTTGGTTCCAGAACCTCTGATGCGTCTGACTGGTGTTGATGCCGTCCGAATGCCGTGACGAGACGATTCCGGATGCCGAAAAGGGCGGAAGAAGACTCAAGAAAAGGAAGCACTCAAGTGATTCAAAACGCGTAAGCCGTCACGGGGCATTGTATAGTAATATGAGACTTTCTCAGGAGACGTCAGGAATGGCGTGTCTACAGCTGCCCCGCCTTGGCGTCTGCTTTGCAAGGGAGCGATACGTAGTGGAATGGTATCGAAGTGGAGTGGAATGGAGTGGGAGCGGACTGATAAGTTGATGCCAAGGTGTGATGAGACATGCTTTTGACGTTACTGTTTGGAATCTTTCCTGGAGTTTCAATGAGGCGACTTTGAAGAAGGTCTTTCAAATATTGACGATTGCTTGGACGGAGATCAAATAAGGGAGGGTGAGATGTGCGCTCAGGCACGAAACAAAAGGAGACCAACTTCTCGGTGTGGAAGTACCTGGGTCATAAACCGGAGGTTTCACCTTTGGGGAGCGGTTACCAGCCAATGTGGAAGTGCTGCGGCCAAGGTGGGTCAAAAAAGGTAAAGGAATATCTGAGGGTCTGTCCAAACAAGGGTCTCCTTTGGAAGAGCAGCGTCGGGGCTGTCTCAAGGAAACTCAGTATTTCATTCGGAGTGGAATATCTCATATTTGTGGGAATTGGAGCACAACGGCTTTCACAATCGAATCACTTGAATGATCTTCCGCAATAAATCAAAGTCCTATATGAATGCATGCTGGGTTCAAAGAAAAATTTAAAACAAACTAAAATAGAAAATAGCCAAGGATAATATTGTCAACTTGTGAAGAACGGGTCAGGATACCGACCCGGTGAGCTGATACTGGGCTGGGGCCCGTTTATCCGCGCATCAACTCACTGAATGGAACCGTCGTCCCCATTCTATCACAAATTGACGGCCTATCCGTACAACCCAAATTCTTCCGGGATCATCACCGTTTTTGTTGAAGGGGAACTCAGATCCCAGATTCGTTCGGGCCGCACGGTCCTCGGCATGTTCTAGTAGCGTACGTATCATATACTACGATGCATGACATGGTGGGACCAACTATTGAAAGGTGGGACAGGAGACTGGACAAAGACGTCTGTTAGTAAAACCTGCACAGGCCAGCATGGATTAATAACATCAGAAAGTAGCAGAATCATAGCAGAATCGCACCACAATGGGAAGGAGATCTAGCCAAAATCCTGACATTGACCGCTGATGTGACATGTTCTGTCCTGTAGCGATCTTCCCTTCCTATAAGAACTCCCCTTAGGCTAGTTCATTCAGATGCACTAAGGTGGGTTTTGGAAGCTCAGGAGAGGAAGGAGAGGAGAATCTAGAGATTTCAGGATGGAAGGAGAGTCTTCTCGCGTTATGAAGAGGAGCAGGCCTAGCAGCGAGATCAGGCGACTCTCCGACCTCGAGGGTCATCTGAGTGGGACGATCATGTCGCATATGGTAAGCTGATTCATTTCAAATTTTCCATGTGAACCTTCTTCTTACTTCTTTCATTTCTTCTTTCTTTCCTCTTCCAGCCATATCCACTCTTCCCAGGCCCGAGGAAGTTTTCCAAACTGCCATGGCTTTCAAAGCTAACTTCCAATATCTCTATTGGCATGAGGGCCATACTCTCGAAGTGGCATCTGCAGGGGCTCCTTATTCACGCCAAACATTACGAGAAGATTCGTAGGTGATAGTCAACTCATCCTTCGCCAGGTGCTCACTAAGTATCGCACTCGCGATCCCAAACTCAAGCCATACCAAGAACTCACTGCTGCCTTTGCCAAACTGTTCACAAAACTGATCTTTGTTCATATCCCTCGTCATCAGAATATTCTCGCCGATGCCCTCGCCTCGTTGGCATCATCCATAAGGTTCCCTCTAGGAAGTTAGTTTTAAGTCCATTTCCATCTACAAACTTCACGCCCCTGCAATCGATGATGCTTCCTACGTAAACATCAAAGACAGGATAGCAAGAAAGATCCTGCAGGAAGATATCCTTGAGAAGAGGGAGATCATGTTGGCAGAGGCCGAAGAAGAACTGGCTGATGAAGAGAAACCATGGTTCTATTAAATCGTCAAATACTACCAAGATCAGTCTTATCCCGAAGGGGCCATCATAGAGGACAAGAAAGCCATAAGAAGGGTGGCTCAGAAATATACATTGGTTGGAGGTCTACTCTATAGGAGGAGCCTTACTGGTATTCTGTTAAGATGTCTTGGTGACGATGAGGTTTAGAAATGTGTGGAGGAGACGCACTCGGGTGTGTGCGGTGGCCACATGAATAGTCAGATGCTCGCCAAGAAGATCATTCGCCAAGGCTTTTATTGGCCCACTATGGAAGAGGATTGTGCTGTCTATGTCCGCAGGTGTGTCAAGTGTCAACTTCACGCTGATAAAATCCATTCACCATCTTCCTCACTTCATCCAATATCCTCCACATGGCCTTTCTCCATGTGGGCATTCGACATCATTGGTCCCCTAGGTGATCCCAATTCCCTCACCAAGCAGAAATCTTTCATCCTTACTGCGACGGAATACTTCACCAAATGGGCCGAAGCTGAAGCTTACGCGGAAATCAAGGCGTCAACAGTCTGCAAGTTCATCATGAAGAACATCCTCGCTAGATTCGGCGTCCCAAGCACGATCGTCACCGACAATGGGCCACAGTTCATTTCTCAGGACCTACAGGACCTCTGCAAAAGGTACGTAATTGCATTACATCATTCATCGCCTTATTACCCGCAAGGTAACGGTCAAGCGGAGGCCACCAATAAAACATTGCTCAAAATCATCAAAAAAAACCTGCGAGTCTAGTAAGATTTCAGACTGGCCAGAAAAACTTATCGAAGCCCTATGGGCCATCGCACTTCAATCCGTACCCCCACCGGGCAGACTCCATTTGCCCTTACTTATGGTATGGAAGCGGTAGCCCCATACGAGACTCTGATCCCTTCTCTTAGGGTACAATTGGACGAGGAATTTCCCCTCGACGATCGTCGTAATTCACTCCTCGCCCAGTTGGAACTCTTGGATGAGAAGCGGCTGGCCGCTGCCGAACACGCGCGTGTGTATCAAAATAGACTCGCTCGCTTTTACCAAAAGAAAGTCGTTGAGAGAAAATTCAAAGTCAGTGAGATGGTCGTAAAAAGAATTTTTGTCAAACCTAGAGGTCCGTGTTCTAAGCTCCAACCCAATTGGGAAGGACCATTTGTAATTCAAGCCGTGTACCCTGGCAACGCCTACAAACTAGTCAATGCCGAAGGGACCGAGTTATCCCACCCTTGGAATGGGCTTTATCTTAAGAAATACTACCCTTAGCATAAAACAAACAAAAAAAATGATGAAAAGATAAAAAAACATCAAAAACAAAGAAATATTGAAAACCACTAAAAATATGGAAAATTTAAAATGTCGATGCCTGGCAGTCACCATGTAGTTAAGTCCCTGCATCTAACCTTCATGTTAGGATAGGGCCCATTAAGGCTTGGTAGGCACCGGGTCTTGGTTTGCCAGAACCGTGGAGATCCATGTCCAGCCACGTCGGCCTATGCTCGCTCGAAGGAAGCTAACATGTGCTCACTTATGTATTTTATTCAAAAAAGTCGGTAGCATCACCTACGGTGGGGCCCCACCCAGAAGATCTCCAGAAGCTGTAATCTTTATTCTTTTCTCTTCGACCAAATGAGACAGTCGGCGCCCTTAAAACGCTGAGCATGAAAAACCGAAACTCAAGCCCCAAAGGTAAGAGTAGGATCCATTTCCTCGAGCATCGATCAGAGCACGAGAAGAGGGCAGTGTCCCCGTAGGCATACGAAAAGGGAGTCCACAAACGTCAAACGACTATATCTCCCTCACAAAAAGAAATATAAAATCAAAATCAAGAGAAAAGCCTGGTCGTGACCGTGCCTGTTGCGATAAACGGAACCCCTCAAAGCAAAAGTCTGAATCCACAAAAGGGGCCGTGGAATGTAAACGCTCGAGATTTGGTCCGAAGTTGTCCGAAAGGAAAGAGTTAATGGGCCCTTATTCGCTCGCCGGGTTAACGGCTTTGCCGATCCTCTCGGGAGGTTTATCCCCTACACTCTTCTTTCTCCCTCTAAAGATGAAGGTTCGATGGAGTTTCTGAAGGGTGAAAACTGCATAGGGTCTTGTAGACACGCCATTCCTGACGTCTCCTGAGGAAGTCTCATATTACTATACGACGCCCCGCGACGGCTTACGCATTTCGAATCACTTGAGTACTTCCTTTTCTTGAGTCTTCTTCCGCCCTTTTCGGCATCCGGAATCGTCTCATCACGGCATTCGGACGGCATCAACACCAGTCAGACGCATCAAAAGGTTCCGGAACCAAGAAGGGTGTCTACCGGGCGGCTGCCGACGCCTAATCCGAGGACCCGAGTGGGTCTTAATGGGGGCGTCCAGGGCCCTGGACGCCCCCATAATTTTAATTTATTTTATTATTTTCTCAGGGCCCAAAATTAAATAAAATATATATATATTAATGGAGGCGTCCAGGCCCCTGGACGCCTCCATAAAAAATAAAAATAAAAAATGTGTAAAATGCCAGTTGGCATAGAAAAAATAAATAAAAATAAATAAAAATAAAAATAATTAATGGAGGCGTCTAGGCCCTTGGACGCCTCCATAAAAACAAATAAAAAAATTAAAAATGCCAGCCCTATCATAAAAAGACAAAGAAACGATAAAATAATATATTTTTGGAGGCGTCCAGGCCTCAGGACGCCTCCATCAACTCCCTCACGGGCGCCGCCCACCGAACGACGGTTTTTCGTGTGTGAAAAAAGCCAAATTATAGAGACGTCCGGTCAGCTGGACGCGCCCATTTCTGAATCACGAGGCGCCGCTCACAAAACCACGCGTTGTGCCGAATCGCGTGCGGCCGTCGTCGGTTTTCGGTGGACCTACTTGAGGCGTCCGGGACCCTGGACGCCCCCACAAAAGTATTCTAAAAAAATCAATAAAAATAGAATAAAATATTATTTCGGCCCTGATGGAGGTGTCCAGGGTCCTGGACGCCTCCACCTTCCGGAGCTCTATAAATAGAGGCCCACCCCCTCAGTTCTAGGAGAGCTAAGCAGTGATCCGATAGGCTGCCGGAGCCCAGAGGCTACGGAGTCATTTTTCTAACCCGTGGGGTCTTTTGTAGGTGGAGGTTCTGCCGGCTTCTCGGGTGCCCACGCTCGCGAGAGGAAGGTCGTCTTCATCCACCGCGCTTCTACGTCGTCCCCACGCTGCCGGAGCTCCGCCGAATTTCACCACCGGCACATCCAATAAGCCAACTCTTTCCTTTTCTTCGTAGTTCTTTGCATTCATCATCTCGCATCCATCATCTCATTTTCCTCCTACTCGAGTCCGAGAGGGGTTTAAAAGATAACACCAACCATGTGTGTGTCTTCCCGTTATTTCATCATTTTTATTGCAAGGATATGAATACTACACATTCATCTTTCTAAGCCACTTGTCATTTGTTTGTCGTTGTTTTGCAAGGGTAGCCGAGGAAAGCCCTCTCCGTCGGCCGGCCGGAAGGAGAGGAAGAAGCAACCCGCCATCTCCCGCTCTTGAGGTAGGCGCGATCACTTTCTTATTTTGGGGTCTTTCGGCCCCTGGCGATCACATCTTTTCATCGAGGCCGCGGCGAGTCACTTCCCCAATGGCCGTTTAAATTTCTGTTCTCATATTCTCTTTATATCCTGTTATATTTCGTTTATATCATCGAGGCCGCGGCGAGTCACTTCCCCAATGGCCGTTTAAATTTCTGTTCTCATATTCTCTTTATATCCTGTTATATTCTGCTCATATCATCGAGGCCGCGGCGAGTCACTTCCCCAATGGCCGTTTAAATTTCCGTTCTTACATTCTCTCTATATTCTGTTATATTCTGCTCATATCATCGAGGCCGCGGCGAGTCACTTCCCCAATGGCCGTTTAAATTTCCGTTCTTATACTCTCTCTATATTCTGTTATATTCTGCTCATATTCTCGAGGCCGCGGCGAGTCACTTCCCCAATGGCCGTTTAAATCTCTGTTCTTATATTCTCTTTTATATTCTGCTATATTCTGCTCATATTCTCGAGGCCGCGGCGAGTCACTTCCCCAATGGCCGTTTCAATTTTTGTTATTTAATTTCTGCACCATTCCCGTCCCCCCGAGGTCGCGGCGAGTCACTTCCCGCTATGGCCGTTTGAACCCCATATCTTGCTATATTATACTTGTCCCGCTCGCCCCGCCGGAGCAATCTCCCGTGGTGGCCCCTTCTCTCTCTTCTCTCATCTCTGTGTTGCAGCAAACAGCAAAACAAACAAAAAGAAGAGCCCGCGCGCTCTCCGCATCCTCTTCCCCGCACCATCGAACTCCGAACCGCGTGACGTCGCTCACAGATTGGCGATCACGGTGGGACGTCTACTGCTTCCTCCCGGCTACCCTTGCAAGTTCGGCACCACCCGTGCCTCTCCACCTTGGCGCCCACGCGCGCCCCCGTTGTGCTCACGGCAGCACCGTCAGTTCTGATTGGTTCTTTGTTTATTACATGTTTGTTATTTCTGTTGTTTTCCCACTCCATATATCTGTCAGCATTCCATTGCATACATCCATTCCTCTTTTCTATCCTTTTTTTCATTTTTTTTGAGGATCACCCTTTCCCGGTGAAGGAAGGACTCTCCGTTTGGGAATTCCTCTCAACGGACTAGAATCTCCTACACTGGGACCTCCGTAAGTCCCCGACATCGAAGAATCTCCTCTTCGTTCACTGGGCTGGTTGTACCATTGAAGTTCCCCGAAGTTAGTCATTTCATTCGTGGTGAGACGAGAGACCCTAGCTGACACGGCGGTGAAACAAAAATAAACTAGGGTCCCTATCTTGTGTGAACTTCGGATCTCGCTAAAAACACACAAAAAAATCATCAAAATCAAAACAAAAAAAAGGGCGTAAAGGCATCCACTTGTTTGATAATCTCTGCTACCTACTTGCTAGTGTATGTTTTTGCGTTCTGGGAGAACTGTGAGCATGTCTCACGAGTCTTCTGAGGAGAACCACCCTAGCCGTGGTTTGACAGCCGACCCGCGAGTCTATGCTATGGACTCGGGTCCTTCTCATGACCCCTCGCATGAGGTGCAGGTTATTGCCGGGGACACGTCCCCGCCACAGGATATCACTTCCTTACTGGGCGTCCTCGCCAACACGGAGCTTACCTCTGAACAGCTCCGGGCCTTCCAGGCCATTCTAAAGGGGAAATCTGTTTCCCCCACGCCCCAGGAGTCAACTCCGGCTATCGCACCTCTCCACGAGTCCGTGCAGGCCATTCCATCTCCTTCATTGGCGCAAGCCATCCAGTCTCCCTCGCTTCAAGGACAAGCGAGCCAACAACCTCCCTCATTCCAATTCCCGTCACAATCTCAAACTCCCGGTGTTCCTCACACACCGTTTCAGCCAGGGCCAACTGTCGGTGGTCCGACAGTTCCCTCTCATTCCGGGTTTCCCCCTCAAGTCTCCGGGAGACAGTTTCTCCCCCAATGGCAAGTGCCACCTTCACCCCCAGAGGAGCTCGCCCAATCGCTCCTCAATAGGTTCAATCGCATGGACGAGCAGTTTCAAAATCTGAGAAGAATGGTGGACGTGAAAGCCACCCCGGAGGTTGCTTTGCCAATCCTCCCCGTCATTCATCTCCTCCCTCCGAAATGCCCACGTACCGCAGATACAATGGTACCGGCAACCCCTTCATTCACCTCAAGGACTTCATGTATGAGTCCTCTATTGGCAAAACGATCAGAGGTCCCTGGCATACCTCTTTCGGAGATCATTGGATGGTCCCGCGCTTGAGTGGTTCTATTCTCTGGAGCCCCGCGAGGCCGAGAATTTTGAAATAGTGCAGAGAAGGTTCTTGCAGAAATATAGGGATAGGGTCGGTCCCTCACTCTCCATTACCGACCTAGTGGCCGAAAAGATGAAACCCGACGAGGATTTTGTCCGATATGCTGATAGATGGAGGTCTCTGGCGGAAAGAATAAGGGATACCCTCTCCGAGCCCGAACAAGTGAAGATGATTGTGTCTAATGCAACCCCGCAGTTCAGACACGTCCTCGCCATGAATAAACTTACTACAATGGAGGAACTCTATGAAAGGGCCCGATACATCCAAACCCAGCTAAAAGACTCCCCCATCATGAACATGTTTGAGTCGCCGAAGCCCAAAGTGGTCAGAAAGACAGGCGCTGGTGTCCCGGGCGGAGCCACAGAAGGGGTCGTGACAAATGAGCAAGTCAGTGCGGTCAACAATGCCAACTATGCAGTCAACCCAAGGCCTCAACAAATGCCCCGACTACCCCTTCAATCAGGTCCTTTCCCTCTCCGTCCTCCACCCCAAAATAATCCACCCCAGGATAATATGCCTCCATTACGCCAACCCCAGCAACAACAACCACAACCTCAACAACAACAACCACCGCTTCAGTACAACCAAGTTCCACCCCCGGGGAACTATGGTCCCCAACAGCAACAAAGGAGGCCGCTCGGTCCTAAGAGAGCCTACTATCCACCATTGCCAGAAACCTTAGCAGATATTTTTAATGCCCTCATGGCATCAAACCAACTCGCCCTACCCAGAGAAAGGCCCGCCTGGCCCCCCAATGTTGATACCTCCAAATACTGCGTCTACCACAGGCAGCCGGGACACACAGTGGATTACTGCTTCCATTTCAAAGATTACATCCATGATATGAATGATGAACATCAAATAGATTGGGATGAGATGAGACGGTACGTCGCGGCTCTCAAGGCTAGGAGACCTCCTCAGAGGCCACAGCAGCAGTTACAACAGCAGCAGCAGCAGCAACCACAACAACAACAGCAGCCTCAGCAGGCCCCCACAACAACAGCCCGACATGGGCATAATCCAGAATCCACTACCGGAGCACCAACAGCCCAATCATCAGGTTAACCCCATCTCCTCCTTCCCGGAAGTCGGGAGAGAGCAGGTGTGGCACCAGGAAAGTACCTCCATTCTCTATACCTCCAACCCTATCGTCATGCAACCCCCTCACCTTGCCCGGGTAGCACCTCTCTCTCATCAACCCGCATCGGTATCGCCTTCACCATTTCCACTACCATTACGCCCTCTCATCCGCACCCCGACCTCCTATCAACCGACACTTTCTACTACGCCTTCACACCCTCTCACCTTCTCCCACTCCCCCACTTTACCATCCACCTCTACCACATTTACCCCTACGCCTTCTAAACCCCTTATCATCCGTCCACCATACATAACCCCGTCTTTCTCCACCACATCACCACTAATGCCTTCAAAACCACTCATCACCCACCATCCGCCTCAAAACCTTTACCCGTTTCAAACCTTACCTCCACCTCCACCTTCCAAACCCCTTATCCTTCATAATCCGCGCGATATCCCCTCTACCTCCGCCATGCCTCCACCTAACAAACCCCTCATCAGAATCCCTGCTCCCGTCATCACCCCTGCTTCATCAACCATTCCTCCACTACTACCCCTCAAACCCCTGTTAAAACCCACTGCTACCCCCACAGAGGTACAAAAGCCGCAGGCAATGGTGCTCCGGAGTGGAAGGATTTTCCACAGGGTTTTCCCCCACAACAGTCAGAATCCCGAGCAATCTCAGCCAGAGAAGGATGATGCAGAACAACCAGAAAGAGCTATCCCTGGAACACAGTATGATCTACTGAAACACTTGGACAAGACGCCTGCCCGGATCTCCATCCTAGAGCTACTTCAAAGATCCACATCCCACCAGGCGGCCTTGATGGAATATCTTCAAAAGGTCATGGTTAATGAAGACCTCCCCGTGGAGAAGATTTCGACCGTCCTAACCCCAACAGACACACAACCAGTCATCATGTTTCACAACTACGAGCTCGCTCCCAAGGAATCTCGGAAATATGCATTGTGCATTTCAATAAAAATTAATGGGGTATCCATAAACCCGTGTCTTGTGGACACGGGTGCATCCATAAATGTGATCTCCATGAGCACTCTTCAGTTGTGTGGGGTCAACGAGGAACAAATAAGACCTTCCTCGATCACGGTCACGGCTTATGACAATAGCAAAAGGCCGCCGCAGGGGATGATTATTCTGAAGGCAGAACTAGGCCCCATGGCAATCTCCACGGAATTCCATGTCCTCGACATGGACCCCACATTTAAGGCTATACTGGGTCGCCCTTACATCGAAGCCATGGACGCTGTGCCATCCACCAACCATCAGTGCCTGAAGTTTCCTTACAATGGGAGAATTATTAAAGTGGTCAGTACACCTGTCCTTCACACAGTGATGCTATCAACACCTCTCTGCCTTCTGTTTGGCCGTCTCATCGGCCCATATTGTCACTGCTGGACGTACGTGATCCATCTCATGTTCCACTAGCACCAAAGGAGCCGGTCAGGGCAACCGCAACATCCTGTCTCCCTTTTCACTCCAAAGGTTGGGAGATTATGAGGAACATCGGCTATCAACAGGGAAAAGGTCTGGGCGCACAGTTACAGGGTATGCTCAAGCCGCCAAAAGAAATTAGGCCGAACCGTAGGTTTGGCCTAGGCTTCAAAGGACCGTTCAAGGCAGATTGGAAGCCCCTCACGTGGACTCTATCAAACCACTTCAACAGAGGGCCCGTTGTTCAGATGGGAGATCACCCACGAGAAGCATATGGAGGATCACATGCTGTATATTTGGCTGAAAAATGTCCGAGGATCACCAAAAGAGGCAAGATCAAAGATCCGGAATGCGAGTGGGACAAATGGTTCGACATATGGGACATTTCCGTTGCACTGGAAAGGATGTTCTCATCTCCACAGCTTGAAGGACCACCATTGATCTCCGAAATACCAGAGAATATTACCACTCTTGCCAAGGTTCCAAACTATCCTCGTCCTCGCCAGAAGGACTCTGTCATCGACGGATCTTCATCCGTCCTCAACATTGCCATCGACGGCTCATTAGCCGCCATCCTCTCCATCCACTCGTCTCAGCCTTTGCTGATATCTTCTTCCTGGGCCAGACAATTGTCTGATGATCTTCCCAGGTCCCCTTCTTTGCTTACATACCTACGCGGGCTTTTCAACCCGCGCCAGGTCTTCAACCATGATCTGCTCTACGAGCCCCACAATCCTCTAGCCATAACCACTTTCCTCTCTCCTCCAATCTCTTTTCACTGCTTTGTCATTAAAAATGAAAACGAAAAAAAAACGTCAATTTTCAAACTCTCCAACAACACATCTTCGTTGAGGAAACCTCCTACATCTCCCACGGGTGCGTACCGCCTTGCGGACCACCCGTCCAAGGTCCGATGAGCGACCTTTTCTACCCCTCCTCTGAGGGGTCTTCTCCTGTACATTCTACACCATCCTCCTCATCTTCCTCTTCGTCTGTAAATATTGTCAGTCAATCTAGGAATGATAGGCCAAGGGTAGTACCTAGGAAGAAATCCAAGGGTAGGCAGATCCCTCGTCGATTCCTTCTGGATTTGGCCGCCAGGTGTCAGGCCCTTCTTGCCATCCCCCAGTTGTTAGAAAATCCCATCCAGCTACCCGAAATAGAATGCGAGGGCGACTGTGCATCTGATGAAGGGTATGGAGTCTACGAGATCACGAATGAAGAATGCCCCACTGAAGATGAGGGTGAAGAATATGAGGATGCGGCGGGCGCATACGCTAGCGGAATGAGGAGATTCGACGAGCCGTCAACCGCCGTAGAAGAATCCACCAAAGAAGTCAACTTGGGGACTGAGGAAGACCCTAGGATCATCCTCATAAGTGACAACCTACCACCCTCTGAAGAAGAGGCATTAATTGAGGTCCTCAAGGAATATAAGGACACGTTTGCATGGAGCTACGAGGATATGCCGGGTTTGGATTCAACCTTGGTCGAACACCGTTTAACCCTAAAACCAGGGTCCATCTCGGTAAAACAAAGGTTAAGGCGTTTCCACCCTCAGATGGCTTTGAAAATGAAAGAAGAGGTCGATAAGCTCCACAAAGCCAGGTTCATTAGAGTCATTCTTTATCCTCAATGGGTGGCGAACATTGTCCCGGTCATGAAGAAAGATGGGAAAGTCAGGATTTGCATCGACTTCCGGGACCTTAACCGCGCGTGTCTAAAGGATGATTTTCCCTTACCTCACATTGATGTGTTGATTGATAACACGGCAGGTTTTGAAACCCTCTCTTTCATGGATGGATTTTCAGGATACAATCAAATTCGTTTGGCAGAAGAGGATCAGGAAAAGACGTCATTCACTACCCCTTGGGGAACATATTGTTACGTGGTCATGCCGTTTGGGTTAAAGAATGCTGGAGCTACTTACCAAAGAGTGAAGATGGCCATATTTCATGACATGATGCACATATATCTGGAAGTGTATGTGGATGACTTATTGGTGAAATCAAGGACCAGAATGGAACATCCAGAAGTTTTGGCTAAGGTCTTGCAAAGGTCAAGAGAATTCCAATTGAAAATGAACCCGAAAAAGTGTGTGTTTGGTGTGTCGTCAGGTAAATTGCTGGGGTTCATTGTGAGTAAAAGAGGGATCGAGATAGATCCCGACAAAGCCAAGGCTATCAGGGATATGCCGCCTCCCAAGAATTTGAGGGAAGTCCGAAGTTTAATCGGCAGGCTGCAGTTTATTCGTCGGTTTGTGTCTCAACATTCACAAAGGTGTAGACCTCTCTACGAGTTGACCAAGCCAGGAGTAGAATTCCACTGGAATTCTAAATGTCAGAAAGCTTTTGAAGGGTTGAAGGAATATCTGGCTAGTCCACCAGTTCTCATTCCACCTAAACCAGAAAAACCTCTGATCCTTTACATCTCAGTCTTGGATGACTCCGTGGGAGCCGTCCTCGCACAAGCTGATGAAGAAGGCAAGGAACGGGCAACCTATTACTTGTCCAAACTTCTCAATCCCTGTGAGCAGAAGTACACCGGCATGGAGAAAACCTGTGCTGCCCTCGTTTGGGTAGTGCAGAAATTGAAGCACTACTTCTTGACTCACGAAGTCCACTTGATTGCTCGAATGAATCCTATCAAATTCCTTCTGGAGAAAGCCGTCCTTACGGATAGGCTAGCACGCTGGCAAAGTTTTCTCTCTCAGTTCGACATCACCTACATCCAGCAAAAGGCGATTAAAGGTTATGCCATAGCCGAGCATCTCGCTCACCATCCTCTTCCCAAGTTCGATCCCGTCCAATCAGAGTTTCCAGATGAGGAACTAATGTCCATCAACCAATCAGATGAGCCAATGTGGACGCTATATTTTGATGGAGCTCTGAATTCTCAAGGGAGAGGAATCGGCATCGCCCTCCTGTCGCCGGAAGGCCTCACATTCCCATTGGCATACCAGCTCAAATTTCCAGTCACCAACAATATAGCCGAATATGAAGCTCTTCTAGCTGGCCTAGGACTCGCTCATTCTTTTCGTATCACTGAGTTGCGAGTCGTAGGTGATAGTCAACTCATCCTTCGCCAGGTACTCACTAAGTATCGCACTCGTGATCCCAAACTCAAGCCATACCAAGAACTCACTGCTGCCTTTGCCAAACTGTTCACAAAATTGATCTTTGTTCATATCCCTCGTCATCAGAATATTCTCGCCGATGCCCTCGCCTCATTGGCATCATCCATAAGGTTCCCTCTAGGAAGATGGTTTAAGTCCATTTCCATCTACAAACTTCACGCCCCTGCAGTCGATGATGCTTCCTACGTAAACATCAAAGACAGGATAGCAAGGAAGATCCTGCAGGAAGATATCCTTGAGAAGAGGGAGCTCATGTTGGCAGAGGCCGAAGAAGAACTGGCTGATGAAGAGAAACCATGGTTCTATGAAATTGTCAAATATTGCCAAGATCAGTCTTATCCTGAAGGGGCCACCACAGAGGACAAGAAAGCCATAAGAAGGGTGGCTCAGAAATACACATTGATTGGAGGTCTACTCTATAGGAGGAGCCTTACTGGTATTCTGTTAAGATGTCTTGGTGACGATGAGGTTTGGAAATGTGTAGAAGAGACGCACTCGGGTGTGTGCGGTGGCCACGTGTGTTGTGCCCCTGTGGTTTTGATGATGGTTTTGATGATTGGTTGTTGATGTGAGCTTATCAAATGTTCAGTCATCTTGCTGCTCAGTTTAGATTAACATATTTGATGTTTCAGTCTTGTTACATGTTAAACTGATGCATAAAGCATTCATTCATTGCTGTGGTTTTGATGATTGATATTGTATTTTGATGAGAGCAATGATATAGTGTTTTCATGACATTGTGCCTTGATGATTGCATCATGACTGTGACTGGTACAACTGATATATTGTTTATGTTAGACTTATGTTATGTGCATAGTCTATACAGTGCTTTGTGGGGTTTATGCCCTAAGTCTATTCACTGCACAGCAAGCTCAAAGTCGATACATTGAGCGTCTCATGCATCATTCGTCTAAGTCCATACATTGGACTGTAGTGTGCATTTGGCGAACACATCGCAAGTCTAGACATTGCACTGTAGCATGCATTTCCTTAAAGTCTATACATCGGACTGGTTTGCATTGGCTAAGTATATACAACGTCAGCTCATGCCTTGTCTTAGACAAAGTATATACAATGGCTTTGGGTCTCCAAGTCTATACAGCCTTTTGCTTCGCCAAAGTCTGTACATTGGTCTGCATAGGCTAAGTGTTTACATCGTCTGCTGTGAGGACAGCAAGTCTGTACGCTGGCCTTCTTTCATGATAAACTACAAGTCTACACATTCAACACTGGTCTTCCAAGTCTGTACAGCGTGAAGTCTATACTTTGGCACTGTAGCTCGCTCGTGCAAGTCTATACTTTGGACTGTTCTTCAAGTCTGTACATCAGATTTGACTCATCTTCGTGCTGTTTCTGTACTTGAGCTTTCGTGTTGTTTCCCCTCACTAACACGAAAAGATCTCGTGTCGTATGAGCTTACAACACTTCGTGTTGATTTCCATGCGTGACAGGAAAGCTTGTATGAGGTTAGACTTCGTGTCGTTTCCCTTGTCTTCATCTTCGTGTTGTTTTAGCGTCTACGTCTCCGTGTTATTTTTATGTTTCACCTCGTGCTGTTCTCACTGTCGTCGTGTTGTTTTCACCGCGTGTCGATTACTGTTTCACTTAGTGTTGTTTTCACTTCGTGTCAACTTCACTTCGTGTCGTCTCTTTGTATTTCGTCTTCATGTTGTCTTCACCCCGTGTCGATTTCAATTTCGACTTCGTGTCGTGTTTTCCACACCGCGTGTCATTGTCGCTTTAGTAACCTCACCTCGTGTCGGTTACTGTTGTCTCCATGTCTACGTGTCGATTTCGTGTCATGTTTTCCCACTTCGCGTCGTTCATGTTTCGTAACCACACTTCGTGTTGGTTACTGTCGTTCTTGTGACTTTGTGTCGTGTCTCCCAGACCTCGTGTCGTTTTCACTCCGTGTCGTTTTTTGTTCCACTGCGTGCAGAACATTGCAGCACTTCGTGTTGCTTTCTGTGCCACCATCTTGTGTCGTTCTCTGTGTAGTGTGTGTTTTTGTCACCACTATACTTCGTGTCGTTGTTCTTCACTTCGTGCTGTTTTCACCGTCTTCGTGCTGGTCTTTCTCATTAGACCTCGTGTCGTTCTCGCTTTGACCACACTTCGTGTTGCTTTACGAAGACCTCGTGTCTTACTTGTTTGCAACCACTTCGTGTCGGTTTCTGCTGTCAGCCCGTGTTGTCCTCGTGTTGTTTTTCACCTCGCGTCGGTTATTGTTTTCATCTTCTGCGTGTAGTTCTCTTTGTAGTGTTATCTCTGTTACAAGTTGCATCTCGTGTTATCATTTATGTCTGTATGGTTTTACTTCGTGTTACTTACTGTTGTACATCGAGTCTTTACTGACTTCGTGTCGTTTTCCCTATTGTGTCCTCGTGTTGTCTCCGTGTCGTTACTATTTGTTACTTCGTGTTGTTTCGTTTTAACCTCGTTCAGGTTTCTTCTAAAGCGCTGTTCTTCTGATAATCTATACAGAGTTGTTCTTTAAACTAATGACTTATTCGATACTCTGTTTTACAGGTGCATTGATCATGAAGCTTAAGGAGGGCACGTGATCCGAGGCTGGAATGAAGCCTGCTGAGAAACTGCCACGTGGTCCGAATAATTAGGGCTAGAAATGTGGAGGTCACACGTCGTGGCTGATGCTGCTGCTGCTATATATATGAGACCTTCGTCCACAGATGAAGGTGATCGAGTTGGCGAGAAGAAAAGCTCATACAGAGAGCCACGATCCAGATAGAAAAAGAAAAGAGAAAGAAGAAGAGCAGAAGGAGAAGAAGAGAGGTAGAGAGCTCGAGAAGAGTGTGAAGAGAAGAAGAAGCAGAGAGTAAGAGGAGAGCAGAAGAAAGAGAAAGAAAGATAGAAAGTGAGCGAGAGAGCTCGTGGAGAAGAAGGAAGATCTTACCTGAAGATCCGTCTACTGGACCGTGGATCAAATCCAGGCCAGTCAGCTCCGTTGAGAGCCACATTGTGCATTTCGTTTTTCAGCTTTCTGTTTTGCTGAAGTTATTTTCGTTTATTGTTTTTCCTTTGTTTTTATCCATTTACTATATTTCCGATCCTCTGTAGAGAGGTCGGGGTTCCTCCTGTGGGCTCAGGAGAAGGGAGACTTTGTGTCTTCGGTTTGCAAGTAGCTGGGTGCTACTTGTGGTTGGTACCCTCCGGTGTGGAGGAAGAGAGACTTGCGTCTCTGGTTGCCTTTGACAGGGTGTCATCGGTTGTTTCCCTCCGGGTTGGAGGAAGGGAGATTTATCTCCGGTTGTGCTCCCCTCCGGGTTGGAGGAAGGGAGACTTGTCTCCGATTCTGGGCTTGTGGATTCAAGTCCAGGGGTTCCCTCCAGGTCTGGAGGAAGAGAGACCGTGTGTCTCTGGTTTGCTAGTGACTGGTGTCACTAGTGGTTCCCTCCGGTTGGGAGGAAGAGGGGAGGCTGTTCCCCTGGTCAAGCTGGTTGGCAGCATTTGTTGCAGACTGAGTCTGTTGTTTCTAGCGTGAGCTAGTGGAAGCCACACTCGGTTTGAGTGTGGGGTGGATGTAGGTCTGGAGGACCGAACCACCTAAAAACCCCTTGTGCATTGTGGTTTGATTTGTTCATTTGTGCTTCCGCTAGATGAATGCATAGGGGCACTCCATGTGTTTGCTAACTGGTAGAACAGAATAGTTGATTAGCTTTCAGATTTGGTAAATCTGTCTAGTTAGCATCATAGTTCTAGTTTGGGCGAAATTTTATATTGAGTGAAAGTCTTATTAGTATTCTAGTTTTTAATTGGGTGAAAGATTTTTAAACGAGCTATATTCATTCACCCCCCCCTCTGAATACTGCACCGAACCTAACATTTGGTATCAGAGCAGGTTCCCTAGCTCAATAGATCCAACGATCTGAAGGGGATCCTGCCATATTGTGAGGTGTTCTTCTGCTCGACTGTTGCTTGGATTTTTGATCGAACGCTTACTGATCGCTTGATCAAATGGCTCCATCCGTGATATTTGATGGTTCTAATTTCTGTGATTGGTTAGGCGGCCTTGTTGTCTACTTAAATTCCATTGATCCAAATCTATGGAATCTTGTGTCTAGAGGCCCACATAAATTGTCTTACGATCAGACTAAATGGTCCAAGGAGGACAGACTGAAGAACCGTGAGAATCTCATGGCTCTTAATATTTTGACAGCGACAGTCGATATTGACCTATTTCCATTTGTCTTCGAGTGCACATCTGGGGAGGAAATTTTTAACAAAGTGGCTGCCGTTCATGAAGAGCAAAATGATCAGTGTTTGATGGCCAACCGAAGCAATCACAGTGAAGACCAAAGGGATGACTCATCATCTCAGGTAAGCTCCGAACCTGAAGATTTATCTTATGATGAGCTATCAGATTCTTATGATGTCTGCATGATAGACGTTAACAATGTTAAAGAACAAAATTTTGCTTTAAAAGTTGAGAATCAAAACTGTCTAAACAAGATTATAGAATTAAAAGACAATCTGAATGAGAAAGATATTGATCTCCTTAAGAGCATGCAAGATGTAACTGTGCTTAAATCCATGATGGATAATCTGAAACGGGACAGTGCTGAATGTCGAAAAGAAAATGGAAGATTAAAAGATGAAAATAAAAAACTGATGGTCTTGAACACAGTGATGGGACAGCAATGGTTGTCATTTGAAAAAGAAAAATCTGCTGATAAGGAAATTCAATCTGAGAATGAATTGAAACTGAAACAGGAACTAGAAATAGTTAAAAATTTGAATGATGTCATGCAGAGACAAATTATCACATGTGAGGAAGACATAACTAATTCAGAACTCAAAATTTGTTCTCTCCAATCTGAAATAAGTAAACTTGTTCGTTCCATGTCTAAATCTATCAAGGGAAAAGAGAAAATGAATATTCCTTTGTGTGATAACGCCAGTAAATCAAGTGGAGAGCAAGGATGCAAATCCCAAATTGAAAAATCTGTTAAGAAAAAGTTATACACTACTTTTGTTCACAGCTCTGACATTGCAAGCTGCTCTGGGCCTCCTAAAACAACTACATCATCTGTTTTCCAATTCAAGGCCCAGAAAAATGAAGAACAAATAAAAGTTGTGAACAAGGGTAAACAAATGAGCAAAAATGGTAACAAAAACAAGGATAAACATGTCCCTACTTGTATCTTTAAATCTACTACCTATACTGCATCTGATGACTCAATGCATACTGCTCATAGCTCAATTAATTATCCGGATGGATCTGATAAGAGTGTTTCATGCCATTATTGTGGCAAGGTAGGCCATGTAATGGATGACTGCAGATTGTTGATTGAAGATGGACATGCAAGTGAAACAGTGCATTCGAGAAATTCATTTGGTAAAAATCATGCCACTAGGAAGTCTGATACATCTTGTCATTACTGTGGTAGGCATGGTCATTTCATGGATGCCTGTCTCATCATGAAACAAGATGATAAAATGCATGCTAGGTCTTCTGTTCATCATCACCCCAAAAGAAACATGTATGCTTCAAACCAACACATCATTTGTTATAATTGTAACAAACGTGGTCATAAAGCTGTTGAGTGTTGGTTTAGGACTTCATGGGGATATAATGGTTTAAGAGGTAAGCACCCAAGGTGTTTTGAATGTGGCAAGTGTGGGCATGCAGTCAAGGACTGCTGGTATGCTCAGGGAAAACATTTTAATTCCAAATTTGATAAATTCCCTGAAAATAGAAATTGTCTTGGCAGAAATAAATCTATTTTTAAGGAAAAGATTCCTGCATGTATTAACTATGGGAAGCCAGGTCACAGGGCTACAACCTGTTGGCTGGCAGGATACCAAAGCCAAACTGGTTTTGCTAAACAGAATTTTTATTCTGTTAACAGAAAATCTCATGTGTATGCACATAGAATTCATGCTAACAAGTATGTGCATAAATCAGATTTGAAAACTGCTGTCTCTTGCCATCATTATGGCAAATCTGGACATTTGATGGATAGTCATCCTCTGATGAAATTTAATGGCTATCAAGTTAAAAATGTGCTGAGAAAACCTGCTAGGAGTGATAATGTCATGTCAGGACCCAAGACTTCTTGGGTACCTATTTGTGCAAAATAAACTTTGTTTTGCAGGTGTGCCTTGGGACTGGAATAAAAGGGGTAATGATCCAAGGCACTCAAGAATGAAAGCCCCACTCCCACACTGTTCAGGTAATCTCTCTGCATTTCTCATTTTGAAATTAATTGCATATCTGATTTGATGTATTCTTGCAAATCTGCCACTTGTAGTTGTTTGATAATTATTGAAATGCATAAACTCTGAAAACAAATTGCATTCTGAAAAATCAAAACTGCATATGTATGAGGCTTTGAAATTTGTCTGATGCATTGCTCATTAAAAATCTGTCCATTGCATTCTGAAAAATCTGATTAGCTGAAATTCGATCCATGCATGTTGCCCATGTTTAATTATCATGGTTGACCACAATGGTATATAAATGGTAAGGTATCAAAAGGCAGGGAAGTCTGTCTGGAGGTTCTTACTATGTGTGAGATGGTCTTTTAGACCAAGTGCTCCGCCTAGTACCATGGGTCACCTTGCTGGTTAGGACAGTCTGAATATGCATGAATCAAAATCATATGTTCAATTTTCAGTGCAAACATTGCATGCTTTCAGGGGGAGTTAATTGCATGTCCTTGCATAGCATTCAGTGTTGAGTCTTTGCATGCATATAGTTAATTGCATTGCATTTTACTGCATTGAAAATACCAAAAAGGATAATTGAATGCATAGTGTCAAGAGGAGTCAATACAATGCATGAAAGCAGTCATGTGCATACATTTATGTCAGAGTTCATTGCATGTAAACTTTGAACATCCTGGAACTTGTCTGACCTCCTGATATCTTGCCTTGTGTGTATATCCCTTTCATTGATTCTATTTGACCAAACCGTGATCATAATTTGAAAACGCTGAGTTTCAAAATCTCTCCTATCAATTGGTAACAATTGGTATCATTTGATATCAGAATTATTTCAGTCCTTCATGAAGATTTCAATGGGCTATCTCGATCATAAATCTGAAAAAATCTTGAACTAGAAATCTTCTATTATACGCTTTTATGAATGTCTGAAATAACTCATGTGGTTTAAGCTTAATGTATTCATGGAGTTTAACTTCAAAATATCTTAACATATCTGAATCATGTTTAATAAATCTTAACCAACTGTTTCATGCTATGTCTTGCAAAAACTTCTGAAATCTGCACTTTTGAATACATGACTTTATTTGGTTAAGTACTTGAGATTAATATTGTTTTGAAGCAAATGAATGTTTTTGAATTGTCTAAAGGGTAAAGTAATTGTCAGAGCAATGACCTTGGTCACTAAGAAACACATGTCCAAAGGATTGTGTCATGAGGTGCCTTAGTTAACTCTGTAAAAATTCATTGAAAATCAGGTAGAGCAATGGCATGCACACTGAGAAATACAATTCACTCATTAAAAATTGAGTTGTAGTGTGTCATGATGTGTAAATGCTAACTCTGTTCACATAAGGCATGACAGTTAGTCACACTAAGGGCTTAGGGATATTGGCCTCTGATCAAGGTATATCCTCTAGTTACAAGGTGTGTACTGAACTAGAGTGCACGTAAAATTTGTAGCAAGGAAAATTATTGAATAAATTGAAATATCTGAATATTGATGCCAAAATCAAATTGCTACAACCCTAGATAAAATCATATGACTTCATAATTGCTTGATTTCAATACAGATGCATGTAATTGCGAAAGAAGTCAATAAGTTTGATTGTGTAAGAGAAAGGGAGATTTATCAAGATAAATATGAGGGCTTGGTTCATATTTATTAAACCATGGTTTTAGATATCAATACAGAATTTTATTGATAAACTCTGCATACATCATGTTTAAACCATGCTGTTCAATAAATGTCATTCATAAGCCCTTATGATAGAAGACTTTGAAAACTTATGCTTTAGATTTATGAGATTGATATCTCTTTGAAAATCAGGCTGAACTTCTTGTGTTTGGAACATCCTTGAAAAATCTATTAATTGAAACTCTTCTGCTCATGGTATTGACTCATTAACCTGAACTTCTTCTTGTTTGCCCCTGTGGTCTCCTTCTCATAAGAGTCCACTTATTGAGGGGGAGCTTCCATGTCATGCATCACTTGCATATCAATTGGCATCTCTTTAGGGGGAGCATTCCTTGTCACACTGAATCATGTTCATATCATTTGTGACCTTGCATTCACATACTTAGGGGGAGTATTGCATTCCTTGTTGCATCTGCATTTTTGCATTTAACCCTTCCCATGGTTTATTTTGTTTATATCAAAGGGGGAGATTGTTTGTCAAAAAGGGAGAATCATGTTCTTGAAAGGGGGAGAAATTGACTGAACTCTTATACATGCTATAATTTCTCAAATTATTTTTCTTTTTGATGAAGTCAAAGGGGGAGAATAATTTGAGTCTTCAGAATGCCTCAGAATGCCTCACATCATCAGAATGACTCAATGTATTGAAAGTGTTGCCATCATCAAAAAGGGGGAGATTGTTGTGCCCCTGTGGTTTTGATGATGGTTTTGATGATTGGTTGTTGATGTGAGCTTATCAAATGTTCAGTCATCTTGCTGCTCAGTTTAGATTAACATATTTGATGTTTCAGTCTTGTTACATGTTAAACTGATGCATAAAGCATTCATTCATTGCTGTGGTTTTGATGATTGATATTGTATTTTGATGATAGCAATGATATAGTGTTTTCATGACATTGTGCCTTGATGATTGCATCATGACTGTGACTGGTACAACTGATATATTGTTTATGTTAGACTTATATTATGTGCATAGTCTATACAGTGCTTTGTGGGGTTTATGCCCTAAGTCTATTCACTGCACAGCAAGCTCAAAGTCGATACATTGAGCGTCTCATGCATCATTCGTCTAAGTCCATACATTGGACTGTAGTGTGCATTTGGCGAACACATCGCAAGTCTAGACATTGCACTGTAGCATGCATTTCCTTAAAGTCTGTACATCGGACTGGTTTGCATTGGCTAAGTATATACAACGTTAGCTCATGCCTTGTCTTAGACAAAGTATATACAGTGGCTTTGGGTCTCCAAGTCTATACAGCCTTTTGCTTCGCCAAAGTCTGTACATTGGTCTGCATAGGCTAAGTGTTTACATCGTCTGCTGTGAGGACAGCAAGTCTGTACGCTGGCCTTCTTTCATGATAAACTACAAGTCTACACATTCAACACTGGTCTTCCAAGTCTGTACAGCGTGAAGTCTATACTTTGGCACTGTAGCTCGCTCGTGCAAGTCTATACTTTGGACTGTTCTTCAAGTCTGTACATCAGATTTGACTCATCTTCGTGCTGTTTCTGTACTTGAGCTTTCGTGTTGTTTCCCCTCACTAACACGAAAAGATCTCGTGTCGTATGAGCTTACAACACTTCGTGTTGATTTCCATGCGTGACAGGAAAGCTTGTATGAGGTTAGACTTCGTGTCGTTTCCCTTGTCTTCATCTTCGTGTTGTTTTAGCGTCTACGTCTCCGTGTTATTTTTATGTTTCACCTCGTGCTGTTCTCACTGTCGTCGTGTTGTTTTCACCGCGTGTCGATTACTGTTTCACTTAGTGTTGTTTTCACTTCGTGTCAACTTCACTTCGTGTCGTCTCTTTGTATTTCGTCTTCATGTTGTCTTCACCCCGTGTCGATTTCAATTTCGACTTCGTGTCGTGTTTTCCACACCGCGTGTCATTGTCGCTTTAGTAACCTCACCTCGTGTCGGTTACTGTTGTCTCCATGTCTACGTGTCGATTTCGTGTCATGTTTTCCCACTTCGCGTCGTTCATGTTTCGTAACCACACTTCGTGTTGGTTACTGTCGTTCTTGTGACTTTGTGTCGTGTCTCCCAGACCTCGTGTCGTTTTCACTCCGTGTCGTTTTTTGTTCCACTGCGTGCAGAACATTGCAGCACTTCGTGTTGCTTTCTGTGCCACCATCTTGTGTCGTTCTCTGTGTAGTGTGTGTTTTTGTCACCACTATACTTCGTGTCGTTGTTCTTCACTTCGTGCTGTTTTCACCGTCTTCGTGCTGGTCTTTCTCATTAGACCTCGTGTCGTTCTCGCTTTGACCACACTTCGTGTTGCTTTACGAAGACCTCGTGTCTTACTTGTTTGCAACCACTTCGTGTCGGTTTCTGCTGTCAGCCCGTGTTGTCCTCGTGTTGTTTTTCACCTCGCGTCGGTTATTATTTTCATCTTCTGCGTGTAGTTCTCTTTGTAGTGTTATCTCTGTTACAAGTTGCATCTCGTGTTATCATTTATGTCTGTATGGTTTTACTTCGTGTTACTTACTGTTGTACATCGAGTCTTTACTGACTTCGTGTCGTTTTCCCTATTGTGTCCTCGTGTTGTCTCCGTGTCGTTACTATTTGTTACTTCGTGTTGTTTCGTTTTAACCTCGTTCAGGTTTCTTCTAAAGCGCTGTTCTTCTGATAATCTATACAGAGTTGTTCTTTAAACTAATGACTTATTCGATACTCTGTTTTACAGGTGCATTGATCGTGAAGCTTAAGGAGGGCACGTGATCCGAGGCTGGAATGAAGCCTGCTGAGAGACTGCCACGTGGTCCGAATAATTAGGGCTAGAAATGTGGAGGTCACACGTCGTGGCTGATGCTGCTGCTGCTATATATATGAGACCTTCGTCCACAGATGAAGGTGATCGAGTTGGCGAGAAGAAAAGCTCATACAGAGAGCCACGATCCAGATAGAAAAAGAAAAGAGAAAGAAGAAGAGCAGAAGGAGAAGAAGAGAGGTAGAGAGCTCGAGAAGAGTGTGAAGAGAAGAAGAAGCAGAGAGTAAGAGGAGAGCAGAAGAAAGAGAAAGAAAGATAGAAAGTGAGCGAGAGAGCTCGTGGAGAAGAAGGAAGATCTTACCTGAAGATCCGTCTACTGGACCGTGGATCAAATCCAGGCCAGTCAGCTCCGTTGAGAGCCACATTGTGCATTTCATTTTTCAGCTTTCTGTTTTGCTGAAGTTATTTTCGTTTATTATTTTTCCTTTGTTTTTATCCATTTACTGTATTTCCGATCCTCTGTAGAGAGGTCGGGGTTCCTCCTGTGGGCTCAGGAGAAGGGAGACTTTGTGTCTTCGGTTTGCAAGTAGCTGGGTGCTACTTGTGGTTGGTACCCTCCGGTGTGGAGGAAGAGAGACTTGCGTCTCTGGTTGCTTTTGACAGGGTGTCATCGGTTGTTTCCCTCCGGGTTGGAGGAAGGGAGATTTATCTCCGGTTGTGCTCCCCTCCGGGTTGGAGGAAGGGAGACTTGTCTCCGGTTCTGGGCTTGTGGATTCAAGTCCAGGGGTTCCCTCCAGGTCTGGAGGAAGAGAGACCGTGTGTCTCTGGTTTGCTAGTGACTGGTGTCACTAGTGGTTCCCTCCGGTTGGGAGGAAGAGGGGAGGCTGTTCCCCTGGTCAAGCTGGTTGGCAGCATTTGTTGCAGACTGAGTCTGCTGTTTCTAGCGTGAGCTAGTGGAAGCCACACTCGGTTTGAGTGTGGGGTGGATGTAGGTCTGGAGGACCGAACCACCTAAAAACCCCTTGTGCATTGTGCTTTGATTTGTTCATTTGTGCTTCCGCTAGATGAATGCATAGGGGCGCTCCATGTGTTTGCTAACTGGTAGAACAGAATAGTTGATTAGCTTTCAGATTTGGTAAATCTGTCTAGTTAGCATCATAGTTCTAGTTTGGGCGAAATTTTATATTGAGTGAAAGTCTTATTAGTATTCTAGTTTTTAATTGGGTGAAAGATTTTTAAACGAGCTATATTCATTCACCCCCCCCTCTGAATACTGCACCGAACCTAACAACGTGAATAGTCAGATGCTCGCCAAGAAGATCATTCGTCAAGGCTTTTATTGGCCCACTATGGAAGAGGATTGTGCTGTCTATGTCCGTAGGTGTGTCAAGTGTCAACTTCACGCCGATAAAATCCATTCACCATCTTCCTCACTTCATCCAATATCCTCCCCATGGCCTTTCTCCATGTGGGCATTCGACATCATTGGTCCCTTAGGTGATCCCAATTCCCTCACCAAGCAGAAATCTTTTATCCTTACTGCGACGGAATACTTCACCAAATGGGCCGAAGCCGAAGCTTACGCTGAGATCAAGGCGTCAACAGTCTGCAAGTTCATCATGAAGAACATTCTCGCCAGATTCGGCGTCCCAAGCACGATCGTCACCGACAATGGGCCACAATTCATTTCTCAGGACCTACATGACCTCTGCAAAAGGTACGCAATTGCGTTGCATCATTCATCGCCTTATTACCCACAAGGTAACGGTCAAGCGGAGGCCACCAATAAAACATTGCTCAAAATCATCAAAAAAAACCTGCGAGTCTAGTAAGTTTTCAGACTGGCCAGAAAAGCTTATCGAAGCCCTATGGGCCTATCGCACCTCAATCCGTACCCCCACCGGGCAGACTCCATTTGCCCTCACTTATGGTATGGAAGCGGTAGTCCCGTACGAGACTCTGATCCCTTCTCTCAGGGTACAATTGGATGAGGAATTTCCCCTCGACGATCGTCGTAATTCACTCCTCGCCCAGTTGGAACTCTTGGATGAGAAACGACTGGCCGCCCCCGAACACGCGCGTGTGTATCAAAATAGACTCGCTCGCTTTTACCAAAAGAAAGTCGTTGAGAGAAAATTCAAAGTCGGTGAGATGATCGTAAAAAGAATTTTTGTCAAACCTGGAGGGCCGCGTTCTAAGCTCCAACCCAATTGGGAAGGACCATTTGTAATTCAAGCCGTGTACCCTGGCAACGCCTACAAGCTAATCAACGCCGAAGGGACCGAGTTATCCCACCCTTGGAATGGGCTTTATCTTAAGAAATACTACCCTTAGCACAAAACAAAAAAAAATGATGATGAAAAGATAAAAAACATCAAAAACAAGGAAATATTGAAAACCACTAAAAAATATGGAAAATTCAAAATGCCGATGCCTGGCAGGCACCATGTAGTTAAGTCCCTGCATCTAACCTTCATGTTAGGATAGGGCCCATTAAGGCTTGGTAGGCACCGGGTCTTGGTTTGCCAGAACCGTGGAGACCCCTGTCCGGCCACGTCGGCCTATGCTCGCTCGAAGGAAGCTAACATGTGTTCACTTATGTATTTTATTCAAAAAAAGTTGGTAGCATCACCTACGGTAGGGCCACACCTAGAAGATCTCCGGAAGTTGTAATCTTTATTCTCTTCTCTTCGACCAAATGAGACAGTCGGCGCCCTTAAAACGCTGAGCATGAGAAACCGAAACTCAAACCCCAAAGGCAAGAGTAGGACCCATTTCCTCGAGCATCGATCAGAGCATGAGAAGAGGGCAGTGTCCCCGCAGGCATACGAAGAGGGAGCCCACCAACGTCAAACGACTATATCTCCCTCACAGAAAGAAATACAAAATCAAAATCAAGAGAAAAGCCTGGTCGTGACCGTGCCTGGTACGATAAATGGAACCCCTCAAAGCAAAAGTCTGAATCCACAAAGGGGGGCCGTGGAATGTAAATGCTCGAGATTTGGTCCGAAGTTGTCCGAAAGGAAAGAGTTAATGGGCCCTTATTCGCTCGCCAGGTTAACGGCTTTGCCGGTCCTCTCAGGAGGTTTATCCCCTACGCTCTTCCTTCTCCCTCTAAAGATGAAGGTTCGATGGAGTTTCTGAAAGGTGAAAACTGCCCAGGGTCTGCGACCTTATTTTAATATACACATTTTGGTTGCCTACTTTGAAAAGCAAAAGCTATCGCTGCGAAGGAGTCTCTGTGTTTCTGGCTGGTCAAGACCCCTGTTTACCACCTTGATGTCTTCTTGTTTAACCTCGGGCTTAGGCCAATGCAAGCGCGTCACCTATGGGTGCGACGGCGTCTGATTCCGGGTCAGCGTCGCGCGGTTGGTCGTTAGGGTTCCAGGGTGTTCCATCTTATACCATCTAGAGTTGTGAGGAAACAGACCCGGGTCGGGCAAATCATCTACCTCAAACACCTTTTGGGTGAATCCCTGTGGTCGGAAGCAACTGGGAGCCTAAGCATGGCATGACGGTATTGTCATCAGGGTAAGTCTTAGCCGACGGGATCGTCATTCGAGGGGTCTAGAGGCCCAAATCAACCTAGATGTGCACTTAAGATACCTGGGAGGTTAGTAAGAAACCCCTGTCTCACGTAAGTAAGGTGCCATTTGGGTGCTTGCCGGGCGTTAGCAATAAAAAAAATTGAAATGATAAAAGCACAAAAAATGGAAAAGAGAAATGTACATATTTGCAAACAAAAAAAATCTTTTTATGATAAAACAAAAAAAAATGTCAAATATAAAAAGAAAACAAATCAATTTTACATGATTATATTTGCGTTCAGCATCTCTCTTTTAAATACCGCTTGCATTCGTGTGCTTGCCTGTCGCATTTATCATCACCGTATCTTTCCCTTGCCTTCGTTAAATAAAGGCTTGGCCCCTTGACCAGTTATCAAGGACAGTCACAGTGACCATTTGCTTATTGAGCAAGGGGCCAAGTCAGAACAGAAATTCTGATTTGTTTGTTTCAGTGATATGTGCAGGGATTCATGTAACTAAAGCAAAGGTGAAAAACAAACAAACCAAACCTTGTGTTTTATTCCAAAAAAAAACCAAAAAATTTACATCAAGTTCCGCCCTCTCTCTCTGCATTACTCGTCCCACTACTCTCCGGGCAAAACACTCTCAAAGGTGCTACCCAACTACGAAAAGCGGTACTCCTGCCGCTCTGTACTCCTCTTCCTATTCCCACATCCCGGCGTTGATCCACGGAAGCAGCAGAGAAGCTACCAACACGAAAGCCACGCTCTCGTGCTTTTCGGTAGCGCTCCTCACCATCTCTCAGCCACTGTTCAGCAAGACCAAGGCCGATTCGGAGTTCGAATAGTTGGGCCTCCATGGCCCTTCGCTCCTCCCTTTCAGCCAAACTGTTGGCTCTTTCTCTCTCTGCGTTTCTTTCCCTCTCTGCCCGTTCTCTCTCACGGTCTTCCCTCTCTAACTGGAGAGTGATCCTCAGTTCCATAGCATCCCTGGATGAGTCGTCATCAGGATGACGCCGCAGTTCCCTCTCCAGTTCTGCTATCCTAGCCTCCTTATGCGCAGCTTGGGCAAGCGCTTCTTCCGTCTCCTTTTCCTGCCGAGTGTACCATCTCAGATACGCGATAAGGCGTAAACAAAGAGAACTCAACGCTGAAACTTTTACCTGTATACGGAGCATTCCTTCTGCCTCCGCAGCACGCTGCGTGGCGTGAGCAAGTTGCTCATGAAGCGAGTCAAGTTCTGAGGTGAGAATCCACAAGCTGGAAGAGGCACCACCTACTCCCATCGCTGGGGAGGCTGCGCCAATCTGGGCATGCTGCGACCATGTGAATTTGCAGCCAACATCTGGAATCTGGGGTTTTAACTAGGAACGTACTGTACACCTACCAAGGCGCTCGTAGCTCCGCGGGCATCGCCCAACTGTTGTTCCACCTCTGCCAAGCGAGTTCGTAAATTCGCTATCATGGCATCCCGGACATCCTGCAGCCTTACAAGTTAGCATTTTTACCAAAAAAACCAAGAAAAGGAGAAAGAAGAGAAGAGAAAAAGGGGAAACCTACCTCCACAAGTCCCCGGGGTTGGAACCGTTCTGCGTACTTTGTCCTATATAGACGCAAGTAGTCCTCGCTGTCCCGCGCCTGTGATTCTACAATCGTGCCATCCCGTTGCCAGTCCTCATACTGTTCGGGGAATCACACGCGCCAGTCAATGCAAGTCGCCGGTCCCCGCGTCTTTCTCCCGACACGAGGTGGCGCAGCTGAATCCACCCATTCTTGAGCCAGTCCTAAAGTCCTCATAACTAATCGTAGCCGAAGCGGCTCAATTTCATTCAGGCAGTGCATCCATAGTTCCCGTCCGAACCGGGCATGACTTGCTAGAACCCACGGCTGGTTGGCATCGACCATGTCTGAGTAGGGTCTCCAGTTTACCATCGCTGTAGGGAACTCCTGTAGCTCCCGCCTTAACACCATCAGTTGGTAGGTTAGGGGTGCCGCACTCATGACGGGTTCCCACCGCCTGGCTAGCGGCACCATCACGGGTCGCCAATGTCGAGCTCTCCCCATAGGGAGGTAATAATAGCTCCATAATTACTCGGCGCAGGTCATCAGCACCTTGCGAAAACCACACAAAAAAATACAAAACAAGCAAAACCAAAAAAATACCTGGATGAATGGTGTGAAACCACTCACAGTCATCTCACGATCCGTTTCTTGGAATAGGCCTGCAAACAAGTGTGCCAGCATGGCGGCTCCCCAGGCATAATACCCTACTCTTTCAAGGTCTGACAGCAGCTCCAGGAAGCAACATTGGATACCATCCCCTTTCGAGCTCAGTACCAATCTCCCCAAAAGGAAGAGGAGAAATCTCCTCAAATCTATGTTACATCTTTCCCAGTTGCCGAAATCTGTGCAGTACACGGCACGGCATCCTATTTCCATCCTTTCCATGAACTCTTCTGAGGATTCGTTGTCCCGCCGACGAGTGTCGGTGAGCCCTAATGCATCCATGAGGGACGCCCTAGCTACCGACCTGTTCTTCCGACCATCTAGGTCCAAACCCAGTAACTTCTGGGCACCTTCTCTGTAGTCCGCGTAAGTGACTCCGGTCACTGCCTCGCCTTCTACCTTCAGGCTTGTGATCCGGATCACATCCTCCAAGCTGGGCACCATGTGCCCCCAGGGCATCAGGAATGCCCGGCTCACTGGGTCCCATCTCTCACACAAGGCTTGGATCAGGACTAGGTCAAGTTAGATCGGCTCGATCCGAAGGAAGGTACCAAATCCCATCACGTCTAGCCTCGCCTTCTGAAAATCTGGGAGGCCCCTGTACGCTACTACTACCAACTCCCATAAGATTTGTGATTTCATCACAACCTACACATACAAGGAATGGGGGTGAGGTTCGGTCAGAAGAAAGGAAGAAAAAATGAGAAAAGGCCAAGAAAACTTGGCTTACGAGTTGTGATTGGGCCCTTTCGCTGAAGTGCCCTCCAAAGTCTGAAAGCCTCCTGGAACTACTACCACTGGACCTGCTTCTCTTCGAGGAATGGGAAGATTCGCCCTCCATCCAACTCTCAGAATTTTGAACTCCTCCTCTCCCGTAAGGACTTGTGCTCCTCGAGTTATTCCTCGATATACCTGGGAAGATAAAAGGGACAAGAATTTATAGAAATGGAAGGAGTGCGGGCCAAGATTACCTCCATCACCTGTCGATGATAGCCCTCGCCAGAAGACACCGGCCAAGCGGCCCCATGTGTCGCTTCACCGCTCGCACAGGGTGATTGACTGGACGAAGAATAGGACGAATAGCCCCTATGTTGTCTAGGGATACCCTATCATGTTTTGGAGGACGCCCGCAAAATTTGGCACAACATCCGGGAAAAGGAACTAGGGCCGTCAGTATTGACTTCGACGGCAGATTCCCGTGGAAAATGGTCACAACAAGACGTGATTCTCCGCTCGAGGCGGAGTCTCGACAGATCCGTCACATGGGAACAGTGCAAAGGAGAAGAAGTGTAGGGAAGAAGGAACGCACAAGAGGACAAACAAGCATCAGAAAATCAAATCACTCCATTCATAATTCTACATAAGCTGTCAAAAACATCATAAACATAAAGAGGTGACGGGTCCACTAGCCCGCCAATCCTCACCATCACTCATCTCTCCGGGCACTCTCCTCCTCTCCCCCGAGGTGAGGGTCCCTCAGAAGCCTCCGGGATCCCCGTGCAGTAGCACCTGCCTCGCCTCTGGGCGCCTGCTCCGCAGCAGTGACTCGCTGCTCCTCCCCTGGCGTGGCGAAGAAGCCACTGGCGGCAAAGCGACCGGACTGGCGGAGTCGCTCCCCGAACTCTCGCGCTCTCTCGTAGCGCGTCTCCATCCCTCCTAGCCTCTGCACGACGGCCTGAAGGCCCAGCTGGAGCTCCCTCACTTGGGCCTCCAAGGCCCTCCTCTCGGTCAGATCCCGCTGTCGCTCGGACCTTCTCTCGGCCTTCTCTCTCTCTACCTCTCTCCTCATCATCTGCAGAAGAACCCTTAACTCCAGGATGTCTGGAGAAGGTCTCTCCTCACCACGATGCCGCAGCTCCGCTACAGTCGCCACCCAGGCGTCACGCTCCTCTTCCGCCCGGGTCGCACGGGCCACCGCACCGGCAAGTTGCTCCCGGAGGGAAGCAATCTCGAGAAAAGGGGCCGAGGAGCTAGAAGATCCGCCAGCCGCTCCCACCGTCGCTGTCTGCTGGGCACGCTGGAACAAAATAAACAACGGCCGTCAGTGAAACTCCAAAATCTGAAGTTAAAAGGGCGGCACGTAACTTACCAGGAGCGACAGCTCATGTTGAGCGACGGCCAGTTGCCGCCTAGTCTCTGACAGCTGGGCGCGCGAGCCGCCGATGCCACGCGTGTCCCCAGCTTGGGGAAGCCCCGCGTAACTCTCTCTCTGCCCGCAGGAAGTCGGCACTGTCCTGCACCAGTACACCCCCTTGCTGTCCAGGGAGACGTACGGGCCAGTCCTCGAGCCTCGCCTTGCCGCGACTCTCCTTCCTGACGCGGCTCGGCTCGTCCGCACTCGCCCACTCATCGGCCACGCCCAGGGTCCTTGCCATGTCCTGCACCAAGAAAGGGGTCCCATATCAGTCAAAAGGAACGCATCCCCTGTCTAGGACGCGTCCATCATTTGAGTGCAACACTTGCCGAACCCTTTCCTCCTCGCGCGGCTCGCTTCAAAACCCAAAATGAATTAAAAGAGGAAGAGATCGGAGGACCTACCGGACCGTGTTCACCTCCTCCCACGCCATCGGGCCCCTCGGGTCCCTCGGGGGCCCGAAGCGGCCCTTCCTCCTCCATGGACGCCGTTCCGTGATCGGGCGCGTCCCTCCTTGGGCGAGGATTTCCTCGTCCCTCTCCACCTTCACCACG
This sequence comes from Amorphophallus konjac, assembly GCA_022559845.1. Classification (NCBI taxonomy): domain Eukaryota; kingdom Viridiplantae; phylum Streptophyta; class Magnoliopsida; order Alismatales; family Araceae; genus Amorphophallus; species Amorphophallus konjac. The sequence goes on along the minus strand of CM040122.1, from coordinate 481,899,962 downwards.
GTCGGGCCCACCGAACTCCATCGATCAAAAGAGGAGGAAGACGAAAAAGGGGCAAGCGCGTTTCGGCGGGAGGCGGGCTCGTTTGCGGGTAAGGCACGGGAGAAGAAGGACCACCCGTCGCTTTAAATTTAAAATCAAGGATTAAGACGCGTCCTCGCGCCTGGACGCGCCCAAAAGGGGGGAAAGGAAACAAAATCCCCCCGTGCAAAACATAGTTCCCCGCTGTTCAGGGCAAGGTCTCGCGGAAGCGTGCCTCAAGGGACAACTCAGTGCAAAAAAAGAAAGTGTGGGAGAGAGAAAAGTACACACAACACAAAAGCCATTTCCATTTCATATAATAGCCGAAAGTACATCATACAGTGAGAAGGGTGACGTACAAGCAACTCTCTAACTCTCACCGTCACCCTCCTGGTCATCTCCTTCCTCCCTCCTCTGACGGAGATCCCTAGGGGGCCTCCGCGACCTCTGTGAACCCTGAGAAGCCGTGCTCGCCTCGCCCTGCGGTGGCACTCCAGCCTCGAAGGCGCGACGACGCTCCTCGGCCGAAGAAACCAGGTAGCTGCCCATGGAAAAAGAACCAGACTGACGAAGTCGCGCCCCGCGTTCCTTCGCCCTCTGGTACCGCTCCTCGCTCTCCCGAAGCCTCCCCTCCGCCGTGCCAAGACTCAATCGGAGCTCCAGCAGCTGGGCCTCTAGAGCCCTCCTCTCGGTCTGATCCCGCTGTCGCTCCTCCCTCTCTCTCTCCCTATCCCTCTCCCTCTCTCTCTCCACGCTCTCCCTATCCCTCTCCCTCTCCTCTCTCTCCCTCATCGCCTCTCTCCTCGACAGCTCGAGGGCGATCCGCAGATCCACTACGTCGCGAGGAAGCTCCTCAGCCTCCCGTCGCCGCTCCTCCTCTAGCTCCGCAATCCGGGCGTCACGCTCTGCCACCCGGACATCGCGCTCCTGCTCAGCACGAACAGCACGCGCCAGGGCCTCTCGGATCTCGGCCACCTGTCAAGGCACGCATGCACCGTAAGAGAACAGTGATAGAAGGAAAGTAGCTAGAAAAGGGTCGCGGCCAAGCAAGCACTCACTCGAGCCTCGCGGTCACGCTCGGCCTCCTCAGCCCGAGCCACCGCGTACGCCAGCTGCTCCTGGAGGGCAGAAACCTCCGGAGGAGGGCCCCGCGAACTGGAACCCGCTCCACCAGCCATCGCGGCTGCCGCTGTCTGGTGGGCCCGCTGAAACACGGGGCAAACGTCAGTCAAAGGCTAAGCATCAAAAATCCAGGTCACAAAAAAATGCATTGCATAAACTCACCAGGATCTCCAACTCCTGTCGGATGGCCACCAACTGTCGCCTGGCGTCCGCCAACTGGGCCCGCAGGTCGGCAATCATGGTATCACGAGCATCCTGCATTACACATAAGTTAGTATCCCATGCATATACATATAGAAAGGTGGAGCAGTTTCATTTCACTTACCCCTGCCATACCACCCAAGGAGAGGCGGTCCCCGTACGTAGCTCGGTACCGTCTCATGTAGTCTGTGCTATCCTGTACGTGGGACACTACTGGGACCCCGCCCTGCTGCCAGTCCTGGTACTGTGCTGGGAAGCGCGTACGCCAGTCCACGATCTTCGCCTTCCCCTTGGTCTTCCGCCCAATGCGGGCCGGCGCATCTACGTCTACCCACTCCTGGGCCAGCCCCAACGTCCTCATGACCAGTCTAAGCCGCAGCGGCTCAATCTCGTTCAGGCAATGGACCCACACGTCCCGCCTGAAGCGAGGAAGACCCGCTACAACCCAGGGCTGGCCAGCATCGCCCATGCCCAGGTAGGGCCTCCACACCACCTGCATCACCATACATACATCATGTTAGTTACCATTCAGTCACATGCATAAACACAAAAAAAATCATACGCATCATACCATGGCCTCGGGATACTCGCTCAGCTCTCGACGAAGTGACGCCAGCTGGTAGCCGTGGGGTGCTGCAACCACGACCGGCCTCCACTGCCGCGCCAGAGGCACGGCCCTCCTGTTCCCATGCCTAGCCCTCCCCATCGGGAAATAGTAATAGCTCCACACCTGCATCCATCATACATCATTAGTACAATAATTGCATATTTAACTGTGGGAATGCATAAATAAAATGTTTACCTGGAGGAAAGGTGCGAAGCCGCTGACTGTCGTCTCCTTCTCCGAAGTCTGGGAGAGATCGGCAATCAGATGGGCAAGCAGAGCCGCTCCCCACGCATAGTGCCCCACTCTGTCCAGATCCGCCAAGATCCCGAGGAAACGGCAGTGGATGCCATCCCCCTTCGTCCCCAGCAGAAGGCGGCCCAGGAAGAAGAAAAGAAACCTCCGAAGGTCTAGATCCACCAGCTCCCGCTCGCTCGGGTCCTGGGTGAAAGCAGCACGAGCATCCCCCTCCAGTCGAGCCAAGAACTCTGCTCCAGTCTCGCTAACCCGCTGACGCGGGTCGACGAATCCGAGCGCCTCCATGATCTCCACTCGGCCGACTACCCTGCTGTCTCTATCAGTCACGCTCGTCTCTAACCACAGCAGGTCCAGGGCACTCTCTCGGTAGTCGGGGTAGGTGACCCCGCTGACTGCCTCTCCGTCAACTCGTAGCCCGGTGATCCGAGCCACGTCCTCCAGTGACGGCACCATGTGCCCCCAGGGCATCAGAAACGCCCGGCTCGGTGCGTGCCACCGCTCCCTCAGTGCCTGGATAAGAGGAAGGTCGAGCCGGAAGGGCTCGATCCTAAGGAAAGCTCCAAAGCCCATGGCGTCCACACGCGCCCTCTGAAATCCGGCAGCCCACGGTATGCTGCCACCACCAAGGACCAGCTGATCCGGCCCTTCATCACGCCCTGCAAACCACAAAACCAACAAAGAACACATCAGCATCATGAACAGTAATCAACAATAACACTGTATATACTATTTTATTTTATTTTTTTAAAAAAAAAATACATATATATTTTTTTGGAGGCGTCCAGGCCCCTGGACGCCTCCTCCTATTTTCTTTATTTCTTTTTCGAAAAAAAAAATCCAAGAACCAAAAATAAAAAATATATATATAATATATATATTATTATGGAGGCGTCCTAGACCTTGGACGCCTCCTTATTTTTTAAATTTATTTTATTATTTACGTAAATCAATAAATAAACAAAAAGAAAAAGAAAAAGTGGAGGCGTCCAGGCCCCTGGACGCCTCCTTCTCTCACTACCCGGCCTCTCTCTCACAGCCTCTCGCACGCCCGTTTTAGCCTATTAACCACAGAGTGAGGATTCCGAGGTACTTACCGGGTCGTGATCGTCCTCTCCCGCGTCACCAGCATCCGCAGCGGCCTCCGCGGCCAGGAGAGGCACCTCCATCCCCTCCTCCGCAGCAATCTCCTCTGCTGCAGCCTCCTCGGCATCATCCCTCAACCTCCTCGCACGACGAGCCAGTCGTTTTCGCTTCCCTAGACCCTGGCTCGATCCTCCTCGCTCCATAGGGACTAAGAATAGGTCGTCTAGGGTGCCTGGGTCGTCAGATTGAACAGTAAATGAGCAAAAGGGGGGGCAGCCCTTATAAATAGGAATTAGCTTCTTTGGGGCGTCCAGGTGCCTGGACGCCCCCATAATTTTTATTTATTTCAAAATTCAAAAAATTTTGGGGCGTCCAGGCGCCTGGACGCCCCCAAAACAAAAAATCAAATAAAATAAAAAAAATAAAAGTTGGGGCGTCCAGGACCCTGGACGCCCCCAAAACAAAAAAATCAAATGAAAATAAAATAAAAATTAGGGGCGTCCAGGCCCCTGGACGCCCCCATAATAAAATTTTTGTCAAAAAAAAATATATTTATATATAATAAAAGTAAAAAAAAGACAAGAATATGTATATAACCCAACCAAAATAAAAAAAAACATAAAGAAAAAGAAAAACCATAAAAAAGATAATAATTAAGGGGACGGGGGTCCAAAACATCCAATGCCAAATTTTATTCCATCAGAAAAGCAGAGTGAACTACATCAGGGGCTTAGGCGCTTAGGCCTTAACTTCCCCAGTTCGGTTACATAAGCCCTCCACGGCTCGCATTCCTCCACCACGTGCGCTAAGGCCTTTCCCGCAACACTTGTCTTCCAGGGAGCTTTAATGGCCTTCGCTTCCTTCGCGTCCGCTTCAGTGCCCAACTCCCTTTTCTTCAAAGGAACAATGTCAGTCGGTGGCGGGAACGAATGGCGTGGGATGCCAATCTGGAGGCAGCACCGATGCGCGTTGTAAAGAACAAACTCGGTCGCGCCGATCAGTTGAAGATCAACTTCGGGAGAAGGCCTCATGAGGAGATCAAGCGAAAGCAAACATGTCGGTGCGCAAGTGAAGAAGCCTTGTGTCACGGTGCGGAAGTGAGACCGCCAGTCTTCACGTTTCTTCAGCCACGGAACGCGGTTCACTACAGTACCACCAAAGCCTAACACGTCGGCTATGTGGTGAAGCGGGCTTTGTTGGAAGAGCTTCGAAGCGGTTGGCATTCCCTCGCGGTGGTCGAATTTGAAATGCAAATCCAGCCAGCAATTCAAGACAAGTGCACAACCAAATGGAGGCTTACCCAGGCTCGAGGCAGTAAGACCGCTGTAAAGATAGGCGAGGACGGCGGGTCCCACCCTCTTTCCACGCCAGATCCCGCAGATAGCACCCAGTTGGTCTTCCTCCACCATGTTGTCGGTATAAGGGAACAAGAGAGCACCCGCCAGACAAATGGTGAACCCCTTCATGATTCCCTCCAAATAGTCATCGTCTGGTGACCCTCTCAGGGCGTTCATGACCCACTCCGCAAGCTTTTGGAGATCGATCCCCTTCTGAGTACGGACCTTTCTAGCTGCGTCGGGCGGCATGAAGCTTCCAAGGACGCTTTCAGAAGTCCCCCGTGTCAGCATCCGCATAGCCTTCACCTTCCCGTCACTCTTGAATTTCTTCAATCCGAGCAGAAGTTCCACCTCCTCGAGGAGGATGGTCACCTCGAAGGTCGGGAAGATAAAAGTGTGGGTCTGGGGATGCCAGACCTCCACTAGCGCGCCCATAGCCGCCCAGTCCATACGAATCTTCTCGTAATGCTTGGCGTGAATAAGGAGCCCCTGCAGATGCCACTTCGAGAGTATGGCCCTCATGCCAATGGAGATATTGGAAGTCAGCTTTGAAAGCCATGGCAGCTTGGAAAACTTCCTCGGGCCTGGGAAGAGTGGATATGGCTGGGAGAGGAAAGAAGAAGAAATGAAGGAAGTAAGAAGAAGGTTCACGTGCAGAAATTTGAAAAGAGTCGGCTTACCATATGCGACATGATCGTCCCACTCAGATGACCCTCGAGGTCGGAAAGTCGCCTAATCTCGCTGCTAGGCTTGCTCCTCTTCATAACGCGGGAAGACTCTCCTTCCATCCTGAAGATCTCTAGATTCTCCTCTCCTTCCTCTCCTGAGCTTCCAAAACCCACCTTGGTGCATTTGAATGAGCTAGCCTAAGGGGAGTTCTTATAGGAAGGGAGGGTGCTACAGGACAGAACATGTCACATCAGTGGTCATTGTCAAGATTTTGTCTGGATCTCCTTTGAACTGTGGTGCGATTCTGCTACCTTTTGATGTTGCTAACCTTTGCTGGCCTGTGCAGGTTTTACTAACGGACGTCTTTGTCCTATCTCCTGTCCCACCTTTCATTGGTTGGTCCCACCATGTCATGCATCATAGTATATGATACCTACGCTACTAGAACATGTCAAGGACCTTGCGGCCCGAACGAATCTGGGATTTGAGTTCCCCTTCAACAAAAACGGTGATGATCCCGGAAGAGTTTGGGTTGTACGGATAGGCCGTCAATTTGTGATAGAATGGGGACGACGGTTCCATTCAGTGAGTTGGTACGCGGATAAACGGGCCCCAGCCCAGTATCAGCTCACCGGGTCGGTATCCTGACCCGTTCTTCACAAGTTGACAATATTATCCTTGGCTATTTTCTATTTTAGTTTGTTTTGAATTTTTCTTTAAACCCAGCATGCATTCATATAGGACTTTGATTTATTGCGGAAGATCATTCAAGTGATTCGATTGTGAAAGCCGTTGTGTTTCAATTCCTACAAATATGAGATATTCCACTCCGAATGAAATACAGAGTTTCTTGAGACAGCCCTACGCTGCTCTTCCAAAGGAGACCCTTGTTTGGACAGACCCTCAGATATTCCTTTACCTTTTTTGACCCACCTTGGCCGCAGCACTTCCACATTGGCTGGTAACCGCTCCCCAAAGGTGAAACCTCCGGTTTATGACCCAGGTACTTCCACACCGAGAAGTTGGTCTCTTTTGTTTCGTGCCTGAGCGCACATCTCACCCTCCCTTATTTGATCTCCGTCCAAGCAATCGTCAATATTTGAAAGACCTTCTTCAAGGTCGCCTCATTGAAACTCAGGAAAGATTCCAAACAGTAACGTCAAAAGCGTGTCTCATCACACCTTGGCATCAACTTATCAGTCCGCTCCCACTCATTCACTCCACTTCGATACCATTCCACTACGTGTCGCTCCCTTGCAAAGCAGACGCCAAGGCGGGGCAGCTGTAGACACGCCATTCCTGACGTCTCCTGAGAAGTCTCATATTACTATACGACGCCCCGCGACGGCTTACGCATTTCGAATCACTTGAGTACTTCCTTTTCTTGAGTCTTCTTCCGCCCTTTTCGGCATCCGGAATCGTCTCGTCACGGCATTCGGACGGCATCAACACCAGTCAGACGCATCAAGAGGTTCCGGAACCAAGAAGGGTGTCTGCCGGGCGGCCTGCCGACGCCTATCCGAGGACCCGGGTGGGTCTTAATGGGGGCGTCCAGGCCCTGGACGCCCCCATAATTTTAATTTATTTTATTATTTTCTCAGGGCCCAAAATTAAATAAAATATATATATATTAATGGAGGCGTCCAGGCCCCTGGACGCCTCCATAAAAACAAAAATAAAAAATAGTGTAAAATGCCAGTTGGCATAGAAAAAATAAAAAAAATAAATAAAAATATAAATAATTAATGGAGGCGTCCAGGCCCCTGGACGCCTCCATAAAAACAAATAAAAAAAATTAAAATGCCAGCCTTGCATAAAAGACAAAGAAACGATAAAATAATATATTTTTGGAGGCGTCCAGGCCCCTGGACGCCTCCATCAACTCACTCACGGGCGCCGCCCACCGAACGACGGTTTGTCGTGTGTGAAAAAAGCCAAATTTAGAGACGTCCGTCTGCTGGACGCGCCCATTTCTGAATCACGAGGCGCCGCTCACAAAACCACGCGTTGTGCCGAACCGCGTGCGGCCGTCGTCGGTTTTCGGTGGACCTGTTAGAGGCGTCCGGGACCCTGGACGCCCCCATAAAAGTATTCTAAAAAAATCAATAAAAATAGAATAAAATATTATTTCGGCCCTGATGGAGGTGTCCAGGGTCCTGGACGCCTCCACCTTCCGGAGCTCTATAAATAGAGGCCCACCCCCTCAGTTCTAGGGGAGCTAAGCAGTGATCCGATAGGCTGCCGGAGCCCAGAGGCTACGGAGTCATTTTTCTAACCCGTGGGTTCTTTTGTAGGTGGAGGTTCTGCCGGCTTCTCGGGTGCTCACGCTCGCGAGAGGAAGGTCGTCTTCATCCACCGCGCTTCCACGTCGTCCCCACGCTGCCGGAGCTCCGCCGGATTTCACCCTCGGCTCATCCAATAAGCCTTTTCTTCCCTTTTTCTCCATAGTTCTTTACATTCATCATATTGCATCCTCTATCCCCCTTCACAAGGGGGCCTCTTCTCTTATACTTCTTGCATCCATCATCTCATTTTCCTCCTACTCGAGTCCGAGAGGGGTTTAAAAGATAACACCAACCAGGTGTGTGTCTTGCCATCATTTCGTTATTTTTATCGCAAGGATTTGAATACTACACCTCCATCTTTCTAATCCACTTGTCATTTATTTGTCGTTGTTTTGCAAGGGTACCCGAGGAAAGCCCTCTCCGTCGGCCGGCCGGAAGGAGAGGAAGAAGCAACCCGCCATCTCCCGCTCTTGAGGTAGGCGCGATCACTTTCTTATTTTGGGGTCTTTCGGCCCCTGGCGATCACATCTTTTCATCGAGGCCGCGGCGAGTCACTTCCCCAATGGCCGTTTAAATTTCTGTTCTCATATTCTCTTTATATCCTGTTATATTTCGTTTATATCATCGAGGCCGCGGCGAGTCACTTCCCCAATGGCCGTTTAAATTTCTGTTCTCATATTCTCTTTATATCCTGTTATATTCTGCTCATATCATCGAGGCCGTGGCGAGTCACTTCCCCAATGGCCGTTTAAATTTCCGTTCTTACATTCTCTCTATATTCTGTTATATTCTGCTCATACCATCGAGGCCGCGGCGAGTCACTTCCCCAATGGCCGTTTAAATTTCCGTTCTTATACTCTCTCTATATTCTGTTATATTCTGCTCATATTCTCGAGGCCGCGGCGAGTCACTTCCCCAATGGCCGTTTAAATCTCTGTTCTTATATTCTCTTTTATATTCTGCTATATTCTGCTCATATTCTCGAGGCCGCGGCGAGTCACTTCCCCAATGGCCGTTTCAATTTTTGTTATTTAATTTCTGCACCATTCCCGTCCCCCCGAGGTCGCGGCGAGTCACTTCCCGCTATGGCCGTTTAAACCCCATATCTTGCTATATTATACTTGTCCCGCTAGCCCCGCCGGAGTAATCTCCCGTGGTGGCCCCTTCTCTCTCTTCTCTCATCTCTGTGTTGCAGCAAACAGCAAAACAAACAAAAAGAAGAGCCCGCGCGCTCTCCGCATCCTCTTCCCCGCACCATCGAACTCCGAACCACGTGACGTCGCTCACAGGTCTGTGACCTTATTTTAATATACACATTTGGTTGCCTACTTTGAAAAGCAAAAGCTATCGCTGCGAAGGAGTCTCCGTGTTTCTGGCTGGTCAAGACCCATGTTTACCACCTTGATGTCTTCTTGCTTAACCTTGGGCTTAGGCCAATGCAAGCGCGTCACCTGTGGGTGCGACGGCGTCTGATTCCAGGTCAGCGTCGCGCGGTTGGTCGTTAGGGTTCCAGGGTGTTCCATCATATACCATCTAGAGTTGTGAGGAAATAGACCCGGGTCGGGCAAATCTCCTACCTCAAACACCTTTTGGGTGAATCCCTGTGGTCGGAAGCGACTGGGAGCCTAAGCATGGCATGACGGTATTATCATCAGGGTAAGTCTTAGCCGGCGGGATCATCATTCGAGGGGTGTAGAGGCCCAAATCAACCTAGATGTGCACTTAGGATACTTGGGAGGTTAGTAAGAAACCCCTGTTCTCACGTAGGTTAGGTGCCATGTGGGTGCTTGCCGGGCGTTAGCAACAAAAAAATTGAAATGATAAAAATAACAAAAAAAGGAAAAAGATAAAATATATATATTTGCAAAAAAAAAAAAACTTTTTTATGATAAAACAAAAAATGCCAAATATAAAAAAGAAAACAAATCAATTTTACATGAATTGCATTTGCGTGCAGCATCTCACTTTTAATACCGCTTGCATTCGTGTGCTTGCATGTCGCATTTATCATCACTACATCTTTCTATCGCCTTCCTTAAATAAAGGCTTGGCCCCTTGACCAGTTATCAAGGACAGTCACAGTGACCATTTACTTATTGAGCAAGGGGCCAAGTCAGAACAGAAATTCTGATTTGTTTGTTTCAGTGATGTGTGCAGGGATTCAGGCAACAGAAGAAAAGGTGAAAAACAAACAAACCAAACCTGGTATTTTATTCCAAAAATAAAAAAAAATTACATCAAGTTCCGCCCTCTCTCTCCGCATTACTCGTCCCAGTACTCTCTGGGCAAAATGCTCTCAAAGGTGCTACCCAACTACGAAAAGCGGTACTCCTACCGCTCTGTACTCCCCTTCCTATTTCCACACCCCGGCGTTGATCCACGGAAGCAGCAGAGAAGCTACCAACACGAAAGCCACGCTCTCGTGCTCTTCGGTAGCGCTCCTCACCATCTCTCAGCCACTGTTCAGCAAGACCAAGGCTGATTCGGAGTTCGAATAGTTGGGCCTCCATGGCCCTTCGTTCCTCCCTTTCAGTCAATCTGTTGGCTCTTTCTCTCTCTGCATCTCTTTCTTTCTCTGCACGTTCTCTCTCGCGGTCTTCCCTCTCCAACTGGAGAGTGATCCTCAGTTCCACGGCATCCCTAGAGGAGTCGTCATCAGGATGACGCCGCAGTTCCCTCTCCACTTCTGCTATCCTAGCCTCCTTCTGCGCAGCTTGGGCAAGCGCTTCTTCCGTCTCCTTTTCCTGCCGAGTGTACCATCTCAGATACGCGATAAGGCGTAAATAAAGAGAACTCAACACTGAAACTTTTACCTGTATGCAGAGCATCCCTTCTGCCTCCGCAGCACGCTGCGTGGCGTGAGCAAGTTGCTCATGAAGCAAGTCAAGTTCTGAGGAGGGAATCCACAAGCTGGAAGAGGCACCACCTACTCCCATCGCTGGGGAAGCCGCGCCAATCTGGGCATGCTACGACCGCGTGAATTAGCAGCCAACATATGGAAACTGGGGTTTTAATTAGGAACGCACTGTACACCGACCAAGGCGCTCGTAGCTCCACGGGCATCGCCCAATCGTTGCTCCATCTCTGTCAAGCGAGTTCGTAAAGTCGCTATCATCGTATCACGGATATCCTGCAGCCATACAAATCAGCATTTCCACCGGAAAACCAAAAAAGGGAGAAAGAAGAAAAGAGAAAAAGGGGAAACCTACCTCCACAAGTCCCCGGGGTTGGAGCCGCTCTGCGTACTTTATCCTATATAGACGCAGGTAATTCTCGCTATCCCGTGCCTGTGATTCTACAATCGTGCCACCCCGTTGCCAGTCTTCATACTGTTCAGGGAACCGCACGCGCCAGTCAATGCTGGTCGCCGGTCCTCGCGTCTTTCTCCCGACACGAGGTGGCGCAGCTGAATCCACCCATTCTTGAGCCAGTCCTAAAGTCCTCATAATCAATCGTAGCCGAAGCGGCTCGATTTCATTCAGGCAGTGCATCCACAGTTCCCGTCCAAACCGGACACGACTTGCTAGAACCCACAGCTGGTCGGCATCGACCATGTCTGAGTAGGGTCTCCAGTTTACCATCGCTGCAGGGAACTCATGTAGCTCCCGCCTTAGCACCATCAGTTGGTAGGTTAGGGGTGCCGCACTCATGATGGGTTCCGACCGCCTGGCTAGCGGCACCATCGCGGGTCGCCAATGTCGAGCTCTCCCCATGGGGAGGTAATAATAGCTCCACAGCTGCTCGGCGCAGGTCATCAGTACCTTGCAAAAATGCAAAAAAAAAAATACAAAACAAACAAAACCAAAAATACATGGATAAATGGTGTAAAACCACTCACAGCCATCTCACGATCCGCTTCTTGGAACAGGCCTGCAAACAAGTGTGCCAGCATGGCAGCTCCCCAAGCGTAGTACCCTACTCGTTCAAGGTCTGACAGCAGCTCCAGGAAGCGACATTGGATACCGTCCCCTTTCGAGCTCAGTACCAATCTCCCCAAAAGGAAGAGGAGAAATCTCCTCAAATCTATGTTGCATCTTTCCCAGTTGCCGAAGTCTGTGCAGTACACGGCACGGCATCCTATCTCCATCCTTTCCATGAACTCTTCCGAGGATTCATCGTCCCGCCGACGAGTGTCGGTGAGCCCTAATGCATCCATGAGGGACGCCCTAGCTACCGACCTATTTTTTCGACCATCTAGGTCCAAACCCAGTAACTTCTGGGCACCTTCTCGGTAGTCCGCGTAAGTGACTCCGGTCACTGCCTCGCCATCCACCTTGAGGCTCGTAATTCGGATCACATCTTCCATGCTGGGCACCATGTGCCCCCAAGGCATCAAGAATGCCCGGCTCACTGGGTCCCATCTCTCACACAAGGCTCGGATCAGGACCAGGTCGAGCTGGATCGGCTCGATCCGAAGAAAGGTGCCAAAACCCATCACGTCTAGCCTGGCCTTTTGAAAATCTGGGAGACCTCGGTCTGCTGCCACTACCAGCTCCCATGAGATCTGTGATTTCATCACACTCTACGCATGCAGGGAATGGAGAGGAGGTTTGGTCAGAAAGAAAAGAAGAAAAAAAGAATGGAAAAAAGGGCAGGAAAACTTAGCTTATGAGTTGTGATTGGGCCCTTTCGCTGAAGTGCCCTTCGAGGTCCGAAAGTCTCCTGGAACTACTACCACTGGACCTGCTTCTCTTTCAGAAGTGGGAAGATTCGCCCTCCATCCAACTCTCGAAAATTTTGAACTCGTCCTCTCCCGTGAGAACTTGTGCTCCTCGAGTTAGCTCTCGATATACCTGGGAGGATAAAAGGGACAAGAATTTATAGAAATGGAAGGAGTGCGGGCCAAGATTATCTCCATCACCTGTTAATGATAGCCCTCGCGATAAGGCACCTACCATGCGGTCCCGTGTGTCACTTCACCGCTCGCACAGGGTGATTGATTGGACGAAGAATATGACGACTAGTCCCCTATGTTGTCTAGGGATACCCTATCATGTTTTGAAGGACGTCCGCAAAATTTGACGCAACATCCGGGAGAAGGAACTAGGGCCGTCATTATTGACTTCGACGGCAGATTCCCGTGGTAAATGGTCACAACAAGATGCGATTCTCTGCTTGGGGTGGAGTCTCAACAGACCCATCACATGGGAACAGTGCAAAGGAGAAGAAGTGTAGGGAAGAAGGAACGCACAAAAGAACAAACAAGCAGCAGAAAATCAAATCACTCCATTCATAATTCTACATAAGCTGCCATAAACACTACAATCATAGAGAGGTGGCGGGCCCACTAGCTCGCCAGCTCTTGCCATTATTTTCATGCTCGTCCCTCTAGGCGTCCCTCTCCTCTCCCCTGAGGTGAGGGTCCCTCAGAAGCCTCCGGGATCCCCGTGCAGTAGCACCCGCCTCGCCTCGTGGCGCCAGCTCCACAGCAATGACTCGCTGCTCCTCCCCTGGCGTGGCAAAGAAGCCACTAGCGGCAAAGCGACCGGACTGGCGGAGTCGCTCCCCGAACTCTCGCGCTCTCTCGTAGCGCGTCTCCATCCCTCCTAACCTCTGCACGACGGCCTGAAGGCCCAACTGGAGCTCCCTCACTTGGGCCTCCAAGGCCCTCCTCTCGGTCTGATCCCGCTGTCGCTCGGACCTTCTCTCGGCTTTCTCTCTCTCTGCCTCTCTCCTCATCATCTGCAGAAGAACCCTTAACTCCAGGATGTCTGGAGAAGGCCTCTCCTCACCACGATGCCGCAGCTCCGCTACAATCGCCACCCAGGCATCACGCTCCTCTTTCGCCCGGGTCGTGCGGGCCACCGCACCGGCAAGTTGCTCCCGGAGGGAGGCAATCTCGAGAAAAGGGGCCGAGGAACTGGAAGATGCGCCACCAATCATCCCCGCCGTCGCTGTCTGCTGGGCACGCTGGAACAAAATAAATAACGACCGTCAGTGAAACTCCAAAATCTGAAGATAAAAGTGCGGCACGTAACTTACCAGGAGCGACAGCTCATGCTGAGCGACGGCCAGCTGCCGCCTAGCCTCTGACAGTTGGGCGCGCGAGCCGCCGATGCCACGCATGTCCCCAGCTTGGGGAAGCCCCGCATAACTCTCTCTCTGCCGCCGTAGGAAGTCGGCGCTGTCCTGCACCAATACACTCCCCTGCTGTCCAGGGAGACGTACGTGCCAGTCCTCGAGCCTCGCCTTGCCGCGACTCTCCCTCCTGACGCGGCTCGGATCGTCCGCACTCGCCCACTCATCGGCCAGGCCCAGGGTCCTCGCCATGTCCTGCACCAAGGAAGGAGGACCTCGCATCATAACAAAGAACGCGTCCCCTGTCTAGGACGCATCCATCACTTGAGTGCAACACTCGCCGAACCCTTTCCCCCCCGCACGCCTTGCTTCAAAACTCAAAATGGATCAAAGAGGAAGAAATCGGAGGACCTACCGGACCGTGTTCACCTCCCTCCGCGACATCGGGCCCCTCGGGTCCCTCGGGGGCCCGAAGCGGCCCTTCCTCCTCCATGGACGCCGTTCCGTGTTCTTGCGTTTCCCTCCTCGGGCGAGGAGTTCCTCGTCCCTCTCCACCTTCACCATGGTCGGGCCCACCGAACTCCATCGATCAAAAGAGGAGGAAGACGAAAAAGGGGGCAAGCGAGTTTCGGCGGAAGGCGGGCTCGTTTGCGGGTAAGGCACGGGAGAAGAAAGGCCACCCGACGCTTTAAATCTGAATTCAAGGATTAAGACGCGTCTTCGGGCCTGGACGCGCCCAAAAAGGGAGAAAGGAACATAATCCCCCCGTGCAAAGTAGTCCCCTTCTGTCCAGGGCAAAAGTCTCGTGAAGCGTAAACAACGTGGTGCAAAAGAAAGTGCGGGAAAGAAAAGGGCACGCCACACGAAATCTATTTCATATAATAGTCAAAGTACATCATACAGTGAGAAGGGTGACGTGTACAAGCAACTCTCTAACTCTCACTGCCACCCTCCTGGTCATCTCTCTCCTCCCTCCTCTGCCGGGGATCCCTAGGGGGCCTCTGCGAACCCTGAGAAGCCGTGCTCGCCTCGCCCTGCGGTGGCACTCCAGCCTCGAAGGCGCGACGACGCTCCTCGGCCGAAGAAACCAGATAGCTGCCCATGGAAAAAGAACCAGACTGACGAAGTCGCGCCCTGCGTTCCTTCACCCTCTGATACCGCTCCTCGCTCTCCCGAAGCCTCCCCTCCGCCGTGCCGAGACTCAATCGGAGCTCCAGCAGCTGGGCCTCCAGAGCCCTCCTCTCGGTCTGATCCCGCTATCGCTCCTCCCTCTCTCTCTCCCTCTCCTCTCTCTCTCTCTCACCGCCTCCCTCCTCGACAGCTCGAGGGCGATCCGCAGATCCAGCACGTCACGAGGGAGCTCCTCAGCCTCCCGTCGCCGCTCCTCCTCCAGCTCCACAATCCGGGCGTCACGCTCCGCCACCCGAGCGTCGCGCTCCTGCTCGGCACGAACAGCACGCGCCAGGGCCTCTCGGATCTCGGCCATCTGTCAAAGCACGCATGCACCGTAAGAGAACAGTGATAGAAGGAGAGCAGCCAGAAGGAGAGTCGAGGTCAGGCAAACGCTTACTCGAGCCTCGCGGTCACGCTCGGCCTCCTCAGCCCGAGCCACCGCATACGCCAGCTGCTCCTGGAGGGCAGAAACCTCCGAAGGAGGGCCCCGCAAACTGGAACCCGCTCCACCAGCCATCCCGACTGTCGCTGTCTGGTGGGCCCGCTGAAACACAGAGCGAACGACAGTTAGAGGCCAAGTATCAAAAATCCAGGTCACAAAAAAATGCATCCCATAAACTCACCAGGATCTCCAACTCCTGTCGGATGGCCACCAACTGCCGCCTGGCGTCCGCCAACTGAGCCCGTAGGTCGGCGATCATGTTGTCACGAGCATCCTGCATTGCACATAAGTTAGTGCCACATGCATATACATATAGAAGGGTGAAGTATTTTCATTTCACTTACCCCTGCCATACCACCAAGGAAGAGGCGGTCCCCGTACGTAGCCCGGTACCGTCTCAAGTAATCAGTACTGTCCTGTACATGGGACACCACTGGGACCCCACCCTGCTGCCAGTCCTGGTACTGTGCTGGGAAGCGCGTACGCCAGTCCATAATCTTCGCCTTCCCCTTGGTCTTCCGCCCGATGCGGGCCGGCTCATCTACATCAACCCACTCCTGGGCTAGTCCCAACGTCCTCATAACCAGCCTCAGCCGAAGCGGCTCGATCTCGTTCAGGCAATGGACCCACACGTCCCGCCTGAAACGAGGAAGACCCGCTACAACCCAAGGCTGGCCAGCGTCGCCCATGCCCAGGTAGGGTCTCCACACCACCTACATCATCATACATACATCATGATAGTTACCATTCAGTCACATGCATAAAAAACACAAAAATCATACGCATCATACCATGGCCTCGGGATACTCGCTCAGCTCCCGACGAAGTGACGCCAGCTGGTAGCTGTGTGGTGCCGCTACCACAACCGGCCTCCACTGTCGCGCTAGAGGAACGGCTCTCCTGTTCCCCTGTCTGGCTCTTCCCATCGGGAAGTAGTAGTAGCTCCACACCTGCATCCATCATACATCATTAGCACGAGTAATTGCATATTTAACTACGGTAAAATGCATAAATAAATTATGTACCTGAAGAAAAGGTGCGAAGCCGCTGACTGTCGTCTCCCTCTCTGAAGTCTGGGAGAGATCAGCAATCAAATGGGCAAGCAGAGCCGCTCCCCACGCGTAGTGCCCCACTCTGTCAAGATCCGCCAGGATCCCGAGGAAGCGGCAGTGGATGCCATCCCCCTTCGTCCCCAGCAGAAGGCGGCCCAAGAAGAAGAAAAGAAACCTCCGGAGGTCTAGGTCCACCAGCTCCCACTCGCTCGGGTCCTGGGTGAAAGCTGCACGGGCATCTCCCTCCAGTCGTGCCAGAAACTCCGCTCCAGTCTCGCTAACCCGCTGGCGCGGGTCGACGAGTCCGAGCGCCTCCATAATCTCCACTCGGCCAACTACCCTGCTGTCTCTATTAGTCACGCTCGTCTCTAACCACAGCAGGTCCACGGCACTCTCTCGGTAGTCGGGGTAGGTGACCCCGCTGACCGCCTCTCCGTCAACTCGTAGCCCGGTGATCCGAGCCACGTCCTCGAGTGTCGACACCATGTGCCCTCAGGGCATCAGAAACGCCCGGCTCGGTGCGTGCCACCGCTCCCTCAATGCCTGGATAAGAGGAAGGTCGAGCCGAAAGGGCTCGATCTTAAGGAAAGCCCCAAAGCCCATGGCGTCCACACGCGCCCTCTGAAAGTCTGGCAGCCCACGGTATGCTGCCACCACTAGGGACCAGCTGATCCGGCCCTTCATCACGCCCTGCACACCACAAAACCAACAAAAGAACACATCAGCATCATAGATAGTAATAAATAATAACATTGTATATGCTACTTAGTTATTTTATTTTTATTTTTTTAAAAAAAGTATTTTTGTTTTTTTGGAGGCGTCCAACTCCTTGGACGCCTCCTTTACATTTTCTTTATTTTATTTTTAGAAAAAACCAAAAACCAAAACAAAAATAAATAAAAAATATATATTTTATCATGGAGGCGTCCAAAGCTCTGGACGCCTCCTTATTTTTAATTCTATTTTTATTATTTACGTAAATAAATAAATAAAAAAGAAAAAAGAAAATGTGAAGGCATCCAGGCCCCTGGACGCCTCCTTCCCTCACTCACCGACCCTCACCACACGGCCTCTCGTCCGCCTATCCAGCCTATTAAACCAACAGATTGAAGTTTCGAAGGGCTTACCGGGTCGTGATCGTCCTCTCCCGCGTCGCCAGCGTCTACTGCAGCCTCTACGGCCAAAGGAGGAGCCTCCTCCTCCGCGGCAATCTCGTCCGCCGCAGCAGCCTCCTCGGCATCATCCCTCAGCCTCCTCGGACGACGAGTCCGTCGTTTGCGCTTTTCTCCACCCTGGCTCGGGCCTCCTTGCTCCATTGGGACAAAGAATGGGTCGTCTGGATTGACTGGGTCGTTTGAATGAACAGTAAATGGGCAAAGGGGGGGAGGCCCCCCATATATATAAAAACCACTTTATTTGGGGCGTCCAGGCGCCTGGACGCCCCCACATTTTTTTTTATTTTTCAAAAATTCAAAAAACTTAGGGGCGTCCAGGCGCCTGGACGCCCCCAAAACAAAAAAACCAAAAAAATAAAAAATAAAAAATAGGGGCGTCCAAGACCCTGGACGCCCCCAAAACAAAAAAATCTGAAAAAAAAATATAATAAAAGAAAAAAAGATAAGAGTATGTATATAATCCAAACAAAAGAAAAAACACAAAGAAAAAGAAAAACCACAAAAAAAAGATAATAATAATTAAGGGGACGGGGGTCCAAAACATCCATGCCAGATTTTATTCCATCAGAAAAGCAGAATGAGCTACATCAGGGGTTTAGGCGCCTTAGGCCTTAACTTCCCCAGTTCGGTTACATAAGCCCACCACAGCTCGCACTCTTCCCCCACATGCGCTAAGGCCTTTCCCGCAACACTTGTCTTCCAGGGTGCTTTGACGGCCTTCGCTTCCTTCGCATCCGCTTCAGTGCCCAACTCTCTCTTCTTCAAAGGAACGATGCCAGTCGGTAGTGGGAACGAATGACGTGGAATGCCGATCTGGAAGCAGCACCGATGCGCGTTGTAAAGGACAAACTCGGTCGCACCAATCAGTTGGAGATCAACTTCACAAGAAGGCCTCATGAGGAGATCAAGCGAAAGCAAACATGCCGGTGCGCAAGTAAAGAAGCCTTGTGTCACGGTGCGGAAGCGAGACCGCCAGTCTTCACGTTTCTTCAGCAACGGAACGCGGTTCACTACAGTACCACCGAAGCCTAACACGTCGGCTACGTGATGAAGAGGCCTTTGTTGGAAGAGCTTCGAAGCGGTTGGCATTCCCTCACGGTGATCAAACTTGAAATGCAAATCAAGCCAGCAATTCAGGAGAAGTGCACAACCAAAAGGAGGCTTACCCATGCTCGAGGCAGTAAGGCCACTATACAGGTAGGCAAGGACAGCGGGTCCCACCCTCTTTCTACGCCAGATCCCGCAGATAGCACTTAGTTGGTCTTCCTCCACCATGTTGTCGGTATAAGGAAACAAGAGAGCACCCGCAAATGGTGAACCCCTTCATGATTCCCTCCAAATAGTCATCGTCTGGTGACCCTCTCAGGGCGTCCATGACCCACTCCGCGAGCTTTTGGAGATCGATCCCCTTTTGAGTACGGACCTATCGGGCTGCGTCGGGTGGCATGAAGCTTCCAAGGACGCTTTCAGAAGTCCCCCGTGTTAGCATCCGCATAGCCTTCACCTTCCCGTCACTCTTGAATTTCTTCAATCCGAGCAGAAGTTTCACCTCCTCGAGGAAGATGGTCACCTCGAAGGTCGGGAAGATAAAAGTGTGGGTCTGGGGATGCCAGATCTCCACTAGTGCGCCCATAGCCGCCCAGTCCATACGAATCTTCTCATAGTGTTTGGCGTGAATAATGAGCCCCTGCAGATGCCACTTCGAGAGTATGGCCCTCATGCCGATGGAGATGTTGGAAGTTAGCTTTGAAAGCCATGGCAGTTTGGAAAACTTCCTCGGGCCTGGGAAGAGTGCATATGGCTGGAAGAGAAAAGAAAGAAGAAGAAAGGAAGGAAGTAAGAAGAAGGTTCACATGGAGAAATTTGAAAAGAATCAGCTTACCATATGCGACATGATCGTCCCACTCAGATGACCCTCGAGGTCGAAGAGTCGCCTGATCTCGCCGCTAGGCCTGCTCCTCTTCATAACACAGGAAGACTCTCCTTCCATCCTGAAATCTCTAGATTCTCCTCTCTTTCCTCTCCTGAGCTTCCAAAACCCACCTTGATGCTTTTGAATGAACTAGCCTAAGGGGAGTTCTTATAGGAAGGGTAGGGCGCTACAAGACGGAACATGTCACATCAGCGGTCAATGTCAGGATTTTGGCTAGATCTCCTTTCCATTGTGGTGCGATTCTGTTATGATTCTGCTACTTTCTGATGTTGCTAACCTTTGCTAGTCTGTGCAGGTTTTACTAACGGACGTCTTTGTCCTGTCTCCTGTCCCACCTTTCAATGGTTGGTCCCACCATGTCATGCATCATAGTATATGATATCTACGCTACTAGAGCATGTCAAGGACCTTGCGGCCCGAACGAATCTGGGATTTGAGTTCCCCTTCAACAAAAACAGTGATGATCCCGGAAGAATTTGGGTTGTACGGATAGGCCGTTAACTTGTGGTAGCATGGGGACGACGGTTCCATTCAGTGAGTTGGTGCGCGGATAAACGGGCCCCAGCCCAGTGTCAGCTCACCGGATCGGTATCCTGACCCATTCTTAACAAGTTGACAATATTATCCTTGGCTATTTTCTATTTTAGTTTGTTTTAAATTTTTCTTTAAGCCCAGCATGCATTCATATAGGACTTTGATTTATTGCGGAAGATCATTCAAGTGATTCGATTGCGAAAGCCGTTGTGCTCCAATTCTTACAAATATGAGATATTCCATTCCGAATGAAATACCGAGTTTCCTTGAAGCGGCCCTACGCTGCTCTTCCAAAAGAGACCCTTGTTTGGACAGACCCTCAGATATTCCTTTGCTTTGTTCGACCCACCTTGGCCGCAGCTGTAACGACCCGAGAATCCGATTACCGGGAAGGCCCGATAACCCGAGACTCGTACCGCCACCCACGAGTCCGAAGACTCGGAAGGGTTAGAAGGATGGTGTGGAAACTACACAAGTGTCGCAAGTAATTACAGAAATTAAACAGTTATAATATTAAGCAGGAAATAAATTAATATTTTACATGGTCCACAATATAAAATAACAACAACAGCAACAGTAGTCCACAACTAGTACAGTGACAAGAAGGAAAAGTACAGCTACACGGGGCATACCCCGGCTCTGACCTCTGGCACTACCTCTGGTCACCCGCACCACGCTGCGCTCCTGACGCGCTCCCCGAAGGTGGCGCCTCACCTGAAACACGGTGAAAACACGCAGGGAATGAGTCTCGGAACAAGACTCAGTAGGGATCACTCGAACCCTACCTCAAAAATGAGAAACCACTACACTAGCGGTGGGAAAGTACCTCGGAAAGGAAAGCCCTGTACTCTACAGAACCAGGCCCTACGGCACGCAAACCGACATACGTGCCACGGTACGAGACCGAAACTCAACGGTCGAACCGCAAAACCCGAAGGTCGGAAACACACGACTGACAGTCTGTCACTCCGTACTCGACAGGAGTACCACCCACTAGAAGCACAGCCGGTATCGTCCCCTGACGTCTGACACCGCGCCGCAAGTGAGCCGCATGACGTGGTAGGTCCTACCCGAGGCGCAAACACCATACAAGTAACTCACAACAAGTGACTAGCTGGGGTCACGCCCGTCGACGTGGGTCCAACCGCCCCCAACCACATGTGAACACACAGACCACGCGTCCTAGGTCTGGCCCTCTGACCAGTTTTCCCCCGCAGCCCGACTCTGGCTAAGACGAGGGGCCTACGGTAACCGGCCCACAAATCGTCTCGAAAGGTGGGTGCCCGTACACCACTCCCAGGTGAGACCAGCACCTCGTACTGGTGGGCTACGACTAGTGGAGGGTCACTGAAGGAGTAGACTCTCAAGTCAACGGAAAACAACGCCCGAAACTGACGAAGTACGAGGACCGTCCCACGTACCATCACCATCGCACGGTGACCACAGTCGAAGAAGAACGGACACACTGCCCCTGGCCAAACACATGACCAAGGCAACCGAAATCTCCGGACGCCCGAAGACACGGTCATGGAACTCCACGGGGTGCCCATGACACACACACGGCACAAGGGGAACACCCGACAACGGAAAAGATCACGCTAGGGATACCTAGCGCGACAAGGAAGAACGCGCTGGGGTCCCCTAGCGCCACATGGAAGATCGCGCTAGGACTCCCTAGCGCGACAGGGAAGATCGCGCTAGGGAACCCTAGCGCGACAAGGACCATCGCGCTAGGTCCTCCTAGCGCGACAGGAACCACCCTACTGTTCATCTTCTCCGATGAACGCGCCCAGTCGTGGCAGCGCGACACTCAAGAACGCGCTACTGGAGTATAGCGCGTTCTCAGTCCGCGCCCGAAAACGGTAGAACCGCCCAAAAATTCTAACCGCGCCCCCATGCCTCCACCGGAGAGGGGGAAATCAAAGGGGAAGACCCCTGGGGACCCCTAGCATGATTCTAGGCCACCAAAACACGAATCCAAGCATCAAATCCGTAGATCGGGCGAGCTCTCCCCCAATCATGGAAAAACCCCAAAATGCTCAAACGGTCCCCTCTCGGCCTCCCCGTGGCCTACAAATCACCGGAACTGAACGGCAAGAGGCTAAGGAACGTCACCCTACCTCAATGGAGCGAATGCTCCGCCGAATCAACCACGGATCGCGAAGAATGCTTTAAGCTTCACGAACTCCCCACGCTTCCCACGCTTGTCACACGCCCACGAGCTCGCCTCGCCGCCGCCCACACGTCCGCGCCGTCACCCCGCCGCCGTCCGTAGCCGGAGAGGGGTCCACCGCGCCCGAATGGGAGAGAGGGAGAGAGAGGAGTGCCGTCACGGTTGGGGAAGGAAGGAGAAAGAAGAAGAAGAAAGAGAAAGAGGAAAAGAAAAAGAAAAGGAATTAGGGCTATATAGAAAATCCGAATTTTCAGAAAAATACAAAAAAATAGACAAATATATTTCCGGAGTCCTCGGAACGCACCGATCGCAACGGTACCACTCGTGCCTGGGGGAACCGCCCGGTTCGCCCGCAGCGAGCTTCCGAAGGAAAAGCCGAAACACACACCGGAAATCAGAAAACACACGCGGAAAAACCGCGGAACACCTCCGGGCCTCCGAAACAACTCCGGATCGCGCCGATCCAAACACGAAAGATGTCCAAAATGAAATTTCAGACACAACCGAGCCGGACGCTCCGAAAACCAGATCCGAGACTCACGAAGAAAGATCCGAAAGGTCCGGGATATTACAGTAGCACTTCCACATTGGCCGGTAACAGCTCCCCAAAGGTGAAACCTGCAGGTTTATGACCCAGGTACTTCCACACCGAGAAGTTGGTCTCCTTTATTTTCGTGCCTGAGTGCACATCTCACCCTCCCTTATTTGATCTCCGTCCAAGCAATCGTCAATATTTGAAAGACCTTCTTCGAGGTCGCCTCATTGAAACTTTAGGAAAGATTCCAAATAGTAACGTCAAAAGCGTGTCTCATCACACCTTGGCATCAACTTATCAGTCCGCTCCCACTTCATTTCACTCCACTTCGATACCATTCCACTACGTGTCGCTCCCTTGCAAAGCAGATGCCAAGGCGGGGCAGCTGTAGACACGCCATTCCTGACGTCTCCTGAGAAAGTCTCATGTTACTATACAACGCCCCGCGACGGCTTACGCATTTCGAATCTCTTAAGTGCTTCCTTTTCTTGGGTCTTCTTCTGCCTTTTTCGGCATCCAGAACCGTCTCGTCACGGCATTCGGACGGCATCAACACTAGTCGGACGCGCCGGAAGGTTCCAGAACCAGGAAGATGGTCTGGCGGTCGGCTGCCGAAGCCTTTTTTAGGGGACCCAGGGGGTCTTAATGGAGGCGTCCAGGCTCCTAGACGCCTCCATTACTTGAATTTATTTAATAACATAAAAAATATATAAAAAATATAAAAATTAATGGAGGCGTCCAGGCCCCTGGACGCCTCCATGAAAACAAATATAAAAAATACAAAATGCCAGCTTTGGCATAAAAACAAAACAAATATATAAAATATATTTTAATGGAGGCGTCCTGGCCCCTGGACGCCTCCATCAACTCCCTCACGGGCGCCGCCCACCGAACGACGGTTTGTCGTGTGTGAAAGAATCCAAATTTTGGAGACGTCCAGACGTCTGGACGCGCCCATTTCCAAATCACGAGGCGCCGCTCACAAAACCACGCGTTGTGCCAAACCGCGTGCGGCCGTCGGTGGGTTTCGGTGGACCTGTTGGAGGCGTCCGGGACCATGGACGCCTCCACAAAAATATTCGGAAAAAATGAATAAAAATAGAATAAAATATTAGTTCGGCCCTGATGGAGGTGTCCAGGGTCCTGGACGCCTCCACCCTCCGGAGCCCTATAAATAGAGGCCCACCCCCTCAATTCTGGGGGAGGTTCTAAGAGATCCGATAGGCTGCCGGAGCCCAGAGGCTACCGGAGTCATTTCTAACCCGTGGGGTCTTTTGTAGGTGGAGGTTCTGCCGGCTTCTCGGGTGTCCAGGCTCGCGAGAGGAAGGCTATCTTCGTCCACCGCGCTTCCACGTCGTCCCTACGCTGTCGGAGCTCCGCCGGATTTCACCATCGGCACATCCAATAAGTCAATCCTTTCCGTTTCTTCGTAGTTCTTTTGCATTCATCATCTCGCATCCTCTATCCCCCTTCATAAGGGCGCCTCTTCTTATATACTTCTTGCATCCATCATCTCATTTTCCTCCTACTCGAGTCCGAGAGGGGTTTAAAAGATAACACCAACCAGGTGTGTGTCTTGCCATCATTTCGTTATTTTTATCGCAAGAATTTGAATACTACACCTTCATCTTTCTAAACCACTCGTTACTTGTTTGTCGTTATTTTGCAAGGGTACCCAAGGAAAGCCCTCTCCGTCGGCCGACCGAAGGGGGAGGAAGAAGCAACCTGCCATCTCCCGCTCTTGAGGTAGGCGCGATCACTTTCTTTATTTTGGGGTCTTTTGGCCCCTGGCGATCACATCTTGTTCTCGAGGCCGCGGCGAGTCACTTCCCCAATGGCCGTTTAAATTCCCGTTCCTATATTCTCTTTATATTCTGTTATATTCTGCTCATATTCTCGAGGCCGCGATGAGTCACTTCCCCAATGGCCGTTTAAATTCCCGTTCTTATATGTTATATTCTTATCTATTCATATTCTCGAGGCCGCGGCGAGTCACTTCCCCAATGGCCGTTTAAATTCCCGTTCTTATATGTTATATTCTTATCTATTCATATTCTCGAGGCCGCGGCGAGTCACTTCCCCAATGGCCGTTTAAATCCCCGCTCTTTATATTCTCCTTACATTCTATTATATCTTTATCTGCTCATATCCTCGAGGCCGCGGTGAGTCACTTCCCCAATGGCCGTTTCAATTCTTGCTATTTAATTTCTGCACCATTCCCGTCCCCCCGAGGTCGCGGCGAGTCACTTCCCGCTATGGCCGTTTAACCCCCATATCTTGCTATTTTACATTTGTCCCGCTCGCCCCGCCTGGAGCAATCTCCCGTGATGGCCCCTTCTCTTTTCTCTTATTTCTGTGTTGCAGCAAACAAAAGAGGAGCCCGCGCGCTCCGCGTCCTCTCCACTCCCCGAACCGCGTGACGTCGCTCACACATCCTCCTTCAAGAACGGTCTTCATCCTGCAAAAGAGTTCAAGTACCTTCGAAGAAGAGAAAGGGGGAGCTCTAATCACTGCAAATCTTCTCTATTCTAATCTTCTCAAATCTCTGCTGTTTGAGCTTGAATATCTGTTGTAATCTTTGAACTTAAAGAACTGCATTTTTGTGTGTGTGTGCTCGTGATCTTTGATACGAGCGTGTGTGTGTGTGTGTGGTGGCCAAGATAGGCTGCTGTGTGTGTGTTGGTTGTTGTTACAGCACGTGTGTGGCTCACCTCAGAGTAGAGCATTAATCCTCACGTGTGAGGGGTGGACGTAGGGGACACATTTGTGTACCCGAACCACCTAAAAAATCATGTGCCTCCTTTGTGGTTTGTTCTTCGTGCTTTGTAACGAGTGGGCCTCACGTGTAGCTGAGTGATCTAAATCTCCATCATAGCATTCATACCTTTATTTACGTGTACTCACGAGATAGATCTTGTTCCGATAAGGTTGAGTGTTTGCTTAACTAGATCTCCTTCTATTTTGTGGTTTTCATTCCTACTAGCATTTCAGTTAGCAATTAATTTTTTATTGGCCAATCAATTCACCCCTCCCCTCTTGATTGTCACCCTTTGGGACACAACAATTGGTATCAGAGTTCTGGTCTCTGATTGACTCGACCTCACGGTCGAAGAGCTAGATCCTAGATCATGGCAAACAGAGGGATGATGCCCGAAGGGCATTCGGTACACAGGCCTCCATTTTTCGATGGCACAAACTACACTTATTGGAAAAATATAATGTATGTTCTCCTGCGTGCTCAAGAGTATGATGTGTGGAATGTGATCAATAAAGGTCCTTACAAGTTGCCTGACAATGAAGATGATTGGGATGATGAACATATCAATAATTGTGCAGCAAACTTTAAGGCCATGAATATAATTCAATGTGCTATTCATCCAAACGAATACTCACGAATCTCTATGTGTTCCTCTGCACAATGAATGTGGAACAAGCTACGCTTGATCTATGAAGGAACTTCTGAAGTCTAGGAGACCAAGACAAATCTATTGGTCTGAGATTATGAGTTATTTATGATGAAGCCAGAAGAATCCATTTCTGAAATGTTCGCAAGGCTGATGGAAAGTACAAATGGTTTGAAGGCTCTTGGGAAGGAGTATTCAAACCGAGATCTGGTAAGGAAGGTACTGAGATCTTTATCACCACAGTGGCACACAAAGGCCATTATAATTGAAGATTCAAAGGATCTCAGCACTTTGACTTTGGATGAATTAGTCGGCTCCTTGATGACATACGAGATTAACATCCAAAGGAGCAAGGAGGATCACAAAAGGAAGAAGGTAGCCACAACATTGGCATTGAAGGTAAACCCACAAGAATCTGATGACAGTGAGGAAGGCTCCACGGCCAACACTGAAGATGAGGAGCTTGTTGCTATGATCACCAAAAGAGCAAGAAAATTTGTCAAGAATACTAGGAAGTTCGGTGGTCAATTTAGAAAAGGACTAAGAAGGCAAGGTCCTAAGAAAAATGAAAGTAGCAAGAAGGATGAAGTAATTTGCTATGAATGCAAGAAACTTGGTCACATGCAGGGTGAGTGCCCGGATTTGATGAAGAGATTTGAGAAAGGAAAATTCAAAAAGCCCAAAGCCATGGTCGCCACATGGAGCGACGAGGATGAGGAAGGATCTGGGAATGAAGATGACTTAGATGAGCTTGTTCAGAATCTGTGCTTCATGGCAGACGAGGACAACTCAAATGAGGTAGATTCTGAATCCGAATCTCTTACTTGTGAACAATGGCAGATTGCTTATGAATCATTATATGAAAAATGCAAAAAATTAAAATCTGAAAATAAACTTCTGAAAAAGAAGATGGAGCAATTTACGCATGCTGAAAATTCTTGTGAAAGTTGCAATGCTTTGAAATTTGAAATTGAGAATCTCAAACAGGAAAATGAAATTCTTATGTCTAAAACTGAATTGTTTGAAGAAGAGAGTTCATGCATGCGTGAAGATCAAACCAATTTTGTCAAAATGCATGAAGACTTGAAGAGGGAATTAGAACAAGAAAGGTTGGAAAGAATTACATGTAATCAAACCAAGGAAACAGTTGAACACAAAATTGAAACCTTGATGCTAGAGATAAATGAGTTGAAAAATGTTCTTGCTACATTGGAAAAAGGGAAACAAGTTATGAACACTTGGGTGGATCCTCATGAAGGAAGTTCTCTACACACCTTTGAAAAGAGAAAACCATCTCAATCCAAAACACACATGACTCCTTGGATTTCAAGAAGCTCGTTTTCCTCCTTGTCTAACACACATATGCATAACTCATTTATGAATGCAAACAGGAGGAGAAACCGTGGTAACAAAGTCACTACATGCTTTTATTGTGGAAGATTTGGCCATGATATGTATGATTGCAGAACCATGAGACTTGATGATGAACATTTTGCAAGAATGGTGAATAGGTCATATAGGCCTCCTTTGTCTAACCATCATGGAGCCAAGCTTGCTTGGGTACCAAAAACCCCATAAATATTTGTTTTGAATTTGCAGGTCTGCTTTGGAGCTCAAAAGAACAAATGGTATCTGGATAGTGGATGTTCAAGGCATATGACGGGAAACAAGGAAATGTTTGCAGACCTGCAAGAAAAGGATGGTGGAGTGGTAGCTTTTGGGGGAAAAGATAAAGGAAAAATTGTCAAAGAAGGTAAGATAGGTAAGAACCAAACTCAAATCATTGAAAATGTTTTACTTGTAAAAGGCTTGCATCACAATCTCCTGAGCATCAGTCAACTCTGTGATAAAGGTTGCAATGTGTCTTTTGATTCTACTCACTGCACTGTGGTAGATAGAAACTCTCATGAAATTAAATTCATAGGGTTTAGACACAATAATGTTTATATGATTGATCTAAATGATGTTTCACACAATAATCTGTGTTTGGTTGCTAAAAGATCTGATGATGCATGGCTTTGGCATCGCCGTCTTGGACATGCCAGTTTTAATGTGATGTTGAAGTTGTTCAGAAAAAATCTGGTTGTTGGTTTGCCCAAGTTGAAGCTTGTCGATGAAGGAATCTGTGGGGCATGCAACATGGGCAAACAGACAAGAACATCCTTCAAATGTAAGCGTGATGTAACCACTTCTAGGCCCCTTGAATTGATTCATATCGATCTGTTCAGACCAAGCAGAACACATAGCTTGGGTGGTAAGCTATATGGGTTTGTAATTGTGGATGATTTTTCAAGATACAGCTGGGTGTATTTTCTCTCTCACAAAAGTGATACCTTGATGGAGTTTGAAGTATTTTGTAGGATGGTTCAAAATGAAAAAGGATGTTACATCAAGACCGTGCGGAGTGATCATGGTAAGGAATTTGATAATCATGAGTTCAACAATTTCTGCAGGGCTCAAGGCTATATGCACAACTTCTCCGCACCAAGGACCCCGGAGCAAAATGGGGTAGTTGAGAGGAAGAACATGACACTAGTTGAAATGGCCAGGACTATGCTAAATGAGAACAATTTACCAAGGTATTTCTGGGCTGAAGCCGTGAACACTGCGTGCTACATAATCAACCGAGCCATGGTAAGGCCTTTGTTAAAGAAAACACCTTATGAGCTATATCGAGGTAAGAAACCGAATATTTCTTACTTCAAACCTTTTGGCTCCACTTGTTACATCCATAACAACGGCAAGGTGGACTTGGCTAAGTTTGACCCCAAGAGTGACAAGGGGATATTTCTTGGATACTCTCTTGGCTCAAGAGCCTATCGAGTGTATAACTTGAGAACTCTTGTAGTTGAGGAAAGTCCTCATGTCATAGTTGATGAATCATCATCCAAGAATACTAATGAAAAGTCTATCTTGCAGGAAGGAGAATCAGAAGATGATGATACAGGAAAGTTGTTAGAGAAAGTTAATACATCAGGAAGTGAAGAACAACAAGATGCTGGTGAAAATCAGCAAAATCAGATTGAACTGCAGCTACCAAGGCAATGGACTTTTGCTAAAGACCATCCGCCGGAAGCTGTCATCGGCAATGTGGAAGAAGGAATAAGGACACGTTCCTCATTCAGGGAAGTTGAAAATCTTGATTATATAGCTTTACTTTCGCAATCTGAACCTCACTCTGTAGAAGATGCCTTAAAAGATGATTCATGGATCATGGCTATGCAAGAAGAACTACACCAGTTCCAAAGGAACAAAGTGTGGTTCCTTGTGTCTCGTCCTAGAGACCACTCTGTGATCGGAACCAAATGGATCTTTCGAAACAAAACAAACGATCAAGGGGTGGTAACTAGGAACAAGGCGAGGCTTGTAGCCAAAGGTTATAGCCAGGAGCTAGGAATTGATTTTGATGAGTCATTTGCTCCAGTAGCAAGACTTGAGATAGTGAGGATTCTTTTAGCATTTGCGTGCTACAATAACATTAAATTGTTTCAAATGGACGTTAAAAGTGCATTTTTAAATGGCTATATCCAGGATGACGTGTTTGTGGAGCAACCGCCGGGGTTCAAGGATATGGAGCATCCAGATCATGTATACAAGCTAGACAAAGCTCTTTATGGTCTGAAACAAACACCACGTGCATGGTATGAACGGTTAAGTGAATTCCTCGTTCAAAATAGATTCAAACGAGGTAATGTCGATCAGACTCTTTTTACACAAATGAATGGTAAGGAAATTCTAATCGTTCAAGTGTATGTGGATGATATCATCTTTGGCTCCACAAAGGAATCTCTTAGTGAAAACTTTACAAACCTAATGCAAAGTGAGTTTGAAATAAGTCTTATGGGAATGTTAACTTTCTTCTTGGGATTGCAGGTGACACAGACGACTGATGGTTTATTCATAAACCAAAAGAAATATGCTATGGAGCTGCTCAAGAAATTCAAACTATCTGAAACAAAGCCACAACCAACTCCCATGTCCACATCATTAAAGCTTTGACCATGATGAGAAAGGTAAAGCCGTCAATCAAACCCTTTTCAGAAGCATGATAGGATCTTTGTTGTATCTGACTACCTGCAGGCCCGACATTCAATATGCAGTATGCTTATGTGCTAGATTTCAATCGAATCCTAAAGTATCTCATATGTCGGCCGTGAAGCGCATCTTTAGATATATTGCTGGCACTTGTGAACTTGGTTTATGGTTTCCGCGTAGTTCATGTCTTGAATTGGTTGGTTATTCTGATGCCGATTACGCGGGTTGCAAAATAGACCGGAAGATCACAAGTGGGTACTGCTAGTTCCTTGGAGGTTGCTTGGTCTCATGGGCTTCCAAGAAACAAAACTCTGTGGCATTATCAACCGCCGAGGCCGAATACGTGGCCGTAGGTAGTTGTGTTGCCCAAGTGCTCTCGATACAACAACAGTTGATTGATTTTGGCATCACACTTAAAAACACAGCCATCCTTTGTGATAACACCTCTGCTATAAATCTTTTAAAAAAAACCCCGTGCATCATTCTCGCACTAAGCATATTGAGGTTAGGCACCATTTCCTGCGTGATCATGTCAGTAAAGGTGATGTCGTAATTCAGTTTGTTGATACTAATAACCAAATTGCAGACATTTTCACTAAACCTCTTAATGAAGATAAATTCACTTCTTTTAGGAGAGAATTGGGCATTTGTCGTTTGGAAGGTTAGTGTATGTCTTGCATTTTCTGGTCTCATCTCATGCATTTGCATTTTCTTCACTCATCTAGAAGATATTTGCATTCGTAGTTTCCCTTGGTCATGCATATGCATCCTGTTATTGTGTGTATTATGTGTAAATTGCTTGAATGTGGAATGTCAATACATGGTGTGTGCTTCTTTGTATAAACCTATATAATGCACTCCTTGGCTTTCTATGTCCTCATATTCCTTGTTAAATAAAGCACAACCACATGACGGAACGAGTGACACAAGGTCCGGGAAGGTTGGAATTAGTCATTGGTGTATGTGATTGTTTATGTTTGTGAACTTCCCCAAAATGACAAATCCAAACATTTTATCACATGAATTGCTCATATTCATTCCTAAGTCATTTGGGTATCAAGCCTTGTTCCTTGGAATTCAACTCTTTTCTTATATCACACTGCTGAACACCATTATATAGCAGTCAGGGCGGTGTTGACACCCCTCCCTGCTCTCTTATTTTTTTTGGCGGGCAGAACTTGGCGAAACCGGTATCGACACCGTCCGATCGCGACCTGTTCGCGAACCGGTCCGTGGGGTTCGAACCCCATTCGAACCTGTTCGAACCCCCTCCCACACTTGCCCTAATGCCCCTCCTCAACCCGTGCCGCCCTCCTTTCATTCCCACGCCCTCTTTCTTGCAAGCACCCAGCCCCTTCAAGCCCTAGAACGTGCGGACATCCCTGCGGCACCCGCGAACTCCCCTTGTCGAGCATCCATGGCTGCCCCCTTTCGGCCATCGTCCCCTGGAACGTGGGTGTTTCGTGGAGAATCCGTCTAGCCGAGGTAAGGGATCCTTCGTTGAACAGAGAGATCTATTCCTTGCTCCCTTCATCTCCCTTCGAAGTTGGTTTCAATGGCTCCAAAGAGGCATGCATCCGGCAAGGAAAAGGTTGAAGAAACCCGTAGAAGGAAGGAGGTAAGGGCTAAATCGGATGAACAAAATGCCCTCCAGCAGAAACCCACGCCCGCTCAGTTTAAGATGATGGATCAAAAGGTTCTTTGACCTCGAGCTGTTGATTTTCAAGATCTACATCGAGCTCTTCCAGAACTGTTACCGTTAATAGAAGCTCAGCCAAATTTGGGTACGTTCATGTCTGCTCATCGGAAGATCTATCATTCACTTGTTCTCCAATTTTATGGTAACATGGTTGTTATAAAGAGCAAGTATACCACTGTCGTCAATGGCCAAATTATCACTCTTTCTAGAAAGTTTCTTGCACGTGCTTTTGACTTACCTGATGATGGTGACACATATGAGAATGCCATGCATGCCGAACATGAGGTTTATCAGATAATGATAGGGGAAGAAATGGGAGACAGGTCCATGAGCGGCTTAAATGCTAACCATTTTCCCCCTCTTCAGTGCATTCTCCATCACATGCTTACTACAATTTTACTTCCCAAGGCTGGAGGAAGAGAAAAGGTCACCGATCAGCAAATGTTTCTGTTATATGGTTTGCTGCAAGAAGAGCCAATCAATTTTCCGTCAGTTATTCTTGATCACATCACTAGTTCTACCCAAAATCGCAGTAGAACACTCCCTTATGCCGCCGCCTTAACCGCTGTCTTTCATGCGGCTAACATTTCACTCAAAGATGAGCTGTGTCAAACACTGCGGGAAGCTGACATTTATACGGTTAACTCGGTCTGCAAGAACATGGGTTATGTACGGAATGCTCAAGGCCACCTAGTCCGGACACTCAAAGCCGTGCCAGAAAAGGATCCCGATGATGCTTCTGATGATGAAGAGGCCGAAGCGCAACATGACGAAGGTGGCACTTCTGGAACTCATGCAGCCTCCACGGACTTATCTGGTTTTCGACTCTCGATGGAGACTATGGGTAGTGAGGTGGGTCACCTCAGGGAGACGGTGGATGTTCTTACTCAGGATGTGGCGGAATTGAAGCTTCATCACACCACGTATCTCCAGGAATTTCAGTCTATCAATACCTCCCTTGATGCTCTAAAGACTGCCATGGATGCTTAAACCGCTCAGTTCACTACCATAGTTGATTACATTCGCCGTCCACCTACTCCACCTTCATCCGGATCGGAATGAATCCTGTTATGACATGTTGGCAATGCTACTTGTACCCGGTTCCCCCTTATTTTGTTGATGTCAAAGGGGGAGACATATATATTTCTATGTTGCTACTAATAGGTTGCTTATTATGCTTATTATGTGTGTTTTGCATGCTTGCATGCTTGCTTGTTCGCATGCATTTAGTTTGCTTTCGAGTCCTTGCATCTAGTTTAAGAGTCTTGCTTAGATATTTCATAGCAAGGCATGCTTAGCTGTGGTGTCCAGATATTTTCTGGTTTCCTTATCTTCTTATGAAATGGCTACTTATGGCTGTGAAATTATTTTGATGTTGTTGCCATCTTGCTCAACAAATATGAAAGCTTGTGGTTCAATGCTTGAATGCTCAATCATTTTCCTAACAAGGTCATCTTGGTAACTTGTTGATCCTTTATCACTTCATGCTGTTCTATCTCATTCTTTTGAACAGTAGCACATAGCATTTTTGTCATCATCAAAAGGGGGAGATTGTTGCTCCCAAGATTATGATGTGTGGCTTCAAGAGTTTTGATGATGTCAAATACAATGTGGCTAAATGGCTTGATGTTTTAACTTGATTGTTTCGATGAGTTCATGGTTGTTGAAATGTTCATGATTCATTGTCAGTTTGAGATTAAAAATCCTACATAACTGTGTGTTGAATGGTTGATATCTTTGTCATGTGGATTTGGTATAATCTCAGCACTTGGACTTGTCGATCCATGGCAAACTTGGGAGTAATGCTATACTCCTTGAACCTTTTGACAATGGCTATTGGAAACCCATGGTTTGAGGAAAACAATGCTACTTTGTGTAAGTCTTTCACAAGGTCACATTTCAAAGTGGCTCGGATCAATAAATATATGCACTCAGGTATATGTGCTGACTTGTGCATAAACTCCTCATGGATGGTCAATGGAGTTCATATATATATATATCTTTCCGTCCGACAGGTAAGAACATGGTAAAAGCCACAAGGGTGAGCTTCTTTCATCATTCATAGATTCATGACTTAATGAGAAATGTATGAGTGGATTTGTACTATGAATGCGCATACAAATTTGACTTTCTTGGGGCATTCTTGCAGGTAAGAAGGACTTCTAATACCCAACATAAAATGGCAAAACCCCGGTGAGGTTGTATGTTTAGTTTCTAGTTTATTGGGCGTTTTTGGACTCACTACTGCCTGGTGTCGACACTTGGTGTCGACACCACTTTCTCAATGTTATGCCGTTTGTAAAATTCCTTCACTCAGGAAGTTGGTGTCGACACCTGGTGTCGACACCCACTTGTTTTTGTACTGGCCAGCAGTTTTCTGCTATAGGCCATGTCCTGGTGTCGACACCATCCTCTGGCCAGCAGTTTTTTGCTATAGGCCATGTCTTGGTGTCGACACCTGGTGTCGACACCATCTGTGGGTTGCTTTGGCCGGCCGCTTTCTGCTATGGCCCTGGCCTTGGTGTCGACACCTGGTGTCGACACCATTGTGCAGCCGCGATTTTGGACTTTCACGTCCACGGCCATTTTGTCAAACCACTCCGGTCCTTCAGCCACAAATCACTCCTAGATTAGTGGATCTGGTCCCTAGGGTTTCCCTTGACCGATCTGGAAGCATAAAACCGTCTCATTGGGTCACAAACCCTTATCAAGCAGTGAGATCTGAAATTTGTGTTTGCTTTCTAACCCTTGTGAGTGTAGGTCGCAGGCAGCAGCTCCAAGGCTTCTTCCACATCGTTCTGAGCGTGAATGCGAAGGGAAGAACGAAGTTTCAAGTCCCCAAAAGTTCCTCTGCTGCAAGCTGCATAGAAATCCAAGATACAACAAGTGTCCTTGCAAGAATCGATCATCCTCCTTCAAGAATAGTCTTCATCCTGCAAAAGAGTTCAAGTACCTTCGAAGAAGAGAAAGGGGAAGCTCTAATCACTGCAAATCTTCTCTATTCTAATCTTCTCAAATCCCTGCTGTTTGAGCTTGAATATCTGTTGTAATCTTTGAACTTAAAGAACTGCATTTTTGTGTGTGTGTGCTCGTGATCTTTGATACGAGCGTGTGTGTGTGTGTGGTGGCCAAGATAGGTTGCCGTGTGTGTGTTGGCTGTTGTTACAGCACGTGTGTGGCTCACCTCAGAGTGGAGCATTAATCCTCACGTGTGAGGGGTGGACGTAGGGGACACATTTGTGTACCCGAACCACCTAAAAAATCCTGTGCCTCCTTTGTGGTTTGTTCTTCGTACTTTGTAACGAGTGGGCCTCACGTGTAGCTGAGTGATCTCAATCTCCGTCATAGCATTCATACCTTTATTTACGTGTACTCGCGAGAGAGATCTTGTTCCGGTAAGGTTGAGTGTTTGCTTAATTAGATCTCCTTCAATTTTGTGGTTTTCATTCCTACTAGCATTTCAGTTAGCAATTAATTTTTTATTGGCCAATCAATTCACCCCTCCCCTCTTGATTGCCACCCTTCGGGACACAACAAGCTTCTTCCCCACGGTAGATAGCTATTTACGAGGATACTTTCCTGGGGGACTCAATGTCTCCATTGAGGCTTTCAAAGCTGACTTCCATCTTCAAATCCCTCCCCCTTTTTAGAAGATTCTTCATGTTTATGGTTTGGAGTCAGGGCATTTGTCGCCCAACTCCTGAAACATCCTTTGTGCCTTTGTATATTGCTATCATCAGATGAGTGTCACCCCCACCCTCTGGCTCTTCCGTCATTTCTTTAGTGCCCAACACTGCCTGGGTTCCGATGTCCTAGCCTATTATTTTCGGACTCGGAGTAAGAGAACCTTCCTGCAAATCTCTCCCGTAGTCTCGAACGTCAAGCGCTAGCAGTAGCGCTCCATGATCTTGGCGAAGGTCGGTGGCACCGGACTCGCCAGTGATTGGGGCTTCACCGGACTCAGCCAAGTCCGCCTGACCGACAAGTCACCACCGTCGACTAAGGACGAGGCACTTGCCATCAAGGCGATGCACTATACTCCCATGCTGGACATGAACCTGAAGCTGACTCTTACACTCTCAGGTCACTGGGGTTGAACCCCCCACTGCCCCACGGTAAGACCTTGTGCTATAGGTGTTGTTTGCTTCGAACTGGCGTCTAACCTTCTTCACTGTTGTTCACAGGTGTTTCTGAGCCCTCTCCGAGTGCTTAGAGAGTGGAGCTCGAGTTGGAGTTCGAGACAATCATGCTGCGATCATTCGTTCCATGCCCACGCGACCATGTTTCCTCACTCGTAGCCACTGAAGCCGAGGTCACCGCTCTCCTCGTCGTCCCGCTAATAGCTGGGATTGCTTCGACGTCCTTGTCATACCCCCCTGCAAGTGGAAGCAGGAGAGGGGGTGTCGCACCCCCGGACGTCGCTACTGTCACCTTCGGCGCCCACCACAATCATTAGCTTGGGGATAGAGGCGTCGGAGGTCACTCTAGGTGTTGGCGTCAATTCTCTGAGAGTCTCCCATGGTATAACGAGTGAGTCTTCTACAATGACGGGGGGCAAACGTAAGGCTGTGGACCTGGAGACAGTGGTTTTTTTTAGTATATGTTTAGTGAGATTTTGAAGTCAAAGCAAAATTTATTCGAAAGGAAAATGAGATTGAGTTTTACTTGAAAATCGAGGTTACATCTTTCTTGGCTGATTATTCACCATTATACACTTGAATTAATGGTCTATGGTAGTGCAGAGGTGGGAAAGTGGTTTTTATTCCTCGTACTACACTTTAAGATTTATTTGTTGGGGAAGGACATCCAGCCACCCATGGAAGTCTACAAACACAAGAAAGACGACGTCAGAAGGAGCACTGGGCATTATCCCAGAGGACAACCCTCTGATGCTTAAGTCATGATCACGTTGAGACATAAAATAGTAGGAGGCAGAGAGAGAGAGAGAGAGAGAGAGAGAGCGATAGTAGAGCGAACAAGCCTAGGAGTAGGAGCCGGGTTCCTAGAGGTGCTCATCGCGCCTGGCGAGTGCTCGTTGAGCTCAGGTCATGCTCGGAGAGTCGCGGGGATGTGATGGGACGATGGAGCTAGCTTCCCTCCACGAACTTTTGCTTTTGCCTTCCAGTCTCTCTCCTTTTCTCTACGTGT
Organism: Amorphophallus konjac; assembly: GCA_022559845.1. Classification (NCBI taxonomy): domain Eukaryota; kingdom Viridiplantae; phylum Streptophyta; class Magnoliopsida; order Alismatales; family Araceae; genus Amorphophallus; species Amorphophallus konjac. The sequence goes on along the minus strand of CM040122.1, from coordinate 481,863,064 downwards.
GTATGGGTGTCCTTCTTTTGTGTCTCCTTCTTCTTATTAGGCCTGTCAACGGATACGGATATTATCCGGATCCGCTTCGATTCGTATTCATTTTTTCAAATACGGATAATATCCGAATTCGAATCGGAGCGGATACGGATATTATAATATTCGCTTCGAAAAATATCCGTTCGAAATATTATATATCATATAATACATATTTTTAAATAATGTATTATAAAATAAATGATATTATAGAGAAATTTAGATATTTTATAGTTGTATTTTAATTTAAAATTTATTTTATATATTTTTGACATTTTATAATTATATTTTATATACTTTTATATTTTATAATTATAATTATATACTTTTAAATTTGAATCGGATAATTTGGATTTTAAAACGGAGCGGATACGGATAGTGAGATATTCGCTTCGTATCTGAGTCAAATCGGAGCGGATCAAAATCGGATAATTCGAATCGGAAAACGGAGTGGATACGGATAGTCATATATTCGCTTCGTATCCGCTCCGTTGACAGGCCTACTTCTTATGTCTGTGTAGGGGTGAGCATTATTCGGGTTCAACCCGAAAACCAAACCGAACCGAACGATTTGGTTCGGTTTGGTTTGGGTTGAAATTTAAAAAATTTTGGTTTGGGTTCAAACCGAACCCTATTAAAAAATTTGGTTTGGTTTGGTTTTGAAGGTCAAGAAACCGAATAAAACCAAACCGAACCGAATAACCCGAATTTAAGAATATTTTTATCAAATTAATATAAATGTATATGTAACTATAAATCCGAATTTAAAAAGTCCAATTCCCGTCATTCTAATGGAGTTTCTGACTTTATGAAATATGTTTCAAATCACCTTCTATTTTACTGTAACTGAAGTTTTTAATTTTTTATATGAAAATATTATGGAGCTTGTTCTTACAAGTTACAACTTTGTATGTTATTTTTTTAATATTTATTTTATTTGGTAGAAATTCTTTTATCCTACCTTTCTCTAACGTTGTTTGCATCCAATCTAATTTATAAAATGGGAGATGAATATGGTTCAAATCGAACCAAATCGAACCAAACTGAATTAATTCGGTTTGGTTTGATTTGGTTTCAAATTAGTTTGGTTTGGTTTGGTTCGGGTTGAAGTCTTAATTCGGTTCGGTTTGGTTTGAGAAAAATTCTCTTCAAACCAAACCAAACCAAACCGTGCTCACCCCTATGTCTGTGTGTATATGTCTCCCCTTGTCGTCTGTCCGGAGGCCTATTTATATAGGTCGCCCTGGGGATGGAGATCCATTTTCTAACGGGGAAAGATGTAAATCGTGAGGTAACGCCTCCTTAATCGTGGGTGGAGTTTTACATTGCATTCCTTCGTAATTGGGAAGTGCGGTCTCGGTGTGACCTCATCCCTATCAGAGAAGATGCCTATAATGGTGGAAGCAACTTTCGGCCGCTGGAGAGTCGTCCGACGCCCAGGATGCCCGCGTCCATGCCTCCTATGGACTGGCAAATCCTTTATATAGTCTTATTGGGCCGTTGGATTTTGGATCGTAGGCTATCGGGCGGCCTGCATTAATCCCAATCGGACCGGGCTGAAGAGGGCCCGATGCTGGTGGGCCACGATAGGCCTGGTAGTTTTTACCCTCTTCAGGTAGTGTTTGAAGAGTATTTTTCAATTTTGGTTATAGCTTTATTAGTTTACTAAATTAGTTTCACGAGTTCTCATCTTTGAAGGGAATTACTAGACATACTCTTTTGAGATGCAACATTGTGGGTCTCCTTTCAATAAAGGTTATAGTTGCTTCTGGTTTCCCTTTTGCCCCTACATGCATCCCTTTTTGTAACGACCCAAGATCCAGATATCGGATCAAACCCGATATGAAATATAAAATAAATATATGAATTAAAGTGCTGAAATTAAAATTTACATTTAAAAATAGATTTACATATTTTTATACAATTTTCAGTCCAGATATACACAAGTCCTAAAGGTACAGTGCAACAAAAGAAAAGTACACAGCCTCTGGGGCATACCCCGGCTAACAGAAGCTGACAACGCTAGGACCTCAAACGCTGCTCAAGGCCTCCGAACGACGAGGAGGCACGCCGACCTGAAAAGGAAAGGGGTGAGTCTCATCTCATTGGCTCAGTAGGGGTCCTGCGGATCCCCACCACAACAAAATAAAATAAACAGAGCAGTAGATAATAAAATATAAAGATATTAAAGCATGTAAAGCAGTAAGAACCACACAGCACACAAGGAAACCCTCTAAACCACTAATTGCCAAAAACCTGCGCACCGTCGGGACACCTCGAATATCGGACACAACTCACACCGAAGCGGATTCTCGAACCAAGGTCACAAAAAGCTAGACCACGATGACCTATCTCGGAACACCTCTCCTAGGACACACACACGCTAGGATCTAGGCTACAAGGTAGACCCTCGACCGGTCAACCAAGACACACGGCTACATAGTCGGACAAGGCTCACGAAGACAACGAGGAACCACACCTCTATCACGAGTAACCAGGACACCGAGCCGCCAAAACACTGAAACTCATGAAAAGAAAACCTGAGTCGAAACCTCTCAGGTGACAGGAGCACTAGCCACTAGAAGTAAGGCCGAAAGTTTCCACTGACGTCTTAGTCCATGCCTCAGGTGTCTCCCTACTCGCCCTAGGCAGAAACTGAGACACACTAACCAGGGAATCACAGAACAAGGACTAGCTGGAGTCGCACTCGTCAGCGCGTGTCCAACACCCCCAACCACGTGTGCACACACAGACCATGCGCTCTACGTCAGATCCTCTAGTTAGTTTTCCCCCCTAACCCAGACTCAGGCCGCAAAGACGAGGGGCCCTACGGTAACCAGCCTAAAAATCGTCACATCGAAAAAGCTCTCCACCACTCTCAAGTGGGTCTGCACACGCGTGCGCAGGAAAGCTACGACTAGTGGGAAAGGTCACCAAAAGGTGAGAACTCGCTAAAGAAGCGGAAAGCCACCGGAACACCACCAGTCCATACGTAACTCACCGTACACGTGTAACACGACACGAGGCGGCTATGGATATGACATAAAACCCTAGAACCTCTGACTGGGTGGCTACTCTGTGGACAGTCGGCGAAATCGGCACAGACGAGAACCATCACACGCGGAAATGTGGAAAAGCTGACTCTCGGGCTGACAGGGTCTGGGCGGCCAACTCCCTGGCCGTCCACAGTTCTGGGCGGCCACACAGGTGGCCGCCACCCTACAGCCTGGGCGGCCAACTCCCTAGCCGCCCAGCAGCCTGGGCAGCCAAAGAGCTGGCCGCCCAATAGCCTAGGCAGCCCAACCAATGGCCGCCCAGTGCCCAGCTTGGCTTGGGGGACCACCACCCTGGCCGCTTAGAGGTGCATGGGCCTGGCCGGCCACCACCCTGGCCGCCCAGCACCCCTGGGCGGCCAGAACCCTGGCCGCCCAACTGGGCTATTCCTAGTAGCACGGTCCCCTCCGGGAACCACCCTGGAGGCTCATTCCCAAGCTTAATAGGCCCACATTGGGCTCGAAAACTCCCGGGATGCATAGGGAATCACCCCCCGACCGCATTGGGATGCACAAAACTCGATTTTAGCATATCAATCCGATCACACGCCCGTAAACATGGAATTTCCCCCAAAAGCGATAAACCCCGCTCTCTTGCTCAAAACTCGATCGCATGCGAGGGAAAACACGGGGAGAGTAGTGTGGGTCTGTCCCCCTACCTCTCATGGAGAAAACTGCCGTGACCGCACGGTTTGAACCCCATTCACGCGAGCACGCTGTGTGCCCCACCGCCTCTGGCTCCGTCACGATCGTCCCAGCCGCTCGCTCGCCGCGCCGTCCCCCAGTCTTACCCACCGCCGCCGTCCGTCGGTCGTCGTAGAGGTGGTGGAAGAGAAGGGGGAGAAACGGGAGGGAGAGAGAGTGAGACGCGAGAGTAAGGGAGAGAACGGAGGGGGTGGGGGGTTTAATAGGTTTTAAATTTTTATTTATTTATTTATTTTTTAAAATTCACATTAACTCCGAAAATTCCCCAAAAAATAAAACTTGATGCCGAAAAATTCTAGAAAAAAGTAAGGCGGCTCAACTCATTGCCACAGACCTGAAATAACTCACAAAAGCACTATCTGAGGGTTTGAAAATCTAAAATAAAAGTCTAAAACTCGTTCGGACATGATCTGCGACCCACAGACAATGATCTGAAAAATCCGGGACGTTACACTTTTACTCTTGACAAAAAGGGAGGGAAAGTTATGCATGCACATAACTTGAAACTTGTGATACTTGCAATACATGAAAATTTGTAATCGACTTTGTGGGTTTTCTATGCTTGATTTGCCAAGGATTTTGTCATCATTAAAAAAGAGAAAATTGTTGTGATCCTTCCTTGTTTTGACGATAACATAGTCCATTCATATTGGATTAACTAAGTTTCCAAGTGTACGTGCAGAGAATATGTCATTCTCGAAAAATTATCTCAAGTGTTAAAATGGCTAAAAGTCGATCTTTGATGGAGAATTTAATTGGGTTTTGAATTGATTTTAGAGATAAGTGTTTGAGGTAAAGTGTTGTGTTTATTCATCTCTTCATAATGAGCCTAAGAACGTAAATTTTAAAAGAGTATATTAGAAGTTATGGTGTCTCTAAGTGGATAGATTTTAGAAATGCAGAACAAGTCAGTCTGGAAAAATTGACTAAGTGTTAATATGACTGAAAGCCAATCTTTGGTGAAAAATTTAATTGTGCTCTAGTGGTGTCTTAATATGAGGGCCGGTGGTAATGTGTTGTGGATAACTTGGGTCTTCGCAACGAGCCCAAGATCATATTTTTTGGATGAGTGTGATGGAAGATATGACTATTCAACGTTGGCGTGTTTAGACAGGCGAGGTTCTCTAACAATATCGACACATATCTGTCAAATTTCCTGCAAACAGAACTCTTGCAAGAAGATTCCAACCAGGGTGTCGACACCTTTCATTATAGAAAGTAGAAGCAGTTTCATTGAACATGATGCTACAGCTACCCCTCTAAGCCTCCTCCCCTCTCCTCCTATGGCGACGTGCTTATAAAGAATCATTCGCTTCTCCTCTGAATCATGTGCCCTATGAATTGGATTAGGTGGGGGTTCAAATCACTGAATATTGTAGGCACCGGAAAGGTGGCGGCGACGCATGCGTGGGCGAGCCTCTTCCCGAACTATGCTGCTGCCTACAGTGCACGTATTAGAAAGAAAAAAATAGAGTGATTGCCAGAGACTTATACCTGAGCCTCACAGGGGTGATGATCGTGAATGCCTTAGGAATGGGAGGGGGATGTGGGTTCTTCCTGTCTTCGCTCTCGGCTTGCCAAGAACGAGGAGCTCTGCGAGTCGATGACGAAGTTCCTGCAAATTAACCAACAAATAGAGAATAGACTATTAGACTATAGAAATGCAATATATTCTCGGAGAAGTAAAGAGAACATGCAAATGGGGTCTATCGTACCAGGAAGGGGGGCGGGAAGGGGGATGATCAAGACTTTCGACCATCCGCCTTCCCTATGTTTTAGGAGAAAACCTCTTTGAAATAGGGAGCTAGGAAGATCTAGTATGCATGTAATGCGGTAAAATAAACTGAAATATAGCAAGACGGGGAACAAGGGAAGAAGGACGGGATTTGCCCGTCGACCAACAGAGGGCGGCCAAACAGGTGGTCGCTCAGAGGTGGTGGGCGGCCATGTCGATGGCCACCCCCTAGAACCAGGACTCTCTCGTCGCGGAGCTCTTCGCCTTCAAGTTATGCTTCTTGGGAAAGGTAGGGAAGGTTATCTCGTCCTCACAGCTCTCTCTCTAGGCTCACCGAACTGACAGAACCTCTCCCCCAAAAAATGTCCAACCCCCCCCCCCCATGCAAGTTTCGGAACCAATTTTGTATGTGAGGGGGGGGGGGATTTCCCTCCAAAACCCTTCTAAGATGGATTACGTGTAAGCTTTTGACCCCATTCGGAGGTGATAACACGTAAGACTTCGTGCGGCTCGACCTCCCGAGTGGGAGTGGTTGTGGAGGACGTGCCCGGAGTGGGCGGATCATGGAGTTGACGGACAGTTACCAGGAGGCGGCCAGGTCGATGGCCGTTCAAAGGAGGCTAGGCAGCCAAGGGTGTGGCCATCTTGAGAACTGGGCGGACAGGAGTATGGCCGCCTTGGGATGTGGGCGGCCAGCTCTCTGGCCGTCTTGGAATGGCTGGGCGGCCAGGTGTCTGGCCACCTTGGGGTTCTGGGCGGCCAGCACCCTGGCCGCCTAGGGATCAGTGCAAGGAAGGTATATAGTACCTCAAAAAATTCACCTCGGGGGCTCACGCCCCCGAACCCCCGATCTTACGGGCAGGGGGGGCGCTACCCCCTGCCAACTTATCGCAAAGTTGGATCCACGAAAGGAGGGTGGAGCCTACCTAGACAAGGATGAGACCCCACACTCCCAATCAACCAAGAGAAAAGTGTCACACTTCTAGGATGGCTAGATAAGATCCGCAGGATGTCTAAAATTAAGCATCTACAAATATGACCCAATCTAACTACCTCTTGCACCCACGGCCATTGTCGCCTTGTTGTTGCTTGCCACAATTGTGGAGGAGGTTCCGTGGTTTTGTGGTCTCCCATCACCTGTTAGGGTTGTCGGATCTAGATCCAACTTTTTCCTTCTCTGGTCTCCTTCCATAGTTAATGAGGGTTTTATGAGAACTAGAGTTGGAGGATGAGAGGGAGATGAGCCACATTACATTAACTATGGGTATTATGGTCTTTTTCATATGTCTAGTTAAAGTTATCCACGGTTAAATTGAACGATGGTAACGAAGAGTTATACTGATGGTATTTTTGTCGTATGTCGTTGCAAGTAACGATGCGGGTGATAATATGTTTTTAAGAATGATATTTTTGTCATTTCTATTATGTCAATAATTTATATTAAAAAATAATTTTTAGGTAAAGAGGGTGCAGATAAAATCAATCTAAAATATTACAATATTTACATATGGCGAAGATTTGATGGAGTGTCCATCAGGGTTTGCCGACCCGTCCGACCCGGTCGACCCGGTCTCTGCGCGGGACGGGTCGGGTCGGGCGGGTCGCACAGTGACCCGGTCCGTCCCGTTGGCTCTCCCACCTCCGATGTCCCCCGTCCCCTCCTGCTGCGGCCCTCCGGCGTCTCTCCCACCTCCGGCGCCCCCCCTCCTGCTGCGGCCCCCCACCGCCCCCCTCCTGCTGCCGCCCTCCGGCGCCCCCCGCCCCCTCCTGCTGCGGCCCTCCGGCGTCTCTCCCACCTCCGACGGCCACCACCGCCCCCCCACCTCTCCCACCTCCCCTGCTGCGGCCCCCCCACCGCCCCCCCTCCTGCTGCAGCCCTCGGCGCCCCCCCGCCCCCTCCTGCTGCGGCCCTCCGGCGTCTCTCCACCTCCGACGGCCACCACCGCCCCCCCCCACCTCTCCCACCTCCCCCTCCCTCTCTGCTGCGGCCCCCCACCGCCCCCCTTCTCCCACCTCCGGCGGCCACCACGCCCCCAACCTCCGGCGGCCCCACCACCGAGATCGCCCCCCCCGCCCCCACCACCCCCTCCCTCTCCCACCTCCTGCGGCCCCCCACCACCCCCTCTCCCACCTCCGGCGCCCCGCTCCCCCTCCTGCCGGCCCGTCGACCGCCCCGACCCGCTCGTACCGAGCCGGGTCCCCCCTCGCACCGCACCGGTACGTGGCGAGACGCACGGGACAGAGCGGTTCGGTGCGTCCCGTCCACGACCCACGGCCCGTGCGACCCGGCGCCCGCCTGGGTCGGGTCGTGCGGGTCGGGACGGCAAACCCTGGTGTCCATGAGCTACTTCGGCCCCCTCGTGATGAAGAGTTGGTGGGGGAGGGGGCAGTTGAGGCTCGCGACTCGTGATTCTTTGGGCAACAAATCTCGGGACCTGAGGAGATGAGAGGGCCGTCCATGGAATAGGCCAACACAATTTCACTCCAGTAAGTCAGTAACTTTCACTTCGCAGAGGCATCCTCTTGCGGCCGTTGCCGCTTCCATCTCTACTTTTATAATTTTATTACGGTTTTACCTTTACCTGTGCGGTCTCTCCCCCCCCCCCCAGTATTATCTGTCTATCACGTGCTCCAAACTATTTGTATATGTATATCTCTATAGTCTATATTATTAGTGCACTGCTATTTCTCAACGATGCTGCAGCGGCATTCAAACCCGGGTGTTTTGATTTTGAAGTTTGAACAAACCGGGAGACCTGATTCCCGTGTGGACTGGAGACGGGAGGGGGGGGGGGGGAGGAGCTGTCTTGGCCTGGAGGATGGCAGGTCTTCTTGTTCCGAATACACTAACTGCGACATGTGCTCTCCCTTGTTTGAGTGTGCGTTAAAAGTGGGGGGGGGGGGGGGGGCGTTTCTCTATTTTGAAAGGGACAAGAAAAACAAAGCAGGAGGAGGAAATCGAACAGAGCAGGGAAATAGGAGAGGAACCAATTTTATTAATGCAAGATTAGGAGTTGGGCCATCTGAAATATCAATCCCTGTCTTATGAGCCGTACTCTCTAGTTACAATAATACCACCCGCGGAGTCATCACTCGCTACTTTTAACCAACACAAACATGTCGGGAAAACCTGGAACCTGGGTTTGGGGGGAGGAGGAGGTACGTTGCCATACCATTACCACTTCCCTCTCCAAAACTCCGCCACCGTCTCTTCCTCGTCCCAGCGGTTTTCCACAGAGGATACGGGACGGACGCACGCGAACTCCAAAAAAAAACTAAACTCGGCCTTTTTTTAGGGTTTGAACTGTTCCTAAAGATTGGCTCCAACGGTCGGTCGGTCGGTCACGGTTCGTGACATATTATATAACACACCCACCCCGCAAACAATCCGATCATCCACCACCGAGCCCGCCCTTCCTACTCCTCCCCTACTCGTTAGGTTGTATTTGAAAATAAATGCGGTTAAACTATAATAAGGATTATTGTCAGAATTCTTTAACGCAGAATTGGGCCGGTTTATAAAAAAATTTCTCTCATTTTTGTCTCCTTATTATCTCTCTTTACATTTTCAAAATCCTTGCTTCTTCTTCATTTTTTTTTAAAAAATGAAAATTTGACGAGACAAAGCGCGCTTTGAAAAATGAGATTGATAGATTATTGAGAGAGATTATAACGATGGGAATCCCTCCAAAAAAGTCCGTAAGTCCAACCAACCACGTTTCGAAGGGCGCACTTTTGTTGTTCCATCCCCTTTTGCAATCCCCTTCTCAACCTTTTTTTTTTTCTTCTCTCTTCTCGAGAAGGCGGACTGCGTGGTTTTTGCTTTTCTCTGACGACGACGACGGGTACCAGCGAGGTCATGGATTGAGGAGAGCTTAACAAAAAGGACAGGTAAGGCGGCTGGAAACCGGCCGGAGGAGGCTTGCTTGTAGAGACCGCGTGCCACTTTCTCAACCCTCTTTCCTCTCTCTCTCTCTCTCTCTCTCTCTCTCTCTTTTGGTTTGGGGGGTGGTGGGGTGTTTGCCACTTTGCCTTCCCCTTAAAAATTTCTTGCCTCTCCACTCTCTCTCTCTCTCGACGTTCTGCTCCCTCTCTAAACGGCATCCTTCAAACTGTGGCACAATCTGTTCTATTAATTAGGACAACTAGTAAGTCCTCCAATTTTTGCTACATACATATATATATATATATCCATAAGCACTCTATAATATTAGGGGCAGATCCTAATTAAGTTCTCGAGACAAAAGCATCTAAAAGTTAGTATTTATCAGATAAATCTCTAATTCTGATATATATATAAGAAATAAATAAGAACACTCACACTTTGACACAACCATATCCTCTGATATAAGTGACAGCAAATCAAGTGGAAGTAGAGAAACAATTTCAAGGAGGGAGGGGCCGGGGGTGGCAAGATCCCACACACGACACGATGGCAAGAGGCATCAAATTAAAATGGGTCAGTGACCATCTCACAAGGCCTCCCGTGGAAACGTAATCAGATCTCCTATATATATATATATATATATATATATATATATATATGGTGAGATTGGGCATAACTCAGCACAGCTCTTATATATTTTTGAGTTCTATTGCAAACAAACATTGTAATTACTCGTACTCTCTTCTTTAACAACACTAGCTAAAATTTTAATTTCTTGTTAATCATTAGATACACAAATGTTAACTCTTCTATAGGGGCTTCGCCGGGACACATGACTCGTGTGGGGCCGGGGGGGAGAGAGGGGGGCGAACGAGCAATTCATGGCGTATTATTACGGGGGTGCCACTTTGGTGAAGATATATGCTCCTTTACTCGCGACAGATGGCACCCTCGCAGTGCTGACGTGGCATCGCCCATCAGCCCCCAACCTCATTCCTTCTCGAGCCAATCTAATCTAACATGTCTCCTCCGGTCTTGTCTTCTCCTCCCTGGCCCCTCCCTCGCTCTTGGATCAATCTCTCCTATATATATATCTAGCATCCCTCCCCCCCCCCCCCCCCCCCCGCGGTGCGGTTGCGACGATCCATCCATCACTCACAGATGCGCAGCAAAATATCTTTGACCATAGATTCCATTACAACGTCACTACTAAATACTCCTCCCATGCGAAGGAGTCTTCATCAGACCGTTCAAACCTATGTAGGAGGTTACGGCTTTATATTTATATATATATATTCTACATTTAGTTGTTCTAAGTTAGTAACTTAAAAAAGTTTGTCTAGTTCATGGTATTTAGAATCATATAGGTCTTTATAGGTTGTAAATAATTTATGGTCGAAAGTCATATTAATATGGGTAAGTTTTACAGTTCCTTCTTCGTCATCTTCTGATTCATATCGACTTGTAGTCGTGCGGTATTTACCGAATCTCATGCTGCTTCTTCCCGTAGAGTCTGTATAGATATTACTTCTATATGTGGAGAGTTTCTAAGGCTTCCCGTGTGTCTTTTTAAGTTAAACTAGTTCCCAAGTAATCCCTTTTCCAATGATTAATTTCTGTGCTACCATCATTTGCCCAAAAATACTTTGGAAGTTATCTATTAATTCTTTTGTTTCTACGGTGAATTTGACATGATCATCATTGTGTCTTCTTCCTATAAAACGCACTAAAATTGCTAAATCTTTGCCCTCAATAATCATGTTAAAATTTTACGTATTTATGGGTCCTTTTAGATGATGGACAAGTTCTCTACTAATCATGGTATAATTTGGAATTGATCCAATAGCAACATATCTAGGATTTAGATTTGTTCCTGTCATTACTAATTGATCTTGTCCATGAGTTATAAACCTGTCATCATAAATATAGGTACGTACTAAAGCTCCTATTTCTTGTATTGTTAAGGAAATTATTCAGATCGCTATTACTCCTATATGTATATATTTAAATTCATGTTATCGTTCCTTAAATTTTGGTCATACCACACGGAAAATTAATAATATTGTCTGGACAACTAATTGTATGATGTGAGATTTCTTTGCAGAGACTAGAGGTTAATTAGAACCAAGAGGTGTGTCAGTTATAGGGATGTATTTCTTTCTTCATCTTTTTAGTAGCCATATTGTTGCGTATCTATAGAGTTTTAAAAAATTTTCTTCTATCGTAATTATGTTTTGTCGTTTAAAGAGTGATAACGACATTACTTTATTTTTGGTAGATGACGTAATGGTTTGTGGGTGCCTATCTGGTCTAGTTTAGTCTTAAGGAGGTTTTTCTAATCTTTAAGGTCTCAAATGGCTTTGAAAGATTTTCTATATCTTCACTAAGATGCACCTCTTGTTGGAGTTTTTGTAGTCGATCTAATTTTCTACGAAGGCTCGAGTGTAATTATATAAGGAAATGTAATTGTTTGCTCCGTGTGATTTTATTATTATCGGTTGTTAAAAGGTGGTTCACTAAGTCTAATAGTAGGGACACTAAGATCACGTTTGATTCGAGGATAAAATTTAAGGAGAATAGGCGTAAGTCATTCTAGGTTAATTTATCCATATCCCTATTCTCGTGGTCGTTTGGTTCGCGAGAAATAAGTACGGTGATATCTCTATTATTCTTTTGATAAAAATAAAAGATACGAATGAGAATAAGAGTTGAAAAAGGACTAAATTGCCCTTCTTATCTCGGGTTAAAGGGTATGATGTTATTTTACATTTGGTTGAGAATAAAAGATATTTATTTTAAAAATAATTATTAATAATAATTTTAATTAACACTCTTGTACTCTTTAATTAAATGTGTTAATAATGATGATTATAAATAACCAATATAATATTTAATATAATTCATCAAAAGATATTTTAACTAATATTTAATGATATAATATTATTGTATATTTATTATTTATCATCTTTCTATTCAAACACGACTAATATTAATTCAATTGATATTTAATTAATTATTATACTAATGATATTTTTGGACCTAATTATAATGATAATATTTATTTGAATTGAATAAGATAATTATTTTCTTTCTTCAACATACTAGGAGTACTTAACTATAATTTAACAATTATGATTCATGTACTATATTTTTATCACATTGGAATTGACAATAATATGATGATAACTACATAACATTAATATTATTACTTGTAATTTTTAAAAATTATCTTTAAAATTTATATGTTGGACTTATTTTATAGGTGCACTTTTTCATAATTTTTCCTGATATCATGTTAATATATATTTTTCCTTTCATAAGTGATCTAACCATTAATCATGATAATAAGTCAAATTTGAAAACGTGAAGTATTTAAATGCACATCTCCTTTTTAGTTTCTTACTTCATATCCATATGAACTTCTTTTCCTTTGATATCATGGCATAATGTTCTGAAGAAAAAAAAAACTATCAACAATTGAAACACACACACGAAGAATCTTCAATTTGACAATCATTGATTGAATGAACATGATGAAATATGATTTATCATATTTAAGAAAAATTTATAAAAATTTGAGAAATATTTACTCAAACATACAACCATTTGTCCAATCAATTCTTCTTACATAATTTCAAATTATCAAATTTTGACAATAAAGAGTCACGTAGTTGAACAGTCAACTCGACTGTAAATTTCTCTTTCTCGATTGCTCGTCTTAAATCTTTCACCAGTTCACATTCTTCAATCTCTCCTTCTACTGTAGATATGTTGGACATTTCTATTATCCACTCGTTCGAACTCTTTTCCTGAAAGATGTGTACGATATAATCACAAATTATAACAATGAGTGCAAAGTATATGAACTTGATAAGAGTAAGGAGATGAGGCTCAGAGATAATATAATCACATGGATCATGTTGCATCACATTAGTTGGGGGTTGCCGTTAGGCCATCCAACCCATCATCATTGCCTCAAACATACTTGATAGTACCAACGATAATTTGACATTGGGAAATAGTATAATACCAACATTGAAGAATGAGAGCACTGAATAATGGGAAGGAGTATAATACTTGATAGGACACGTAGACATAGACCTACACACAGACACACATACATACGGAGATAGACAGCCACACACGGAGAAACGCTCAGACTCACCAGGGAGGTAGAGATCAGAAGGAGATAACTTCCGAGCACGTCTCAGGCCTTGCGAGTACTCTTCGAGCACTCGCGAGACACGACGAGCACCTCCAGGAATCCCACTGTGGCTCCAGGCTTGGCCGTTCTACCCTTATACTATCATTTTCTCTTTATCTCCTATTGATCCTCACTCAACACGGTCCTTACTTAAGTATCGAAGGGTTGTCCCCTGGGATAAGACCCAGGGCTTCTTCTAACACGTACATTATTTCTGATGTTTGCAGGCTTCCATGGATGGATAGTAGTTCTTCCCAAACTAAACAAATCTTAAAAGTGTCAAACGATACTTGGGAGACCATTTTTCCAACTCTACAATTTTTATATTAATTTATTTTCTAAAAATAGATATATTTAAGTAGAAATATTTTTTAGAATCTTAATTTTAGAAATAATAGAAATAGACTTTTATGCTTTATTATTTGAAAATAAAAATAAAAATTAAAATTTAAACAGAAATATATATATATATATTCATAATTTTAATTTCTGAAAATAGAAATAACTATCTGAACATACATAATTTTATTTTTTAAAACTGAAATAACTATTTAAGCATAAATAGTTTCAGAATAAAACTAAAGATAAGATGTAAGATAAATAATCTTGAAACGTGTCTAGCTGATTAGACGCAAAATGGGAAATAGTGACTTCCCCCGTAGGCGCTAATTATCTTCGAACGCGTCGTGAAACATGGACATGTTACTAAAGTTCGCTTACCAATGTTGTGAAATCCGTCGTCGCAATCGGACGTATGTCGACGGATGAAATCGTGAATCAACGCTTTAAAATGCGTCGAGTTACTACAACGCATTTAAGTTTTATTATTATTATTATTTATTTAAAGAGTGTCGTTTGAAACACGTCGACTCAAGAAGATGCATTTCAAAGTAAAACGCATCCTTTTGTAAGACCACGTTTTAGAATAGTGTCGTGTTACACAGACATTAATTTAAAATTACATCTTGTTAGTTAGATGTAAATTAATTTTTTTTTAATTTTATTTTCAACAATATAATAAAAAGTAGAACCCTTAGATTGTTAATTTTGTACTACTGAAAATAAAATAACAACAACAGACAACTAGAAATATAATAGAGTTAGAAGCAAAGTTTGTTCGGTCGAAACGAGTAATCGTAAGAATTAAGAATTCTATTACCACCAGATGTGCGTTTCTCGCGACAACGATTTTTAATACGATGACTCTCGGATAAACGAATCCCTATCTCTCGTCAACACGTCCTTAAATAGAGTTTTTTGATTCTAGATCTTGATCACATGAAGTCAGTAGAAGAAAAAGAAAATGGAAGAGAGAAGAGCGCAGAGCCGATAAGAGAAGCGAATGTATTGTGTATTGTGTTGTGAAATGGTCACTTACGTTACGATGATCTATTTATAGTGTTGAAAAAGGCAATCAAAACAAAGCAGTGACATTCGATGGGAAGTCGCGTCTGCAATGGACGTCTCACTAAATTTTCTAACCAACATATTCATCCGTTCAAGGGAGTGAATCGTGCACGATTTTAAATGGTAATATCCTAAGGGAGAAAATTTTAAGTCACGGTAAATACAGTGCCATAATACAATGATAACTGTAACATGAAATAGTCTCTAGGCTGGACGGTGGGTGGGATCACCCTCTCCTGGGGAGTCGCCTCAGCGGCAGGGGGCAGGGCAGCCATGCACGAGGTGACCCGCTAGGCAAGCGGGAGATCGGAGGGGGGCGCCCGCCACTGGCATGGTTGGGCTAGCATAAGATGACATAGGAGTCAAAGAGTCCGAGGGCGACGGAGAGGTAGTCGAGGAAGTGAGGGAAGGGGGAGGGGTCGAGGGTTAGGGCCCATATAGTTGGAGGGGAGGCGGGGGTGGGGGAAGTCGAGCTCGTGGAGGAAGAGCTTGTAACAGTAGGGGCAGAAGATGTTGTGGTCCGGGGAGGCGATGATCCTGACGGCGCGGAGGTACCGCTGACACCAGAAGAGGTGGCAGACCCGCCTTGGCCAGCGGCGGAGGGAGCAGGTCTTGGACATCGCTCTCCCACCGGATCTCCCTCCCCCTCTCCCTGGAACTCTCTTCCCCACCACTCCCCCTTCCACCTGCAACTCTGTTCTCCTAACCCTAGCCACCTTCTTCCTCTCCCAGTATTTAGAGGAGGATGGGGTTGATAGGCAGATGACTCTCATTCTTTTAACCAGGGATCCTATTATTTTTTTCAAGTTAAATTAAAATTAATTGGGGTTAGATTAATCCCTAATAACAGAGGGATTAGGATGATGATTTTTTTACACTATTTTGATAAAATTAAATATATCTAAACTATTATATTCTTAAACATGATATTTTTGACGATGATGTTTTTATATTATTTTGACAAAACTAAAATATCGCTATTAATATATTTTTAATATGATATTTTTATCATTTCAACTTTAACAATAATTTAAATGTGAAATATCTAAAGTCTCTCTTTGATATTAGAATGAGTCAGTTTAGGACGGTGGAATCAGAGCCGGGTGAATTATTCATTATGAACTTAACAGCGGTGGGATAGAGATTAGTGTGAATTTTTTAATTCCATGGGAAGTGAGGACGTATTTGTTTCGCGGTTAAGATAGATTGATCGACGAGAGAGAGAGCAGTGTGAGTCTCACCGCTCTCTCACACGTAGAGATGTTAATCGAGGTCACGATTTCTCGGAGTCGATTGCACTAACTTCACCCGATTAACAAATATGCTCTTTATAAAAAGAATATCTCGTCCGACCCAGGTTAAGTAAGGGGTGAGGGCTAGTACTTCACCGCGTTGGTGTACTGCCAACCCCCACCCCATTCACGTATCGAAGAGGGCCAATTAATAAGAGTATCGATTTATACTTGATTAATGTCCGTCGTGGTATTATGTCTGGGGGGAGGAAATGCTAAATGGAAGAGGACAAGGCAGAGAGGGAGGGAGGGAGGAGAAAATGAGGGCGGGTAGGCCGTAAACAATGGTGTTTTATCTTTCTACGATCTCCCCCTCCCGTATCCCTTGCCCCTTCCCCGCGGCTACAAAGGGGACGGACCTGCCTGATTAATTTAACTCACCAGCTTGTTAATTAATCCGTGTGTGGCAGGGCGGCACAACACAGCAGAATACTTTGACCGGACCGGATTGATATGATTATTTTTTCGCGTCATCATAAATATCCTCTTCCTTGTCTGTTCTACGGCCTTACTTTTGGCAGGTTTCCCTCCCATCCCACGGGAGGAGGTTTCGAAGGAAGTTTCAAGACTGGCTGGCTGGTTGGATGCTCTGCTCCACCCCCCCCCCCGGAATCTTTTGTTCTGTTTCCCTTCCGTTAAAAAACAAACGGAAAAAAAAGGTGGGTGGGTGGGTGAGAGGCCGGAGGGGGCGGCGGTGGCTACCCCCTGCCCCACCCCCACCTCCCCCACCGATGCCCGACGGATCCCATCGACGTCAGACCGCCCCCCACCGCCCCCCTACTCTACCCCCACCTCTCCCGCCGGCGAGATCCGTCCTCCACCGATGACCTGCGACCCTACCCCAACCCCAACTCCCCCACCGGCGCCCACCATCCCCCACTGGCGCCAGACCGCCCCGTACCACCTCAATCAAAAAAAGACGTAAGTCTCAAGTAAAAGACATGAGGCGCACGTCTCAAGGTGTTTTTCTAGTGTCTCACCTTGAGGCTTAAGCCTTAGTGCCTTGAGGCACCGCCTTTTTAAACAATGGTCATGCCGGTCGGGACGGAACGGACTGAATTTGCAAACCTTGCTCTCAATCTTTCAAATATGTCGAATGATTATAGTTATATTTCTGCAGTATACTACCATCCACGTTGGATAAATATTTGACGAAAAACATCAAGATATATAAAATATTTAAAATATCATGATAATTATTGTATGTGTGTGAGAAGAGAGAGAGAGAGAGGAGGGGGTGCTATGTTGGGGTCTCCCCCTTCGGTGGCCGAGTCCCTCCCAGTCATATCCTCCACCCCCCCCCCCCCAACTTTGAAAACTCCCTCCCCATTGAATCCCCCACCCCCACAGTTTGAAACCCCCTCCCACCCCCCCTCTCTGTGCCACTCCCTGTCAAAAATCCCATCCCCTCACCCTTGAACCCCCTCCTTGTTGAAACCCCCCCCCCCCCAACTTGGAACCCCCCTCCCCATTGGCACCCTCACCCCTCCACCCTTTAACAGGAGAAGCGCCCCCTTCCATGTTAAAATCCCCACCCAGATGTCCCCCTCTCCTAAGTGTTACCCTGGAACTCCCACCCCCACACCACCACGCATGCATCACAAATCACACGTTGGTGTGCGGCCTCGAAGTCGGGCTCACCACCTGGGTGCCCCCAGTTGTGGGACTACTCTCTCCTTCGGTCTAGAGAAGGAACCCCACGCCCAGTCGACCCCCACGTCAGGGGCCGCACGTCTACTATCGCCCTACGTCGTCGACACTCTACAACCTCCTCTCGTGACTGCCCTCTCCTCAATTCTAGGATTTAGAGAGAGAGAGAGAGAGAGAACCTAAGAATAGGTTAATAATTTCACCCTTTAACTTATGCTTAACCCAAGTTAAATTAATCAAAGTTACGGCATGAGTGTGACTGTAACTATTAAAGATGAATAAAATATATTTTTGATGATATGTTTAAATAAAAAATATAGTTGATATAGTTGATATTTATAAGAATATTTTATGTTAAAAATCTTATTTTATTTATTTCTCATTATGAAACCTTTACCTACGTGTTAAACTCTCAAATATTGTTATGAAAATGATTGACTCCTCTCTTGACGTGGAGTGCCGGACACAAGTGGTGAGGTGAGGTGGGGTGGCGCATCGCGATTCGTTTCCCAACCAGCGAGAACATTGGAGACGATGAACTCAAAACTCAAAAGTGGGACCGGGGGGGGGGGGGGGCAAGTTTTTTGTCCTCTTTTTCTTATGGGTTTTTTGCATATTAGTCCCTACAAATATGACGAATTACTTTTTAGTCCCTACAATCTCTCTATTGTTTAAAAAGTCCTTATAATCTTAATCGTTACATGTTTAAGTCCCTGCCGTTCATTCAGTTAACTAAACTATAGTTACCTTATACCCAGGGAAAGGAAAATACTAACTTACCCCTAGTTAAGTGTGAGTGTGTGTGTGAGAGAGAGAGAGAGAGGGAGCAACTGATTCACCTACTCCATGGTGTGCTAATATGCATTGGTGCCACCACCATCAGGTTCCCTCGTCGTCGCCTGCAGTAGGCCCAACGCCGGTGCGGCCCTATCTCTCTCCCTTCCCCTGTCGCAAGACACAGCCGGAGGCCGCGCCTGGTCTTTTAGCCCCCCTGCGACACCCTCGAAGGCGTTGAGGCAGGTCTCTTGGTTGATCACGACGGCGCTCAACCACGACCTCAGGTTGTCGACCTTGGACTCCGTCAGCAGCTTCTCACCCGCCGTCGGGGGCTGGAGCGAGCCCAGGGAGTTGTTCAGATGGTCGACGACATCCTCGAACATCTCCTTGCAGACCCTCAAGGCGTCCATCGCCTTCTTATCGGTGAGACCCTTTACGAGCTCGTCCGGGACGGAGGAGATCTTGGAGAGCTCGTCGATGGCGATGTGGAGGGAGAGCTTGAAGATCTCCTCCGGGTCGGAGGTGGCCTTGGCGGTGGCGGAGGAGAGGCTCGAAAAGCAGTTGACCGGGTAGCCGATGACATTGCAGATGGCCTTGATGGAGTCCACCATGGGCGAAGACGAAGAAGGCCCGTCGTGGGAGTCACTGTCCCGGCCGGTAGCTGAGGACGACGCCGACTGCGCCCCCGACGGCGATGACGAGGAGCAGGATGGCGGAGATGTCGATGATGATGAGGTGGCGGCGAGATTTGCAGTAGAACTCGCGGTCGTCGACGGCGTCGACCTCCGATCCCGCCCTGGTGTACCTCCGCCCCCTCCGATCACCCCCTCCACCACCGATCACCCCCCTCCACTCCCTCCCACTTCACCCCCTCCAATCACCCCCTCCACCACCGATCATCCCCCTCCACCTTCGATCCTGCCCCGGTGGACCTCCCCCCTCCCCCTCCGATGCCCCTCCCCCTGTACCTTCGATTCCCACCCCCTCCCCCCTCCCCTTCCCCCTCCGGTCCATCGTCTCCCCTCCCCTTCGACCACCTCTGATCCACTGTCTCCCTCCCCCTCCACCTCCGATCCTCCTCCCCCTCTAATCCCACTCCCCTTCCCGCCCCACTCCGCCCTCCCCTTCACCTCCGGCGATCTCCCTCCCCTCCCCTTCCCGTGTTCCCCTCCGCCTCCGCCTCCCCCTCCACCTCCGGTGGACCGCCCCCCCCTCCGGTCCCATCTCCCTCGACCACCCCCTATTAGTCACCCCCCCCTCCGGTCCCATCTCCCTCGACCACCCACTATTAGTCACCCCCCCCCCCCCCCCACACACACACAGAGAGAGAGAGAGAGAGAGAGAGATCACGGTCAACAGGGATAGTTTGGACTTTCTCCCCACACTTGATGGAATATTCTACAGAATATTCTTTTTGTGGACGGAAATAAACTACATAGATTCATTTGTAACATGTTTAAGATTGTAAGGACTATTAAGACAATAGTGAAATTTGAGAGACTAATCAGTAATTCACTAAGTTTATAGGGACTAATATGTAAAAAACCCTTTTCTTATTTACTAGTTTGGAGTCTCGATTGACCACCACCACCACCATATGTCAGGGTGGGGGGGGGGGGGGGCGGTGGTTTGGAGTTGCTCTCCAAACGATTCACATTTCTAAAGATAAGAGGCGGCGCTGGGAAGAGGCCGGAGGGCCGTTTGTTAGCAGTTCCTTCCGGTGCCATTCCAAGTGTTTTGTGTTTTCCTGATTTCCGGCCGCTCGCGCCCATATGCCAGTGCCCGCGTTTCAGAAACCGAGAGAGAGAGAGAGAGAGAGAGAGAGAGTTTTCATATAAGATAATAATGACATTTGTTAAAGTAAAACCATACCCTCGACTCTTTCAGCAATCTGCTCCTCCTGGTGGCTACCCCGATATTATCATCATCATTATTTATTTTCAAAAAAAAAAAGGTAGCAGCAGCAGAGTAAGTAGTAAGCATCCGCGTCTTTATTAACGTTTTCTTTACCTCTTCTTCCTTTGCGCTCCCTCCTCAGTCCTCCAACTCTCTCTCTCTCTCTCTCTCTCTCTCTCTCTCTCTCTGCTGCTGTTTCTGCCGCCGCCGGCATCGCCCTCGTGGGTGCTGCTCCATCACCCTTCTTTCTACGGGAGCTGCTGGGGCGACGTCGCAAGGACAAGAACCGCGGCATTTCTGTCCCTCTGCTCCATCGTCAACACAAAGTCGTATATACTGCCGGCCGTTACTCTCTGCTCCAGATACTGACAAGGTGTGTGCAGTAGCAGCATGGAGGAGGGGAGGGAGAGCGTTGCTGCCTCGGGCTACATAGGAGGCGCGGGCGCCAGCTCCGGAAAGGACGACATCTCCGCTTCTGGTTCTCCTACTCCTACCCCTTCGCCGTCCGCGTCTCCTCCTCCCCCGCCACCCTTGGCTCCGGCCGGCGTCACAAGCGCCGCTTCCGCCGCCGATCCTGGGATGGGCCTGATCATGGGCGTGGGTATGGCGGCTCCTCACCGGCCCTTGGGCTTGGCGGGCATGGGGAGGGCGGTAGGTATGGGGATGGCGGCCACGTCGATGATGGGTGTGGGAAATGTCGGTGTTGGCGAGGATCTCCTCTCCAGGAAGAAGCGGGAGAGACCAAGGAAGTACGGGCCGGAAGGCAGCATGCACGCCGGCGGCGGCGCGTCACTGACGCTGTCATCTCCCGCTTCCTCCGTCGTCAGCTTCTCCTCCGTTTCCGCCGGGGAGTACTTCTCGTCTGAGTCTCCCGGGGCGAAACGGCGGAGGGGGAGGCCTCGGGGGTCCGGCCGGCGCCAACTCCTTGCCGCCTTAGGTGAGCTTATTAGTTATACCTTGTCCAAGCTAGAGCTACCTACCTACCTACCTGCTAGCTCTGTCCCCTCCTCATTCTTCTTCTTCCTCCTCTTGTTGTTGTTGTTGTTGTTCTTCTTCTTCTTCCTCTGGTTGCTCTCTCTCTCTCTCTCTCTCTTATAGATTGCTGGGTCGGGCCTGGGCCACCTTTCCCTTTCTATTTGTACACCACCCCCCTCTGCTTGCTGGTTATAAAAGAAGGCGTCAACTTTTACGGACAACCCCTTTTCCCCAACCCGCCCTCCCATGGGACTTCCGTGAACAGATGAAATCCCGAGTTGGAATTGTACAACAACAGCAGTTATAGCGGTAGCTGTAGTAGTAGCAGCAGTAGTGTTGAAGGCAGCCAAGGAGGAGGAGGGGTTGGCTCGGTCCACAGGGACAACAAATCTAAAATAAGTTTGGAAAATGGTTTATTAGATAGAAGAAGCACCTTTCCACGAAGTAGAGTTTTGGGTGGTGGGTGGTCTTACGAGTACTGGTGGGACGAAGGGACGTGCAATGGCACAAGCTTTCCGCAGTCAGCGATAGCAGCAGAAGCCCAAGGAAGGCCGCTGCGGCTGCGGCTATCATAGAGGCTACAAACAGTGGTGATAGGTTCCCACTTGTTTTTTTAACCGTTAAAAATAATTAAAGAACGATGTCGAGCCGATTACTTGCACAAAGAACGCACACACACACACACACACGGGTTGACTGGTAGGCTCTGATCTGATCTGATGTACAAGGTGAATCCTTAACAGAGTTTCCTTTGTTTGTTTTTCTTCTTCTCTTCGCTTCCGTTGTTCACTTTGAAGGGGAATGGTTTGCATACTCCGCTGGGGGGAACTTCACGCCACACATCGTCACCGTTGCCGCCGGCGAGGTAAGCACAGCAAGGAGAGCATCTGAAGAATTCATCTCTTCTCCTCCCCCCGCTTTCCCCTTTCGTTCACAATCTCAAGTTAATTTATTGTGACTAGAAAAACCAGGCAGGTTAATTTCGTCTTAATTTGCCTTTTGGGGGATCCTCCACTCGATTCATTCTCCGTAATTTTGCAGGACGTGGCCACGAGGATACTCTCTTTCTCCCACAAGGGACCCCGGGCAATCTGCATCCTCTCCGCCAATGGTTCCGTCTCCAACGTCACTCTGCGCCAGCCTGGAACCTCCGGCGGTACTCTCACGTATGAGGTATATAACTATATATACGCCTGTCAGATCGGTTTCTCTCTCTCTCTCTCTCTCTCTCTCTCTCTCTCTCTCTACACCATCTACTGAATTCTTACTCGACTGGGGTTCCCAAACACCCCCCAGGGGCGTAAATGACGTCTCTTGTGATACTTGCACTATTTCTATTTTTAACAAGGAAATGGTGGCCAGTAGTAACTTGACCACTTTGTCGAGATCACTATGATCTAGATGACCCGGAAGTAGGGAAAGGCCATTGTAAATGAGATGATGGTCCAAATTGTTTCTTTTGGCCTTGGCTTCTTTCCCTTCCTCTTCAGTTAACTTTTTTTTTGGGTCACTTAAGCCTGTTTTGAGCCTACCAAGTGCTGCTGCTCATCTCCATGACTCCATTGCCTTGTTTTTTTTTTTTTGGCCTGCTTTATTCAGTGAATGATGATATCCTTCCTTCCATTATCCTGTTGCATCGTCGACGCTGGGCCTCCTTAGAAAAAGGATTTTTTTGGTTTCCTCACAAAACAAGTCCTCCATCTCCACCAGAAGCTTGATTAGAGACATGCAGCTAGCGCGAACAGTAGAAGAATGAGTATAGAAATAGAAGAGTATGGATAGGAAGAGGTCTTATCTTCTATGGGTTTTGTTGTAGAGCCCTTTAATTTCTTGTTATTTGAACACGCTCTGCTGTAATTTTAAGGTCATTCCAATTGGGAAGTACATAACTTCATCATACCAAAACTCTTTGCACGGTGTGAGTGTGTTTTAGGAGTACATCAAAATTTGACGAATTGCTGGTTAATTATAATAATACTGGGATGTATTCAACTCAATCAGCCACTTAAATAGCAAGTTAAGACAATCCTCCAGCTTGGGGTCTTCAACAAATTAACTTCTTGACATAAGAAAGTTACTTTAGCCCGAGTAAAAAGGGATCTTTTTACATCAAAACACTAACTGAAGCCACTAAAACTATCTGAAACTTGTCCAATGGGAAGTGACCAAGCATGAGGGAACATTTCTGTTAAGAGAAGGATCCTCCTGGATCCCTCTAGGATCACTCCTTCCTTGTCTAGACTTTCCCTCTTTCTCCTTTCTCCCCTTCTATATTTCCTATCCTACTAGGAAGAAGACATTGGCCATCGGTCTTGCCCTCCTTGTGGGGTCTTGTACTTGTATATATACCATGGTTTGTCATATCGGATCTCGGCTTCATCTCGGGCGGGTTGGAGAGAAGAGATATCGAAAAAATTTCGAGAGATCGGGTTCGGTGATTTCAGAAATTGTCTTTCATATGTATAGCATATTTATAAGGAAATCTTAATTTTTTATACTAAGCGCTCAATTTCACAAACATGTTTTTATAGTTGACAACTCAATTTTACCAAATAAAGAGTAATGATAATAATAACAAATCCATTCACATGCACTAATGTCAATATACATCAAAAGTTACACAAAAAAGAGATACCTAAAATAGTACATGAATCACAAATGGAAGAATTCATAACAAATATCAATAATAAAAAGAAGAGCGACGTGTCTTTGTCTCTCCACTCTCATATTGTATGAAGTAATAATTCTGAACATAAGTACAATATTGCTCCCATGTCATCTTTTGTTCATACATCTGCATATACTCTCACATATCTATCATAATTCTGCACAGAAACGTGAACCAACACACCAATGCGTGGATAGAGGGGATAAGAATATGCCACTGTAGGTACATATACAACAACTGGGACATGATATGGATATGCATATGAAGTAGTGTATGATCCATATCTGTAGAGGCAGAAAAGTATTACCTTAGGCCTCGTACTATACCTTTAAGATTTCTTTGTGGGGAAGAGAATCTAGCCGTTCCGAGAAAACCTACAGGCACTGAGTAATGCGTCAAAAGGAGCTCTAGGTGTGTTCCTAGGGGACAACCCTCCGATGCTTAGATCAGAGACGCACACAAAAGAATGTGAAAGATCAGAGAAAGAGAGAGACATAGAGCTCTAGAGAGGGAGAGAGTGCTTGGAAGAACTCCGAGTGCTCGGAGACGTGGCCTGAAGCCTAGAGATAGGGGGTTCTCTCTATATCTCTCTGGAGGCAGGAGTGTGTCAATGCGAGCTTCTATAGGCGAGTTGCAAGATGTCGCAATCTGTATGTGTATCTCACCTCTTAGGTTCGTATGGGGCCTTATTTATATCATTCACCTTGGCGTCGTCTCTTTCCTAACTTAGCGAGGGCGTGATTAGTGGAGCAATGATCTGCTTGATTGTGGGGATCGTTCGTTCCACACTCGCCCGTTCTTTGAGGAAGAGTATCATGCCAGGCATCTCGACAGCATGAGTGAGATCTGGTGCCCGTCGGCGGTAACTCCAATAACTCTGGTCTCAACGTTCACTCGTTGGTGGATTTTGTGGCATCCAGGACGCACGTGCGTTGAGATTGAGCTTGCTGGTCAGCCAGTCCCGAGTGAGCCTCCATTGGGCAATGTTCCTGGACTATGGGCTGGCCGGGGCTGGCCGTACTGAGCCTGGCAATAAAGGGCCGCTTCGGGCTTGGCGTTATTGGGCCGCACTTGGCCTGGCGGTTTTTCCGCTCTTCACTAGCCCCCCACTCCTGAGCAGAGAGAGTGCTCGGTGCTCGGGAGGAATTGGACGAGGTGAGATGAGGAGATACGCTCGGCTGAGCCTTCTTGAATCTTCTCATACCTCTGACACAGGGAACTGTGCTATCTACCGCCTTCCTTGGCGCGCAAGGCAGTTCCCATGCATGCAGGGTGACGTCACTGTTATCATGACGATGTCCTTTCATTTCTGGAGAAGCGGAATCAGATGGCCATTGGCACAGTCCTAAGCATTCCCACCGAGTGAACTAGCAGTGGTGATTGGGCTTTCAACCATTCGCTCGATCAGAGGCGTCTGAATGAAGGGGATGCACCGTCTTTTGGAGCCTTTAAGAGAGGGGGAAGTGCCCGAGGAGGCACCTCTGCGAACTTCTCTTCTGGCATTGGTCCTCGCTGCCTCTTGCTGCTTGCTTAGCGTCTGGTGAGGTTCCCTTCTACTTTCCCCTTCCTGTCGACCCCATGGCTCCACATAGGAAGGTCATTCTCTCTGAATCTGAGTCTTCTGGGGACGGGGAGGGCAACCGTGGTGGTGTCTCGAGCACCTTAGGTGCTCAACCTGGTCCCTCTCGTCCCTTCTTCAACGTCTCCTATCGCGTCATCTTCGGTCTTAGGGAGGCCTTTCAGATCCTAGTAGACATTGATATTTTCTTCCCCACCGTAGACGAGTACCTAAGCATTTACTACCCCGGGGGAATCAATGTCCGTCAAGGTCTTCAAGGCTGGATTCTGCCTTCCTATCCCTCCCCTCTTCGAGAGCATCCTCTATTTCTACGGTCTGGAGTCGGGGCAATTGTCACCCAACTCTTGGCGAATCCTTTGTGCCTTCGTGTACAACTACCATCGGGTGCGGGCTACCCCCACCGTCTGGCTTTTTCGTCATTTCTTCTACGTCCAACGCTGCCCTAGTTCCGATGCCTTGGCTTTTTACTTTCGGGCTCGGAACAAAAGAACCTTTCTGCACTTCTCTCCCGTCGTTTCAAATGTCAAGTGTTGGCATGAGCGCTTTGTTAACCTGACGAAGATTGGAGGCGTCGAGGCGAGCGCAACAGTAGGCGAAAGGGCGTAGACAGTCGCAGCCTCTGCCTGGGTAGTTGCAAGAGATGACCCGTGGTCGGGCGGGCGAGGTATAGACGATCGTAGCACAATCGTCTTGAACTCTAGCTCTGGCTCCACCGTTTGAGTGCTCGAAGGAGACTCAAAGACACCTGCAAGCAACAACGACAACCGTTAGATGTTAGTTCAATGCAAGCCATACTTACAACATGGGGTACTGTTAGGAGGCAATGGGGGGCTCAGCTCCAAGGACCTAAGGAGTGTAAGAGTCAACTTTAGGTTGATGTCCGAGACTGGATGGCGGAGCATCACCTTAATGGAGATCGCCGCCTCCTTGGTCGGTGGTGGCGGCTTGTCAGATAGGCGGACTTAGTTGAGGGTGGCGAAGTAAAAAGTGTAGAGGTAGAAAAGTGTTACCTTAGGTCCCGTATTACACCTTTAAGATTTCTTTGTGGGGAAGAGAATCTAGTCATCTCGAGGAAACCTGCAAGTACTGAGCAGTGCGTCAGAAGGAGCTCTGGGTGTGATCCCAGGGGATAACCCTCTGATGCTTAAGTCAGAAATGTGCACAGAAGAATGTGAAAGATCAGAGAGATGAGAGTTTTGAAGAGGGAGAGAGTGCTCGAAGACATGGCCTGGAGCCTGGAGATAGGGGGGTTTTCTCTAGAGGTAGGAGTGTGTCTGTGCGAGTGTCTGTAGGCGAGTTGCAAGGTGTTGCAATCTGTATGTGTATATCTCCTCCTAGGTCCATCCGGGACCTTATTGATAGTAAAATGAGAGAAAATAGACTCAGGTGTTTTGGACATGTGTTTCGTCGCCCTAACTCAGCGCCGGTTAAAAGATGTGACCAAATCTTAGTTGATGCTACTAAAAGAGCTCGAGGAAGGCCTAAAATGAGATGGTGCGATGTTATTAGGAAGGATATTAGTTCCCTGAATTTAAATATGAATATTGCACTTGATAGAAATCTTTGGCGGAACAGGATTCATGTAGCCGACCCCAATTAATTGGGATAAGGCTCTGATGACGATGATGATGACCTTGGCGTCGTCTCTTTCTTGACTTAGCGAGGGCGTGGTTAGTGGAGCAATAATTTTCTCGATCGTGGGGATCGTACGCTGCCCACTCGCTCGTTCTCTGAGGAAGGGTATCGTGACAGATATCTCAACGGCATGGGTGAGATTCGATGCCTGTCGGGGGTAACTCTTGTAACTCTGGCCTTAACGTTTACTCGTTGGCGGATTTCATGGTGTCCGGGTTGCACGTGCGCAGAGATTGAACTCGCGGGCCGGCCAGTCCCGAGTGGGCCTCCATTGGGCGACGTTCTTGGACTATGGGCCGGCTGACGATGGCCGTACTGGATTTGGCGATAAAGGGCCGCTTCGGGCCTGACATTACTAGGCCGCGCTGGGCCTAGTGATTTTTCCCCTCAATATCCATATGACGAACTTGATGACTCATGTGCCGGATGCCCATATCTATAGCCATAAGATGAACTTGATGAATCTTTGTGTTGGTGCCCCCATATGCTTGTTCAAATGAGAGATCCATAGAAGTGAAAGTATGATAAAGATCTTATTCTTCTTCATCATATAATCTATGTTGTCTTGATATGTCTTGATCATCCTTTCTACGTTGATAACTTCGATATCCACCATATGTCGACCGAGATCCATGATCATCATCTTGAGTAGCATGAGTAAAATGCTCTTCTCCCGTGAATGGACTCATGTGACCAACACCTTCATCTCCACCTATCCTACCTCCATCACCACCTAACTCACTTCCATCACCATCATCTCCTTTATCACTTTTGTCATCATCATTATCACCATCAGGATGAGAGATATCCATATCTAGAGGATCAATGTCATGGTGATGTGTAGCCTCTGAAGATGCATCAACAATTTAGTGTGTCACGACATCTACATCAACTCCTACCTATCGTGTTCCACTACATATTTCTTCACATGGCCGGCCATCTTCTTCCAAAGTGTTGGAAGCAATCCATTCTGCATATGGTTTCTCCCGATCATCCATTTCATTCACATCCAACGGGGTGAAATAGTCAAGTGGATCATCCTCATGATCACCTTCACTTCCATACTCATCCTCCATTCTCTTTACCTTCAATTTCATGTTATAATGACAATACAAGAGTTTCTTCAATTTTGCATAAGCTAACCTATTTCTAAGCTTCGTATGTATCAAGGCAAATGTGCTCTAATTCCTTTCACAAGGTGAGGCTGATACAGTTTGTGATAAACCCCAAACTGTAAGTTGCCTAGGTGTAGGAGCATTTGTTCCATACATCTTCCACCACTCACCTGAAAATCAATTAGTATAGTTAAAAATAATTTCAATAAATCCCAAAACATCACACTTTCAAAAAAAATAAAACCCATCAAATTCATCACTACTAATTTGGCCACATACTTTCCCTATTTGCTATAGCAGTCTTAGTCCTGAGAGAGGCTAGTGCATCTCTAAATTTGACAATCTATCAAGATAAGTATAAGAAACATCTTAGTGTTAAAAATATGATCTTAATTTTAACAACTTAAAATTACTTCATTGGCAAATTGTGCTCTCCTTTTAGATTTAGGAAATAATTTCTCAAAATACTTAATGCATGGCCTTGATCAATGCCTGATCATCCCCCAATTTTTGCTTATATTGATACTTGGGGTTAAGAAAATATGTTGATCATATAAAATCATCAATGAAAGAAGTCATTATATCTTTTAAAAAAATAATAATAAATTGAAATATGAGAATTATTTAAAATTCAAAGTTTGAGTATTTACCAGCCTTGTAGATAGCTGCATCCATAGATTTGAGTCATCTCTCATCAGTAATCTTATGCACCCAAGGAAATTTTTTTGGAGAAGATATCTCGATGCCTTCTTTCATAATGATCATAGAATGGTATACTGAACTCATACTTAGATATCTCTCAGTATCTTTAACTCTTAAAACTTGATATATTAACTCCATAATTTTTATTACATCTTTTGCATAATCCGAAAACATAGGAGTGCATATAATTTGTTCCACATTTTTTCCGACTAGGTTGGTGCTATAATGAGAATCGGACCAATTTGATTCAAGGAAAAAACTCCGCAGGCCATCTTTCTCCCTCACTAAGCTTTGAAGGGCAAGATAATTTGTTGTAAATCGAGTAGTTCCAGGTCGAACTAAATCTCGACCACAAGTTTTTCGATCTGGATCTATAACCCAATCATGATTAATTGATTATATATAAATCTTATGACTGCCCATATCCACAGCCTTCTTCACCATGTTGTGCTTTGCCACAGCTTCAAACATCAAATCAATACATTGTGTAGTGCATGGAGTCTAAAAAGAGAGTGCTTATTAGATAACAATTTACATGCTTTCTTGGAGCTGCTAACATTATCTGTAACAATCTGTGCAACTCTTCTCTTTCCAATACCTTTAATCTTGTCCTCCATCAACTTCATTATATATTCATGATTTTTTCCTTTCCTGTGGCATCAATAGAATCTAGAAAAACAACACGACCTGCACTGTACAACATGAAATTAATGGAGATTCTTGTAGGTCTTGTCCACCCATCACATAAAAGAGAACACCCCTGTGCATCCCAATGTGGTTCCAACTTCTTAGTTTCAGCTTCCATTTCAAGAATCAATTCATTGAGATATTTTTCTAAGATTTCCTTAGGGGTGGGTGGAAGTACTTCACGACCAAGTTGTTGAGCTTCAGTTATCATATTCTTGAAATGATGGCCCCCTGCAACATTGGCTGGAATGTGATTATAAATAAATTTTGTTGATATCACCTTTCCAAGAGACTATAAATTTTCCTTTACTCAACATCGATTGTATTCTTTGTTGCTTGGCATCATCAGATTTGTATTTTCTATACTCTATCTATGGCTCAACAATCTTCATACTCGAACTACGACGCACAAAATCAGTCATGCCCTGTTTAGCTTTCTTACCAGTTCCACTAGTACTAGCTCCAATCTCTGGCACTTCTTCACAATCATCAGACTCGCCATCATCGTCATCCCTTCCCATTTGACGCAACTCTTCTATAATCTGTTCTCTATTTGCCATTTGTTTCATAGCTTTCTTGTCCCTTTGTTCTTTATCTTCTTTTAATTCTTTCTGAACTTCAGGTGGACAACTTGGACACTTAGTTGCATCTTCTCCTTTTTCTCCAATCAAATGATCCCATATTGCCAACCTATGTCTTCAGAAGACATTTTTATGATAAAAGAGACACATAAATAATAGATAATATTTAAATAAAAAATCAAACAACACAATGTCTCAATTATATCGTATATCACAAGTAACAACAATATGAACAAAGTGAATATTATAAAATATTAAAAAATAGTGCAACAAATTTAAAATTATACCTTATGAAATTTAAACAATTCTTCAAGAATTTGCTATTTCCCATGACTGTCACCTTGATCAGCAATCTCAACGAATTAAACTAAGACAATTGGCACTAAAAAAAAATTAACATGAAAAAGTCAAACCAAGACAACCCTCTCTCCCTTCTCTCTGTCTCCCCCTCTCTCCGTCTGTGTCCCCCTTTCTCTATCTCTATCTCCCCCTCTCTCTATATCTGTCTCCCTCTATCCCTCTCGGTCCCCCCCTCTCCGTCTCTGTCTCCCTCTCTCTCTCTGTCTTTGTCTCCCCCCACTTTGTCTCTGTCTCTCTCTCTCTCAATCTCTGTCTCCCCTCTCTCTATATTTGTCTCCCTCTCTCAGTCTCTCTTAGTCTCCCCCCTCTCCGTCTTTGTCTCCCCTATCTCTCTATATCTGTCTCCCTTTGTCTCTCTCTCTTAGTCTCTCTATATCTCCCCCCTCTTTGTCTCCCTCTATATCAGACAAAGATGGGGGAGACGCATGGAAGGCAGTTTCGGCCGAAATCGAAACGTTTCGGTTTCGGACCGGTCCGAAACGACACCAGAACAAGGGTTTCGGCCGAAACCAAATGTCATCCTTTAAAAAAAATAGTATTAAATTAGTTTCGGACCGAAATTGAAACCGATACCGGCACAGCCATCCTTGGGGAGACGGGGGGAGAGAGAGAGATAGAGAGATAACGAGAGTAGGAGGCTGAGAGAGAGAGGGTGGGAGGCAGAGAGGGTGAGAGACAAAGAGAGAAAGAAAGTGTGAGAGTGTGAGAGATGGAGAGAGAGAGGGTGGGAGACAGAGAGAGAGGCAGGAGGAGAGAGATCGGGGGGGACAGCTGGAGTGAGAGGGAGGGTGGTGGACAGAGAGAGGGTGGGAGGAGAGAGATCGGGGGGGACAGCTGGAGTGAGAGGGAGGGTGGTGGACAGAGAGAGGGTGGGAGGAGAGAGATCGGGGGAGAAAGATAGAGAAAGACGGAGAGAGAGGGTGGGAGACAGAGAGAGAGAGGGCCTGAGGAGAGAGACCCAGGGAGGAGAAAGATGGAGAGAAAGGATGGGGTCTCTCTCCTTCCCTCCTCTCTCTCTCTCTCACACACACACACATCTATGGAGAGAGGGAGGGAGAGACGGGGAAGGAGGAAGAAGACGAGGGCGGGGAGGGGGGAGAGATACATACATGCTCTCGATGTCTGACCCCTTCATCCACTCGGAGATCCGATGTCGGCGAACTCGGTCGTACACCTCTCATCGGCGATTGAGGCAATCGGCGGGCGGGGAGATCCGCCTAGGGCGGCTTCGGCGAGCTCGTGCAAGGATGCAATGAGAGTGTGTGCGAGAGTGTCGGGTAGAGAGAGTGTGTGTCAGGGTGGGGTGAGGGCTCGACCGGCGGGGGGGGGGGGTTAAAGTCGGTTCAAGGCTTTCGCACCCGACGAAGTCTGCCCACGCCCAACAAGCTAGACGCGCTCACCTCGTGCATTTTGTTTCTCGTGGACATGCCGAGATCGAGATCTGATCGAGATCTTGCGAGATGGCATTCCATGATATATACTACATATATGTCATGGGGGAGGTGAAGCTCTCCAATTTCCCACATCGTAACAATTTCAAAATACCAACTTTTAGCAAAACCCTTGGATCATCAAAAGTTGGTGCCACAAATTTCCCGTTTGACAAAAAAATGTTATTCTTGAAATGGTAGAAACCTTGTTTAAGAGCTAGAGATCCAGCCATAGTCCATTTTGGATCTATGCTCGTTCTTTCCACTAACATAGTACTTCATCTTCTCGATGATCATTCACCCTATTGGTGCACATCCACATCATTCATGATAGAAGATAGACGCCTTGGCTAGGCTATCACTGAGTTTCCATATCATAGTTGTCACAATTCATGCCATTGGTAAAAGCTTCCTACTTGTCATTTTTTTGAATTGACAAAGCATATGTTTATGGTATGCGGTACTATGTGAAAATATGATTGCTAGATATGGTTGCCTTTTGGATGGTTTGGAAGTTTGTTATCATCATCATCATCATCAGAGGCTTATCCCAATTATTTGGCGGTTACATGAATCTTGTTCCGCCAAAGATTTCTATCAAGTGCTATATTCATATTTAAACTCAAGAAACTAATATTATTCCTAATAACATCGCACCATCTTATTTTAACCCTTCTCCGAGTTCTTTTACTAGCATCACTAAGATTCGGTCACATCTTTTAACCGGTGCTGAGTTAGGACGACGAAACACATGTCTAAACCACCTGAGTCTATTTTCTCTCATTTTATTATCAATTGGGGCTATCCCCAAGTCTTTACGGATGCGCTCATTCCTAATCTTGTCTTTCTTAGTCTTGCCACACATCTATTTCAGCATCCTCATCTCTGCTACACACATTTTGTGAATATGTTCCTTTCGTACTATCCAACACTCGGTACCATATAACAAAGCAGGTCTCACAGCCGTTTTATAAAATCTCCCTTTGAGTTTCACAAGCATACGGCGATCACAAAGGACTCCTAATGCATTTCTCCATTTTAACCAGTCTGTCTTAATCATATGTGCAACATCGTCATAAATCTCCCCATTCTCTTGTATGATAGACCCTAAGTATCGAAAGTTACTACTCTTCGCAATGTTATGTCTATCAATTAGAACCATGTCTTCTTGTACCACTCTCCTACTACTAAAATTACAATGCATAAACTCTGACTTGCTCCTACTAATTTTAAAACCTTTAGACTCCAAGGCATGTCTGCAACGCTCTAATTTAACATTTAAAGTATCAATACTCTCATCAATTAAGATAATATCATCTGCAAATAACAGACACCAAGGGATTTCCTCGTGCAATTATTTTGTTACTTCATCCATAATTAAGACAGAGATACGGATTTAGTGCAGAACCTTGATGTAAACCTATAGAAACTGGAAAGTCACCATTCTGTCCAGTAATAGTTCGAACACTAGTACCTTCGTACATATCTTTAACCAAATCAACATATCCTTGAAAGATTCATTTCTTTCTTAATGTCCACCAAATCAATTTTCTCGGTACTCGATCATATGCCTTCTCTAAATCAAGAAAAATCATATACAAATCTTTTCTCATCTCTCTATATTTCTCTATTAGCTGCCGTAGTAAGAAAATAGCTTATGTAGTAGATCTATTCGGCATAAAATCAAACTGATTTTTTGATACAGTAGTCATACATCGGAGGCATTTTTCGATTCCTCTTTCCCAAAGTTTCATAGTATGTCGCATAAGCTTAATTCTATGATAATTATTGCAACTTTGAATATCTCCTTTGTTTTTATAGAAAGGAGCTGCGGCATTTTTTCTTCAAACTTCTGGCATTCTCTGTTCCTTTAGTATTTTATTGAAAAGTTTAGTTAGCCACTGAATGCCAATGTCTCCTAAGCCTTTCCATACTTCAATAGGTATGTCATATGGTCCTAAGGCCTTGTCCACTTTTATTTTCCTTAAAGTATCTTCCACTTCTGACATCTTAATACGTCTGAAATATTGATATTTATCAAATCTTGTTGACTCTTGGACACCTTCTAAAGAAAAATCTTTGATGCAATCTTAATTAAGTCCCCATCTGACAACGTTTCAAATTATGGATTTTTTTTATAATCCTTTAGAGAGGGAAAAAGTTGGTGGAGACCAGCTTTTAGAGATTATGAAAAGTGCTCTCTTTTCTCCCTATCTCTCTCTAAAACTCATAATCCAGCTTTTGAATAATCTGATGTGACAAGGGTACATTTGGTGAGACTTTTAGGGGGTGGGGATTTCAAGGCCATAATCCACCCCCTATTCTGTTCCCAAATGAGACCTAAGTAACTTCTGAAAATAACTATGTCACCTCTCTTTAATCTCAATATCCTTATTTAAAACCCTTTGATCTTCGTCTTTAATGCAACGAACATGATCTAAATCTCTAGTTTTCCTTTCTTTTAATTTAGCAAGTTTAAATGTCTTTTTCACCATCTCGTAATTTATTATATAAATCTTCAAATGCCTTTGATTTAACTTCGCTAACGATTTTCTTAATCCTCTTTTTAGCAATTTTATAAGCTTCTAGGGTCTGATTATTTTTGTTAGTTTGTCGATCTTTAAAGCACTCCTTTTTTACTCTAATGGTATTTTAGATTTCCTAGCTCCACTATCAAGTCTCTTTTCTTAAATTCTTTTTACCTTTAGATTCGCCTAAGTGTCGTTTTGCTACACTCGTTATACAATTTGTAACGTTATTCCACGTTACATTAGTTTCTTGTTCTAAATTTCAAATATTTTCCTTTAATAGATGATTTTTAAATGTTTCTAAACTTTTACTTTTTAACTTCCACCATTTAATCTTAGAACAATTAATTATAATGGTCTTTCTTTCGAATTTAGGGATAATGACATCCATTACTAACAACCTATGTTGAGGGGCTAGACTCTCTCCAGGAATAATTTTATCATGACATATAATTTTATTTCAACTCATGTCACTGGCTTCCTTGCTACTCTCAATGACTGACTAATTATGGTTGAAATGCACACATCTTCATGATGCTTCATTGATAAATATAGATGACTAAATTTTGGTATTGATGATCAACCGCATGTCTTTGCTTTTGTTAAGATTAGGTTTGGCACCTGGTCTAGGTAAATGAACCTGTCTTACAAACTAAAAGGCTGCAGGGTGCACCCTGTAAATGTAACTTCTTCCAGAAAGGGGAGAAGTGCAAATATTATTTT
Organism: Amorphophallus konjac; assembly: GCA_022559845.1. NCBI lineage: Eukaryota > Viridiplantae > Streptophyta > Magnoliopsida > Alismatales > Araceae > Amorphophallus > Amorphophallus konjac. The sequence continues at coordinate 481,827,452 of CM040122.1, read as the reverse complement.
GTTGAAGCATGCACGCTCATTTATACTTTTCTCATAAGTTGCCTTGTTCTTAGTTTATTTTTATATATCTCCTTGAAGTTGTCTTTGGGAATTATGTTTCAACTGTTCTTGTACATAATCTTATAATCTCTTTTATTCAATGATACTTTCTCAAATGATGCAAGTCAATTCTTCTTTGTATCTATATGTGGAGATATTTTTAAATTAAGAAGCAACCATATTTTATATCAGTTATGTTTGCATTGACATAATTCATCAAGTCCTTCAGTATGAAAGCTACATGGAGAGCATCACCAGATTATAGGAGATCTAACATCTAGAAGATCATGGCTTGAGTGATTTGATTGACATATCTGGATTGCCATAGATCTAGACATCGTTCTTCATCATATGGTTCTCATACAGTCTAGATATCATCTTGTACATGTAGAAAACTGTATGGTACTGGGAGTCACTTGCACGATTTGGGGAGTAGTACCATCTGGAAACCAAAGTTAGTAAAGATAATTTTTATGGGATGATCAATTCTTTAGAAAGAAGTCATGCAAATGCACAAACTTTTAATCATTTGCTGAATGAATTTGCTTATGAGGTAGTGCACGTTCACTTCCATTTCACTCTTTCTTTTTTGTTAGATGACCAGCATTGCTGCTACCCAAAGATTTTCCCTTCTAACATTTCGTGCTTAATAATGAGGCTTTCAACGAGCCTCAATCCCTCCAAAGTGGCTCATGTCCAATTAAATTTTACATATAACCTACGACAAAATACCCCCACTTTGGGTTTTTAAAGCTTAGAAATCCAAGAAGATGTTGTTCTTCTTGTTCTCCCCTTGCTTTCCTCACATTTTGGCAGTCCTTGAATGGCTCATTCTTAGGCTTAAGGTGAAGTGTTTAAAGCTAAAAAATAAACACCCTCACCCCCTCGAAGAAAAAAAAACTTTGCCTCTCTCTCCTCTTTTCCTCCCTCACCTTTCTCTCTCTTATCCCCCTCTCTCTCATCCTCTTCCTCTCCTCTCCTTTCCTGCTTCCCTCCAGTCCCTTCATAGCGGTGGAGGTTGAGTGAAGGAGAGGTGGTTTGGGGGTTGACCCAACCCTATGTAGGATCCATTATATGCATCCATCAAATGGCTCAGTCACAGAGTCCCAATAGGGACTAAGCCCAATAAAGTCTGAGAAATCTTAGTAAACTGTAAAAGTATCTTATCAGATCCTGTTTAAGGTGGGACACCATGTATCCTGACTCCTGACACTATTGGAGGTGGTGTTTATCCTGTGTCCCTTCCCCACAGGATTGTTCAAAAGTGGTATTACATCATTGCAATTCCTGATAGAAAGTAATATCGGAATCATAACATAAGCAGTATAAGCATGCTATTTTTTATATGGTATCACAATTTACAGTTGAATGGATTTTTAACAACCAGAATTCTGATTTCGTATCACTCACTTTCAACTAGCAACTTATCCTCTCTTTAACCATGATCAAAACATACCTATTAGTATGAGAATCCACGGTACAATTATCCAGTAGCAAATTTATGCAAGTTTAGAACCTACTACTTCGATTAACATAACTAAATATGCCTACTTTCATTTTCTAGCATGATACCCTTGCTTGGACCAGCAAGTGTATCACATATTAGTCATGTTCCAAGTTTGAGCCTTAACATGCCCAACAAGGTAGCATCACCTCTGGGCCCACAAGGCAAGTGAAGCAACTTTTGTCTTTTTTGGGGGAGATAAATAAAAGAAACTATATATGCAATTGCATATTTACAATACTTGAAATGTAGAAACCCAAAGTGCTTGTTTTTTTTCACTTTTTTCTGTGGGGGGTGGGGTGGGGAGGGTGGGTCTGTTCCGCCTGACTGGTTTACTTGTCTCCCTCTGTGTCTGGACCTGTTCTTTTCTTTTCTGCTGCAATTATAAACTGAGAGCTTCCAAAGGTATGCTCTTCATCGACTTTCTAATGATCCTGCTATAGAATCTACCTTAACTACACCACCCTGAATACCAAGAAACATGATACAATGAGGCAGTTGGGACTTGGAACTTGATTTCCAACTGTAGCCACCACCTGGATGCACCTATGGATCAAAACATACCTATTAGTATGAGAATCCACGGTATCCAGTAGCAAATTTATGCAAGTTTAGAACCTACTACTTCGGTTAACATAACTAAATATGCCTACTTTCATTTTCTAGCATGATATCCTTGCTTGGACCAGCATGTCTATCACATATTAGTCATGTTCCAACTTTGAGCATTAGTTCTTAACATGTCAAACAAGGTAGCATCACCTCTGGGCCCACAATTTTTTTCCTACAAGGCAAGTGAAGCAACTTTTGTCTTTTTTGGGGGAGATAAGTAAAAGAAACTATATATGCAATTGCATATTTACAATACATGAAATGTAGAAACCCAAAGTGCTTGTTTTTTTTCCCCTTTTTTTGCGGGGTGGGGGGTGGGGTGGGGAGGGTGGGTCTGTTCCCGTCTGACTGGTTTACTTGTCTCCCTCTGTGTCTGGGCCTGTTCTTTTATTTTATGCTGCAATTATGAACTGAGAGGTTCCAAAGGTATACTCTTCATTGACTTTCTAATGATCCTGCTATAGAATCTACCTTAACTACACCATCCTGAATACCAAGAAACATGATAAAATGAGGCAGTTGGACTTGGAACATTATTTCCACCTGTAACCACCACCTGGATGCACCTATGGATCAAAACATACATATTAGTATGAGAATCCACGGTACAATTATCCAGTAGCAAATTTATGCAAGTTTAGAACCTACTACTTCGATTAACATAACTAAATATGCCTATTTCATTTTCTAGCATGATATCCTTGCTTGGACCAGCAAGTGTATCACATATTAGTCATGTTCCAACTTTGAGCATTAGTTCTTAACATGTCAAACAAGGTAGCATCACCTCTGGGCCCACAATTTTTTTCCTACAAGGCAAGTGAAGCAACTTTTGTCTTTTTTGGGGGAGATAAGTAAAAGAAACTATATATGCAATTGCATATTTACAATACATGAAATGTAGAAAACCCAAAGTGCTTGTTTTTTCCCCTTTTTTTTGGGTGGGGTGGGGAGGGTGGGGTCTGTTCCTGCCTGACTGACTGGTTTACTTGTCTCCCTCTGTGTCTGGGCCTGCTCTTTTCTTTTCTGCTGCAGTTATGAACTGAGAGGTTCCAAAGGTATACTCTTCATCGACTTTCTAATGATCCTGCTATAGAATCTACCTTAACTACACCACCCTGACTACCAAGAAACATGATAAAATGAGGCAGTTGGGACTTGGCACATTATTTCCACCTGTAACCACCACCCGGATGCACCTATGGAAGACACAGAATAAGGCACCTGCCATTTATCATGAATACTTGGCCTTTCTGTATTGACACCAATATTGTAGGTTCTTTCAGTGAATACATTTTTCAGAAGATTGTTTAATTTGTTCAGCATGTCTACTACACAGGGTCGTTTCGAGATAATTTCTTTGTCAGGGTCCTTTACAATCTCAGAGAATGGTGGAATTCGCAGTAGAGCAGGTGGAATAAGTGTCTCATTGGCTGGGCCCGATGGTCGTGTTGTTGGTGGGGGAGTTTCTGGCTTGTTACTGGCAGCTAGTCCTATTCAAGTAAGACTTTTTTCAAACCTCGAATGATCCATGAGTTCCATTATATTTTGACGATATTTTGGCTAATTAATGATAGTTAAGCTGATATTGCCAAAAGATTTCTTGGATTTTTTGATTAGTCATCATAATTGATGAATATTTTTATTGATGTTGCCCACATATATAACTTCCTCTAATATGCATGAGATAGTTGATGTTGCCCACATATATAACTTCGTCTAATATGCATGAGATAGAAGGATTCCTATTTTCTTCCACTTGAATTTTCTCTCTGTCATATCTCTTGTGCTACGCTCGAAGATTTGGTGCATCCTCTTGATTTCTATTGAAATCGCGCTGGTAAGACTAAAGAATATGTCCATTACTACCATAATAATCATCAATCCTAAAATGATTTCTGTAGGACATGCTACTGACTTCATTAATGCATTCATCACTTAGGTGATACAAGAAAATCCCGTTTGCAATCACGTTATGTCGACATCAGGTTTAAGTGAATTTATTTTTGATTGGTATTGAAGTGTGTGCATGGTTAGGCAATTGTTTCTGTAGTGTGTGAATCAGTCACAAACTTACAATCCTGGACGTACGGCTGGTATGTCAAGAGCGTAAGACCTTGATGGGGTGCATAAATGGACACTTTTGACTTGTGATAAGAATACGCTCTATTGTTGGTGCGTCTTAGGTACCTATACATGGAAGATGCACGTAAGAACCACTGTGCATGTTCCCCATATCAGGGGAAATTGTATGTTAGATCTCAAACGCCAAAAAAAAAACCGAGTGTTACTCAGAAGCTAATAGGAGTTGTGAGAATGTCTATGATTTTTTTCCCTGGTTCATCAGGTCGTGGTGGGAAGTTTCTTGCCAAACGTTTTGAAGCAGCATAAACAGAGAACGAACCTTCATTCACCGCCCTTGTCTACAATTCCGACTCCTTCAAGTGTGCTGACAGCTGCTAGACCTCTTTCTCAAACGAGTCCCGACGACGACTGCAAAACGCCAACGTCGGCATTGCATGGGCATACCCGTGGAGAGATGCAGATCAGCATGAGCAGCAACCACAGTACCATCCCCAATTATTCTTCATCTTCTTTCCAACCGGTGATCAGTTGCCACGGTTTGCAGTCATCAGCAGGTCAGCAGAAGCCTTCCCCTGATATCAACGTGTGCCTGACCAGTGAGTGAGTGAGTGAGTGAGTAACTCGGTGGTAAGTGTGCTGCTGAGCGGTGCTCCTGGCAGCAGGATTTTTAACTCGTTCTGACTTTGTGAGGTTTAACTTTCTTTTGGAGGTTAAGTTTGGGTCTTGACGAAGAGCGGTAGGATATGCAAACTGGTCTCGTTATGGTTGGGTAAAGTTTGCTATGTTTGCCCCCGTGTCTTGGCCGTTAAACTGTTTCAGACTCGGCTCTTCGGGACCAAAAACTCGTGGCCAATTGTTGTCTCTGTCTCGCTTCCATCGGTGATCTGGTGGTGGCTGCTGTACCCCCACAATGTTTTTTTGACGAGGGGTTTGTGGCCAAAAAATGTGTAGTAGACTTGGGGATTCATAGGTGAATGACGACGACGTTTAACACCAAAATGTTGTTGTTTTTTTTCTTGTTTTTGAGTGTTTTCCCTGCCTTGTCTTCTCTCACAGAGACTGGGGGGGGGGGTGCGGTGGACTTGCCCTTACTCTCTAATATGTCGCCTCCAATCAAATCATGCTCTTCCACCGGGGCAAACAGTGACGACAGGCACCGTCCGTGGATGACAGATGGCACGATAAAAAGCCATCCACTGGAGCCCAACTCTGTGGCTCAAACTTGAGTTTGAAATTGTGGTTATATTTGTGAATGGGCATTGGAAGCATCTGAATCTGAGCCTCCCAAGGGATCATTCCCTCGGTGATAATCGGATTACTGGCACGAAGCATCAATTGATATTTAGATCTGAAATCTTTTCACTGAAAATGTCTAGTTTTGTAAGCATTTAACCAATTGGATTTGTGTTAAAAGGTTTACGTCAATTTGTATTGTTTGACAAAAAAAAAATCTCAAATTAAAAAAGTCGAGCATATAAAATATTTACAATAGGAAGCATCACAAGAGTCGGATAGTACATTAGTTGATAATAAATCTTGTTAGACCTCTACTCCCTAATAGCAATATCAAGTCTCATATTTTGTGTGATGATATAATTTAAGTGAAAATATTAATATTTAAATATGATCAAATAGTAATTTAGTTAATAATAATTCAGTTCATTATTATGTTCCATGCTCGATCGACCTCATGAGAGGAGTTCAACATGGTATGTTTGTGTAGGTCAAAGTAATAAATCTGGGATAAGCTCGAGTTGACATGTGAAAGGAAAATCTCAAGTAAAGGAAACAAACATCGACGTATTGATAACTCAGTACGATGTATTTAAGATATAATCTCATGAGTCCATCATTGAGATGTTCATTAGATTCACCGATATAGTGAAAGGATTAAGGTCTCTGGGAAGACTTACATTGAATTAGAGATGGTGAGAAAAAAATTGAGATCCCTGCCAACTTAGTGGATGCCCAAGGTAACAACAATACTTGAACGCAATGACTTTTTAAGATGTTCTACGGATGAACTCGTCAGATCTCTTATGACCCACGAGATAAACCTCCAGAGTTTTAATGAGAAAGATAAACCTCGAAAGAAACCCTTGGCTATGAAGAAGAGTCTTCTATATTCAGCCTCAACGGGGAAGATGAAAACAAGTTCGTCGTGCTGTCTAAACATCCGCAAAGAATACTAAGGCTCAGTTTGAAATTCGAGCGGGGTTCGACCCTCTCTAATGAGAAAGATAAACCTCGAAAGAAACCCTTGACTACGAAGAAGAGTCTTCTATATTCAGCCGCAGCGAGGAAGATGAAAACAAGTTCGTCGTGCTGTCTAAACATCTGCAAAGAATACTAAGGCTCAGTTTGAAATTCGAGCGGGGTCACCGTGTTCGACCCAGAGAGTCGAACACGGTGCCCGACCCCGAATTAACCTCTTGTGTGTGAGACGCCGTATGGCCCCCCGTTATTTTCTCTCTCATTGAATGCGACATCCAACCGACAGTTCGATTAACAAACCGGGCTTAAGGGAACAGAGGAAAGATAGAATCTCATCTACAAGTCCCTTTCAGAAATAGTCTGAAAAATTATGTTCGATGATGGGGTGAGGTGAGTTGTTCGCATTCCTAGGTGCAAATAACTCATCTCACCTCGGTTAACGAAGAATAGATGTGAGGAGAAATTATGAGACCCACATTTTCTCTCACATATAATTGCTATCCCGCCTTTCCTATTCGAAAATCAAACACACCCCAGCAGAAGTCAAATGCTACAACTGTGGCCGTTCGGGTCACTTGCAAGTAGACTGCAAGGTAGCAATTAAGAAAGAAGGAGCGAGGTGCAAAAATAACAAGGACAAGTTAAAACCCAAGTCCTTCGAGAAGAAGAAAAATGATGCGAAGGCAATAATGATTATTTGGAGCAATGGGAACAAGATGTATAACATCCCACATTTACAAATTTCTTATTAATCATTTTGTGGGGCTTTGTTATTTAATGAGACATAAATATTAAATAATTAAATACAGAGTTGGAAGGAATTAGAATTAGATGATAAAAAACTTAGGTGATATAGTAAGATGAAAAGATAGGCGATCATACGATAACTTAGACACTGGAACTTGGACGGAGGTGGACTTAGACGAAAGAAAAAAAAAAAGTAAGACGATAAAAGATAGACAAAAGGGAGGAAGTTAGACAGAAGGGGAGGAGTTGGACGATAACATAAAAAATAGACGGTAGATCATCCAAGTTAGGTATTGATAAGTCATTCATTAATTTTAACTATTCTTTGTATTCAACCATTTAATTGACACATGGTTAATAAGATCAGACATTTATTTTACATTCTTTGTATTCAAGTCTGCACAAGTTCAGTTGCTATCAATGAAAATTCATTCGGTTGTTTTTACACTTGTAATTGAATATGCCTATGCATGTGTTTCTTACCCTTATTCTTTTTCTGAATTGACAAAAAGGGATAGATAAAGATTATATATGTGCAAAAATGATTGAATGTGTGCAAAAACAACGGCAAGGGTAGAACATAGAATATATCTTTATTAAAAATATATTTTGTAGAAATTTTGCCATCACCCACTAGAGAGAGATTGTTAGACCCCTACTACTTAATGGCAAAATTCAGTCCCAGATTTTGTGTGATGACATAATTTAAGTAAAAATATTAATATTTAAATTTGATCAAATAATACTTCAATTAATAATCTAATGTCAAGTATTTGATCTTAGTTGAATATCGTTCAAGCTTTACATTTAGTTAGAATTGTTAGTTGAAGCACTTAGTTAGAGTTTAAATACAATTGGGATATCATTGACTAATTATGTCAATTGAAAATCTGGTTAGAAGACTCAACTAAAATCCTTCAACTAGAAAAACTAACGGGAAGACCCAAGTGAAGTCTTTCAACTTAATTAACCAGTTAGGAGACACGGTTAGAAAAACATATAGGACAAGTAGTATTTCCGGTCGAAATCTTTCAACTGCCCTCAATTGTGATTGAACCTAGTTGAAGTAAATTTTGTGACTGAACTCAATCGAAGTGAACTTTACGATTGAATTGAGTGGAAGCGAACTTTGATGGAACTTAGTTGAAGTAAATCGAATGTAGTCAAAGCAATCAACTGACTAATTTCCACCCTAACCTTTATAAGTAATTGTCGTTTGACGTACTCATTCAATTGACGGACTTCAACTATCGTAACTTAGGTGAAATAGTCTTTCAACTGATTCTTTCAGTTGTGACATTTCCTATTGAATTTCTAATTATACATTTCAATTGAGCTATCAATTGTACTTTCAATTAGACTTTCAATTGATTTTTTAAATTATTTTTTATAAATATGTACTTGAGGAGGATAAAATCAACTCGGCCCATATAAGGTCCGTTACGCCATGCCCGCTTCGGCCGAAGATCTACAACGCACATAACGGGCCCTTGACAGTCGCAGCCCACCACGGACAACCCAAGACGGATAGTCCTCGGATTCATCAGCTCGCAAAGGGCATCAGCCCAGGCACAACGGACGCCGGATGACCCTCCGACGACTGAACGTTACCTCCCACGACGTCAACCTTAACTCATCTAAAGGTGAGCACGTCTTACAGGCGCCGTAAGACTCGCCAGAGAACCATCCGACTCTGGAGGAACGGACCCTCAACAAGAAACTCCCCACGATCACAGAGGGACGTTATCCCACGACTTGCGCCCTTCCCTACTAAGGGACAGGCCTCCACCGTCAGGACAACCCCTATAAAAGGATCCCTTGCCAGCCGCACAGGGACACACACACACACACGGACAGAGAGAGACAAGAGAATCGACTTATAACCACGGAAAGAGAGACTCCGACCCACCACACCTTGAGAGTTGATTCTAGAAAGGAGAGCACTGGTCAGCTTCCGAGCATCCCTATCGCCCAGCGAGCACTCCCCGAGCGCCCACTAGATATGGCGAACACTCTTCCGAGAGACTGATCGCTCCCCCAAACCTACATAATCGACTTTATTCTCTCTCTCTCTCTCTCTCTCTCTCTCTCTCTCTCTCTCTCTCTTGTTCTTTCTCCCTTATTCTTTATCTTCCAAAGTGCTGACTTAAGTATCGTAGGGTTATCCCCTGGGATAACGCGCAAGGCTCCTTCTGACGCTGTTTCTCTGGTGTTTGCAGGCTTCCACGGGTGTCAGACGACCTTCTCCCAACAAATAAATATTAAAAGTGTGGCACGAGAGTTAAGAACTAGTTTTTCACCTCTACAGTATTAATTAATTGTTATAACTGCTTTCACTTGGGCGAAACTTTCTGCGTAATATTCTTTCAACTAAATCTTCAACTGTATAATTCAGTTGATTTTTTTTTACTATATTCCTCAACGGAAATATTTAAACTGTCTAACTCAATTAATATCCCTCATGTTAAATCTTTGAGCATCAATTGTGTTATCTCTTAGATATTCCAATTCCAATTGTGTACGATCGGCTGACTTGTTGTAACTGGCTCGGTCGTATTAAGTCAATATCTAGTCGAATCTAATATGTCCTACTCGTTTCAATTGTGTAATCCAACGAAAGTGTGTATTAAATGTAATCATTTCATCGTAACATAGAATAGAATATATTTTTCTTATATATTCCAATTCAAATACATTAAATGCTCAACGTATTTTTTAGATGTATATTTAAAATATCTCTATTTTATAGTTGACAAAGATTGCATCCACCGGACTGACCTAGAGATAATTAATTGTTAACATTCTTTCAATTTCTTTTGTTGTGGATTTACGGTAAGAAATTAGTTAAGGATGGAGATATATACTTGGTGAGTGTTAGGATCAATTGCGAGCAGGTCTTTGTAGTATAGTGAGCATTTGAGAGAGAAAAAATCTAAAGGTTGTGGATGTGTTGACAACAATTTTCAAAAATTTGACAAGTTGCGGTGGATTGATGAACACCTGATCGAGAGGGAAAAATCAGTTTAGTTCCTTACAAGAAAAACCGCGAGTAGCGACCGACCTCTCGGTCGCTATTCGGTCGCAGATCGGTCGCAAAGATCATGTAGCGACCGAACAGACACCTATTAACGACCGAATATGTCGGTCGCTATATACTCGGTCGCTATTCGGTCGCAGATCGGTCGCAAAGATCATGTAGCGACCGAACAGACATCTATTAACGACCGAACATGTCGGTCGCTATATAATAGTCGCTAAATGGCGACCGATATAAATCGGTCGCAGAACCGTTAGCGACCGATAATTATCGGTCGCAATATCAGTCGCGGATAGCGACCGATATAAATCGGTCGCATTATCCGTCGCTAATATATATAGTCGCTATTCGGTCGCTATTCGGTCGCTAATTTTAATACTTTAATAAAATAAATAATGAAGACAGTCGCTATTCGGTCGCTATTCGATCGCTAATTTTGCATTATTTTTTTTTTATAAATTTATATAATCGACTATAAATCACCTGATAAATAATAATTTAATAAAATAAATAACCTGATAAATAACAATTTCATAAAAATATATAAATCAACTACACAAATCACAATCTCCACGAACTTCAAATTCATCACATACAAACACACAAATTAATCATACATCCATAATAAAATGACAACATGCAAATAACTAAAATGAAATCACAAATCCTCCGCATATGTGTCATCCTGGTCGTCGTCTCGTCTAACATCTCGCGACGGATGATCCTGTATATCATTTAAAAAAATTAAAATCAAATCCTTAATAAAGAAATCAATTTTTCTTGAAAATTAAAAGCAAGATGTTTTTCATTTAAGTGAAATTGACGAATGACAATTTTAAACGTTTTGCTCAAATCGGTAGTCCAATTTGGACTCCGTCAATTTCTACAAGTCACTCTCACCTTCCCGGTCGTGTTGGAGTCATTGACAAATTAATTGGACATATATTTCTTTATTTTTGACCCTCTTACACTCGATTAACTTGGTTCTATTTAGGAAATGTAAATTTGAGCATCGAGCTCAAATTTGGAGTCCAATTTGAACTCCGTCAGTTTCTACAGGTTACTTTCACCCCCCATGTCGTGTTGGAACAATCGATGGATTGATTGGACCTCTCTTTTCAAATTTGGACCCTCAAACCCAAGTTCATAGAGTTAAGAAAATGATATTTTCCCCTCCTCAATCTAAATTCTTATATTTTGTAAGATGATATTTAGAGTTAACAAATAGAAAATCAATCAAATAAAATACTTACCGGAGGCTGCTGTGCACGAGGTGCAGGAGGTGCAGGAGGTGCTCTATTACTAGCAAGTCCCAATTCTGTGAGCATCTGGGAGACGGTCTGAGAGACGATGGTTGAGATATTCTGAGAGACGGTCTCGTTGACGATCGCCCTAAACATATCTGGAGTCATGGTCGGGGCGGCACTGGAAGAACCATCTGGGGCTGCTGGTGTGGTATCTGGGGCTGCTGGTGTGGTATCTGGCAGCATACAGCAACAGAGATGGCCTCATGAAAACTTGTGTTGCACCCCATTATGTGTGTTTAAAAGAAGGCCGCTACATAAGTTAATGACTAGATTTCTGGTGAATTTCTGCATACAAAATGAACTTAAAAGCTAACCACTCACGCACGGCCAAGTTATACTGATGGCTGTTGCACTAAACAAATACAAAGGCATCCTATTTGAACCATTTTTCCGAATTAAAGGTTAACACGACACTGTCTCTCCCGACACCCATTAGCTTGGCTGCAAAATATTTCACACCGTGGTCCCTTGTACCAACATTCCAACTATTAAGATAATTAACAATGTCCCAGATAAAACAATGCACAGGCAACAAAGTGACTTAGAAAAATAGAACAGTCATACCATACGCGCAAGAACATTTCCAGCTGTAAGCTTTCCAGAACCATAAATGACCCCTGGATATAGAAGAATTATTGGAATCCCATCCAAGGCAGCTTGTCGTGCAATCTTATCTGCAATAGCCTTGGACTTCTCATATTCAGTGCAAAAGAACTTTTCATGATGCTCCTGCGATTGACAGATTGTACTGAGTTCAATTTTGAGACAAAGGAGGGAAAAAAAGATACCAGACAAATTGGTTCTGAACCAGATGCTATATTGGCTATGGATTTCTTTTCCTGACAGGTGAAAACAATACAACATACAACAAACATGAAAGACTTTTCTTCAATAAATGTTACCCTCAGATCTATTCTAGTCTTCTAGAGTCAGGTCAATGGTACTGAGGTAAACTGTAAAGATATGCTGATTATTTCCACCAAACGAATAAGATGAAGACAACAAACAAGATACTGAGGCTTCAACTGATTAGCCATTATCACAAACGATCTGCCTCAAAGCTTTTTGAAGGTAAGATCTGACACAAAGTTTAAACTGACTAATTGAGACCGTTTCATTGTTCTCAATAGTACCTTTCTTCTTCCCTTGTGTATTTTCCTTTTTCTCAAAGATGCAATGTGGATGGACCAGATGCAGCAACAACTAGGAGGTAGCCTTGCATAAAGGCTGAAGAGCAGGACTTCGGAATCGAATGACTAAAAGGCAATCAAGCAGAAGATAGACCATTAAGTGTAACACAAAAGAATGGTTAAACAGAGTGCAAGACCCAATCAGATAGATTGCTTAATGCATGCACATTTACATGTCTCAATATGATATTAGAAAGAAATCAAATGTCTCTGTACTTGAGGCAATACCTTGGTTGCGGAAAATCTTCTGAGGAATTTTCACATCAACTACTTAAAAAATATAGATAACAGGGGAAAGTTACACCATGAAGCTGAGATAACATACTAAGATAATACTTAAACATAATGTTTCTATTCATATTCTCATGTTGGATAGTGGAGATCATTGTAGGAACCTTCTCCTCTGAGGTAATATCATGAAACCTTGCTGAGCAAAGCATGTGTCTCTGATTCAAAGTCCCTCACCTTTGGACAACTCGCACTCGATAGTGACTAGGACAAAGAAACTAGGGAGATGTACCAAAAGAGTAGACAAATATTTGTGGTCTAACATGCCTATTCTTCAAATTAGACAGAAAGCAGAAACCTACAAAGAAATACTTAAAAAATAAATATATAAGAGCTGACATAAGTACACGTGAAGCTTATGAATAGATGTAATTCAGTGTGCAAAGCTGAAAAGTAGCACTTTTGCATTCACGGGTAATATCACAAATGGGAAAGGATGCTGGATGTATTACGTCATGAAGGAAAAATATAAACTTCAGAGATAAATGGAAAAAATATTTGAAAATATTGTTTACCTGTTTCTCATCTGCGATATATCCATCGGTAGGCCCTATGGCAAAAAAGGATGATGTGTATATTATCTTCTGTAAAGTCCTTGTTTCTCTTAAAGCTTGTAAAATATTCTTTAAACCTCCTACATTCACCTAAACGTAGGAAAGCAGTGTGTCAAGTCCACAGACATTATTTATCAAGAACATTTTGACTAGGAAGCAGGCTACAGCATCTTCAAGAATTGAAGATATGAAAGAATCCAGAAGAAAAAGTAGAATGAAGAAAGTGTTTGATTCACTATCTCCTTATAGTTCCAATTCATACTTAAATTGACGTTCACTTCAAAAAGGGAAGCTTCGAAAAAATGCTTCTGAATTTCATATATGATGAAATGTATGATTTTGTAGTATAAATTTGTTCTTTTTCTTTGCTAGGTACCTTTTTTTTTTAACAGGGAGGGGGAACCCGGGATCGAACCTGGGACCTCCCCCAAAGGGCGGACGTGGTGAGACCACCGTGGCAAACCGTGGGCTCAGTGTAGATTTGTTCATTAGTGCACTATAGTAAGACAGTATTAGCATTTTAGTACCTTAACAAGGACTTGAAATAAAATAACTAGGCATGTAGAATCTAGGAATTCATTGAACGGTAAGGACTAAGCATATGGAGGAAACCGATTTATAACCAGTTATGAACAAAGACAGGACTCTACAGGAAGTTTTTTGTCAAAATTAACAAATGAAACAAAGAAGATAAATGTGGGGTTGAAAACATCAAGAAGACATATGATCTGCAAAACACATACTTAACGCATAAATAATAACATGAACAGATGCCCATGTGAACATTACATGTACACATGTTACATGTGCTAGATGCTGAAGCAAGATGTGCTCGTTTTGCTATCAAACCCATTCTCCACCCCACTTCAACCCTCACACCCCGCCCCAACAATACTAGAAAATATTCCTTGTTCCTGCCCCCTCTCATTCCCATCAATCGCTCCCATTAAAAGAGGTGTATGGGCTTATATAAGATTACTAAACATATGTACATATTGTATATCAGTATCACTACAAACAGCTAAGATTTAGATAAGTATAAAATACGGAGGAAAATATGCATCAACTATTGAATTTTAGCATTCATTCAAGTAAATTTCATAAAACTTAATGTGCTCCTATGAAATCCTAGCGTGAGGCATCCACGATTGTTACCATATAACATCTCTATATAAATAAATTCAACTAAGATTTATTGAAGTATTATGTAGAAGGGATCCACTGCCACCAGTGGCATCATAAGTGACTAACCATTATCTGCAGAACAACTTGATTTGATCTCTAATTTCTAATCCAAACATGTAAACCTTCAATGTGATAGGCAAATTGTATATAGCTAAAAAAACCATCAAAGTCTGATATCTAAAACTTACGCATCGGATAGCATGCACTTTCTAAACTTGATATCTTGATATTACCAATCTATTAAGTTTCTTCACATGATTCCAGGAGCTAATTTGCAACATATGTTTGTTAAAAGCTGAGACAATTTTTTGGATATGTGAGGACTAAAATAAAATAAAATTATGTAGCCATCTTAAACGGTGTGTACGGACATTGTTCAGGGGAAAACAGTTTCATTGGATGGGTCATTCTCCCTGAAGGGCAATTTTTGGATATCTGCTTCTTTATTCTACAACTTGAAGTATCCACACACTCTGTGACCTTCCCTTCCTCCAATCAATAACGATGATGAAACTCTTGTCAAGACTTATTTAAATACCTTTTGAACTGTATTTAAAGCTTTTAAGAATGAACAAAAAAAATCAACTGTTCTGAACCCCTTTGTAGAAAATTGAAACACTGTGTATTGCAGATGGGACAAGTAGAAAGGGTCTTCATTAGGTGAAACTCCAATCAACCATCCTTGTTGTTCATCTTTCTTACCCATTCTGCTCAACATGTTGCCTTTTATAACAAATGACAATGGTCTTCTGCTCTAGAGTCCTCTAGGGTTGGAAAACAAGCCAAAAATACCTTGATCAAAGATCACCAGAGACTTAGTGATAATCAGACCTATCTAGTCCAACATTCAGGGAAATTGTGATTACCCTTGATGGTCCATAAACATTGTCAGGACACTATCATATGCTTGTTGAAATCAAGTTTATAAGCCAAACCACTTTTCTTACTTATCTTCGACTCTTCGTGCCCGTTAAGCAATCTTATAGTCCAGCAGTCTTCATGCCATTTCATCATCCTTAGGAATAAGCACCCGAAATTATGACTTCAATGTTCACATCCCTTCCCTCTTCTCATAAACTCTACTGAGTTCATAACATCTTTTATAATCTCCCAATATTTGTGAATAAAGAAAAGTGGAGGGGGGCCCTGCGGAGGGGGGACTGGAGCCGGAGGGGGGCCCGGAGCCGGAGGGGGGGCCCTGCGGAGGGGGGGGCGGAGCCGGAGGGGGGGCCCTGCGGAGGGGGGATCGGAGCCGGAGGGGGGACCGGATGGGGAGGGGAGAGCCGCGCCGGAGGGGGAAACCAGATGGGGAGGGGAGAGCAGCGCCGGAGGGGGAGGGGGGGCTCGGGCGGGAGGGGGCCGCAGGGGGAGGGGGGCTCGGGCGGAGAGGGGCTCGGGCGGGAGAGGGGCCGCAAGGGGAGGGGGGGCTCGGGCGGAGGGGGGCTCCGGCGGGAGGGGGCCGCAGGGGGAGGGGGGGCTCGGGCGGGAGGGGGCCGCAGGGGGAGGGGGGGCTCGGGCGGAGGGGGGCTCCGGCGGGGGTCCGCCTCACTTACCTCCGATGGCCGGTCCCCGCCGCCGCTCGCAGTCGTCCGTCCACCGCCGCTCGCCACGCCGGTCGTCCGTCCACCGCCGCTCGCCACGCCGGTCGTCCGTCCACCGCCGCTCGCCACGCCGCTCGCAGTCGTCCGTCCACCGCCGATGGGAGCTGGTCGCGGGGGGGCCGCAGAGGGAGGGGGGGCTCGGGCGGAGGGGGGCTCGGGCGGGAGGGGGCAGCAGGGGGAGGGGGGGCTAGGGCGGAGAGGGGCTCGGACGGGAGGGCGCCGCAGGGGGAGAGGGGGCTCGGGCGGAGAGGGGCCGCAAGGGGAGGGGGGGCTCGGGCGGAGGGGGGCTCGGGCGGGAGGGGGCCGCAGGGGGAGGGGGGGCTCGGGCGGAGAGGGGCTCGGGCGGGAGGGGGCAGCAGGGGGAGGGGGGGCTAGGGCGGAGAGGGGCTCGGACGGGAGGGGAGGGGGGGCTAGGGCGGAGAGGGGCTCGGGCGGGAGGGGGCCGCAGGGGGAGGGGGGGGCTCGGGCGGAGGGGGGATCGGGCGGGAGGGGGGGGCTCGGACGGAGGGGGGATCGGGCGGGAGGGGGCCGCAGGGGGAGGGGGGGCTCGGGCGGAGGGGGGCTCGGGCAGGAGGGGGCCGCAGGGGGGAGGGGGGGGAGCTGGTGGCGGGGGGGGGGGGGGGGGAGATGAGTGATCAGCGACCGCTTCGCGACCTAAATAAATTCGGTCGCAAGATCAGCGACCGATTAGAGACCGAAATAATTGCGATCGCAGAATGGGTCTCAGATGTGCGACCGATTATATCGGTCGCTATATGGTCGCTATTTGGGACCGACTAGCGACCGATTTATTCGGTCTCTAATTCGGTCGCTATTGCCACTTTTTCTTGTAGTGATGAGTTGATAGATCGTAACAAAACTCGATCAATTGTTGTACGTGCGAAATGAAGTAGTGAAATCTTACTTGTAGCTAGGGTGATCTAGACACTGTACACAGGTCAAACGTCGAATCACTATAAATTTTGATATTCTTTATACATGATTGATTTGATTCTAAAATTAATCTATCTTAAATATAATTTAAGGTTATATATATATAGTTATGATTTTATTTGACACCTCTAAGAAGTACTTAGCTACTAACAAATCTCAACTTCAAGTGTAAAGATTATCACTAGATAGACTGAAGAATAACTGTTCTTCAAGTTTAAAGGTTATCTGTTTTGACGTATAATTTATAAATAAAAGAAAATTTTATAAGCAAAAGATATATAGCATGTAAAAGTACTAACAAGGAAATTAATCTATTATTGTAATTGTCTGGTTTTTTAAATAATAAAAAATATTCCTATCATTTTATTTTTTACTTTAATTCTAAAATATATTTATAAAATAAGGTTGCTTTCATTTTACTTGTTAAAGAGCTTTCCTACTTCTCTTTTTCTGAAAAAAAAAAGGATTCAATCAATTACACCAACAGGCAACAGCAGAAAAATGGTGAGGGGAATCGATCAATCACTAAAAGACTGCCTTACGTACGTGGCCACGCCGCGAACCTTCCAGCACCCACTTGACGAGACGAGAGTGCTCCGCTGGTGCCTGCGGTCCCGCCAGCCGAGCACGCAAGAGCACCTTCCATCCGTTTCCGGAGGATTCCACGGAAGAGCAGGTGGTAAGACGTTCGATCTGGGGTGGGCACCCAGGGAAGCTTGCTTCAAGCTATATATATGTAGCTTGGTACTGCGAGGGAGTCGACTCGATCTTTCTCGGGGATTAGCGCTGGAGCAACAACTAGCTAAGCTAGCGCTTGCGTGAGGGATCAGGAGCAGAGAGGAGGAGGAGGGGATCGATCACATACATGGAGGGGGAGAAGCAGCAGAGGTCGAAGCCGGGGACGGTGATGCGGGTGGTGCACGGGGACGAGGAGGGGCGGCGTCGAGTTGAGAAGGTGGCCGTGCCGGAGACGCGTCGCCCCGACACCCTCCGCTACGTGGAGCGGAAGCTATGCGAGAAGGGGTTGCACCGGATGGAGCGCCACCCCGTCCACGGGGGTCACGGCCCCCCCAAGTCCGGCCACGGCGGCAAGTACACGTGGGAGGGCCCCGTCGATGTCGTCCACGCCGAGCTCGACCCGGCGCCGGCCGCCATCGACGAGGGGGATCCCAACTACGAGCGCCCCGGCGGCGGCGGCGAGGAGGAGGCGGCCGAAGGAGCCCGTCAGCTGCCAACTGCGGATGGCAAAGAAGAAGGGTCGAGTAGTAGTGTTGCTAAGGAGGAGGAGGACGACTCCGTCGACGGCCTTCGAGGACTGGTGGTGGGCGAGGTGGAGGTGGCCAAGGTGGCTGAAGCCAGGAAGGGCGTGTCGAGGATCGAAATCCTCCCCCCACTCCAACCTTGAATAACTAACTGTAACAACCGAGCTAGCTAGCTAGCTAGGCGGCTGGGTGCATGCATGCATGCATGCGATCTTGGCCAGGTGAATCAGCGGACAATATCGATCCACCGTCCTATCACATAATTAAGTAATTACTGCATGTGATTGAGTGCTAATCTCTTGCGAGCCGTCGTCTTCCTCGTGTACCACGTACGTACGTTACGTACTTACTCTGCCCAAAGAGAGAGAGAGAGAGAGAGAGAGAGAGTCTTTGTGTTACCGACGTTTATATCCACCAGCAAGTCTGTTATCAAGATCATTAATCTGCAGGCTGCCACCCGGTTGAATGTGTTGTGTTGTGATCACCGACAGCAGCGGCTTGTTTGTTTGTTCGTTCGTTTATTTCACGCCCCTTAACGCGCGGTAGTAGTGATCCTTCTCCTCTCGGCCGACGCTACCCAACATATATGCACTTAAAACAACGTCGGAAGATAGACATATACGTTGTTTTTGTAATTTTTTGTTAAGCAGATTGGTCAGCATGCATACATTATAGTCTGTCTCTCGGCATGCTGCCAAATTAACCATATGGTTGATAATTAATTAAAAGCGTCAAACTAGCTAGCTAGTCTTCTTTTTAATTAAGCGATTCAAGTAAAGAGGACCAGCGCGGCAATGAAGTCTATCGGCGCGCGGCGCGGCTCCCTTTGTTTCTTCGAACCTGGAGGAAAGATGGGAAAGGAAGCCCAATGCGGGGGCAGTTGGTCAATAATTAGTACGCTCCAGAAAGGGGAAAGGCGGTCCATATGTAGGGGCCCTACGACTACTTGGGCCCACAGCTGTTGGCCCACTAAGAGCCCATTCCATGAGACCTATTTATTGCAAATGCAGAAAACAACCTAAAGCGGTGGGTGGGCGGTTAATGCATGCGTATATCCTTAAAAGTTTCTAATTTTTTTATGATTAGCGTTTTGAAATTTAAAATTGTGATGTTATATTTGGACTTGCAATTACTGGAAGGGTGAAATAGCTTTGTCACGACAAGCCTGGAGAAGTATGCTCAGGTTGCTGAAAACTAACGGATGGTAGCTAGTGAGGAATAAAAACTGCCGACAACAGGTCATATATATATATATATATATATATTAAAGGGGAGCTGCGCGCGACCCAATTATGGGTTATAGGAGGACTCAATTTGTTCTCCAAGGTCGGAGGGTTCACGGAGATTGAATTCCACTGTTTGAGTGCCATCCGCTTGGAATATGACTGTTTTAAATTTTGGGATTTTTTTTGCACAAATATCTTTATAAATATTAATTTTTACATACATTTTTCTTATTATCCAAAATATTCATGATATATCATAAATAGTTATAATTATATTTTCGTCCAAACTCTCATTTATTTAATTATTAGAGTTAAGTGTGAATTAAGAGCGAAATGACTAGCGTTGCCACTCTCTCCCTCTCGTCGAAAATCATCCTCTCCCTTTACCCCCGTCGTTTTGGCCGTTGGTGATTTTGGTCAGCGATGTTATGCTTGGCATTAAAAGCTAGAGAATGGAACTTAGCAGTCTTTCTTTGTATCTACCCAACTATTTCCCTCCGTGTGGTATTGGATATATGTATAAAGTGATGATGCAAGGGATGCAAATGTTGGCATAAACTCTTTAAAATTTTACTTCTTTTTGTAAATGTGTTCTTACTATACTTAGAATAAGGAAAAATTAAATGAAATAGTTTAATACTATAATATATAAAAATTAATTTTCGTTAGCGAAATGATTAATTTTAAATCTGTACTCAAATCAATTATTGTTCTCGTTTATTTTGAAATAACTATTCTATCTTAAATTACTCGTTCTCAATTACACGATAGTTCTAACCGTAGATCTTAGGGTTTTGGCTCAACATACAGAGATGGGAAAACAACGCGTTGGTTAAGAGTTTATTAGCGGGCTGGGCCTATCATCTGATGGGTTCGCCAGGTAACCTGACAATGGGTTGGGCTCCCATGCTCTTTGCAACATGTGAGTTTTTTGTCAAGCCCAACAGCCCCAGTCCATTAAAAGGAATGAGTCGTGCTCGTGCTCGTGGGTTGGCCCGAGTGACCAGACCGCGGCTAACCCACGACCCCCCGACGGTCCCCGCGATTTCAGCTGACCACACCCGTTCACCGCACGGGTTCACTCAGACCATCCCACCACTGATTCATGACCCATCTCTCCCTCTAGTTCACTCTACCACTCCCGGTTCCATGCTCATTGCCATCCCCCACACTCTTCCTGGGTTCTCCTGCTACTACTACTACATCTTTTATCTGTCCCACTTTTAGCACCGTTGTTGATGTCATGACGGCCATCGTCGCAGGTGGGGTCAAGTTGGGTCGATGTTTAGCCTTTATAAAATTCAATGTAATAAGTCACAAACTGTCAATTAGACTTGGATCAAAATTGGACTTAAACAGAAAATAAAACGTTAGATTTGAGCCGGGGATTGTGCTGGGCTCGACCTTAAAATAAACGCGACACCCATCAGCGAGCGAGCGAGCGAGCGAGCGCTGGTGGGGTGGCCGCTAGTGGAACTCCTTCCCAGCGGGACCCACTAACAGCAACAAACATCCTTCGCCCGCGGGGCTCAACCCCAACCCCAAACCCAACCCCAAACCCCAACCCCAACCCCAAGTACAAAAGGGCAGAGAAGGGAAGGCTCCAATAACTGCCACCGCGAGAGAACGCAAACTCGCCGGCGTCGCCGCACTCCTCCTCCTCCTCCTCCTCCTCTCCCGGCGCAGCGCATGCGCAGTAGTCCCCGTGTTTGATATAAAGAAGGAGAAGAATAAGGAGGACATGGCGAAAGGGGGCGACGTGCTGATGAGGAAGAGGAGCCGTGCTCAAAGGAAGAAGAACCGTTCGCTCCGGAGCAAGGAGTCCGTCTCCGCCCGCGTCGCCGCCATCATCGCCTCCAAGCGACGCCGCAAGTCTGGCAAACGCCGCATCTCCGAGGTAAAAGCAGCTGGTCCTCTCTCCTTGGGTTCCGGATGGCGGCGCTCCGCCTCCCCTTCCCCGTGGGGCGGGGGCCGGGCGGCGCTTCCCGTCGTCCACTCGTTCCCTCTCTGGTTCCTATCTCTACCTGACGGGCAGCCTCAGAATACATACACATCCTCCGCCGCCATTCCTTTCATTACGCGCTCTCTCTCCTGATTGGATGGATTCTCTCTTGTGTGACTAGTAATCTTCTATTCTTGTTGTTGCAATCACCTGACTTGACCTGACGCAGGGGATGTGCTTCACCCTCCCGACCCCGGAAGACCCCTTCAACGACCGCACCGACCCCAAGGCCAAGAAGGAGCAGACGATGCAGAGGAACTCAAGCACCGACAAGAAGAAGATGATAAAGGAGGAGGAGGTTGCCTGCACCTCTCCCCTCCACAACAGGCGTTCACGGAAGAGCGACAACAGCCACGAGGCTGGGCTGTCCATGTCAACCAAGCCTCCCTCTGAAGGCAACGACGTCGGCCTCTGGCAGCATCCCAGAGGAAAATGTAGACGCGGTCGAGATGGCGATTCTGAGGATTGCCTCTCCAAGTACCTCGTCCTGTGCTTGAAGGCGATCCAGGATTCATGGTCACCAGATTCCATGGTGGAGGAGGATGGTTACTTGGATCGGAGGGACATGCGCGGCCGGCAGCCACCACTGTTGGCCTGTAAATGGGGTATCGATTTCTGGAAGAGCTGCTCCTCTGGGTTGGACATTGTGGACTTCAGTGGACCTTCTACCAGCCGAGAGCAGATTGCTTGGCTGGTCTCTACCGCTTCCGATATGATTGCGAGAAATGAAAAGGAAGGCCTTCTTATCTCCAGCCCCTTCCTTGTGTTCCTCGTGCCGTCGCAAGAGAAGGCCACTGAGGTATATATCTTTTGATTGCACAGTGATCAGGCCTTTTGGGTGCTCAAAGCTCCTCCCTTCGTGGAGATCCTGTTTCCTCCTCCTCTTCTTAACTCCCACCTCAAAATGATTGATGGAAGAAGCAGGACTAACGATCTTTCCTGCTGCTTGCCTTGCCTATTAGATTCGGTTAGTGTGTAAGCCACTCAAGACCCTTGGAGTACATACTGTGAGCTTGCATCCAGGTGCCTCACTAGATCATCAAATTCGTGGGTGAGTACATTTAATTTGGGTTCGTCTCATTTGTCATCCGTTGGTATGCTTTACAAACCACTGGTACCTTTACTGTTTTCACCAGTTTGTTTCATGCAGTCCTTTGTTTTTTCACTAGTTATTTCAGTTCATTTCCTCCATTATATTTCAATTCATTTCTTCAATTCTATCTTTGAGCTGCCAAGCTTTGATAAGAAGTAACTGAAGAAATTAGAAACAATTCCATCGGAGACGCTCATAGTTTTCCATTTGATGCATGTGTAGCATTATTGATAATGGATAGAGCAAACAATAAAAATTGTTATGATCTCATATTTTCATCTTGACACATCTACATGGAGCATTTAGTGCACTTCCTAGAGTCAGTCCTCTGACATATATGTGAAACACAATAACTGTATTATCTTGTTTGAGGCTTGTAGAGTTGTTAGCTAATTTTTAAAATAAAGTTCATGATTACTTGTTCAGTGATCTTCTATGATGATAAGAGATATGAGAGCAATGCCAGCTTCATGTTTTAGACCTTTATAGAATATAGTTTCCAGGGAATATTCAATGCTATCGCTAAAATCTTAACGTGCTGCTCCAAGTTCATTCTGATGCAGCCTTAAGACCTGCTTTAGAGCGGAGACCAAAAGATAAAAATTTCACATTCTGCTTTAAGCAAAACAGGTTACGCTGTTCACAGAATAGGGGAACCTCACTTCTACATGAACAGCCATTGAAGAGTAGGGTCATCATCATCAGAGCCTTATCCCAATTAATTGGGGTCGGCTACATGAATCATGTTCCGCCAAAGATTTCTATCAAGTGCAATATTCATATTTAAACTCAATGAACCAATGTCCTTCCTAATAACATCGCACCATCTCATTTTAGGTCTTCCTCAAGCTCTTTTATTAGCATCCACTAAGATTTGATCACATCTTTTAACCGGCGCTGAGTTAGGGCGACGAAACACATGTCCAAATCACCTGAGTCTATTTTCTCTCATTTTGCTATCAATTGGAGCTATCCCTAAGTCCTTACGGATGCGCTCATTCCTAATCTTGTCTTTCTTAGTCTTGCCACACATCTATCTCAACATCCTCATCTCTGCTACACACATTTTGTGGATGTGTTCCTTTCGTACTGCCCAACACTCGGTACCATATAACACAGCAGGTCTCACAGCCGTTCTATAAAACCTCCCTTTGAGTTTCACAGGCATACGACGATCACAAAGGACACCTGATGCACTTCTCCATCTTAACCAGCCTGCCTTAATCTATGCGTAACGTCATCATAAATCTCCCCATTCTCTTGTATGATAGACCCTAAATATCGAAAGCTACTACTCTTCGGAATGTTATGTCCATCAATTAGAACCATGTCTTCCTGAACCACTCTCCCATTCCTAAAATTACAGTGCATAAACTCTGACTTACTCCTACTAATTTTAAAACCTTTAGACTCCAAGGCAAGTCTCCAACGCTCTAACTTAGCATTTAGAGCATCAATACTCTCATCAATTAAAACAATATCGTCTGCAAATAGCATACACCAAGGGATATCCTCATGCAATTGTTTAGTTACTTCATCCATAACTAAGGCAAAGAGTTACGGACTTAGTGCAGAACCTTGATGCAAACCTATAGAAACGGGAAATTCACTAGTCTCCCCAGCAATAGTTCGAACACTAGTAATAGCACCGCCGTACATATCTTTAATCAAATCAACATATCCTTGAGAGATTCCTTTCTTTCTTAATGTCCACCAAATCAATTCTCTCGGTACTCGATCGTACGCCTTCTCTAAATCAAGAAAAACTATATACAAATCTTTTCTCATCTCTCTATACTTCTCCATTAGCTGCCGTAGTAAGAAAATAGCTTCTGTAGTAGATCTATTTGGCATAAAACCAAACTGATTTTCCGATACAGTAGTCATACATCGGAGGCATTTTTCAATTACTCTTTCCCAAAGTTTCATAGTATGACTCATAAGCTTAATTCCACGATAATTATTACAACTTTGAATATCTCCTTTGTTTTTATAGAAAGGAACTACAACACTTTTTCTCCAAACTTCTGGCATTCTCCGTTCCTTTAAAATTTTATTAAAAAATTTAGTTAGCCACTGAATACCAATATCTCCTAGGCATTTCCATACTTCAATAGGTAAGCCATCTAATCCTAAGGCTTTGCCCACTTTCATTTTCCTTAAAGCATCCTCCACTTCTGACATCTTAATACACCTGAAATATTGATATTTATCAAATGTTGTGGACTCTTGGGTACCCTCTAGAGATAAATCCTTGACGGAATCTCCATTAAGTAATTTCTGAAAATAGCTATGCCACCTCCCTTTAATCTCAACATCCTTAGTTAAAACCTTTGATCTTCACCTTTAATGCACCGAACATGATCTAAATCTCTAGTTTTCCTTTCTCTTAATTTAGCAAGTTTAAATATGTCCTTTTCACCCTCTCGGGTTCCTAATTTATTATATAAATCTTCAAATGCCTTTGATTTAGCTTCGCTAACTATTTTCTTAGCTCTCTTTTTAGCGATTTTATAGGCTTCTAGGGTTTGGTCATTTTTGTTAGTTTGTCAAACTTTAAAGCATTCCTTTTTTACTCTAATGGTATTTTGGATTTCCTCACTCCACCACCAAGTCTCTTTGTCTAAATTCTTTTTACCTTTAGATTCGCCTAAGAATTGTTTTGCAACCCTCGTTATACAATTTGTAACATTATTTCACATTACATTAGTTTCTTGTTCTAAATTTCAAATATTTTCCTTTAATAGATGATTTTTAAATGTTTCTAAACTTTTACCTTTTAAATTCCACCATTTAATCTTGGAATAATTATTTATAATGATCTTTCTTTTGAATTTAGGGATAGTGACATCCATTACTAACAACCTATGTTGAGGGGCTAGACTCTCATCAGGAATAACTTTACAATCTTTACACAAGACTCTATCGACCTTCCTAATGAGAAAATAGTCAATTTGACTTATATGTGTTCCACTCTTGTATGTTATTAAGTGTTCGTCCCTCTTCTTAAAGAAGGTATTAGTAATTGCTAGATCATAGGCCACAGTAAAATCAAGAATAGTGTTACCCATGTCATTTCTATTGCCAAAACCAAACCCTCCATGAATCCTCTCATAGCCTCTATTATCTATACCCACATGACCATTAAGATCCCCTCCAATAAAGATTCTCTCTTCACTAGGGATATTTGGATCAAACTATCAATAGCCTCCCAAAATTACTTTTTAATGCTCTCTTCTAATCCTACTTGAGGTGCATATGCACTAATTATATTCAAAATATCATCACCTAAGATAAGTTTAATTAACATTAGTCTATCCCCCAATCTATTTACTTCCACAACTCTGTCTTTTAAGTTTTTATCTATTATTATAGCAACACCATTTCTAGAGTTATTATTACCCGTATACCAAATTTTATATCCATCAATGTCTTTAGCTTTATGTCCTTTCCACCTAGTTTCTTGTAGGCAAGCTATGTTAACCCTCCTGTCCTTCATTAACTTAACTAATTCTAAACCCTTACCTGTTAAAGTTCCTACATTCCAAGTAGTTAGACGGATCCTATATTTTTGGACTTGCTTCTTTACCCGTGTGCGTCCAACCCCACACGAGAACCCTTGCCTATTTGACACCGCAATCGGGCGCCATTGCGGCGCGTCGCTTACGGGGAACGCCCTAGCTAGCCGTTGCTCACTTGTCATTCCATCCGGGTTCCGATGTAACGCGTCGCTTACGGGGAACGTCCTAGCCAGCCCTTGCTCACTTGTCATTCCATCCGGGTTCCGATGTAACGCGTCGCTTACGGGGAACGCCCTAGCATTAGCACATAATGTATTTGGATCAGAATTCATGTTGGAGATGTGACAAAATTTTACTGCTGGTTGTCGACCTAACACAAACCCTCCTCTTTTCTCATCCGGGCTTGGGACCGGCCATGAAGAGTAGGGTCATGGCTTGCCAAAATGGGGAGACAGAACCACAACTTGGGGCTGGACACCCAGATGAACGTAAGTAGTGTTTCTACGTGTCTGCACGGACCACTTTCCTGGGTGACACTCTTGGAACCACCAGTGGTCTTCTAGGGTTCCTGGAGAGGGCACTAGATCCTCCTATGCGTGGGCATAGCTCCCTTTTCTTTCATACAAGGGATTTCTCTTGCAGCTTGCCATCAAACTTGATGTAATAGTAATACCACTGTGTCTTGACAAGGTACAGGAGGGTAGAAGAAAAATTGGAGAACATGACGAGGGAGACAAATAGGAGTCTCAGTGGATCTGGTGGTTCTGTCACACACAGCTACCAGTTCCATGCTAGCCAATTTTTATTTAATCATCCATTTAAGTGCAAGCGACCAAAAATTCCCTTGTTACAATGGACCAGCCGAGGGTGTGAGGAAAGAATAAAAACAATAGCAGAGAAAACATGGATAAATCAGAAATAGCCAAAAGACGAATATTCCCTGCATAACTGCTTCTACTATTTTGGCCCTCTATATTGGCAACTAATGTAAAAAGAGAAACTTTCTCTCTCTAGCTATTTCTAGAGAGATAAGCTCTGGGGAAGGATGATGCTGCAACTGTTGGAGGTGGCATTCAGGGCAATCATTTCCCCTTGGGGAATGGTCATCCTCCACCAGTCATCTATGGCCCTGGAGGTGGACGTAGAGGGTAGTCGTGGGGGACCAGCTAGGGAAGGAACACCCTGGTGTTGCCATACGGGATGAACGCCCTGCCTTTATCAGAGGGTGCCACATACAAGAGAACTTCTTGGTAGCTGATGAATGCCTACATACCACCAAGGCTTAGAGGAAGAGAGGAGCGGTGCTTAAGTTGAATTTTGAGAAAGCCTATGATAGGGTCAACTGGAATTGCTTATTTGACATGCTCAGGAATATAGGTTTTGATGAAAGGTGGACTGGATGGATCCAGACTTGTGTCATAGTGATAGGGGTCTTCGGCACGAAGACTCCATGTCCCCCCTCCTCTTTGATCTAGTGGCACATATCCTCATTAGGATGTGGTGGAGAGTAGAAACATATGAGTTGATCAGAGGCTTCTAAGTTAGAGTAGGTAGTATGCATGCCTCTCATTTATAGTATGTTGATGATACCATTCTTTTTTTGAAAGAGGACAAGATGCAACTATATGTCACTAGTCTCATGTTAGAGTTGCGAGAGGAAGTTTGCAGGCTCATGGTGAATTTTAGCAAGAGCCAGTTAGTGGAGATCAGTATGGGGGATAGAGCCCTACGAAGAGCAACTTTCATCCTTGGATGTCATATAGGAGATTTCCCCATCTCTTATTTGGGCCTATCGTTGTCTCCCGGGATCATACATTGTAGTGATTGGCACAGTGTGATACAGAGTTATGAATCCAAACTGACAAGATGGTAGGCGAGACTCTTCTTATATGGGGCTAGAATGATGCTTTGCAAATCGGTGTTGAATAGCCTACATATCTATTACCTTTCGATCTTCTACATCCAAAGACGGTTGCAAGGAAAATTGAGTCTATTTGAGCTAGATTTTTCTGGCATGGTAGTGGAGGCAAGAGCAAGGGTTGACATGACATAGCATAGGGCTGAATTTGTAAGAGCAAGGAAATGGGAGGACTGAGCATCAGAAATATTATAGATTTTAATCAACCTTTACTGTGCAAATGGCTGTGGAAGCTCGGCTCTGAGGAAAAGGAGTTACGGCTACAAGTCTTTTGGCAGAGATATTATTGGAGAGCGAGAGATTGGGGTGTGTATCCAACCGCCCAACATAGTATCTCTCCCATTTGGAGGGGTATCTTGTTTTTTGAAAAGTGGGCGGTACCACAAATATGTTAATAAAAGAGAGGGATGTACAGGTATATCCTATCAGCCCTCAAAACCCCTATACAAAAACCACCACACCAAGATGGTGTATCCAACTGCCCAACACAATCTCTCTCCCATTTGGAGGGGTATCTTGTAGTGTAGGGATATTATCTGGGCTAGTGTATAGGCCAGTTGGGGAACGGAATGTTTGTTCTGAAAAGACAGGTGGTGTGGAGACTTTACATTGGAGGTGACCTTTCCACAACTTTTTGCGAACGCTTATGCACCAGCTACACCTGTTTCTCAGGTTTCTAAGCTACAGCTATTAGAGGGTATTTGGGCTCCATCCTTTAGAAGAAATCTTAGGGTGGAGGAAATTGAACAGTTGGAGAGACTGCTCTCTTTTCTCCAAGACTTTGCTCCGGTGGTGAGCAGTACTGATAGGTGGTGGTGGAGATGGGATAAAGAAGGTAGATTTTCAGTTAGTTCAGCTTACATTCTTATTCAGATGGAGGAATGAGACATGGACTTGCATCACAGATTTGGAACCCTAGGAGTCCCCTTAAAGTGAAATTGCTCATATGATCTCACACGGGTGTCTCCTTTTATGACAAGCATCCCCACACTGTGTGCTGTTTGTGGAGAGGAGGATGAGACATTGGGTCATCTTTCATTGGCTGCTCCTTCTATAAGCAAGTTTGGACACAAGTTTTGAGTAGGTTCCCAAGGACTGCCATCCCTCAAGACAATGAGCAACAATTGATCATAAAATGGCACAAGAGTTGGATTCTTAAGGGTGACAGGCTCATCTGGTGGCTCATTCTCCATGCGACCCTATGTATTTTATGGGGAGAAAGAAATAGTAGTCTTTAGGTGAGAAGCTAGAGATGCAGATAAGACTGTATCTTTTAATTTGGAGATAGTATTGGGTTTTTTGTACTGTGGACTCTCGTAACTCTTCATTTTTTTTGCTTTGGTGGGGGTTTGTGGGTGCCACATCAGCTTGATGTGTATTTTTTTTGTATAGGGATCTTTTGGGAGCTTATTGATTCTACTTATACATCTCTCCCTTTTATTTTAATACAATTTTGTGGTACCAACTACTTTAAAAAAAAATGCTTCCTACTTACAACAACGATGATGCTGATGATGGCTAGTCTTTTCCTCTTATAGGAAGCATTGATCTGCTTGAATACTTTCCAGCTGATGCATCAATGCCTCTGCCGTTACAGTAATACTGTATTTTATATATGACACTTGAAACATATTTGTTTTTATTGGCTTCACTCTGTTTTAAGTGCTTGAAGCAATATCTTTGGGTGCATGGTAGATGAAAGCATGATGTTAATGCACTCATGTTCTTTATTGTTTAACATACTCTTTTTACACAGTTTAAAGAGCTGTGAGCCAGAATTCATTGTCTCCACGCCTGAAAGGCTTCTCGATCTTGTTACCTTAAAAGCTCTCGATATTTCTGGTGTATCCTTACTGGTAAGTTGCTAGATTGTTCATGAATGTAAGAGTAAAATTCATTGGGATATATCTCATTCCACTATCTTGTCTTGCTTCCATTTCTTCACAGATGCAGCAACTATACTTTCTTCCTTTTGGGGGGCATATTTGGCTTTTTCAGATATCATGGACTTCTGGACAAC
Organism: Amorphophallus konjac; assembly: GCA_022559845.1. Taxonomy (NCBI): domain Eukaryota; kingdom Viridiplantae; phylum Streptophyta; class Magnoliopsida; order Alismatales; family Araceae; genus Amorphophallus; species Amorphophallus konjac. The sequence continues at coordinate 481,797,114 of CM040122.1, read as the reverse complement.
TTTTATTTTTTTTTACTTTTTTGTTGGGTTATTAAGCATTTTTATCCTCTTTCTCTAACTCCTCTTAAGTGGACAAAACAAGTGTATTCACATGTTAGGTGTTAAATAGATAGTTGTAGACCCACTGACATTTTTGAAAGGGTTTTTTTCCATATGCACCCCTGTTAAAATGATGTTTATGCGACAATTGATACCAGATTTGCATTTGATTGTTGACCACTATTCCACAGATTTAGTGTCATGTATACTTGGAGTTAGTGGGCAAAATTAAGTGTATTCTCATGTTAGGTGATAGATTGATAGTTGTAGTTCCACTGATTTTTTTTGAAATAGTTTTTTTGCATGTACACTCCTGTTAAAATGATACTTGTGTGAGAAGTCATCCTGGATTTGCATTTGCTTGTAGACCACTCTTCCACAGACTTAGTCTATTGTATGCCCCCTGTAGTTAACTCCAATCAAATATTCTTGCCATATTCTACATCCTTCTTCAGTTTTTGTAATTTCTTAATAAAAATACCCTCATCTTCTTCCCCAATCCTTGGTGGTCCTCTCTCTCTCGTGCCTGTCTAGAGTTTTTTAGGCCTTTGCCTGCAACCCCTACCCTGTGGGGTTCACTATTTGGCTCAAACTGAAAAACCAAGCTTAATTGACTCATTCTGTTTTGTTTGAAAATAAAGAAAAAAGGTTTTGTTTAAAACCTAACCGAATAAAATTTGGTTTGGGGAGGGGTATCTTTATTGCAATACTTTCAATTTAAGGATAGAAGAGGGGAGAAAATGTCAGATATTGAGTAATTTAAATGATTGAAGTTTTGATTTTTTTTCAGAACATGAATTGCTTGCATAGGATTTTGTCAAATAAATTGTCATTCCAGGATACTGTAACTTATAATTTTTTATTGAGTGTTTTTTCTTAAAGATGCACATATATATTGATTTTAATGATATGATACAGGTGCTTGATGGACTAGAAAGCTTAATAGCCTCTGGATTTCTAGATGAGCTAAAATCTATAAGAGAACATATTTCGGTAGACCCTCAGACTGTGGTTTTCAGTGACGGACCTGTGGATGTTTCTTCGTTGCAGTTGCGGAACTTACTGAGCGAATCTGTCTGTAGGATGTCTCTCCATAGCACCATGACTGTGGCAGCAGCAATATAATCTTGATATGTCAGAAGGATATTTGTCAGAGGTTTGTTCTGATCTTTTGGTATGGATATAGACCCAACTTTGACATATGTATTGATATTACTGTGCCAATGGATATTTTATGTTTACATCAGGTTTTTGAGAAGTTACTTAGGCTGCATTTGGAAAACACCATGGGGAGGGATTTTGAGGATTCCAATAATTGGAATCTCTGACAACCCCACAAGTGTTTCCAAATGGTTCAGTCGCCCTCGACTTCCATGCCCACCAGATTTTGGCCACAGGAGAGAGATGGACTCGTTGAGTCACCCAACCCAAAATCTCCAAAAGCAGCAAAAGAGGAGCTTTTTACGGATTTCGAAGGGTTTAGTACCTCTAGGTTCTATTTTAACCCCCAGTTCCATCTTTTTATGCCATATGCCACCCAAAAGCAACGCACCTCAACCAAATGCAAAACGGGCAGAGTGGTAAAAGGCCAAGGCCGTGAGAAATTTTTAAAGCTACCGCACCCTCAACCAAATGCAATTCGAATTTTGTCAGAAAAATCTCCCACCTATACTACATGGTAGATAATGAGAGATTTTGAAAAACCATCAAAGGCTTTAAGTGTTCCCAAGCGCGCCCTTAGCTAATTAGTTGTCTTTTCTTGACTTCGTATGATTCGAAGGATAGATAGAATTCTAATCAGAAGGTTACATTGCCGTAAGAAATATATGAACCTACTACACGTTTAGTTCATCAATGATAAAACTGCTTATAGATCTGCTGTTCAGATTCTTCATTGATTTTAATGATCTCACCCGAAAAGAAGTTGTAAACCTGGTGGACCCATGGCAGCCTTAAAACTCGCACTTCACGAAATCAAACTGAATGCATCTAGTGGCAACCATTATGATTTGTGTGTATCACAAAGGGGATCTCATTTGGTTCCAAATGTTTGTTGGCTTTCCCTGTCTTAATTGAGTGTGTAGCTCGAAGGATTTAGAAGGTTGCCTTCTTGCAGATGAGTTAATTGGCATAAAACTAATTCTGGCAGAGGTGTGAGGGGAGCTTTTCTCCATTCTTCAAAACAAGGGAAAATAAAAGAAAGTTACATGTTTCATTATTGTGGCTCTCTATGTGCCTTTGCATCATATTTGACTACATGTGAATGCCTTGAGAAAAAGGTACCCAAGATCTGCAATCCAAAAGGAACCGGTGCATTACAAATCCCGGCCCGTCACCCATGGGCTGAATGATTTATTACAATTCCACAATATAATAATAAATAAAAGACAATAAATTATAAAATGGAATGTACAATTGAAAAGACAAGTCCCAGTTCATTAATATACTACTGAAGAAAGTGTACAACTGACCACGGGGTATATCCCAGAACAACATTGTCGGCATGAAATACAAGGCATCCCATGGCCCCCCTCCAATGTAGCTTTGGAAGTCTACTTCTGTGGAAGACTAGAGAATGAGCCTTACGAATCATTGGCTCAGTAGGGATCTCACGGTTCCTACTCTCACTTATGCACATACAAAAGCAAGAGTAGTGGCGGTGACAGTAATGACGGAAATTGAAGTGTGGACAGGAAAACTACATAGCCACACACATGAACCATGAGTCACCAACATATGAAAACACATGCCATGCATGTTATATACTACTACTGTATAGGTACACTTGTAGCAAAAGCACTGTCTTGCCTCAGGATTGGGACCAACTGGGGCCAGTCACCTTGCATTGCCCCTCACACAAGAACCACAGCTGCTGTCGTGACACACAAGGTTCTTCACACTCCCATGACTCAAGTGACAGGGATGAACTCCCACTAGTATTGCAATCACTACATCCATTGGCAACTTACTATCTAATTGCAGCCTCACACCTAAACCACCGCTGAGACAAAATGTGGCAAGTGAGGCGTAACACTCTCTTTCACACAAGTCAGGTGCAGTCAAAGAGAAGAGATCTTAGAGAGATCCCAGTGAAATCTTGGGAGACTGAGACAATGCAGAAAGAGAGGTACACGTCTGTGTATGATAAAAATCAAGGAATGTTTTACCATATCAGGACATTTTCTTGGACGGCTGAATAGAAGAGATCTTAGAGAGATGGGGAATAGTGGTCAAAAATCGTAATGATTTTTTACTTCTTAGAAAATGTCATTAAGTCATTTAATATGATTAAATTACTGCAGTATTATAAGAGCAAGACAAAAACATATTTACACAAACAAGAATTGTTTTTTTAGATCTCAATACCATCTCAGCATGTTAGAGAGCTCCTCCTCTGCAATCTTCATATCTTTATCCTCCTCTTCTTTCTTGTCTTTTTTCCCTCCTTTATCCTAGCCTCCCCCTCCTCCTCTATCTCCCTCTTGTTCTTGACCTCGGTAGAAATTCTTCTCGAAGCCCTTATAGAGACAGAGATCTCAGAAAGATCTTGGACGTCTCGTAAGAGATGGCAAACCATGCCGACGTCTTAGAAAACCCACGCCAACTACCTCTAATGCATTCTTAGAAAAACCCACCTGTTCAGAGGTGGAAATCCACGAAACTTGTCACATTTCCTTGATGCATATAATCATGTCAACTTGACTTGATGCATTCAACACATAACTTCAAGACTCCTGCAAAGACTAGACATGTTAGCACCTCTTGATGCTTTACACTGATTCATGTCAATGATTCTCTGACTTTTGTCTGATAGACCCCAGGCTTGTCGAAGCCCAAACCACACCCCCAAATCGCCTTTGGCCAAGGCGGAAAACACACCCATGCGAATTACCACACACGAAAAACCACGGGAGACCAAGGAAATCTACCTATTGCACATATCCAAACACAAAATGCTCTTCTTATGCACCCTTCACATGAAAACCTCCTAGGCATAAAGAAAACCCCGCAAAACTCACAATAAAATGGTGGGGAAACCATCTCCCTACCTCTATCTTGATCTCCTCTACCCCAAGGGGCCTTCATATCGGTTGGCTGCCACCTCCTCATGGGATCGTCCTCACCGGTCTTTCCCACCGTGAGCTCTTGTCGCCACTGAGCTCCACCAAGCCGCTGCCTCCGCCTCCCTTGTTGGCAGCCATGGCTGCATGACCTCACTCCACCGGAGGAAGAAGAAGAAAGGAGGGAGGAGTGTGAGGCCAAATGAGGAAAGGAGGAAGAAGAAAGGGACTTTATCCTTACCTCGGCCGCTCCGCTTGGAACATGCCAACTTGGGTAGATGCATTTTCTTGAAACGCTTCAGCCCGATCTGACGCTTCAGTCCCAAGCACTAACAAGTCTCCTAACACGACTGTGCCCCGAGGCTTAACTGCCACCCTGCCCTTGTTGACTAGTAAACACATCATCCTCCGCTGATGCCTCCTCCTGAATTGCATCAGACCTCCTTGACGCGTTCTACTCCCTTCACTACCGACACTCCCAACTTTTTAGTCCCATGCGCGGTCGGAGAATCTTTGCCAATGGCCACTCCTCGGACTCCATTCTTTGGCTCCAAGAACTTTCCATGGCCAAGCAGAGCTCCGAGACTTTGGAAGAATCCATATGGTCAGATTCGAAAACCTAGGATGTTACAAAAGCCTTCTGCATGTTTCTCTAGATTTTTGGCGTTCTATTTGAAATATGTTTCTAACTGAATATTTCTAGGAAACAGTTGCCTTTGCCATCCATAGTGCAATGCATGAGAAGCCAGGTATCTAGGAACACAGGTCCAATTGATTTGCTTTGCTCCAAAAGGATTGGACTCCTTACTTGAAAGATCTGTTGGGAAGGAATGAGGGGAAGTCATAAACTCATGATTTAGCTGGTATTGTTTATAGATTCATTGCTTCCAATATAGCTGTGTCCCCTTTAGGGGGTGGGGTTGTGGCTCCAAGAGTTGATTCATTTTAACTTGGATCCCCACATGCATATTGTCTAGTTTGATCTCCTTAAGAACTTACAAGATAAACATTAGGTGGGATACTCTTCCAGAGATGATCAATACAAAATCATCTAATACCAATTGGAGACGCACACACACACAAAGGGAGGGAGGGAGGATAATCTTCCAAAGATGATCAATGCAAAATCACCCTAATACCAATTGTAGGAGACAACGCGGAGGGAGGGAGGGTTATGGTTGCTTTGTTTAAGAACAAAAAGTTTTACAGAATTGTAATAATATGAGTTTCAATGATGTGTTAAAAAATAAGTAATTAAGTGTTTTAGGCTTGTGACTACTGTTTCAAAAAATTAATTTGGTTGCATGCTAAGGGAGTCTATAGAGAACCTAGTTTCTTATTGATGCAGTTAGAGGAAAAGGTATGGAGAGAGATGAGGAAAGACCCACGAGTTTCATTGACTCAGTGGGGAAGGCCTAAAACCAAGACCAAGAGAGTTCATTTGGTGGACTTCAGAGAAGGAAAGAATCTCTCAATGATCTATTGATGTGGTTAAAGATTTGTAGGAAAGGGCTTTTCCTAGTGTGAAAATTGAGAGATTTACGAACTTCAGATTTTTATAAGATCTCAACAAGGTTCAACACTAAAGTCCGTACCTCATTGCTTTAGTAATAAATGAACCAAGACATTTACATAATGGAATGTATTGGTGTATGTTATTTGTGGGTGATATTGTTTTAATTGATGAGAATGTAGAAATTTTACATGATAAGTTAGAAAGTCCAAAAGTTTTAAATGATTTAGGAAATTAGGATGCTGAATGACTTAAATGTTGGAGCAAGATTTATTTACCGACCTCAAATAAATGAAGGCTTTTATGTTGGTAGTGATGACTTGATTTTGTCTTTTGAGATCTATAAGAAGCATATAAGATATCACAAGGGAAAATTTGTAGAACTCTAGTATTATCCAATAAATTCAAATTTTGTGTCCATTTCTATCATTTTTAAGGATAGGAGTACACGCACGGAGATAAAGATTAGATTAAGGATAGATTCTTAAGGATAATAATAATAATGAACCTATTATTTGATCCATTAGGTAACCTTTTGGACCCCTAGATATTGGTGCTTAATGCAGCAACCAAACATGCTGTTAGTGAATTTGCTTACAGTTTGAAACTAATCTCTTCTCTATTGGACTTTTTTAGGTTAGTATTCCTTATTTTATTGTGTATTAATATGTCATCAAAGCTCCATTTAATGTGCTTATTCTCCTGTATATTTTTCTCTTTTGCAACACTCAATTCTTGTCTTATTTGTTGTCTAGTGTTTACGTTGACACAAGTTGCCAAATAGACATCTGATATGATCTACCAAGATCATCTGTAACAATGTCATGTGGAAAAAGTGGGATGATTGTTAAACCACATAATCGCAACTGTAGCTTTGAGGAATCCACGGAAAATTGTGGAGGAAGTCAGTCTAGTGCTTCTCTGCTTTATTGATTCAGTGGCCCACATTTACTTGTCCAATAGTCTTCGACTAGTAGTTTTCTGCTTTACAGATTTTTGTAGTGCTTGTTTTGGTGTACCCTCTCTCATCCTTCTGCAGTACTGCTGTATTGGTTCTCTGTTGCTGCTCACCAGGTGCGATGCTATCCCGCTTTGCATTTATCCCCTAGCCTTCCAGAGAGTGGTTCATATGATAGATTTGATAGCATCATGTCCGTTTTCTTGACGCCACTGCCCACAACTTCCAAGTATGTTGGAAGTGTCTCCTACTAGAGCAAACAATGCCCCTGTTCTGAGGATCCTTGTTGCATCAGCCTTCAATGACCTTAAGTCCCAAACATCAAAAGCTGTTACCCGCTTGACCATCTTCATCTGCTCATTGGTGTGATGCAGGGCAAGAGTGGGCCCATCTAACAACTAGTTGTAGATTCAATTGCAAATTAACAAGTGCTTGTTGGCTCACTTTCAAAAAAGCGAGTGCTAGTTGGCTGCAATGCTGTGGGATTGAGCCTGTTGTGTGTCTGTGTTGCAGTGTGGTTGAATGGGGTGGCGATTGTTCTCTGTTTGACGGCTGTGAAAAAGAACTGGGTATCATGTTTGATGTGGTTTGATATGGGCGAGGTGTGTATTAGATTAGTTAATGGTTCTGATATGGTTGTATGTCCAATGAAGGGCTTAGGTTTTCTGATAGTTGGAGATGAGGGCTGTTGATATGGCGTCATGTTATTAGCTTGGCTGAGAAATTTGTATTGGTCTTTAGATTGAATTGCTAGGTTCGAATGGGTATTGGATCTCAGAAGAAAGTTGAAGTTATGGTTGTAGGGTAGAAAGAGGAAGCCGTATTTCCACCAGATCTTAGTTACAAGGGGTTCAGAAAGCCATGACTGTTGGGTCCAAAATGGTTTTCCTTGGGCTTGGCCCAACCCACTTCTATTTAGACATTTACCTAATTTCGTTTAGAGCAAACTGACCCAAATCTATGACTATAAGCTAAAATGATCATTGAGAATTGCCGTATTGAGGATGGATGGTGAAATCCTTTGTCGTGTGTGTATCATATTGTCATTCCATGGACGTCAGGAGTCTGGATCACCGAGTGGAAGATGCTGCAGCGTGTATTGAATTTTTAAATAGCTTGATCTGACGATAAGAGTGTATACTTGCGCTCGATTGGGTTAACGTGTTGGACTGGGACCTAATCAGTGCTGCTTTGGGTGATTGGATGGCAGCTGATCCGACAAAATTGGCATATTTAATTTCTCATATGCTGTTTTTTCTGTTCTTTGGCACTTTATCTCACCGTTAGAGGAAGCTTATGTCGTGCCTTTTTTTTCATCAGAAAATTGCAGGGTATAGGGTAGCGGGATTCCTTTTACTGACAAGAGTACTTTTACCTCAGAAGGCAGTGGGGAAAGCTGCCGAGTTTCTACGCCCCATTCAGCAATTCAATCGTACGTATTACCACGAGAGAGAGAGAGAGAGAGAAGCGTATATCTGATGTCAGCCGTCCACATGTTCCTTTATTTAAGGAGGCCATTCTGCAGTAATAAGAAGAGTGGTGCCCATTCATCTTCGAGGGAATGAATGGCATGCTTGAACCATCAAGTCAGACGACGGGTCGCTGAGCATTTCCCGGAATTCATCTCTAATGTTTGTATTCCGTCGGCATCTCCAATTTCTTTTGTGGACTTCCTTTGTCAGTTCCTCGATCTCAGCTGGAATCGCACACGGCCGGCCGTTGATATACTAAAAAGGATCGTTTTTGACGTGAATTGTCCGCCCGTGCTCTAGCGTTCTTTCATCAAAGGTATATGCATTAGATGGTTATTTTTGATTGTTCTCTCGCTCTCCCGTTTTCGGGGGAGACGAAGCTCATAATGCTGAATCAACCGGGGCTTGTTAGGACATGGAAGATGATGGATAACGGCTTACACTTTAATAAGAGTGGAGAGCTGGATGAGAGTTCTCACGATAGCTGTCCGTTGCAGATAAGAAAGAAAAAGGAGACCCGAGTTACGAATTGCCGTCAAATAAGTACGGGAGTTTAAGCTGCGGTTTCCCTCCACGGGGCAGGAAACATAAGTTAATTACAAAATCCTCGAATTTTTTTTTTCCTATGAAGTTTGGAAAGAGTTTCATTTTTACCTTCCTACCCAGACCGTCGTTGACTGACTTCTCTTGTTGAAGAGAGTGCATGTCCTCGGGATCTCGTGGGAAAAAAATATGTCGTCTGTGAAGCTATTCGACTTTTGTCTCACCTGCCAGTACTGAAGGTCTGTAGGCGTAGAGAGTTCATCTAGCAAAATCTCTCTCTGGTTTGAGCTTAAAACATATTTCCTGAGCGCAACCATTGCCACGGGAGACACTTGTTGTGAAAGGTAAATAATGTGTGAAGAGTACGTGTAGCTACGCCATCCATTTATAAGATACAGCCCGTGCTGGGATGTGGATCGGAGCGACTAAAAGACTCGAGAGGTCTTGAAAAATTGAATGGATCCACCTCCGATGCCTGTTAGAACAGGGGCATCAACTCCGAGGAACGGTCTAATGGAAGCTGCCTAGACACTCTTGTCCACTGCGCTGGATGAATGATTGAATTAAACAAATTAAGTGGGTCATATTTTCAAATTGATCGAGAGCGTTGTCTTGGTGACACTTCTGACGTCATGCAAGGTGGACATGTAGTTCTTCTTGCTCTTGGTTGCAACTATTGTATTGGTTGGCCTTTAACTGATACTAACCGACGATGATAAGAATTTGCCTGCACGACGTGTTACGGGGTTTCTTGCCTGGAAAATGGCATGGCTCCGTCGTCGAGGGGCATGGGTCTGCGGAGACTAATTAGAAGATACTAACTGACGTGATAACAACGGATGAATCTGCCTTCTTGTGTGGTAAGTTATCTCCGACCCCCGGAATGGGCGGGAGACGGAGATTGATTGATTGCAGGGACGGGCACCAGACGAAGTTTAAACCTGCCACCCCGCCCCCCCCCCTCCCCACAAAAAAAAAAAAAGAAAAAGAAAAAACTGAACGTTGACAATAAACAGAAACTCCAGGAAACATAAATGGCCACACGTGTTCCAATCGCCATGGGCTTTATTTCGCCTCAAACTAGAATAGAACAAAATAAATAAAAGAAAAGGTGTTTTTTTTTAAATCTGGACTCTATCACGATCACGCATTTCCATCTAAGCGCGTTCGTTTCACGTAACACCATCTTATATATAACAGAAACCTCCCTCCCCTCCCCTCCCCCCCAACAAAAAACTTCGTGGCTGTGAGCCTCTCCCTTCCTCCGTATATAATCCGTACATGTAATCACAGTGCATGCATGAAACTTTCAAGAGTATTAATTCACAAGAAGATTCTGGTTGGCATGAGAAGACGCTAGCTATCTTAGCTTCTTGTCGATGGGCATGAAATTAAGAATGTCTATGGTACGTGGGTGCTGAAAAGCCACCGCATCATCACTTCTGATCGATGAGAAGCCACGGTATCAGACGTACGTGTGTGGACGCCTTCCGGAAGAGTGGATATCCATCTGTACATATATTCATCTTAATTGTAGCTAGGGTGTGGACGACGACTGATGGGGGAAAAATAAAATAATCAAAGTAGCTAGTTTGCACCTTTTGTCCCTTTCCTCTGTACTTGATTAGCTATGGCCACTAGCTAGCTAGTAGCTATGAGTTGGGAACAAAGGTCCCAACATAGCCGAACCCGGTGATGAAGAAAGCAATGCCCTGGAGAAAGAGGTAGATGAAATAGTGGTTCTTCCCAAAGGCGAAATCATAGCACCCACAGAAGAAGAGATAGGCTCCCACTCCGAGTTCCAGAAGATACAGCCTGAGGAGGACAACCACCACAAGATCGATCGAGTTAATTAGAGAACAAATTAATAACTCGATGACATCAAGATGCAGGAGGTACGGGTCGATCATGAAAGACCGAATGAAACGGGGTGGGAGGGAGCGTAGAAGACACAAATTAATATTTAAGAGACCTCATTCAGCAACTACGTACATCATATATATTGTATGTAATAGTAAGATGCATTCTACTGCATGCTTAATTCGTCACCAGCGAGAGGCTCTTGTCTTGGGAGTACTACTTAACTATATATGTATATATGTGTATATATATATATGTATAGATACATATATTAATTACTATGTTATATAGTCATGTTTATGATGTTTTGGATGAGTAACAGGGCAGGCATGACATTAATTAATTAATTAATTAATTGGGTTTGCACAAAGAAAGGCCAGGATCGAGGACTGTCGATGGATCGTGTACTATGTTATCATGCACGGATCGATGGGGGTGGTGCAGGGACAGATCAGACCGGGTTTATATATATATATATATATATATATTGGGTGACTGCATGTAACTGATCATGACGATTAATTTACCTGTCTCCCACCCTGAAACGAGGCCTCTTGGGCCCAGCCTTGGCCTTGAGAGTGTCTCCCAGCTTCTCGGTGACCACCCACTCGTTCACCCTCCCTGCCTCCAGCAATCCAATAAAGGTTGCCTTGGTTCTGTGCAGGGACATTACGTTCTCGAATAGGATCCAGAACACCAACAGATGGAAAGACCTGTTTAAATTTTTTTTTTGGAGCATAATTAATTAATTAAGCCAGAGTATATATATATATATATGTAATTCAACACACACACACACGCACACACACACACACACACATATATATATATATATGTAATTAACCACGGTTGGTGTGCCCGGATGTGTGTTGAAAAAAAAAAAGAGTGGGGAGGGGGGGGGTTTGGACCTTGGAGTTCCCACGGCGTTGAGGAGGGTGATGATGGAGGGGATGTAGATGGCCCCCCACTTTGGGATCTCCACTTCTGGGACCAACACGGTGGCCGGAATCACTACACAGTAGAAGATGAAGGTGACGATGTGGGCGACGATCTTCCGAACGAAGAAGAAGCTGTAGGTTACATGAACCTTCTTCCACAGGGATACTTTCTGCGCGCAGTGCTCGATCAAGCATGTAATTAGTGGCTTGGGTTTTTTCTCAGAAGAAGCTCATGCATGCATGCTTCACATGTCAATATATAATTATATTGGCAATTAAAGATGACGTAATTGTGCGTGTGTGTGTTGTGTGTGCTTAGCTAGGTCAATTAATTTAATTTCAAGCACCAATTTCTAACCTTGTTCCTCATGATCTCCATCACCATTTTCCTGAACAGGTTTGCTGGACCACAGGACCACCGGTGCTGCTGATAGCGGTAGGCCTTGAATGTACTCGGCAACTCGTTTTTAACCTGATTTTATTAATGATTATTATTATCTTTCAAAAAAGGCCACATGCAGGAGCAAGAAAGCAATTCATCGTCAGCTGGGCAGCGCTGGGCCGGGCCCAACTAAGTTAATTGTTTCGAGATAAAAATGGCGCTGAAGCTCATAATTTATGGCGTACGATGATTACATAATTGTGTAATAATTAAGCATATATATATATATATATATAGGGTACATATATACGCATGTGTTTCATGATCACTTTAAGATGATATATATATATATATATGAGAGAGAAGAGTAATATATATATATATATATAAAGCTCTCTCTATATATAGATATATATTTCTAATTATACCTTTATGTCACCAAGATACACAAATTTCCAGCCCTTGAGACTTGCACGGACGGCTAAATCCATGTCCTCCACGGTTGTCCGGTCCTTCCACCCGCCGGCTTCGTTCAGTGCCGCGATCCTCCACACACCAGCAGTACCTACACACCCATCAAAACGTGAGCCACTCACCACCACCATCACCATATATCACCAGACCACGCATCACACCACTGGTTGAAGGATTCATTAATTAATCAATTATTAATAATTAGGAAGGAAGGAAGGAAGAAGATTAATTGCACTACGTACGCCCATAATTAATTTAATTATTTGAGTTGGCACCTAGCTAGCTAGCTAGCTACCCAGCCAGCCAGCCATTAATGGGGAGGGCATGCAGGTCAGCCTAGCTAGCTAGTCCCACGTACGTACGTTCCCAATTATCTATCTATAGCCGAGTTAATTTTTAGGTAAATTAATTATAAGCTTGGTGAGAAATTGACTGATTATATATATATATATATATATATATCAGTAAGGAGTCAATATATGGATGCATGTGGATGTTGAACTCAAATTTAATTTAACTTACCATTGAACCCAAAGAAGGCGTAGGTGGAGGAGCCGACCTCCTGCTCCACGGTGAAGTGGTAGTCGAGGGACATCTCCTGAATTCGCGTCATCAGGCAGTCGTCCGAGTTTACTGCATTGCATTTGGAACAGCGCGCATCCAGTAATTAAGTGTACGTATATATATAATATATGTGGTGGCGGAGCAAAATTAAGAAGACAGCATCAGCATCAGATTTCAGTATATTAATTCATCAGTTATATCACATATGCATAATAACTATAGCTAGCTAGCCAGTGGAGAGGGCAGCAAGCACACACAATTAAGGGTACGTGTGCGTACAAATATTCGATCTCTGAATCTTTATTTTTTTGTTTAAAAATAAAGAATGCCCGCGGATCTTGGACCTATATACCTGATCAGATATGTACGTGTGTGTACGATATTCAATCTTTGATTGGACATGTTTAAACAAAATTAAAAAAATAAAGAATAATAATGGGTTGGGCGACCTTCATTTTTTTCCTATTTTTTTAAACCATCTGATCATGCATTATTGGACTATATATATGCATGGACATATATATATATATATATATATAAACCTCAAAGGCTGTACATTTTTTTAAAATAAATAAAAACTAATATAAGATAGCTGAGTGTGCAGGATGCATTACTCCTTTTTTTTAAAAATTAAAAATAGCTTGTTCAACGTGAAGGAAGTAGAGTTTGATTAACTGGCACTAGTGGGCAATTAAGAGATGGGCCCATATATAGAGGCTAATGTGGTTATTCCTTTTAGAAAAGCACTAATAAAATAAAAAATAAATAAAGAAGAAGAAGAAGATTTATAATAAATAGAGGTACTAGTAAGGAAAGGGGCGGAGGGAAGAGTGGGCGTTAGAGGGCAGCCACGTATATACATGGGACCCACGACGACGGCGACACTGCGAGCGAGGTGCGGCCCACATTGCGAGTCTCGTGAAACACACTTCTTGGAAGAGAGCAGAGAGCTCTTTTTGGGTGTGCTTTATATTAGAATTGTAGCGAACATAAGTACATAACCCCCCGTTTACAGTACTTGTTCAAATTGATAAAAAGAAATCCTTCTATCACAATTGAGTCAATTAATTAAATATCTTTCAAATAAGCTCTTTCTTTGTTAGTTTAGTTATGCCCTTGACAAAAAAATACTTTTTCCTTTGGATGTCCATAAATAAGTTTAAAGAGGAAACACAGAGAGAGAGAAATAGACTCGGGAGTCAACCAATCCGCGTGCATCCAGCCTGAGGGGGAATTTGTAGGGTATAGATTTATGAACGCCAAGATAGGCACACATTTAAAAGGCTAAAACACGCGCAGACAGAGAGAGCAAAACACACAGAGCAGAGCAGAGCACAACACAGCATAGAACGGCACAGCAGGAATTAATTAAGTAACAGGAGTGGAAGGAGGAGGAAGGAGGAGGAGGGAGGAGGAGGAAAGTAAGAGGGAGGGGATGGGAAGGGAAGGGAACTGACCGAACTTCCAGCGGGCCTGGACGAGGGCGATGTCGGGGTTGTGGAGGAGGAAGGGGGTGGTGCGCCAGAGGAAGTCGGGCTCCGGCTGGAAGTCGGCGTCGAAGATGGCAACGTAGTCGCACCGCTTCACGTAGCTGTGCTTCATGCCCTCCTTGAGAGCCCCCGCCTTGTACCCCTTCCTGTTGTCCCGGATCTCGTACTTGATGTTCACCCCCTTGCTCGCCCACCGCTGGCACTCCCGCATCACCAGCTCCTGCGCGCGCGCGCACGCCCGTCCGCACCCGCATATAATATAATAAGTTGTTAAAACTTTAACACACACCCAGCTCCCCCCCCCCCCCCCCGTCCCGGCCGCCCCTCCTCCCTCCGGCTGGGTGGACTTACTAGTTAGTAATCGTAGGGGCCGATGACGATGGTTCATAGCATTAACATTAAGCATACCTTGATAACGGGGTCGGTTGAGTCGTCCAGCACCTGGACGATGATGCGATCCGATGGCCAAGACAGCCCACACGCAGCCCCGATGGAGAGCTGGTACACCTGCAGCAGCAGCCAGCAGCCAGCAGCCGCCAGCAGCGCATTCCCATGATTCACAGGCGACAAGTCAAACACCACAATAACCCCCAAAAAAAATATGAAAATTATTATTAGAGTTGAATTTGTAAAAGAATTATTCTTAGAAATACGCTTAAGATATATATCAATGACTTACATTAAATAATATATAAATGATATTCAAGCACAATTTTTTAAAATTTTTTGATAAAAGTAATTGATATGTCTATAAATAAATATAATATTTTTATGTAATTCAAATATACACTTTGATATGATTTTTAATATATTTATAAACATAATTTTCACAAATTTACATTTAAAAATATTTTTCATGTAACAAACCAAACAGAAAAAAAAGAACCACCACCATGTCCGTTCTTCTGTCCGGGCAGGCAGCCGCAGACCACCACCGAGCCACCGGTGAATGTGAGAATGCACACACACACACACACACGCTCTTTCTCTCTCTCTCTCTCTCTCTCCGGAGAAAGAGCGCCGCAATGTGGTTCCCAGACCAGGTCCGTAGACGACCAGGCCAGGCATTGTAAAGGAAACGCAGAAAGCAGAGCGCAAGGAGATGGCCGGATGAGGAGGAGGGGGGGTGGGGAAGAGAGAGCGAGCGAGAGAGAGAGAGAGATTACCTCTTTCTCGTTGTACATGGGGATTTGGACGAGCACCATCGGGTAAGTCGAATTACCCATCTCCACATCATCCGTGATGGGCTCCCATTTGTACCTCCGTTCCGGACGCCGGCCGAAGAGCTTGACCATGACGATGACGACGCCCATGTATACCCTCTCCACGAACAGCATCAGCGACATGGCCAGGCACACCACCACCGCCACCCGCAGCAGCGGCACGATGAGAGGCGTTCGCACCTGCCCCCATACCAGCCCAATCTGCCCCGCCAGGTCCCCCCTCGCCCCTTGGAACGCCTCAGGCAGCAGGCTTGTCGTCGAAAGACGCTCCATTTCCCAACAACTCCCCTTCCTTCGCAACTCGCCGACCGAACCGTGGCGTCGTGACTTCCCACCACCTCTCCTCCTCTGTTCCCCCCCCCTCCCCCACCTTATAACTCTTTTATGTCTGCTCCGCTGTTTCCTTGTGGTGGTCCTCCCTTCCGGTTGGTTCACTCGGAGCAGTACTCCGTCCTCTCCTCCCCGCCTCTTCCTCCCTGCAGCTACCTATCGATCTTCCCCTCGTTTCTATGCTTGGCTGGCAATTTTATTTTGCCGCAGATCTACGACGCTACGGCAATGCATGCTGTGGGAGCTGCAGTGTCATTCAAGTAGGTGGGAGGGTTATGGTAGCAGCCTCACGACGGCAAGCCGGCAACAAGCAAAAGAAAGAAAGAAAAGACAGAAATATATTTAAGAAGCTGAAGGCAGTGAGGTGGATTGCGGGAGGTGGGGGGAGAAGGGATGGATCGAGAGTCCGAAATGATAAGAACAGAGTGAGGAGGAAGGGATGTATATATGTCAGAGTGAGAGATGAATCATGGACTCTTCATATATATCCCTCCCTCACTCCAACTCGCTGGGGCTGTGCTCCTTTTTGCCTGCTAACCACCAACAAAGCCGAACCTGGAGTGAGGCCGGAGGCAAGGAAAGTGTACAAGGCAGAAGAGGGAATGAGTAGATCAAGAAGAGGGACAGGTGTAGAGTATGATGATGATGATAGTGAGTGAATGATATGCAGACGACGGCACCGTCCGGTCCCTTCGCAGCTGAAGCAGATTAATACGTAAGCAGACGATAGTTTAGAGGAACGAAATGGCAATGGGGAGAGAGAGAGGTGACTAGCAGCAAATGCAATGCCAACAGGAAAGAAGGGGTGCATGCGGGGTGGGATTAGATATGGGAACGCCCACTGCCACTCCGCCTTTTGATGTCTTCTGGGCTTTTCTGGTCCTCCGTCCCGTCCCCCGTCCCCCCCCCCCCTTCTACTCCCCACCTTTTCTTGCTCGACCGCACAATCTGACTCTCTCTCTCTCTCTCTCCCTTTCTCTCTCTCTGTCGGCGGCTCTTGCGCAGTTTGTAGGTAATGGCAGCAGCAGGAGAGAGCTAGCGTTATATGGGGAGGAGAGAGAGAGAGAGCGCAGCGCGGGGGGGGGGTGGGGGGGGGGGGGGCGTTTAGAGGCCTGGCACGGCGCTAAGACGGAGACCAACCCCTCAACCGCTCCCCTTCTTTGTCCACGCCCACGAAAACCCATTTAATTTAATCTATCTAATCTAACCTAAAAAGAAAAGGAGGAGAAGAAAAAAGAAAAACAGACAGACAGGCAGGCTGCTTCCCTCCCACTCCGACTACCACTCCTCCTCCTCCTCCTCGTCGTCTTCTTATTCACTGTCATGAGGTGTAAACTAGTCTCATACCCTACCGTTGGATGTCTTTTGTGTGGGGGGTGTGGGGCGGGGGGAGTACTGATGCGCGATGCTGCTTCTGGACCCACTCAATATCATAATTTTTGTGTATAAACGGCAATTACTGCTGCCATCAATGTCAAATGATATAATGGCCTCTAGTGTAATTAAACACCCTAGCCACCTCCCCACTTCACATGGACACGCGTACTCTCGCACACCAGACTAGAGTGTCATTGGACCGGGCTAATACGACAGGTCCGTTGGTCTTGTTCGACATTGCGTCAGATCACCACCTTTTGTTCAACCAGTGAGTTCTTACTTAGGCCAAAAAATCTAACCCATGTCTCGCGGACTCACCTACATAGAGCAATCTTGCCCCTCTCTCTCTCTCTCTCTCTCTCTCTCTCTCACACACACACACACACACACACCCACAAACGCACAGACACACCCACACATAGTCACACAGAGAGCATATGCCCTCTCCTTGCGCTCTCTCTCTCTCTCTCTCTATTTGTTTTGGTATATGCATTATATTATATATATGTTATTTTAAATATGATTTGTAGATTATTAAAAAGAACGGACAAACATCATGGTAGTATTTGACTATTTTTTATTCTAAAAGTTTGATTTTTATTATTAATTTTATCTAAAAATTAATTTTTATATTTTATTATAATGTCATTTTCATTAGTTCTTATGTCCATCCATACTAATGTTGCTATCCATATTTTTAATGATCATGATACTTTTATATAAAAATTACATATATATTAATGACTACGTTTATTTATGAACATGACGCCTAAACACCGCTTAACTGGATACCTAGACGTTTAGGTGCTCAAGGACCCAAACTCGCCTCGGTCATCTTATTCCCTTGACATCTATGTCTAACACTATTCACGATCTTTAAATTATGTATATTGTCACAATCATTAAATGTTAAATAAACCTTAATTGTTTCATGACCATTTAAATGTATTACTTTTTACACTTTGCTATTATATTTGACTGGATTTAATTAGCATATCCTTGCATTGAGAAACTTTCCATCACGAGACACTTTGTTAATATCTGTCAATTATTCTATGATTCATTATTTCAGGTCATTGCTAGACAAATGTGAGTTTAGTGCAGCCTTTGTCGTGACTGCTGTCCAGTTGAAGGTCAAAGTTGAGACCGTCATATAAAACTAGTTACAGATTTTTTATACATGAGTAATAGTTTGTAGTTCTATATACTCAGGTCTAAATCTTAATGTAAATAAAAATTAGATAGGCAAATCTTGTAATAGTCTAAAATACTTAGGTGGGTTGGTTGAATTCTTGAAGGTTTGTCATAGCAAATACAGGATCAAAGAAGGTCATTAGATGTTCATGTAGTGATTGTTGCAACTTTGTATTATTATCACCAAAGGAAGTTGCTGAATATTTACTATTCAAAGGTATCATGTTGTCATACACTATGTAGACATTTCATGGATAAAAAAGAGCAATGTAGCATAATGATATTACATCATCAAATAATAATATAGTTGGTGGTGATATGTATGGAATGATTCATGATGTATTTGGAGTTCCATGGATGCATGAGGAAGAGATGGAGCAATAAAATCAAATTAGAAATAAAATCAGTATTGATGTTGAATTTTTTTTAAGTTGTTAGGAAATGCTAAAAAAGAGTTATACCGAGGATATAATAAATATAGCAAACTCTTCTTTTTTGTTAAGTTATTTAACATAAAAATCTCTTTATAGGTGGCCTGATTCATATGTCATGCATTATTTGAATTACCGAGGGATATATTTCCAGAGCCTAATGAATTACCTAAGACTTTCTATCAAACAAGAAAGATGTTGAAAGATCTTGGACTTGATTATGAAAAAATACATGCATGTGAAAATGATTGCATGTTGTTTTGACATGGAATAAAAAATGATAGTTTACATAAGTTCACATAATGTGGTTCAAATAAATGGGATATGAAAAAAGTGAAAAATAGTAAAAAAGAGTTACACTATTTTTCTTTAATACCAAGATTACAAAGATTATATATGTCTTCAAAAGTAGCCTCCTTTATGGCATGCCATGTAGAAGGTCGTACAAAAAATGATAAAAAATTAAGACATCGAGGTGACTCTATATATAGTCTGGTAACATTTTGATCATGAACATGCATCATTTCATCAAAGATTCGTAACATGAGAATTGGTTTGGCAAGTGATGAGTTTAACCTGTTTAAATTATTATCAAGTACTTACAGTATATAACATGTTGTTTTAATACCTTATAACTTGCCACCATAGATATGTATGAAAGAATTCAACTTGATTTTATCTTCTATCGTACCTAGTGAGAAGTCATCAGGAGTGAAAATTGATATATATCTTCAGCCTCTTATTCATGAATTGAATTACAATGGCACGAAGGTGTAGAGACTTATGATGTTGTAAAAAATAAATCATTTAAGATGTAAGATGTTATATTGTAGACCCTTAATGACTTTTTGGGTATGTATATTTATCTGGATGGAGCACTAAAGGTGAGAAAGCTAGTCTTATGTGTAATGATGAGACTGAATGGTAATGCTTGAAATATTATGATAAACATTACTACATCCATCAACGATGATGATTTCTTAAATCAAATCATAAATTTCACACTCAATATTCTAATTTTGATGGAAAAATTAAATTAAAAAAAGATCTAAAAGACTATATGCTGTTAATGTGATGGAATAATTAAATTTATTTAAGTAAATAGTTACGTAAAAAAGAAAACTAAATGTCAATAATCATATAAGACATGATGGAGGAAGGAGAATACTTCTTTCAATTGTCATTTTAGAAAATCATAAAATTACGTCATAATGTGGATGTGATGTACATTGAAAAAAATATATGTGAAAATTTGATATATATTTTTTTAGATATTGAGGGCAGATCAAAGGATAATTACAATGTTCGTCTTGATTTACAAGAAATGAAGATAAGATCATCACTCTACCTATATGTAAATAGTGCAACTAATAAATTGTGTCTGTCCACTGCTTGTTTTACAATGTTAAAGGAAGAGAAAGCTAATTTTCTTCGGGTGTTAAAAGATGTAAAGGTTCCTAAAGGATATACTTCTAATATCTCACATTGTGTGTAAGTTAAAGGGAGGAAAATTATTAGACTGAAAAGTCATGACTGTCATATCCTATTGTAACAACTACTTCCAATTGCTCTTCGAAAAGTGTTGTCAGCGCATGTCATTTTCACTTTGACTGATTTGTCCTCATATTTTAAGGATCTATGTTTGAAATAACTTGAAGTTGACTCATTATCTAAAATAGATTCAGACGTGGCAGAATAATTTTGTAACATAGAGAAAAAAAAGTTTCACCATCTTTCTTCGATGTGATAGTGCATCTAGTAATTCGTTTAGCAAAAGAGGCCAAGTTAAGTGGTCCAATTCAGTATCGGTGGATGTACTTTGTTGAGAGATATGATTTTTTATTTTTCATATTGTTGATAATTTTAAATTTATCACAATGAAGATATTATAATTCAGGTTATTTTCATAAAGATTTCTTATGACATTGAAGTCATATGTTCGTAATAGAAGATATGTGGAGGTATCAATTGCTTAAGATTATTTAATAAAAGAGTGCATGAATTTTTGCTCAAGATACTTAAATGACAAGAGTGAAGGAAACGTTAAGAATGTGGCAATTCAAGAAAATGGTTCTAATGATCAAATTGTAGTTCTAATGATTAAATAGGTGCAGATTCCCTCTTTGATTTTGCGGGAATCTTGGAAGGCCGTTAGGCGGGGGCGTTATGTCCTTAGTACGTATTCTCATTGTTGTAGGACTCTTACTCTCCCCTTAGCCATTCCGTCATCTCCGCTTTCAGGCGCTTGCGTGAGATTCACCTTCGGTTACAGGGGATTAATGCCTGACCGTGATAGATCAACTCCAGGCCAAGAGGGGTCCCTGTCGTGGGTCTATCCACCTTAAGATAAGGGATGTCCGTTCCTTGGAAACCGGCTTACTATGAATCGATTCGGTCTTGGGCATTCCCAAGGGAGTTTTCTTGATGGCCACACGCTAGCTCAGGCCGGTGATGCGTCAGGTTTCCTCCCGAGCCTCAGGGAGTCCATGTCACGGTCAACCAAGCCGAGGCTAGATGACTCTCGTTGGGCCCTTGACTTTCGGTCTTCTCATAAGTGGGTCTCAGGTGGGCTGTCACTTACTGGGCCGAACGGGTCTTGTTTGGTTTTTGGGTCATAAAATAATAGGCCGTAAATTTACCCCTCTCCATATAGCATCCGACCCTGTTCTATTTTTCATTCTTAATAAAATTAACTATATGTGCCTTATTTTATAATATATATGTATATATAATATCTTGACATCATTTTAAGATTAGGGCGTAGGATTGACTTTTGTGATCCGTAACTAGCTATTGGATATAATATTTAGTGATCGTTGTTGTTCTCACACATTGGGCAGGCACTTGTGTGTGCCTCACCGGATCACGTGGTTTAGGGTCCACATGCACCGATAACCGAACCTGGGTGAGTTGTGATTATTTTTGTCTGGTTGATCAATTGGGCCTTCCACATATTATGAATTTTGAATGTTTACGGATGGATCAGCTCAAGGTGAAGGGCAACCCTGGCCCACTGATCGTAAAGATTAACACCGTACATATATGTATATTGTACAATACAAACGCACGTGTGTGTCGTCTGGCTTTACCGTACTCACGCATATATATAATATATATATATCTAATTATGACTTTCTCGTACAATTTAGTATCTTTTTTATAATATATATACATTTAATAACTTTTATGTATATAAAATAATTATAATTATAATTTATATTTTATATATTTGTATGTGTATGCAATTAAAATTTTAAAAAAAATTATTACTTTTATGATATATGATATTAATAAAAAAACAAAAATATAAATTTATATTAATTTGATTTCATATGCTATGAAACTAAATTGAATTGAATTCGACCTCAAATTGAACAGAATAAAAATTTTTATTTAATTTTTAATTTAAATCAAATTATAAGCACCCTTAATTTTTACGCGTGGTAATCTAGCTTTCACATCACTAACAGCCCCAAAGTTACCTTCAGAGATAACCCATTTATTAATTTGTAAAATGCGGTGCACTGTTGACACTGCAAACGGCTACGATGTTTTCCGGTTGTATCCCGTACGTCAAAGTCAATATAAAACAATCAGCCTGTTCTGCGGAGCAAATGAAGTGCATGCCGCCCATTTATATGGGTAGGGAAGGAACAACCACGACAACAAAACCAAAAACAAAAAAAATGGACAGAAAGTTTATAATACCATCCGCACTGATAACTAATACATATACGAGACAGATTCATGCATTTGAAAGACGGTTTTTACATTAATGAAATAATATTTCATAATTAGCAGATAACACGATTTTTTATTTAGATTTATACAAATTTTTTATTTAGATTTATAGTGCAATCCTTAATATTTGTAGATTGCCCGGAAACATGCCTTCTACAGGACTCATTGCTATTAGCAAGACAAGCGTACAGAACAAATAGATGCAATAAAAATCTAAATATTTGGGAAACAATATTTCTTTTGCAAATATACTCATGTTAAAAGTGAATCTACGCGAAGAAATGCCAGTGGTATATATATATATATATATATATATATATATATATATATAGAGAGAGAGAGAGAGAGAGAGAGAGAGAGAGAGAGAGAGTCGCGTGTGTTATAGTAAGGGTAGTACATTCTTGGGATGACTAGGTCGACCGCGCCCAAGCTCCTCTTCTGATCACGAGTTTAATAAGAACTCGTCGTTGCCTCCAGTGCAGTGCCCCTTTTCACAACCTGTGGGTGCGGGCCGGGCCGGGCCGGCCCACCCAACCCAACCCAACCCCGACCCAACTGGCTGGCATCCGCACGTGGATCCGTGGAGGCGGCGCTTCCGGTCGGACTAGGCCTCACATACATATATTTTATAAGCTCTCAGCTTCCCTGGACGCAATCTCTGGCACCCATTTAATCTTCTCTCCAGTGCTGAATCATCGAACCAGCCATGTATTTACATACTTTTACTAGTCCATGAGGTTTATTTATGAAAAAGTCTACGGCCATCCGGCTGTTTTTTTTTTTTTTACATTTTCTTTCCTCCTTTCTTCCCCCACCCCCCTTCTTCCTTCCCCCGTTCCCTCCCTCCCCGGCTCCCCCCCCCTCCCTTCACGGATCGATGATGGAAGCCCTATCATTTGCATTTAATGGTGTTTTTTAGTCATAAAACAAAAATCCCAACCCCTTTGTTTCTAATTAACGTGTTTCATTATGTACTTTGTGTGCACGAAATTTGAAGAATATATATGCCAGCTGGATTCGAGGGCGAAACTGATCGACATGGCTCAATCCAGATACGGGGAATTAGGTAGGTACCTGTCATTTTGGGAAAGACCGGGGCTGAAAGGCCAGAGGCCGAGTGATGATGGGTGTCGACACCCGCCCTGATAGGTGAGGTATCAACGTCTTGATATTATATATATATATATATATATGCAGAATTAATTGAAATCGAAAGTAGTGCATGTTGCATTATTTTGATTTTTTTAGCTACGTACCAAATATATTTCGAACAGTGCTTAGGATTTGTTTTTAATTTCCATTGTAAAGCATCACAAAATTTTATAATTATTTTATTTCACAACTATTATTTGTTGGGTGACTCCGAAATAAATTAATAATAATAAAATAACAGAGTTCAAAATGCGAGGACCTACCTCACAGTAAAAGCAGAAATGGGTTTTTATCGCAGAGATGAGAAGACGGCTACCATAGTTGCCTTGGTAACACCACGCTCTAAATCCCAAGCACGAGAGTGACATATCTCCGTGATCGACACCGACGTAGTATATCCCTTACTCACCATAGAACCAAGAAGAAAGAGGTGGGAGAGCGGAGCTGCGTCAATTGTCGTTGATGAATCACACTCAACCCATCACATTCACATGCACCATGCACTCACATTTAGGGCTGTCAATGGGTCGGGCCGGCCCGATAGGTCTGCGGGTCTGGCTCGATTTCGGGCCGGGCTGTAAGACCTTTTTCGACCCGTGAGTTTTTAGTCAGGCCTAAAAGTCCAACCCGACTAGGTCCACGGGCCGGGCTCGGGCTTTAAGTTTGACCCGTTCTCTTTTTTTTCTTTCCTTCAAATTTTAAAAAATACTTATTTAAAATTATATTAGTTTACTTAATTAAAAAATTTGAAACTCTATTTTCATTCAACTTATGAAATTAATATCAAAATTTTAGTTAATTTAGTGAGATTATAAATTTTATATTATTAAATATATTAATTTTTATTATTTATTATTTTTTATTTAAATTGTCGGGTCGAGCCAAGCCTTAGTCAAGCTTTATAATTTTTTAATATTGTCGGGACCAATCTTGCTCGGCCCGACATAGCTCGCGCCCGAGCGGGACTCAGACTTTAATTGATAAGTCGGGCCCGGGCTGAGCCGACCTAAGCCCGGCTCGGGCCCGGCCCATTGACAGCCCTACTCACATTCTTATTGTTGCCTCACCTATCTATTTAGAGGGAGAGGAGGAAAAGTTAAAAGCTAGCCTTCTTCTCGTCTAACACAATGGCCATTTTTATAAGTGCATGAGACGAGCTGGCTTAAGCATCAAGAAAAACGAAGGAAGCGGCTTCGAACAAGGAGAAAGGAGGTGGAGGGAGGAAAGCTCACGAGCCTCCTCTTCTGGCGCCCATGGGAACTGCCACGTAGGCGTGCATGGTGGCACCTATAGCGCCCTGCGTGGGTGCGTGGCATGTGCTGGGGTGCCCCCCCCCCCCCCCCCCCCCCGCGCACCCATCCCAAATGGGCATTGACTCATTAACATATCTCACTTGCCCATTTAAGATCGATAGTGCATATATGTTCTTTCTTTTATGTCATACGATCTTCAACAGTCGTACAAGAAATGGACCGTGCGATCTTTGCGAGATTCATTAACTGAGAAGTGCTCCGTTAAGTCGTCACCTTATTAACGGATCACTCGATTAATCTCGGTATATACCTCAGGCACTTAGTATCCACTCAATTCGACACTCTGAATCTCTCAAAATAGACAGTGTTGAACCCAAATGTTAAGCGCTTATGACTCTATCACCACTTGGGCAACTGAGCCTCTTGAGAAATGAGCAACGAAACATGGTGAGATAGTAAGATACCCTTCCCTATACTATTTATGACAATTCAATTCGTCTTGACTACTTTTCTAGACATATCTTACTGGACGGTATCAACCATCACCCTGAATAATATACTAAGATAGCGGCATCAAACTTACTCTTCATGACATAGCACTTCAAGTCACTTGGGGTACATAAAGAATCACATAAATGTGATTCATGAGCTCACATAATGATGAAGAGGGATCCATTTATCATTCTTATGTGCGATCATAGTATGATACACATGATACAGTGTTCTTCAATTTACTTGGGCGTGTCACAAATAAAAGACACTATACAACACCGCACGGATATAAATCAAGTTGCGATCAATGTAGCTGACCAAAGTCTCACAAACCAGTCACTCCTCTCCAACACCTTTTTGTGACTCAAATATCTGGATTTTGCGGGCTCCATCAGATTATAGCTAAATTCGCACGATCAGTCAGATCTCATCGTAACCTTGTCCAAAATGGCATATCAGTATTAATTAAGGATGGGGATTAGGACTGGAGGTGGGGGGGGGAGTGACGAGAGCGTTGGATGGCATTTCTATTTCTGAAGTTGTTTAGATGTCAATTAGCAGCAAGACAAGCATATTGGTAATGACATGACAAGGCATTGCATACAAGACTGCGCAGCTGGCTGGCCGGTTAGGCGGGCGATTGCCTTTTCGAGGAATTGAAACAGGGCGTACATATATAAATATACATACACATAGGAATATATATATATATATATATATATATATATATATATATATATATATATATATATATATGTATACATATGTATATAGTGGGCCATCGAACCTCCCCTCCCTTCTCTCCTGATCGATTCTTGGTCAATATATGAAAATAATTAATGAGGTGTCTGTCTAGCCGGTAGCTAGGCGATTGGTGAGAGGTCTATTAATTTGGCAATTAATGGCGCCGGCCATGCTATTACATAATATATATATATATATATATATATATATATTCTGATTAAGCTGAAGGATTCTTCACATCATCATCAGATGATGATAATTAACTTTTAATTAGCCGGACATGCACCAAATCGCATTCTTGGAAGTTTTCCTCCTCGTCACTTCACGACGACGTCAGTCATGCTCCCGACCTCGTCGGGTGGGGGGTGGGTCTGCGTCGACGAGGAGCATCTTTCCTTCTTTCTTTTTTTCTTTTTTTCTTTTTTAAATTTCTACATGGTGCAAGTAGTAGACGATGGTGGAGGCGGCCCGGCCCCTCCTTTCCTTGTTTTTTGGTTAATACTCTCTTTGTCTGCAACCGCGACCGAGGAGGAGGAGGAGGAATAAATTCAACAAATGGAATATGCTAAGAAGTGAGAGTGTCGGTGTTCGTGGGTTCCACTTCCGCAGGCTCATTCGTATCAATATCTACTGTTTCCTTCTTCTCTTGCTCTTATTATATGTATCTGTCGGCAGTGCAGAGTAGTAGGTGGTTGATCACACATAATAGACTCACTCACACACACGACTCCGGTGTAGGTGCCGTGGGTTCCACAATATATATATATATATACACATATACACCTCGTTGAAGTGATCGCCCATCTTCCCCATTCTCCTCCGGCCAGAGTTCTTTTATATATATATATATATATATAAAGTATTTCATTATTCCACGATGTTGGTTTTGGACTTCTGACCAAAATATGTACCATTTCATCACCACTGGAACGGGGGGTAGTGCCCTTGAAGCTTCTCTTTCCCGGAAAGCCAATCCTTCCACTCAACAACAAAGTACCCTCACCTACCCCTCCTCCTCGTTCTTTCGTTTTCGCAAGCTTCTCTTTCTTTCTTTCTGGATTAATTGTGCCTCTTTTCACTTTCTTCTTCTATTAACTTCGATCGGCAGATCCTGTCTCCCCCCCCCCTCCTCTTTACTCATTTCTAACGTGCGCACTGGTCCTGATTCATTCGTGTTGGTGTGTCAGTGAGGCCACCATTTTTAAGGGGTCTATGATTAATAGGGTGTTTGTGAATAGTTTTTTTATAGAAATTATTTCTATCTAAAAAATTATATTATGTTAATTTTTAACTTAAATTTTAAAACCGAAAAAAATGATATCAACTGTTTGGTAAAAATATCTCAATTTTTAAAAATTCGATAAACCCGTCTGGGACATCTGGGGTATGTTCACAGTTCATTGATCGGGACATATAGAGAACAACGATCTGATGCCCTCGGCGTGGTCCACGCTGTTGGATCAGGGCGTCTCGCCTGGGGCCCTCCCCACAGCGAACCGGGTGGTGGCCGACCTGGTGGCGCTAGGCTGGGCGAAGTGCCCCGTCAAGGCCGTCCGTGCGCTTGTTCCCGTGAAGAAGGCGGAGTACAGGGAGAAATCGTCGGTCGTTTCGCCGCCTTTATCTCCGTCTCAGAGCCCTTCGTCGCCGTCCCCCTCCCCGGTGCGATGCGACCGCCTGACGAGGCGCCGGCTGAGCTGCCCCGCCGCGTTCGTCGTCGGCGGGAGGAGGCCCAGGACGAAGAGGAAGCGCGCATCTATCAACGCCCTCGTCACCGCCGCTCTCCGCCTACCCAGCTAGGCTCCTCCGTCGGATACTACGCTGCCGCCGCCCTCTTCTCCCCCACCTGCGACTCCGCCACCGCCATCTTCCCCACCGCCTCCCACCCGTTCGCCTCCTCCATCCCCACCCTCCCCTCCTTATCCTCCCCCGCCGCCCACGGTCGTTCCTCCGACTCCGCCTTATCCTCCGCTGTGTCCACCTCCATCGTCGGGACCATCCCCGCACGAGCGCTCTACATGGAGGCTCTCGAGGTGACCTAGAGGGGGGTGGGCGCCACCGCCGCTTGCCTGGGCGCGTCCGAGCCCGCCTCGACCACCATCGCCAGTGCCGCCGCGGGTGTGAGCGCGGCCATGGCCGCCCAGGCCGTGTGGAGCCCCGTCGCCGTCCGCCGCTGCAGCCCCCTCGTGCGTCCGTGCCACCGCCGCCATCCTGCGGCACGGAGAGAGAAGGGAGGGAAGGGGGAGACGCGGGGGAGGGGAGGGAGAGGGGGTCGCGAGTGGGAGGGAGGGAAAGTCCCGAGACTTCGCGAGTTTTTTTTATAAAAAAGTTGGTCTAGAGTTATTTTTTTTTAAGAAGATTTACACATGATGAGATTCTCTCTCTAAAATTTAGGAGAGAAACACCAAACGGGGTTAAAAGATCTCTTACTCTCTTTTTTAAATTTAAGAAAAAAAAGAGGAAAAAAATAACAACCAAACACCCCATAAAGTCTCCTATCCACGCCTTCCTCTCGTAATCGTCCCTGTAAAATATCCAAATTTTTATCTCTTGAAAATTTAAGGATTTTTATTTATTATTTTTTATAAATAAACATATTGCTTTGTTAGTCTCTCATATACAACTACTTATTTTAGTCTCTACACAATATTCTGACTATTGCAAAAAAGTCCGCGCGATTCGTGGATGCTAGAAAAAGAGGATATACCAATGAATACTCTATCCCGTGAGTGATAGTAGAATAGAAATATCTAAAATACCTTTTTTTGCTATTAGAGTTCCCTCACCCTAACAAGTGGCGAACCCCCACTGTCTGCCCACCAGCTCTCATCGTTGCCCCCTTCGACCCCATCTTTCCCAGGCCGCCGATGACAGAGGGGAATAGGCAGGGCGACGTCTCAACCAACTCCACGAAGCACGTCTCACAGTCGGGGCACACGACGGCGCCACCATGATGGGCTTGCCTATGGCGGCGAACTGCTAGACGACAGCCAGGGTCCTGGGGTGGTCGCTGAGGAACTCGGTGAAGCACCCACCCAAGATTATGAGGGCATCATACTCGTCAGCATCCAGGGATTCGAAGTCGACGTTGATGGGGAAGTTGTGGTCGGGGAGCTCCGTGTAAAGTTGTAAGGTTTCGCACAGCATCATCAGGCAACGCAGTGGATAACAAAAAATTTATTTTGCCCGATCCCGATTGCATGGAAACCTGGATTTGTGCTCTAATCGATGTTTTAATCACCCCAACCCCTAACTACGGGTTGCGTATTTCACCTTACGTGGAACGACGTTATCCGCTAAGTCCAATGCTGGTGGGGACACCGGGTCCATTACTGGGCCCACTACTCAGAGCCGACGCCGCACTGCCCCGACACCGAGCTTATGGCTCGAAGATCCTTCCTGAAGACTCGGCTTACGGCTACGGTAGTTATATTGCGTATTGAGTATATGTATTTGTGTGTATGTATACATGTATTCCTACATGTATTTTTACTTCCGTCTTATTAGGCTAGTCTAAGTCAAATAAACATGTGTGTAATTTTTATTTTATTTGGTTAAAATCCCCAAGTCAAAAGTTGGGTAAGTAAGCTTGTTTTATTAGGCTAAGGACATATGTGCTATTTGTAAAGTTTAAAAGGTGTGGTTGCTATAGCCTCCTCCTATATAAAGGATGGCCAATGCTTGTTACGAGATATGAATGAAGATTGAATGAAATGTTGTTTTTGTATGTGAGAGCTCTCCCTCTTGTATTTCCTCCTTCCCTCATTCTCTTTTGAGTGTGAGTGTGTCGCCCGATGTGAGACCGTCCGACGTGAGGCCGAGCTGTGTGAGATAGCAGTTATCTATTCTCGTCCTGTTCGTGATATCGGAGTGCCGTCGATCTATTTCCACGTCGCCGCCGCGTCAAATTGGTATCAGACCCCAACAACGGCATCTCCGACGACCCGACGTCTCCGACGTCGTCTCTCTTTCTCTCTCTAGGTTGTTAGAAGTGAAAAAAAAAGAAACAAACAAAAAAAAGAATAGTTGAGTTCTGATGGTTGGGAGAAAAGAGTGAAAAAAAAAGAGAAAAAATATATATAGTAAATTACGGTTGAAAGAAGAAAAGCAGAAAAAAAAATATAGAGAGAAAAAAAAGATTCATCCCCTACGTTTTTTTTTCTCTCCGTGTGTGTTTCTGTCTCCCTCTCTCCCGCGCTCAATCTCTCTCAGTTCTGTCTCTCTCTCCTCACTGTTTTTCTCTCTCCCTCTCTCGGTTCTCTGTAACGACCCGAGAATCCGATTACCGGGAAGGCCCGATAACCCGAGACTCGCACCGCCGCCCACGAGCCGGGAGGGCTCGGAAGGGCTAAAAGGAGTGTGGAGGCACAAAGAAATAGGAAATAAAGCAGGACAACCAACGACAAGCTGAAAGAAAGAACAGCAACAGCTACAGCTACAACAGAGTCCAGTCCAACAGAAAGTACAGTCTAAAGCAGTAAAAACGTACCACATGCCAAGTCAACACTCGGCCCGGCAAGCTGGCAACTAAGGACCTCCGCTCCGCGCCCTCGAACCGCGAGGAAGAACCGCTACACCTGAAAAGCAGGGAATGAGTCTCCAAAACAGAGACTCAGCAGGGATCCCGCGGAACCCCAACCGGAAACAACGGCGGTAGCGGAAAGGAGAGCTACAACTACAGCAGGAACAGCAAACCGGTGGCCGGTCAAAAACTCGGCACTACAGCTACTCCTACTGTACCAGAAGGCACACCTCGATCACGCAGTCGAAGCTACCGAACCACACTAGTACCACCTACCGAAGCAAGAACACACGGCAACCACGCCGTAGAGGCCTGTCCCTCGGACACAGCCGACCTGGACACGCTGTCCAAGGTGCAACCCCGACCATCCGATCGCGGGTACCGCACAACAAGACCCAACCTCGGTAAAGCCACTAGTACTAATCTCACGGCGCAAGAACCGACACACGCGCCAAGGTGAAACAACCGAACTCACCGGTCAACACGACCAAAAACCCGAAGGTCAAAGACACAGAGACTGACAGTCTGTCACTCCGTACTCGACAGGAGTACCACCCACTAGAAGCACAGCCGGTAGCGTCCCCTGACGTCTTACACCGCACCGCAGGTGAACCGCCTGACGTGGTAGATCCTACCCGAGGCGCGAACACCGTACAAGTAACCACAAACAAGTAACTAGCTGGGGTCACGCCCGTCGACGTGGGTCCAACCGCCCCCAACCACGTGTGCACACACAGACCTTGCGTCACTAGGTCTGGTCCTCTGACCGGTTTTCCCCCGTAGCCGGACTCTGGCTACCGACGAGGGGCCTACGGTAACCGGTCCACAAACCGTCTCGAAAGGTGGGTGCCCGTACACCACTCCCAGGTGAGACCAGCACCTCGTACTGGTGGGCTACGACTAGTGGAGGGTCACTGAAGGAGTAGACTCTCAACGGAACACAACGTCCGAATCCGACGACGTACGGGGACCAGCCCACGTACCGGCCCCGTCACACGGTGACCACAGTCGGAGAAGAAATAGGACTTACAGTCCACGGTCACGCACGCACCGTGCGCTAGAGTCGAGAAAACTCAAGTGGCGCTAAGCCACTGGACTCTGGACAGTCCTCTAGACACACTACAGCCAACGGTCCTTGAGTCACAAGACTCGGGGTCAAGACCGTTGCACGCAACAGCACAAGGCCGTCGATCTAGCCCGATCTCTAGGTCTGAAACCACGGTAGCACGAGTGCCGAGACAACACACGAGTTGCCAAGACCACTCCCTCGGAGAGGGAACGCAAAGAACTAAGGCCACTCACACGGGCCACACGGAAAATGCAGAAGCACGATTCCCAAGGCAGCACACAAGCCGCCACGACGATTTCCCATCTTGAAGCAAGCGGGAAACCTCCAGCCCCAGGCCGGACAACTGGACTCGCAGTCCAAGACCAACCACGTGGCCCACATGGGAATCGCCTTCCAAAGAAACTCACGGCATGCGGGGGACACCCCACCGCACACACACCGATACACGGTGACTCGATCGAGCGTAACACGAAGGCCCAGCACGCGAGAAGTCACCCGGACTCTCAACCCTACGGGCACGCTAAACGAGATAACACGGTCCTCCAGACACCCTCAAAACACGGACACAGAAACCCACGGGTGTCAGGGACACTCACAAGACCGCAGGTCGACCACTGGGTCCCAACCGGGTCGACTAGGGATCCACACATTGCGGGGCAAGGCGGAGAACACAAAAACTCGCCTCGGAACGACACAAAGCCTGACGGTCTAACCCTGGACCGTCACAGGGTTGTAACGGTCTAGGCGAGACCGTCACATCCACCTGGCGGCCTAACGCAGGCCGTTACACGGCCCGAAGAAACACAGGATGTAACGCGCCTGGCCCAGCGCGTTACACGAATGTAACGCGCTTGCCCTGGTGCGTTACACGCCTCACGCTCTCAGCGTGAAAGCAGGATGTAACGCGCTTGCCCCAACGCGTTACACGGATGTAACGTGTCTGGCCCGGCGCGTCACACACGCTGCCCTCCTCAACGGATAAAACAGCTCTGACGGCCCACCCTGGGCGCGTTACAAGCATGTAACGGTCCAGAGGGCACCGTCACACCCCCAGCCCTCAGCTGGGTAACAGGGAATGTGACGCACCCACCCTGGGGCGTCACAAGGCTGTGACGCGCCAGCCCTGGTGCGTCACACGCCTGACCCGAAAACCAACGGAAGAGACTCTAACGGTCTAGCCCTGGTGCGTCACAGCACCTGGCGGTCTATCGTGGGACCGCCACACCCACAGACCACCAAAGGCCAATAGAAGGGGGATGTAACGGCCCAGCCTAGGCGCGTTACACCAAGTGACGGCCACTGGAAGGACCGTCACTTCCTTCCGAGAACGCTACGGCGGGAAACGACCCAAAACTCGTCCCACGCCCCCATACCTCCACAAGAGAGGGGGAAAACAAGGGGGAAGCTCCCCAGAAGCCCCTAGCATGCATCTACGGCCTCGGATCGGCCAAAAACGCAATGAAACGGGAGATCGGCCCACAAGCCCTAAAACATGGGTTTTGCCCAAAAACCCCGATTCCACCCGCTCGGCTCACCACGGCCTACGAAACTCGCGGGAAAGGAAGTGCACGAGCTGGGGAACCGTCACCCTACCTCCACCGAAGATTTCGCGCCTCGAGCTCGCCGATCCGCGAAGAAACGCCGTGAAACCCTCGCCGGCTCGCGACCGCGCCACGAGCTCCCACGCGCCTCCACCGCCTCGATCCTCGCCCATCCTCGCCCGCGTCCTCACCCGCGCCGCCTCCGCCTCGCCCCCGCCTCGCTCCGTCGGCCGCCGGAGAAGAGAGGGGAGAAAGAGGGCGTGAGAGAAGAGAGAGAGTGAGAAAGAGAGAATGAGAGGGGGAGAGAGGAAAGGGTTAGTATATATAGGAAAACCCGAAAATTCGATAAATTCAGAAAATTACGAAAAATTACCTCCGCGATCCTCGGAAGGAACACAACGCAGTGGTACTGTCCCGGAGTCGGAGAACGCCACGGTTTGCCCTGCAAAGAGTTCCGAAGGCACATCAGGGAAAAACACGTGTAAAGCACAAAATACACTCCGAGACCCACTAAAATGATCTGAAAAATATCCGAAAAATCCGGGGCATTACAGCCCTCCCCCCTTAAAGGAATTTCGTCCTCGAAATTCAGGACCTAGAACGACGTCCTAGAGGAAGAACACTGAACCAACTGACACGCTGTCAGGGCCCCAGCACAGAAAACCTCGATTCTCACGAAAACACGGATCCTGAGGAACACAGCCAGACTCACAATCACACACAACACCTCGCTCCTCTCGCCGAGCACACCGGCCACAGAGCAGGCATATACCAAAGGACACAGTCTGGCATCACCTCAGACAACGCGAGAATCCCCCATGGCGCCGCAGCCACGATCTCGCTCACCGAAGAATCACAACCCTCGATACGAGCAACAGCTACTGATCCATCCAATGGTCAGCAGACAAATCGCACAACAGCTTCGCAACCAGCTGACAGGTCGCACGCCCTCCTCGAGGGAGCAACCAAAATAGAGCCTCCACCAGCTCAAGCAGTCCTCTCCGCAGACCGCAATCAGAACATCGGCTCAGCACCAAGAAACACCTCACACATGGCAAGCCGAAAGCCAGACACAACACCGTGCCAACTCTTGTCAGAAGACAAACTTCGACAAAGCCCAGATCCCATCCGGAAAGGCACATCGCAGAAACGACCATCAAAGGTCTCGCTGGCACACGGCTCTCGCCACGCTCGAGCCCCAACAACCAGCATCTTCTGTCTCTGAAAAGACCATCCACTGGTCACCAACTGCTCGCCAACTCGACCCTCTCGGGAAGCACGACGAAACCAAATGACAGAACATGGCGTCTTCAGTCATCACCCTACGGGACTCAGACTTATAGGGAACCACCCCATGCTAGTCACCAAACCAGGGATAACCTTGCGACACCAATGTCCTATCAGGGACCACCAATCCGACGCCAATCTCACAAAAGGCCTCCGCCCACAGGCGTCACTCTTCCATCTGGTCTCATCAAATCCTTCGATCAATCCAAGTGGACACCTGCCAATCCCGATTCCGCCCTTACCACAGAGCCACGGGACACCACCTGAACAGTGCTCACGGGTCCCTAAGCAATAACCACCTCACCGTCACAATCCGACAAGATCGTAGAACCAACAGGAACCCACAGCCTGGCAGAGACCACATCCTCAAAGCACGATCTCATCCGAGGACACGACTGGGAATACAAGTCGGACACCAAGCCACCGACTCCGACCATCACGTCCTCGACCTCCGTCAGGCGACATCCTCAACAACCTCATCCAGGTCCAACACCGACGCCTGACACAGCTTCCAACACAGGAACAGGGTACTCATGCGGCACCCTGCCAGTGCCAACAACCACAAAACCTCGAGCAACGGCACGGCAACAACACGTTTCACACCAAGGAACCAATCCTCCGATGCTGAACGCGAACTCAGGAATCCACCCGTAGCAACCAACGCTACGATCCTGAACTAGTGGGTCACAAGCCCACCACGCTTCCGCTGCGTACTCAGATCCGCGCACACAGCCGAGAAAGCAAACGCCGCCCAACCAGCGCTCGTCCTTTCGGAACAGCACCGGCACCCTCACACGACAAGGGAACGGGCACAACTTCTCACAGGCAACCGCCTTGCCAAGATAAGGAGCACGTCTCGCACGGATTTCATGGCACACAAGGCTAACCAATCCGAACACGCAATGCAAGACGACGATCCTTAGCCGAACGCAATCTCTCCAACCAAAGGAGAAACCAGCGCACTTTCGACCAACGGAAGAACTCCACGCTCGACCTGACCTCAAACCTCGCACACGCTGGAAACAGCACCATCCAGCACCAAGGAAAACTATCGCTTCCATCAGGTCAGCGCCTCCGACACACTCGACGAGTGTCACGTCGGACCACCATCACAGCATCTCTCGATGCACCACCGCTGCAATTCCTCGAACTGCAACACGGCATGCCAAGAGCCGCCACACGAGCCATAACCGACAACCGCCGATGCTCACCCTCGAGTCCCGAAACTCACCGCGGAGCCTTCACATCTCAAGCCAAGTCCAGGGCGAACACAACCCAACCGCACAGAAGAGCGCAGGAGCAAGACTTACTGGGACACCACAGCCCAATCTTGCCTCGAAATCAGCAGAACGATCAGGACCGACACGTCATTTCTGACGCAACAGAGCACGACAAGAACATCAGGCTCGACGAAACAGCAGCTCACCGAGAAGATCCTCCGCTCACCCGAGCACACTTCTCGATCAGAACACCTCAGGAGCTGGACAAACCTCAAGCTGGAGTGGCCAAAATCGACAGCAGCTCCCTCGAAGCACGCTCACGGCCACTTAACCACGAACAGTCCGCACCAGACACCTGACCACGCTGCAGGTTCCTTGAACGCAGCACCGCGAGCTCACGCCTGCCAGCAACCTCTGCCCAACGCAGCACAACCAGGGCCACCACCGATGAGGGAGAAGGCTCTCTACCTCGATCCTTAGACCCTACGCTGGCACGAAAGCCGCGGACAGCGACCACCTTCACAGCGCCGCACAGCGCACTCAAGCTCTCAAGCGAGAAACAAAGCGGAAAAACAAGCACAAAACCCTAAGCCAGCTGCCGACTGTACTGGACCTTACGGACTCTGATCACTGCAATGTTTCGAATTCCTAAGTACGCCCACAACCACCGCTCTGATACCAGCTGTAACGACCCGAGAATCTGATTACCGGGAAGGCCCGATAACCCGAGACTCGCACCGCCGCCCACGAGCCGGGAGGGCTCGGAAGGGCTAAAAGGAGTGTGGAGGCACAAAGAAATAGGAAATAAAGCAGGACAACCAACGACAAGCTGAAAGAAAGAACAGCAACAGCTACAGCTACAACAGAGTCCAGTCCAACAGAAAGTACAGTCTAAAGCAGTAAAAACGTACCACATGCCAAGTCAACACTCGGCCCGGCAAGCTGGCAACTAAGGACCTCCGCTCCGCGCCCTCGAACCGCGAGGAAGAACCGCTACACCTGAAAAGCAGGGAATGAGTCTCCAAAACAGAGACTCAGCAGGGATCCCGCGGAACCCCAACCGGAAACAACGGCGGTAGCGGAAAGGAGAGCTACAACTACAGCAGGAACAGCAAACCGGTGGCCGGTCAAAAACTCGGCACTACAGCTACTCCTACTGTACCAGAAGGCACACCTCGATCACGCAGTCGAAGCTACCGAACCACACTAGTACCACCTACCGAAGCAAGAACACACGGCAACCACGCCGTAGAGGCCTGTCCCTCGGACACAGCCGACCTGGACACGCTGTCCAAGGTGCAACCCCGACCATCCGATCGCGGGTACCGCACAACAAGACCCAACCTCGGTAAAGCCACTAGTACTAATCTCACGGCGCAAGAACCGACACACGCGCCAAGGTGAAACAACCGAACTCACCGGTCAACACGACCAAAAACCCGAAGGTCAAAGACACAGAGACTGACAGTCTGTCACTCCGTACTCGACAGGAGTACCACCCACTAGAAGCACAGCCGGTAGCGTCCCCTGACGTCTTACACCGCACCGCAGGTGAACCGCCTGACGTGGTAGATCCTACCCGAGGCGCGAACACCGTACAAGTAACCACAAACAAGTAACTAGCTGGGGTCACGCCCGTCGACGTGGGTCCAACCGCCCCCAACCACGTGTGCACACACAGACCTTGCGTCACTAGGTCTGGTCCTCTGACCGGTTTTCCCCCGTAGCCGGACTCTGGCTACCGACGAGGGGCCTACGGTAACCGGTCCACAAACCGTCTCGAAAGGTGGGTGCCCGTACACCACTCCCAGGTGAGACCAGCACCTCGTACTGGTGGGCTACGACTAGTGGAGGGTCACTGAAGGAGTAGACTCTCAACGGAACACAACGTCCGAATCCGACGACGTACGGGGACCAGCCCACGTACCGGCCCCGTCACACGGTGACCACAGTCGGAGAAGAAACAGGACTTACAGTCCACGGTCACGCACGCACCGTGCGCTAGAGTCGAGAAAACTCAAGTGGCGCTAAGCCACTGGACTCTGGACAGTCCTCTAGACACACTACAGCCAACGGTCCTTGAGTCACAAGACTCGGGGTCAAGACCGTTGCACGCAACAGCACAAGGCCGTCGATCTAGCCCGATCTCTAGGTCTGAAACCACGGTAGCACGAGTGCCGAGACAACACACGAGTTGCCAAGACCACTCCCTCGGAGAGGGAACGCAAAGAACTAAGGCCACTCACACGGGCCACACGGAAAATGCAGAAGCACGATTCCCAAGGCAGCACACAAGCCGCCACGACGATTTCCCATCTTGAAGCAAGCGGGAAACCTCCAGCCCCAGGCCGGACAACTGGACTCGCAGTCCAAGACCAACCACGTGGCCCACATGGGAATCGCCTTCCAAAGAAACTCACGGCATGCGGGGGACACCCCACCGCACACACACCGATACACGGTGACTCGATCGAGCGTAACACGAAGGCCCAGCACGCGAGAAGTCACCCGGACTCTCAACCCTACGGGCACGCTAAACGAGATAACACGGTCCTCCAGACACCCTCAAAACACGGACACAGAAACCCACGGGTGTCAGGGACACTCACAAGACCGCAGGTCGACCACTGGGTCCCAACCGGGTCGACTAGGGATCCACACATTGCGGGGCAAGGCGGAGAACACAAAAACTCGCCTCGGAACGACACAAAGCCTGACGGTCTAACCCTGGACCGTCACAGGGTTGTAACGGTCTAGGCGAGACCGTCACATCCACCTGGCGGCCTAACGCAGGCCGTTACACGGCCCGAAGAAACACAGGATGTAACGCGCCTGGCCCAGCGCGTTACACGAATGTAACGCGCTTGCCCTGGTGCGTTACACGCCTCACGCTCTCAGCGTGAAAGCAGGATGTAACGCGCTTGCCCCAACGCGTTACACGGATGTAACGCGTCTGGCCCGGCGCGTCACACACGCTGCCCTCCTCAACGGATAAAACAGCTCTGACGGCCCACCCTGGGCGCGTTACAAGCATGTAACGGTCCAGAGGGCACCGTCACACCCCCAGCCCTCAGCTGGGTAACAGGGAATGTGACGCACCCACCCTGGGGCGTCACAAGGCTGTGACGCGCCAGCCCTGGTGCGTCACACGCCTGACCCGAAAACCAACGGAAGAGACTCTAACGGTCTAGCCCTGGTGCGTCACAGCACCTGGCGGTCTATCGTGGGACCGCCACACCCACAGACCACCAAAGGCCAATAGAAGGGGGATGTAACGGCCCAGCCTAGGCGCGTTACACCAAGTGACGGCCACTGGAAGGACCGTCACTTCCTTCCGAGAACGCTACGGCGGGAAACGACCCAAAACTCGTCCCACGCCCCCATACCTCCACAAGAGAGGGGGAAAACAAGGGGGAAGCTCCCCAGAAGCCCCTAGCATGCATCTACGGCCTCGGATCGGCCAAAAACGCAATGAAACGGGAGATCGGCCCACAAGCCCTAAAACATGGGTTTTGCCCAAAAACCCCGATTCCACCCGCTCGGCTCACCACGGCCTACGAAACTCGCGGGAAAGGAAGTGCACGAGCTGGGGAACCGTCACCCTACCTCCACCGAAGATTTCGCGCCTCGAGCTCGCCGATCCGCGAAGAAACGCCGTGAAACCCTCGCCGGCTCGCGACCGCGCCACGAGCTCCCACGCGCCTCCACCGCCTCGATCCTCGCCCATCCTCGCCCGCGTCCTCACCCGCGCCGCCTCCGCCTCGCCCCCGCCTCGCTCCGTCGGCCGCCGGAGAAGAGAGGGGAGAAAGAGGGCGTGAGAGAAGAGAGAGAGTGAGAAAGAGAGAATGAGAGGGGGAGAGAGGAAAGGGTTAGTATATATAGGAAAACCCGAAAATTCGATAAATTCAGAAAATTACGAAAAATTACCTCCGCGATCCTCGGAAGGAACACAACGCAGTGGTACTGTCCCGGAGTCGGAGAACGCCACGGTTTGCCCTGCAAAGAGTTCCGAAGGCACATCAGGGAAAAACACGTGTAAAGCACAAAATACACTCCGAGACCCACTAAAATGATCTGAAAAATATCCGAAAAATCCGGGGCATTACATTCTCTCTCTCCCTCCAGCGTTTCTCTCTCTCTCCCGTAATCTCTGTCCCTCTCTCTTTCTCTTTCTCTCTCTCTCCACGACGCCCCTGCGTCTCTCTCCCCCCTGCAACTTCTTCTCCCCCCCCCCCCCGCGGCTACGGTGAGCCCGCCGCGACCGGCCCCTCTCCACCGACGGCCCACGACGCCACCGCCGGTCGCCGTCCC
Source organism: Amorphophallus konjac (assembly GCA_022559845.1). NCBI lineage: Eukaryota > Viridiplantae > Streptophyta > Magnoliopsida > Alismatales > Araceae > Amorphophallus > Amorphophallus konjac. The sequence goes on along the minus strand of CM040122.1, from coordinate 481,756,936 downwards.
CATCACCGACGACCCCGCCACCGCGTCCGCAGCGGCCCGCGGCCGCCCGCGCCCAAGGCCAGCCAGGCGCCCGCCCCGCCGCGACAGCCGCCCGCTACCGGCCGCAGCCGCCTTCACCACCTCCCCAGGCATCTCCAGCAGCCCCGTCGCGGCTCAGCCAGCCGCCCGGACTGCTCCCGTCCACCTCGTCGCGGCTCAGCACCGGTCGCCCTCGTGTTCAGCACCCCCACGTCTTCTTCACCGGCAACGAGAAGGAGTCCCACCGCGTCACCCACGGCCCTCACCTCCCGCCCGCGTCTCTCTCGCCGACAGCCACCCTCTGCTGTAACCACCCCCACGACCGCCCACCGTCGTCCACTTCACCGCCAGCACACCCGCTGCCGCGTCGCCTCGGCCACCCTCGAAGTCGGCCGCCCGCGCTCAAGGGGGCCTCCTGCCGCCCCCCCCCCCCCCTCTACGGGCCCTCTCATGCCCAAGGTCGGCGGCCCAGCGGCCCGGTCGCATCTGCCGGCGCCCCAACGTCTCATGCGTTGACCGTGCGTGATTTGCGCAGAAGGAGTTCGTAAAGATTTGAAAAAAAAATGAAGTTTGAAAAAGTGTGAAAAGAAAAAAAAAGTAGGTGAAGTTTGAAAAAAAAGAGATTTGAAAAAAAATACAGGTTAAATATATAATATATATGTGGAATATATATAATATTATATATATCTGTATATATATCTATATATATTATTTGATTAAAAAAAGTGGTTTAAAAAAAGTTAGATATATAACATATATATATTTGAGATATATATAAATCCTATATATATCTCTATATATATATATATTTATATCTTTTTGACTTATTGATCGTGGCATTCGAAGTCCGCAACAACGGTTGCCCGGTACCCGAGTCGCCAGGTAGCTGACACACAGGCCGTAATTTACGGGACGAGGGTACCTCTGAGTCTCCCTGCGCGAAGAATTTGGACTGATTTGTTCCCCTGCGCGGGAAATTTTGAGTGGTCTGTAATAATTAAAATCCTCCCTGCGTGGAGTGAATTCTTTGTAACCGGTCAAGCTTCTTCGACGCCGTGCGGGCACGCACGTCCCCGCTCGCCCTCGTCTCCGATCGGAGTTAGACTTTTCAGTCTAACTAGGTACGTGCTCCCCTCACTTACTCATTTAGTATCTTTTCAATTGCCGCGCGAAGTGAGAGAGAGCCCGATCCATGGAGTCTGTCTCCTGAGTGTATCGCTGTGGACGGAAAGCGAGAGCTTGCTTGAGCCTATCCTATAGGCCCTAGACTACCGCATTAGGACACCCTAATTGTCAGGAGGTAATTCCACAACTACTTCGCCTACGGGCGAGTAACTTTTCCCTGACCGATCCCTTCAAATTGACCCTTTGTATATCAGCTGGGTCCACACCTTGCTAATTGTAGGTCCCAGGATTGCATCATCTAGGTCCGAGCTCGTGCATGCCACGTCGGTCTAGGAATTCCTCAGGCCGTCTAGAACGTATGGAACAGGAAAGATATATGGTCAATCCTGACCTCATCGCCCAGTTTGAGGGAATGGACGTAATATTTGATGGCACGCATGTCGAGTACATGCAGATAGGAGACATTTTCGAGAGTTCTAGTCAGAAAAGATTGGGTGTAGTTCGCTGTATCTCAACACCCCAGGAGGACGATTGGCGTCGAACCTCTATCTTTCAAACCTATATCATGGTGAACTCTCATCCCTGCAAGGTAATCCTTGACAACGGGAGCTGTATCAATGCAGTCTCTTCAGACTTTGTCTCCCGTTTAGACCTACCTATGCACCCTCATCCAAGGCCATACAACGTGGCTTGGGTCGATGACACTTCTATCCCAGTCACCACCACATGTGTCATTCCCATCCAATTCCAGTCCTACCAAGGACAAATCTTATGTGACGTAATGCCTATGAAGGCCGGGAGCGTCATCTTAGGACGACCATGGATCTATGATGTAGACCTCGCTACCTTTGGTCGGTCCAATCAGTGTTCATTCTCCTACAACGGGAAGAAGATTCAGTTGTATCTGGTACCCCCCAAGGTGACCCCGGGAAAGAGTTCCACCTCCACCCCCACCGGAACTGTGACGACCCGAGAATCCGATTACCGGGAGGACCCGATAACCCGAGACTCGCACCGCCGCCCACGATCCGGGAGGGCTCGGAAGGGCTAAAAGGAGTGTGGAGGCACAAAGAAATAGGAAATAAAGCAGGACAACCAACAACAACAAGCTGAAAGAAGGAACAACCACAGCTACAACAGAGTCCAGTCCAACAGAAAGTACAGTCTAAAGCAGTAAAACGTACCACATGCCAAGTGAACACTCGGCCCGGCAAGCTGGCAACTGAGAACCTCCGCTCCGCACCCTCGAACCACGAGGAAGAACCGCTGCACCTGAAAAGCAGGGAATGAGTCTCCAAACAGAGACTCAGCAGGCATCCCGCGGAACCCCAACCGGAAACAACGGCGGTAGCGGAAAGAAAGCTACAACTACAGCAGGAACAGCAACCCGGTGGCCGGTCAAAACTCGGCACTACAGCTACTCCTACTGCCAGAAGGTAGACCTCGACCACGCAGTCGAAGCTACCGAACCACGCTAGTACCGCCTACCGAAGTAAAAACACACGGCAACCACGCCGTAGAGGCCTGTCCAACCCCGACCATCCGATCGCGGGTACCGCACCACAAGACGGAACCTCGGTAAAGCCACTAGCGCTAATCTCACAGCGCAAGAACCGACACACGCGCCAAGATGAAACAACCGAACTCACCGGTCAACACGACCAAAAACCCGAAGGTCAAAGACACAGAGACTGATAGTCTGACACTCCGTACTCGACAGGAGTACCACCCACTAGAAGCACAGCCGGTAGCGTCCCCTGACGTCTTACACCGCACCGCAGGTGAACCGCCTGACGTGGTAGGTCCTACCCGAGGCGCGAACACCGTACAAGTAACCACAACAAGTGACTAGCTGGGGTCACGCCCGTCGACGTGCGTCCACAGTCCCCAACCACGTGTGCACACACAGACCACGCGTCCTAGGTCTGGCCCTCTGACCGGTTTTCCCCCGCAGCCGGACTATGGCTACGACGAGGGGCCCGACGGAAACCAGTCTAACCGTCCTCAGGGTAAGCCCGTACACCACTCCCTGGTGCGACCAGCACACGCGTACTGGTAGGCTACGACTAGTGGAGGGTCACTGAAGGAGTAGACTCTCAACTCAACGGAAAACAACGTCCGAATCCGACGACGTACGGGGACCACCCCACGTACCGGCCCCGTCGCACGGTGACCACAGTCGGAGAAGAAACAGGACTCACAGTCCACGGCCACGCACGCACCGTGCGCGAGAGTCGAGAAAACTCGAGTGGCACTAAGCCACTGGACTCTAGGCAGTCCTCTAGACGCACTACACCCAACGGTCCTTGAGTCACAAGACTCGGGGTCAAGACCGTTGCACGCAACAGCACAAGGCCGTCAATCTAGTCCAATCTCTAGGTCTAAAACCACGGTAGCACAAGTACCGAGACAACACACAAGTCGCCAAAACCACTCCCTCGGGAAGGGAACGCAAGGGACTAAGGCCACTCACAAGGGCCACACGGAAAAACACAGAAGCACGATTCCCAGGGCAGCACACAAGCCGCCACGACGATTTCCCATCTTGAAACAAGCGGGAAACCTCCAGCCCCAGGCCGGATAACTGGACTCACAGTCCAAGGCCAAACACATGGCCCACACGGGAATCGCCTTCCAAAGGAACCCACGATATGCGGGGGAGACCCCACCGCACACACACCGACACACGGTGACTCGATCAAGCGTAACACAAGAGCCCGGAACACGTGGGGTCACCCGGACCCACCACACCTATGGGCACGCTAATCGAGGAAACACGGTCCCTCCCGACACCCCAGAAACGCGGACACAGAACCCACGGGGTACCCGGGACACTCACAAGGCCAAAGGTCGACCACTGGGTCACAACCGGGTCGAACGGAGACCAACACAATGCGAACGGACGCTAAAAGGTCACCCGGACCCTTAAGCGCACGGGCACGCAAAACGAGGTAAACGGAACCTCCAGACACCCCAAAACACGGTCACGGAACTCCACTGGGTGTCCAAGGCACACACGGCCCAAGGGGAGCACGATCAGCCGCAGACCGCCCGCCCCGGGCAGCCCGGCTGGTCCCTCCAAGAACGCGCTGTAGGTCCACAGCGCGTTCAAGCAGAACGCGCTATGCACCTATAGCGCGACACGACAGATCGCGCTATATCCCTATAGCGCGACTGCACAGATCACGCTAGGATCACCTAGCGCGACAAGGGAGAATGCGCTAGGGACCCCTAGCGCGACAGGGCAGAACGCGCTAGGACCCCATAGCGCGACAAGAACCGCCTTACTGTTCATCTTCTCCGATGAACACGCCCTATCGGGGCAGCGCGACCTTCAAGAACGCGCTACTGGAGTATAGCGCGTTCTCAGTCCGCACCCGGAAACGGTGGAAACCGCGGGAAAAGCCATGCCACGCCCCGTTCACCCCCAGGTGAAGGGGAAACAAAAGGGGAAACCTTCCCCAAGCCCCTAGGCATGCATCTAAACCCCTGGATCGCCCAAAAACACCATAAAACGGGAGATCCGGCTCACACCCCAAAAACACACATTTTGCCCAAAACGCCCCGTTTAGCCCGCTCGGCTCACCACGGCCTACGAAACTCGCGGGAAAGGAAGTACACGGGCTGGGGAACCATCACCCTACCTCCACCGAAGATTACGCGCACCGTGGACGCCGATCCACGAAGAAAACGCCGTTGAAGCCTCGCCGTTCCACGAACTCACGGCCGAGCTTCTACGCGCCTCCACCGCCTCGATCCTCATCCATCCTCGCCCGTGCCTCGCCCGCGCCGTCCCCGCCTCGCCCATGCTCCGCCCCGTCGGCCGCCGGAGAGAGAGGGAGAGAGGAGAGAGCGTGAGAAGAGAGAGGAAGAGAAATGAGAAATGAGAGGGGGAGAGAGAGAAAAGCTATTTATAGGAAAATCCGGAAAGTCAGAAAAATCCCGAAAAATAGAAAATCACACCCTCGCGATCCTCGGAGCGCACCGATCGCAACGGTACCACTCGCGCCCTGGTGAACGGCCCGGTTCACCCGCAACGAGGTTCCGAAGGGAAAGCCGAAACCCACGCCGGGAATCGGAAAACACACGCGGAAAAAGTCACGGAACGCCTCCGGGCCTCCGAAACGACTCCGGATCGCGCCGATCCGAACACGAAAGACGTCCGAAACGAAATTTCGGACACAACGGAGCTGGACACTCCGAGAAACCAGATCCGGAACCCACGAACGAGGATCCGAAAAACCCGGGGCATTACAGGAACTCCTAAAATTCAGGAGAATCCCCAAACTCTCACTGAAGGGAAACCTCCCATTCCCTCTTCTCCTGCATCTATCACACCCGTTTCTGAGGCCCCTAAGATTAGTCATGACCTAGTTAGGTGCCTTGACTCCATGAATGTCGGTGAGCTAGACATCGAGGTTGCTGAGGGTGCTCCTGTTTTGGCTGTTGACGTCACCATCACACCCGAGGAGTCTCGAGTCTTAGTCCCAATTGAAGACCCGACCATACTACCGGACTTCCAAGGCATCGTCCCCGAAGACTTACCTTCTCAACTCCCTCCCATGCGTGATGTACAACACGCTATTGAGCTTGCCCCTGGGTCCACCCTACCCAACATCCCCCTCGAGTCTAGACTGTCCAAGTCAGCCGAAGAGTTTGCACAGCACGTCATTAGTCTGCGTGAGTCAGCTGATTCGCATAGGCGTCACCATGAATCTCAAGAAGGTGACTTGGTTATGGTACGGGCCCGGCCCGACCGACTCCCCTCGGGAGCCGTTAAAAAGTTACAAGCATATAGTGATGGTCCCTTCACAATTATGCGGAAGATTGGCGCCAATGCCCATGTTGTGGACTTACCTCCCGAAGAGGGGAATAGCTCGACCTTTAATGTGGCAGACCTAGTGGCCTACAAGGAACCCACAACGATTCCTAGTGACCTTTTCGAGCCTTCTCCTCCCCTTGAGAGTGAGCCCACCCCTGCGCGTCCCACATCCTTGAGAGCACCGCGCGAGTATATTGAGAGGATACTGGATGAGCAGGTGACCACTACACGGAGCAGGGAGTACCAGCGCTACCTTGTCCGCTGGCGGGACCGTCCACCGTCTGATGATTCCTGGATCAACCGGGAAGATCTCCAGCGCCTCGATCCAGATCTGCTGGAGCACTACCACAGTAGTGTCCCGCTTTACTCGACGGAGTCGAGTTCCAGCCGCCCCCGGAGGGTTGGTGGGGACACCGGGTCCACTACTGGGCCCACTACTCGGAGCCGACACCGCACTGCCCCGACACCGAGCTTATGGCTCGAAGATCCTTCCTGAAGACTCGGCTTATGGCTACGGTAGTTATATTGCGTATTGAGTATATATATTTGTGTGTATGTATACATATATTTCTACATGTATTTTTACTTCCATCTTATTAGACTAGTCTAAGTCAAATAAACATGTGTGTAATTTTTATTTTATTTGGTTAAAATCCCCAAGTCAAAAGTTAGGTAAGTAAGCTTGTTTTATTAGGCTAAGGACATATGTGCTATTTGTAAAGTTTGAAAGGTGTGGTTGCTATAGCCTCCTCTTATATAAAGGAAGGCCAATGCTTGTTACGAGATATGAATGAAGATTGAATGAAATGTTATTTTTGTGTGTGAGAGCTCTCCCTCTTACATTTCCTCCTTCCCTCATTCTCTTTTGAGTGTGAGTGTGTCGCCCGGTGTGAGACCGTCCGGCGTGAGGCCGAGCTGTGTGAGATAGTAGTTATCTGTTCCCATCCTGTTCGTGATATCGGAGTGTCGTCGATCTATTTTCACGTCGTCGCCGCGTCAAATGCAGAATACCGAGCCGCATAGATATACGGCCTCTAGAGCAGATCCACACGGACCCTTGCTTAGCGACGGGACCCCCCCGGCACGACCTTCCCCGACTCTATCACCTTCTGGAGAGAGAGAGAGCAAAAGGGAGGAAGAGGGGAGGAGCTAATCCTCCTCTCTTAAGCTTAGTGCCTGATTAGCCAAAAAAAGAGGAGGAGAGCTCTCGTAACATGTCTATATACAAGATTTGGCCATTTCTAAAAGAATCCATAAGGACCGAAATCGTATATATATCTTTTCTATTATTATACATATGTATTAAGCCCCATTTACACTCCTTTCCAAAAAGAACTAAAAGGAATTAATACATACATTTGTACAATAATAATCCGTCACCCAAGAATCCATTGTGTGTGATCCTCTAGGCCCATAGTCACTCTAGTTTAAGGCACATTAACTTCTAATTCCCAATTAGAAGTAAATTAAACATATTCTTTGCTTCTACTAGAGCCGAATAATAGTTTAATTTATTCCGAACCTTCGATCACGTTGGGTCAAGTAAATCCGCGTGATCTTAGAGGACGCCGGGTTTAAACCAGCATGTCTGGTACCTGTAAGTGCACAGTTACCACATCGATATAATCCCTCGCTCCTTCTATGAGTCTGGTATGATCGAGGGTATGGTTTTTGTCAAACCCCATGATCATGCCATTTGACCATGACCTCCTTAAAGTGTACGACGTCCATTCTAAACGAACTCACACGACCCTGGCCAGGGATTTAACGGAGCGTCAATGTCATGACCCATTAACTGTCTGATATATACCTGACAGTGAGCGATCTCCTCTTGACCATTGATGATCTTCACACGTATCCTGGAGTGGTTAATGACTCGGCAACTCATGACTTATGGTTAAAGTCACTTAGCCAAGTAATTAAATCATTCCAGTCCTCGTGTAAGATCCGATCAATGTCTCAGGTCAAAGGACCAACGATGCTACTGAGACAATTGGATCTTCAGTTGACATTAGGTATAATCAACCATCTGAAGATCCAATAGCGGATCAGTTCAGTGTACATCCTCCAAGGACATACACCTACACATATGTGTTGGTGCCCCGCACCAATGACCATGAGACTGGTCACTAACACATCATGTGTACTGGTTTAATAGGTAATCAAAGTCCCCGAGTGATTACCCTCCAACCAGGAACAGTTTAAGGTATGCGTCCATGTAAAGTCAGTCTCATGTTCGAGATCCCATCTCGAACTGACTTTACAACCACATATCCTAGGGACATCGTAAAGTAATACACAATCGCATATTTACGCTCAAATATCACTTTATTAATAATGAATAAGATCGTACAACTATTGGGCCTACCCGACCCGAAATTGGCCTGTAGCACACCAACACTAACAATCTCCCACTTGAACTACAGCCATTTGTCCACAACTTTGAGGCCCATCTTATCCCGATGGCGCTCAAATACAGTCTGTGTCAAAGGCTTAGTCAGTGGATATGCTATGTTATCTTCTGACGGCACACACTCTACCGCCACATCTCGACGATCAACAATCTCCCGAATAAGGTGGAAGCGCCTGAGAATATGTTTCGACCTTTGGTGAGATCTCGGTTCCTTCGCCTGGGCGATGGCCCCATTATTATCAAAAAATAATGGGATGGGAGCTGTTATCTCGAGAACTACTCCAAGTTACAAGATAAATTTCTTCATCCAGACGGCTTCTTTAGCAGCTTCAGCTGCAGCAATATATTCCGCCTCCGTCGTCGAATGTGCAGTCGTATCATTCTTGGACCTTCTCCAACTGACTGCCGCTCCATTCAACATGAATACAAACCAAGACATGGATTTACAGTCATCTGGATCTGACTGGAAACTAGAGTTTATGTAAGCTCTAAGCTGTAGGTCCTCTCCTCCATAAAGCAGAAAAAGATCCTTAGCCCTTCGCAAGTACTTAAGGATGCCCTTTACTGCCTTCCAATACTCTTCGCCTGGATTTGCCTGATATCTACTGACAATGCTTAAAACATTGGCAACATCAGGCCGTGTACATAGCATTGCATACATGATTGACCCTATCGCCGAAGCATAGGGTACCTTATTCATGTGTACCACCTCCTCAGAAGTTTTAGGACTCATCCCCTTAGATAGGTAAATTTCATGTCTCATGGGAATAAGGCATCTCTTGGAATTTTCCATCCTAAATCTTTTGAGGATAGTGTCTATGTACATGGATTGGGATAATCCTAGCATCCTTTTAGATCTATCTCGATAGATCCTTATGCCCAGCACATAGGATGCTTCTCCCAAATCCTTCATGGAGAAGGTCTTGGATAACCAAGACTTAGTTGATGTCAACATCCCTACATCATTCCTAATGAGTAAGATGTCATCAACATAAAGGACCAAGAAGGTCACAGAGCTCCCACTGACCTTCTTGTAAACACAGGGTTCATCTTCATTCCGAATGAAGTTGAAAAATTTGACAGTCTCGTCAAATCTTAAGTTTCAGCTTCTAGATGCCTGCTTTAATCCATAAATAGACCTTTGAAGTTTACATACCTTATTAGGATGTAGCTTGGAGGTGAATCCTTCAGGCTGTACCATGTACACCTCTGTTGGGTTCGGTGCTATGATTCAGAGAGGGGGGGGGGAATGAATTTCCCTTTAAAAACTTTGCCCAATTTAAAATCTAATGCTCACTAAAATTGCTAGTTCGCTAACTAGACAAACCTGAAGGCTAATAAGCAGTTGCGGAATTAAACAAATACACAGTGAGCAGTCAAGGCAAAGTGCACCTAAGCATTCATCTAGCGCCAATCAGATAGAAGAAATCAAACCACTGCACAATGGGTTTTTAGGTGGTTCGGTCCTGCAGACCTACGTCCACCCCACACTCAAACAGAGTGTGGATTCCGCTAACTCACAGCTTGAATAGCTGGGCATCACAGCTTGCCATACAATCCGCTGAGCCTCACAGCTTGCTGTCCGAGGAATCCTCATCGCCTGCTGAGCCTCACAGCTTGCTCTGCTGGGCAATATAGCTTAGCCGTCCAGTGGAATGCAAATGCTGAGCAACACAGCTTGCTCCGCTGACGAACAGCTTGAATAAATGTATAAAAGGTAAACGAAAATAAGAAACTACAACAACGAAAATCTGTAAACAATGAAGCACGAATATGGCTCCTAAGAGCTGCCTGGAGTGGATCTGATCCGACTTCCAGTAAAGACTGATCTTCAGAATGAAGCTTCTCTCTGCCCTTCTTCTTCTTCCGATCACTCTGTCTCACTCTCTCTCTTTTTCCTTCTCTTCCTCTTTTATCTGCTCGAGCTCTCTATCTCTCACTTTTTCTTCTTTCTCTTCTGCTCTTCTTCTCTTTCTCTTTTTCTTCTCTGCTCTTCACACTGGATCGAGAAGGCTCTCCTCTGCTTCTGCTTCACTGTATAGACTTTGCCCCTTCATCGATCATCTTCAGACAAAGTATTCTTCATATATATAGTGCAGCAGGGTGGATAGGGTCGTGTGACTTCCACATCTCCCGTCCAAAGGCTTTTCACCAGAACCGAGGCATTTCGACCACCTGGCAGCATCCTGGCTGGGTTGCATCCACGTGTCATAATCTGGGCACCTCGTCCTTCCTTGGATCACGTGCCTTCATTAGGCTTCACGAAGGGTGCCTGTAATACCCTGGATCCTTGGTAGGTCTTGCTGGATCTTCATTGGATCTTTTGGATTGGTTTCGGTGAGTTTCGGTTCGCTTTGGTGGCTTCCGAGTTGAGTTTTACGAGTCGTGTGGGTTTTTCTCTCGTACTAGCTACGGAACCCTACGGTGAGTTTGTTTCTCAGTTCCTCGACTCGTGGATGCTACAGCGACGATGTACTCGTCGAGCCGGTCGTTTCGACTATTTTTGCGTATTTTTCTGAATTTATGTATTTTCGGCGCATTTTCAGAATTTTTGAAAATTAAGAAAATTTCCTAATTTCTTTTCTTTTTCTTTCCTTTTCCTCTCTCCTCCTTCTCATTCGCACGCTCGCCTCTCTCTCTCCCATTCTCTCTCGTTCTCCCGCCTTCTCGCCTCCGGCTGCAGATGGAGGGGTGCAGGGGCGTGCTGGTGACGACGAGATGCTGCTGAGGTGCGCGATAGTGCGAGGATCGAGATGGATTTGGCGCGATCCCGAACGGTGGATTCAAAGCCGACGGTTCGGTTCGCGGCGTGGTTTTCGGCGCGGTTTAGTCCCTTCGGGGCACGGTTTCTTCGGTGGAGGTAGGGTGACGGTTCCTCACTTCTTCCTCTCCGTTTTCCCTGCCATTGCACGTCGTTCGGCAAGGAAACGGCCGAGTTTGGGCTTGTTTAGTCTAAACCGTGATTTTCGGAGTTTTTAGGGTTCGTCGGAAAACGGCAACCATTTGTAGCTTGGTTAGTGTTGAACTGACCGTTGGGATGTTAGGATCCCATCCATGCTTGTTTTGTGTTGATCGGTGGTCATTCGAGGCCGGTAGGAGCCCGGGAACCTCGTTGACCCATTTAGGGTTGATTCATTGGAATCGCCCGGATCTTGTGTTTTTGTAGTTGCATGTGGGCTTTTGAGCCGTTTTATGTTGTTATTTGTCGTTTGGGTTTGGTCCCCCTATGTTTCGGCGTGAATGGGGCGTGGAATGGGCCGGTTTGGCCATTCCCTTGTTTTCCCGTCGTGACCGATGTAGCGGTCGTTCCAGGGACCGTTATATGGCCCTGACGGCCCTACGATAGACCACCACTTCGTTTGGCGTTTTAGAGTTTGTGACTTCTGGGTGTGTGACGGCCCTGGGGCGGCGCGTCACACCCATGTAACGCGCCTGCGTTGACGCGTTACATTCGCTTCATCGTTTTGAGTTTTGGGGTTAAGTCGGTTCCTCTAACGCATTTGACCCAGCGCGTTAGATGGATGTAACGCGCCCTGTGCTGGCCGCTACATTCCGTTTGATCGACGTTGACCATTAGAGGCGGTGCCTCTGACGGTGGTTCCCTCGTGCGTTAGGCTTGTGTAATGCATCCTCTCTGGACCGTTACCTACTATTTTGGCTGAGTGGGGTTGCTGCGCCGTTGGATGTAACGGTGGGGCCCCTGTGCGTCAGGCGTTTGTAACGCGCCCTGTGCTGGCCGTTACATGCCTCAGCCTCTGTTTTCGTCTTGAGCCAGTGTGTAGCGCGCCTGCTCCTGCGCGTCAGGCATGTGTAATGCGCTTGGCCTAGCGCGTTACATGGCTCGAGTTGCCGTGGGTTTTTGTCTTCGGTTTGTGGCTGTAACGCGCCTTGTCTTGCGTGTTAGGTGCTTGTGACGCGCCTGCCATGGCGCGTTACATTTGTTATGTTTGCATTTTGGTCAGTGTTGGCCCTGACGGCCCCGATCGGGTGCGTCAGGTGTGTGTAACGCGCCCGGTGCTTGCCGTTACACGCTGTTTTCTGTGTTTTATAGTTGGTTAGGGCGGTGTGAGTGACGGCTGCTCCCCCGACCGTCGCTTGGAGTGTAACGGCCTAGACTTAAACCGTCAGGTTCATGTAGCGGTCTAAGGGTGGCGCGTTACATGTCCTGTGCTCCGATTTCCGTTCTCCCGGTTTCTACTTGTCTTGGCTTGGCCTTGTGGTCTGCCCGTTGTCTCATTGATGTCTCCTGACGTCCTATGAGGGCTAGGACTACATTGTAAGGTAGCCAGGAGTCTTCTTGCTTGTGGTAGGATTCTCTATCCTACTCTTGTGTGTGTGTCTTTGGTTGGGTTCCGGTCAACCCGGGGTGACCCAGCGGTTGACATGCGACCTTGTGTGTGGGTGTCTTGGCGGTTTTGCCCAGTCCGAGACACGGGTTCTGGATGCCTCGAGGTGCCGTGTTACCTCGGTCTGCGTGTCCAGACGTGTGCTGAGGGTCGTTGGTGTTCCTTAAGGTCTCCGTGAGTTGTTTTATGCAGAGCGTCGTTTCTTGTGGCTTAGGATTAGACCGATTGGCGGCTTGTTCCGCTGTGTGTGATGATCTTGCTCTTGAGTCGTTCGACTCGGGATCGTTACGTGGTAGGTCTAGTTGCCTGGTCCTGAGTCGGTTGGCAGTGGTTGTACTGCCAGTGGTGCTTCGTAGTACGTGTGACAGGGCTTCCGTAGACTATCTGTACTCTAGCACTTGTGTTTTGGAGTCTGTGCCTTGTGGACATCCACTAGTCGTAGCCTGTGACGTAGGCTTTTTAGTACGTCACCCACCGGGAGTGGTGGACGGGCAGTTCCCGTTACACGGTTTTTAAGCTAGTTCCGTGGGCCCCGACCAACGGTAGCGTCCTACCGAGGAGAATACTAGCTAGAGGCCTGGCCTAGGTAGTGGTCAGTGTGTGCACACGTGGTCAGGGACTGAGGACTTGCGTCGACGGGCGTGACCCAGACTAGTCACTCGCAGCTTGGTACTGCGGTCTTGTGTCCGTGAGGTGCCGTTTTTCCTTGGAACGTCGTCGTTCCTTGGACCTAGTTCTTGGTGTGTCTAGTTTCCTCCGTGCTGTACACGGTCTGGTAGACGTGACACTTGTGGCGCAGTGTAAGACGTCAGTGGACGCATCTGGCTGTTCTTCTAGTGTGAGGGTACTCCTATCACTTGACCGGCGACTCTTGCGTTTCTCGGAGCTGGTGTTCTCCTTTCTGTGTCGGCTAGTCTTGGCCTTGCCCAAGATTTGCTTCCCTGGCTGTGTGGTCTGTTCTTGGCTGTGTCCAAGATGAGCCTGGGGTTGCATACACGATGTTCAAATCGTGTAGGCCATTATGGTTGTTTTATCTGTCCTTGCAGGTCTTCGTTTTGGACCTGGTGTCGGGTCGACAGATCGGTAACTTCTGACTTTGCTGGGTCAGAGTCGCCCTTCTGTTGTTGCTTGGAGTAGTGTGGGGTGCCGAGGTTAGTTCGGCCGCCGCTTGTCTGGCGCGGGTTCTTCCCCTTCCGTACTTGTTCCCTACTCCTACTTCCCGTCTGCTCATTACTGCCTGTAGCGTAGTTTTACAGCTTTGTAGTGTAGCTTTTCCAGCTTTGCTACACCTGCTGTTTTGTGTTTATTTTTCCGTGTTACTGCGTATTTTTCAGTGGGGATCCGCGGGACCCCTACTGAGCTAGTGACACGTGGCTCACCCCTACTCTTTCAGGTGGGGTGGGGTTGTTCGTTCTGCTTCCGCGTGGTTTCTGGACTGTGCGTGCTCGTTGCGTGCCGTTGCTGCCAACTAGTACCTGCGTCGGGCTGCCCCCGACTTCTTGGTACGTCTTTCCTTTCTGTCGACTGTACTGTGCTAGACTTGTTGTCTTTAGCTTTGGACTGACTCTGGGATATAATTGTTAATTTGAACAGTTAATTAAAAAGTAATTTTATTTAGTAATTTTATTTCTACTACTTTAGCAAACCTATCTAATGAAATTTAATTGCTTACTGTACTATCTTTGTGGCTTCAATGTACTCTACACATGCCTTTTTCCCTTCGGAGCTTTCCCGCTCTTGGGAGGTCTCGCGGGTTCCATGCGGTATCACGCGTATCCGGTAGTCCTACCAGGTATGTCGGATATCCAGAATCCAGGTCGCTACAGTGCCTGTCAGACAGAGAATCAAGTTATCAGTTTAAGTGTAAAACCCTGTACAGACTTTACAGGATGTAATGTATAGACTTCAGTGTATAGACTTTGTGAAGGCGAATGCAATGTACAGACTTCATATAAGAAGGCGACCGCTGTACAGACTTGCTGAATTGTAAAGCAATGTGCAGACTTTGAAGAACATTCAGCAGCCAACGTATAGACTTGGGCAATGTAAAGACTTGCCAATGTATAGACTTGATGAGCATTTAGCAATGTGCAAACTTTGATGCATGGAGAAACAATGTGTAGACTTGACAGACACAACGTGCAACAATGTATAGACTTGAAACACTAGATGCACGATGTACAGACTTCAACTCATATGATGCGCAATGTACATACTTGATGTTATGCATGAGACTCTAAGGAAGACATACAATGTATAGACTTCATGAATGATGCATGCATAACTTGGATAATGTATGGACTTAGCCGATGCAGACTAGTCCGATGTACAGACTTGCTCGTTGTTCAGACATCATGAACGATGTACAGACTTGCAAAAGAGAACTCTGTACAGACTTGATCAAAGCAAGGCAATCGAGTGTATAGACATTCACAATGTATAGACTTGCCAAGCGAAAGGGCTGCACAGACTTGATGAACAATGCAAGGCAAACGAATGTATGGACTTCCAATGTATGGACTTGCCAACTGGACGATGTACAGACTTGAGCAAGGCAAAGTCTGTACAGACTTCAAGGTTCATAATGTATAGACTTTGGCAAGGGAATGACTGTACAGACTTGCACAGTTCTAGGATGTATAGACTTGTCAAGGGACTCGACGGTAAAGCTATCAGTGTATAGACTTCGAGTGCAACGTCGGTAAAACTACCGATGTATAGACTTGCAAGATCACTGATGGATGTATGGATTTGGAAGTTCACTGATGGATGTACAGACTTGGAAGTTCACTGATGGATGTACACACTTCACCTCGAGCAATCTACAGTGCAGTGTGTGGACTTGAAGAATGATGCATGACGCTGTACAAACTTCACTGATGCATGCTACAGTCCAATGTATGGACTTACCTTCGTGTATGCTACAGTCCAATGTATGGACCTTGAATGTTGATGCATGAACAGTCCGATGTACATACTTCCAATATATAGACTTCCAATGAGACGGACGATGTACACACTTACTGCATGAGACGCTGAAACAATGTATAGACTTGCTAGTTATATGACCTACAATGTATGGACTCTGCTATGCATGAAGACGAGTGTATAGACTTGGAAATCTGGGGGCGTCGACGCATGATGCATGAGACACACTTACTGCGTTGACGCTGCAGACTTAGCCAATGCAATGTACACACTTACTGCGTTGACGCTGCATGAGACACTAAATAAGATGGACAGTTGTATAAACTTGTGTTCTGAGGGAGTCGACCCATCAAGGAAGGGGGTCAACCCATCTAAGTGCATTGATGCAGTATATGCACAGAAGAAGTAATGCACCGATCTTAATTCAAGCACAAAACACATTTTTCACTTAGTATGGAACACTGCATGATTTAGCACACTCATGCATTCTCCACAGAATAGATCAGATATAACATACTCAAGTATTCTCCATAGAATTTATCAGACATGCATTCATGTTGCTATCATTCAATGTGATGTTCTTAGTAAAACAATATGGTGGCTCATTCATGTTGCTATCATTAAAACACCACATTCATCAAAACACAAGGGGCACAACAATCTCCCCCCTTTTGATGATGGCAACATAATGAGTCACACTGACTCGTCAAACTATTCTCCCCCTTTGACATAATCAAAAAGAGAGGGAATGATTTGAGAGACAAAATTCAGCACACAAAGTCAGAAAATGAAACATGGTTCATTAAAATGAAGTTCTCCCTTATGACAATGAAACAACTCTCCCCCTATCAACATGCAAGATATACTACTTTCCCCTTAAAAGCAGATGACCCATAACTCCCCCTGAAGCACAGGAATGAACTCTGGTTATCCAAAAAATCAATATGAATTCTGCCATTACAAAGAATCTGAATTCTGGTTACATGAACAGAATGAAACAGAACCAGAGTTGATTGTAAAACAAGATGGAAGATTCCAACAGTGTGGATCAACTGATAATGTAAGATTAGTTATGGGTAAGGGTGAGAAATAGTCAAAGCACAATACAACTCAAGGAATCAATCAATAGCAAGATGTTGATCAGGCTGTCTGGAAAGAATCTGATCATGAGGGATTTTAATGCTTGCACTATTACAATAAGTCTTAAGAAGAATAGACTCTTCTATCATAAAGGGTTATAAAGTGGTAACTTAACTAATCTGAATTAATTATGATGTATACCAAATTTGTCAAATTAAACTCAATACTCATATCTGAATCCAAGTTTTAATAAAGGTGAACCAAATATTCAGATAACACTCAAAAGTAATCATCTTTTATCTTACACACATGATCTCAATGACTCTTTCAAGAGTTACACAGATTAGTATTGAGGTTAAACACTTTTTTCAAGACTATGAGTTGACAGACTTTTCAAAATATTTTCATTTGAAGCACATTATATTTTTCCTGAGCAATTTAGGTTGATCAACACCTTTTTACATGAGGCACAACACGTCTCAGGTGAAGTGACCCAGTTACTCAGTGTGATAACTGTCATTGCCTCTCAACATTGAGACCAGAGTTAGCAATATAAGTGTCTTTTTACATGAGGAGACACCTTGATTAGAGGCCAGACTCTCCAGTTACTCAACACAATTATGCCATTGCTCTGTCATATTTTTCAATAAATTTTTACCAGAGATAACTATGGCACCTCATGACATGAGTTACTTTATTTCATTGATAAAGAATCCAATTTCTCAGTGACCGAGTCATTGCTTTGAATTCACAAATTTTCATTTAGTCAAAATTTTTCAAGTTAATGTTTAACCACATCACTCACTCTATGTATCTCTACCAAAGTAGCCTTGATTTCAAATTTTTAGATATCAGATGAGAGAGTCTAAGATTTACATGACACATGTGGTTAAAGTTTATTAAACCTTATCATTCAGATATTTTTAATTCATTTAATTACAAATCTGAGAATACATTAATCTTATATCAGTCTGATTCAGTGGTAATTCTTAAACCTATATGATAGGAATTTCTACCAAGTTCTCAGACTGAATTGCATGACATGCAGCTTAAGTACCTCAGATCAGAACAAATAAATTTAGCTGACCAACAATCAATAGTAGCAACAAATCAGTCACACCAGCTGAGACAAATGTGAAAGATGAGTATAAGCTGGTGTAAGAGTAAATCACCAATAGAGAAATATTTCAGAAGAGTGTACATCAACACACAATGGCTGAGTCTGGAATTCAGACAGATCAGCTGACAGGTAGTATCATGAAGAGAGTTGAAGGAAACCCTTCTTTAACAACTCAACGAATGGAAGGCAGAATCTATTTTCAAGAGAGAGAGAAATATGATAACAGATGAGAGTCAATCAATTACTAGACAATAGGTGTTCAACATATGACAATTAAAAACACCAATTCTAAATGCTCCCCCTGTCTAGATGCAATGAAATTTCTTTTTAAGTTTTTTAACTGCACTACTCTTCATATGCTACATCAGATAAACTCCCCCTGACAAAGTGCATGAAATATAATTAATGAACTGTTCATGATTTTAGAATATGCTCAAGAAGAATTCATGCTTTGTTCAATCAGAGAAAGAATTTATCAAATGTATCAATTTCATTTCAATTTTTTAGATTTTTTAAATTTTATGATATTCAGTACACTGCTCTATATGAAAACTAGACCCTTAGTACTCGGCAGATAACCTGGTCTCAAGGACCATCTCACACATAGTAAGAACCTCCAGGCAGATTTCCCTGCCTTTTAGTAGCTTACCATTTGATATACCAGGGTCATGCAAAGAGATGCAATGCAGGGAAGTCCTATGTGTAGCCAGTTACTTCTTTTTGGAGTTTTCAGTATGATGATGTGCAATGCATTCACAACATATATGCATATGCAATTTCAGACAATCATCAATATATAAATCATGTATGATGAGAGTTCAGAAAATCCAAACATGACAATGCTAAACATGATAGAATGTGCAAAACACAGATTTAACATCTATGCTATCATCTAAAGGACACAACTTCAGAAGACAGAATTTAAACTGAGTTTTTAGAACTAACCTGAATAGTCCACTTCTGGGGTTTCACTTTCGAGTGCCTTGGATTATTAACTCCTTTATTCTTCAGCTTCCAAGACACACCTGCAAAGATTAATCATTTTGATCCTGCAGGAACCCAAGAAGTCTTGGGTCCTGAATTGCCCCTATCAGGTGTTCTAGACAGTTTCTTAGCAACATGGTCATCAAATTTCATCAGAAAATAATTGTCCATAGAGTGACCAAATTTACCACAATATCTGCATGATGTAACAGCTCTTGAATTCTTTTTGTGAACATTTGTATAATCATGGAATCTATGTGAGTTAGCATGAAGATTTCTGTTACTTGCATGAAATTTTGATTTGCCATTACCTGCCCACCAGCATTCAGAAGCTCGGTGGCCAGGTTTTCCACATTCAAAACATGCAAGAATCTTTTCTTTAAAAACAGATTTATTCCTACCAAAATCATTTCTGTTTGCAGGGAATTTGACAAATTCAGAATTAAAGTGATTTTCCTGAACATGCCAGTAGTCCTTGACTGTATGACCATATTTCCCACATTCAAAACATTTAAGATGCTTGCTTCTTGATTCATTGTTTCCCCAGCAATTTCCAGTCCAGCACTCATTTACCTTGTGCCCAGACTTGTTGCAAGTGAAACAGATGATATGCTGGCCTGTAGTAGATTTATATCTATGTGGACCATGAGCATGTGTGAAAAATCTAGAATTCACATTGTTATCTTCTTTCATTTAAAAACATGCATTCATTAGATGATCACGCCTACCACAGTAATAACATGATGCATCAAATTGCTTAGTGGCATAGTTTCTATCAGATAAATTCTTAGAATGCATTGCTTCACCAGCATGCTCATCTTCAATCAACAGTCTGCAATCATCCATTACATGCCCTATCTTGCCACAGTAATGGCAGGACACTTTAGTTTTCCTGGCGACATGATTACTAACAAACTGACTAGATGCATGAGAATGAGTACATGAAGCATGAGCATTTTGCATTGACCCATTACATTCAGCAGAGCTAACTGATTTCAAGATGTACTCAGAAATATTGTTTGCCTTCTTTGTATGACCCTTCTTTTTCAATTTCTGATTATTCTTAACAGTTTTTGTTTGCTTTTCATTTTTCTGAGCTTTAAATTGAAATACAGATGTTGAAGGTGGTTTCTGATTTTCATTTTGTTTTGAGAAATACTTTTAAGTACCAGCTACATCTGAGCTTTGCATAAAGGTGACATATAGCTAGCTTTTAGTGATTTCCTTAACATCAGAAGTGCAATCTGTTCCCCCTTTTGAATTCTTATCTTCACTTTTCACAACAGTATTTATTTCTTTGTCAGTTTTTGTAAACTTGGATGCTGAGTTTTTCAGATCATGAATTTTATTTTCCAAAGATGCTATATGAAGCTCATAACTGGCTATCTCATGTTCACTGTAATTGACACATTCACTTAAGACTTTATTTGTAGTTTTATACTTCTCAATTTCTTGTTCTAGACTGATCACCCTTTGTGATTCTCCATCACAAGTGAATTTTTCCTTTTTTAATGTGAGAAGTGTTTCATATAAGCCTGTGTTTAAACACTTTAATTTTTCAATTTCAACTTTCAGTTCAGTGTTTTCCTTCTCAAATTTTTGAGGTTGAGCTTCCTTAAAAACAGATTTCCCTTTTTCGATAGTCGGAAACCTCTGTGAGAAAACAGTATTTAAAATCATCAATTTTTTATTTTGTTCCCTCAATTATTTGTTCTCTTCAGATAGCTTCATGACTCCTTCATTACATTTTTCATTTCCAGACATAAGCTCCAATTTTTCAATTAGTTCATCTTCTCTTTCGTCTGCTTTAATTTTCTCAGTAAGCAAATTTTTGTGATCATCTTTAAGTGAGGCAATTTGTTTATTTAGCCATTCATTCTCGCTATAAAGATTTTCATTACGTTCTCTTAAAGCTGAGCACATTTTGTAGTTTGATTCAGCAGAAGAAGAGTGTGAAACTTTAATCCTTTCCAACTCTTCTAGATTCATCAATTGTTCATTAGTTTTCAGTTTCAGCTGACTTTCTAATTCGGAAATTTTATTGAAACCTTCTTGGTTTTCTCTTTTCAATAGGCACATTTGTTTCATATTCAAGTGATTCTCAGACATACATTTATCATACAATTCATTTATCTTCAAACACTTTTCACATGATGAATTAGAATCACTTTTATCAATTTTTCTTTTCATTTTCTTATGCTGTTTTCTTAAATGATCATAAGATTCCAGCAGTTCATCATATGCAACAACCCAATCATCCAGGGTGTAACTTTCGAAGATGTTTACCTGATCATCATCTTGTTCTTCATCTTGATTGTTACTTGGTTCACTTCCTTGAGCCATCATGCATCGATCGTTATCTCTATCGCAAGCAGTCTTCAATTTATCCAGTATTTTCTTAGCAGACCTGGATTCAAAGAAACATGAATGAAGAGCTCGATTAGTAGCTGCCTTCATTAACTCCAGTGCTTTTTGATTTTCTGCACGCATAGATTGATGCTTGTTAGTCCATTTGGACTGATCTTTTGGTAGTTTATGTGGACCATGTGAAATCACTTTCCACAGGTCTGGATCAACAGATTTAACATGAGCACGGAAAGTACCGTGCCACTGTTTGAAATCAGAACCATCAAAGACGGGTGGATGAGCCATCGAAAAGTGATAAATGTACTGAAATCAGATGGACAACTCAAGAC
This sequence comes from Amorphophallus konjac, assembly GCA_022559845.1. Classification (NCBI taxonomy): domain Eukaryota; kingdom Viridiplantae; phylum Streptophyta; class Magnoliopsida; order Alismatales; family Araceae; genus Amorphophallus; species Amorphophallus konjac. The sequence continues at coordinate 481,735,404 of CM040122.1, read as the reverse complement.
ACACAACCGATGAAATAAAACACAGAACACAAGAAGCACACTCTGAAATGCACCAAATAGAAATGCAGGATCTGCTACGTATTGTTAGATCCTATGCACAGCAACCCGCTCTGATATCAAGTGTTGAGTTCGGTGCTATGATTCAGAGGGGGGGTGAATGAATTTTCCTTTAAAAACTTCGCCCAATTTAAAATCTAATGCTCACTAAAATTGCTAGTTCGCTAACTAGACAAACTTGAAGGCTAATAAGCAGTTGCGGAATTAAACAAACACACAGTGAGCAGTCAAGGCAAAGCACACCTAAGCATTCATCTAGCGCCAATCAGATAGAAGAAATCAAACCACTGCACAATGGGTTTTTAGGTGGTTCGGTCCTACAGACCTACGTCCACCCCACACTCAAACTGAGTGTTGATTCCGCTAACTCACAGCTTGAACAGCTGGGCATCACAGCTTGCCATACAATCCACTGAGCCTCACAGCTTGCTATCCGAGGAATCCTCCTCGCCTGCTGAGCCTCACAACTTGCTCCGCTGGACAATACAGCTTAGCCGTCCAGTGGAATCCTCCACTGCAAATGCTGAGCAACACAGCTTGCTCCGCTGACGAACAACTTGAAGAAATGTATAAAAGGAAAACGAAAACAAAGAACTACAGCAACGAAAATCTGTAAACAATGAAGCACGAATATGGTTCCTAAGAGCTGACTGGAGTGGATTTGATCCGACTTCCAGTAAAGACTGATCTTCAGAATGAAGCTTCTCTCTGCCCTTCTTCTTCTTCCGATCACTATGTCTCACTCTCTCTCTCTTTTTCCTTCTCTTCCTCTTTTATCTGCTCGAGCTCTCTATCTCTCACTTTTTCTTCTCTCTTCTGCTCTTTCTCTTTTTCTTCTCTGCTCTTCACACTGGATCGAGAAGGCTCTCCTCTGCTTCTACTTCACTGTATAGACTTTGCCCCTTCATCGATCATCTTCATACAATATTCTTCATATATATAGTGCATCAGGGTGGATAGGGTCGTGTGACTTCCACATCTCCCGCCCAAAGGCTTTTCACCAAAATCGAGGCATTTCGACCACCTGATAGCATCCTGGCTGGGCTGCATCCACGTGTCATAATCTGGGCACCTCGTCCTTCCTTGGATCACGTGCCTTCATTAGGCTTCACGAAGGGTGCCTGTCAGATAGAGAATCAAGTTATCAGTTTAAGTCTAAAACCCTGTACAGACTTTGCAGGATGTAATGTATAGACTTCAGTGTATAGACTTTGTGAAGGCGAATGCGTACAGACTTCATATAAGAAGGCGACCGCTGTACAGACTTGCTGAATTGTAAAGCAATGTGCAGACTTTAAAAACATTCAGCAGCCAACGTATAGACTTAGGCAATGTAAAGACTTGCCAATGTATGGACTTGATGAGCATTCAATAATGTGCAGAATTCGATGCATGGAGAAACAATGTGTAGACTTGACAGACACAACATGCAACAATGTATAGACTTGAAACACTAGATGCACGATGTACAGACTTCAACTCATATGATGCACAATGTACATACTTGATGTTATGCATGAGACTCTAAGGAAGACAGACAATGTATAGACTTCATGAATGATGCATGCATAACTTGGACAATGTATGGACTTAGTCGATGCATACTAGTCCGATGTACATACTTGCTCGTTGTTCAGACATCATGAACGATGTACAGACTTGCTAAAGGGAACTCTGTACAGACTTGATCAAAGCAAGGCAATCGAGTGTATAGACATTCACAATGTATAGACTTGCCAAGCGAAAGGGCTGCACAGACTTGATGAACGATGCAAGGCAAACGAATGTATGGACTTCCAATGTATGGACTTGCCAACTGGACGATGTACAGACTTGAGCAAGGTAAAGTCTGTACAGACTTCAAGGTTCATAATGTATAGACTTTGGCAAGGGAATGACTGTACAGACTTGCACAGTTCTAGGATGTATAGACTTGCCAAGGGACTTGACGGTAAAGCTATCAGTGTATAGACTTCGAGTGCAACGTCGGTACAACTACCGATGTATAGACTTGCAAGATCACTGATGGATGTACAGATTTAGAAATTCACTGATGGATGTACAGACTTGGAAGTTCACTGATGGATGTACACACTTCACCTCGAGCAATCTACAGTGCAGTGTGTGGACTTGAAGAATGATGCATGATGCTGTACAGACTTCACTGATGCATGCTACAGTCCAATGTATGGACTTACCTTCGTGTATGCTACAGTCCAATGTATGGACCTTGAATGTTGATGCATGAACAGTCCGATGTACATACTTCCAATATATAGACTTCCAATGAGACGGACGATGTACACACTTACTGCATGAGACGCTGAAACAATGTATAGACTTGCTAGTTATATGAGCTGCAATGTATGGACTCTGCTATGCATGAAGACGAGTGTATAGACTTGGAAATCTGGGGGCGTCGACGGATGATGCATGAGACACACTTACTGCGTTGACGCTGCAGACTTAGCCAATGCAATGTACACACTTATTACGTTGACGCTGCATGAGACACTAAATAAGATGGACAGTTGTATAAACTTGTGTTCTGAGGGAGTCGACCCATCAAGGAAGGGGGTCGACCCATCTAAGTGCACTGATGCAGTATACGCACAGAAGAAGTAATGCACCGATCTTAATTCAAGCACAAAACATATTTTGCACTTAGTATGGAACACTGCATGATTTAGCACACTCATGCATTCTCAACAGAATAGATCAGATATAACATACTCAAGTATTCTCCAGAGAATTTATCAGACATATGCATTCATGTTGCTATCATTCAATGTGATGTTCTTAGTAAAATAATATGGTGACTCATTCATGTTGCTATCATTAAAACACCTCATTCATCAAAACACAAGGGGCACAACAACCTCTTCTGACAGATTTTCATTAAGAAAAGCGGTCTTCACATCCATTGGTCAGATCTCATAATCCAAGTATGCAGCAATGGCAAGGAGGATTCTGATTGACTTAACCATAGCTACCGGCGAAAAAGTCTCGTCATAGTCAATGCCTTGCCTTTGACGATATCCTTTCGCCACTAGTCTAGCCTTGTATGTGTCAACTTGTCTATCTGCACCGATTTTCCTTTTGAAAATTTATTTACAGCCGATAGGGACCTTCCCTTCGGGTACATCAACTAAGTTCCAAACTTTGTTGGTGTACATGAACTGGATCTCTGAATCTATTGCCTCTTGCCATTTCTCGGAGTCTACACTACGGATCGCCTCCTGGTATGACTGAGGATCATCATCCTCATTGATACATACCTTAGAGGACCCCTCTGAGACATGTCCAACATATCTCTTAGGTTCTCTCGGTAGTCTACCAGATCTCCGTAGTGTCAGTGTTTCACTCTGAATAGGATCAACCGATACAGTCCCATCTAATGAGTTTGTGTCTATGGGTTGTAGTTCTTGGACCTCGTCCAATTCTATCTGACTCCCACTATTTTTCTGGAGTAGATATTCTCTTTCCAGAAATACAGCTCTCTTGGCCACTAAGACCATTTGCTCAGAAGGGTGATAGAAATAATATCCAAACGTCTCCTTTGGATATCCCACAAACCTACACTTATCGGTTCTCGACTCAAACTTATCACTATTGTTCTTCTTTACATGGGCAGGACACCCTCAAATTTTAATGTGATTAAAATTTGGTTTCCTGCCCTTCCATATCTCATATGGTATAGAAGGAACTGATTTACTTGAGATCTTATTCAATAAATATGCTGCAGTGTCTAATGCATAGCCCCAGAGAGACAAGGGTAGTCCTGACATAGACATCATGGATCGGACTATGTCTAAAAAGGTCCTGTTTCTCCTTTCGGATACACCATTGTGCTGTGGTGTATACGGTGGAGTCCACTGAGAAACTATTCTATGGTCTTTAAGATAAGAAGTGAATTCATGGCTCAAGTATTCACCTCCTTGATCCGATCGAAGAGCCTTAATAATTTTGCCAGTCTGTTTCTCTACTTCATTCTTATATTCCTTAAACTTCTCAAAGGCTTGTGACTTATGTCTAATTAAATACACATAGCCATATCTAGAGAAGTCATCAATAAATGAAATGAAATAGAGGTAACCCCCTTTTACTTCTATGGACATGGGTCCACATACATCCGAATGTATGAGCTCGAGAAGGTCAACAGCCCTCTCACCATGTCCACTAAAGGGAGCCTTGGTCATTTTCCCCATGAGACACGACTCACAGGTATCAAATGGCTTGTATTCGAACGAATTCAAATACCCATTTGAGTGTAAGTGAGAGACTCTTTTCTCACCTACATGACCAAGTCTGCAATGCCATAGATATGCAGAATTCACTTCATCAGTATTAGAAATTTGCATAACATTAAAACGTGTATCTAATACATAAAGACCATTGACTAATGAACCATTGGCTATAATCAAACCATTATTCATTATAAAGCACCCAGTGCTATTAAAAGCCAATGTATATCCAATGTTATACAAGCCAGAGATTGAAATAATGTTCTTAATAATATTAGGAACATAATAACAGTCATTCAACTCCAGAATGACTCCTGAAAGTAAACTGAGGCGTGCAGTCCCGACATCTTTGACAGAAACTAAAGCTCCATTGCCCATCCTCAGTTCAATCTCCTTTTTACCCAGTCGCCTTCTATTTGTCAGCACCTACACAGAATTGCAGATATGAGATGCACATCCAGTATCTAATACCCATGATATGGATTCCATATATGACAAATTAATGTCTATGACATAAATACCTTCATTTAGAATTGCCTTGCAATTCCTTTTCCAATGCCCAGTTTCCCCGCATCGAAAATATTTGTCTTCCTTTTCATTCTTCTTGTCCTTCCCTTTGTCAACTTTGGCGAGTTGCTTACCCGTGACCTTTTTCTTTCCTTTCCCTTTGTTACTTGTGGTGGATATTTGGGTGGCCTTCCTTTTCTTGTTGGTCCGACCAACAATCATTACAGACGAAGATAGTTTATCTTTCTGCATAGTTCCTTCAGCACTCTTTAACATATTGAGCAGCTCTAGGAGAGTTGCTTCAATCCTGTTCATGTTAAAGTTCATGATGAAGGAAGAAAAGGAATCGGACAATGACTGGAGTATAAGATCAATGCATAGTTCAAGATCCAACTTGAACCCCAATCCATTGAGTCTTTCAATCCACTCCATCATTTTCAGTACATGGGCCTGTACTGATGAACCCTCAGACATCCGTGTCCTGAAAAACCTTTTTGAGATATCATATCTCTCAATCCTACCCTGCTCCCCGAAGAGCTGGTGTAGATTGAGAAGTATGCTTCTACAATCAGTCTTTTCAAATTGACTCTGTAGCTCGGGAGCCATAGAGGCCAACATGTAACATTGGGCAAGGGAGGAGTCCTCAGACCATTTGGCATAAGTCAATAACTCGCCCTCATCGGCATCAAGAGCTGGCTCAGAATGAAAAGTGTCCAACGCGTACGCTATCTTTTCGGCGGTAAGGACTATGCGTAGATTACGCAGCCAATCCGAGTAGTTCGGTCCAGTTAATCTATTTGCATCCAAGATGCCGCGGAGGGGGTTGGACGACGACATTGTAATCTGGATAAGAAATAAAAGATAACTTAGCATGTGTTCAAAGTCTAACTTAGATGTGGTTTTCTATCTTAGTTAGTCCCACTATTTTTCGATCGGACTATATAACCCTTAGTATATAGAACGGGAGATCAGCGAGATCAACCTAGTGGGTCGGAATCCCAACGAGACTAATGTACGACCTTGTGGAAAGCACAACAAACCATACACCATCTCAAGGGCAGTCAATAGGTACTTGCATCTAATGCAATATCCGATATTCGGCCCCCGAGAAATCATCCCCTTGTGGAAAGCACAACAAATGATATTCTCGGTTAGATCTAACCATCATTACTACATAGCAATGATTTCATCACCCGACCCTTGTGGAAAGCACAACAAGGTCGAGTTCAATTCTTCACCCTTTTGAGGCCGAGCCTTGGAGTTTAATCCCGCCCCCAAACTCATGGACCTTGTGGAAAGTACAACAAATCCATGAAATAAAGACGTTCATTCACTCCATAATGATAGAGGGCCACGACGACTCCTAGAGCCACGCTTACCAGATCTATAATTCAATCGCGAGAGAATTTAATTTTATCTTGATCTCACCCTAGGTGGTAATATAAATATATCCAATATATTTACCGTACCTAGTAGTTTACACAAAGTAAATGCATCCAATGTAAAATTAAACGTAAGTGATCATGGACTTTAACCCTAATGTAACTAAGACATCCGGCCCGCTTCCGAAGCAACTGGATCGTCCTCGTCGGGTGTGCTCCGCGCTTTCACACTCCGACGCCGCATTAATTACAACTGTTACACGTCACGTAGGTCGAAAAAATTAAATTACATGTGACTCAAATTCCAACAGTCCTTAGGGCGAGTACAACAATGGAGGAAGATAGAAGTACATTAGAATTTTAACAGAGAGAGAAAGGAGGTTCGCAGATCCCAATTAATTACATTAATCCAAGTCCATGATCACTTGCCAACCCATTCAATCAAAATCAATCAAGGGTTATTTTCTGAAAATAATCCTTACTTTTAGATTTAAAATGGGACGTGCAAACAAAAATCGGCTAACTTTATTTAATTTTAAAAATCGAAGCATGATTAACTAAAATTAAATAGACAAGCAGGCCAATACAAGGTAAATAAAGTAAAGCACGTAAAGAACCATCATTTTCTACATGGGCATGTAATTGAGATAATAAATTAAATTTAAATTTAAATTTAATTATCTAATAATTAAATTTAAATTCAAAATTTAAACATGTAAGTATTTTAAATTTAAATTCAAACTAATTATCCAATAATTTTGTTTGAAAATAAATTTAAAATAATGTAATTATCCTCAATTAGTAATTTTTTAAAATTTAAAATTTAAATTTAATAATTATCTAATAATTAAATTTTAAATATTTAAATTTTCTACATTTATCTTCAATAAAATTTAAAATTTGAATTTTTTAATTATCTAATAATAAAAAATTCAAAAACTTAAATTTTACTGATGTAACTTCAAATATTACGATTTTATCTCAAGGTAAATAGTAATTATCTCACATCGGTAAATTCAACACGAATAAATAAAATTTAACATTTGACATTTACCATCGAGATAACACAATTAACTTACGAGATAAAATTTTATTTAATTTACTGTGCATTTATATATATATATATATCTTATATATATATATTAATATCAAAGCACAATAAATTAAAAATAAAAAAATATTTTTTTAAAAAAAATATTAAAAAAATCTTTTGTGCGGGTCCGCCCAGCGCACGTCGGCGGCGCCCGCACGCGGATCGGCGCCCGCGTGGCGGGCGCTGACCCCGCATGCGAGCGCCCGCCACGGGGCAGCGCCCGCATGGCGGGCGCTGACCCGCGTGCGGGTGCCCACCTCGCGGGGTGCCAGCCACGCGGGCGGCGCCAGCCCCGCGGGTCGCCCGCGTGCACCTCGCGGCGCACGCGGGCGGGTGCACTGCGCCCACCGTAATTTTTTTTTTTAAAAAAAAATTTGCTCCTGTGATGCCTAGCATCCTGGAAGAACGAAGATGTCCAGCATCCCCTTCTAATAATAACAATTGAAGATTTTAATTACCCCTAAAACATGGTTCTATATAGCGATAAAACACCGACCAGAGCGTCAACCTCGCTCTGATACCACTGTAAGGTTTCGCATAGCACCATCGGGCAACACAGCGGATAACAAAAAATTTATTTTGCCCGACCCCGGTTGCATGGAAACCTAGATCTGTGCTCTAATTGATGTTTTAATCACCCCAACCCCTAACTACGGGTTACGTATTTCACCTTGCGCGGAACGACACTGTCCGCTAAGTCCGATGCAAAATACCTAACCGCACAGATGTACGGCCTCTAGAGCAGATCCACACGGACCCTTGCGCAGCGACGGGACCCCCCCGGCACGACCTTCCCCGACTCTATCACCTTCTGGAGAGAGAGAGAGCAAAAGGGAGGAAGAGGGGAGGAGCTAATCCTCCTCTCTTAAGCTTAGTGCGTGATTAGCCAAAAAAAGAGGAGGAGAGCTCACTTAACATCTCTATATATAGGATTTGACTATTTCTAAAAGAATCCATAAGGACCGAAATCGTATATATATCCTTTCTATTATTATACATATGTATTAAGCCCCATTTACACTCATTTCTAAAAGGAACTAAAAGGAATTAATACATACATTTGTACAATAATAATCCGTCACGTAAGAATCCATTGTGTGTGATCCTCTAGGCCCATAGTCACTCTAGTTTAAGGCCCATTAACTTCTAATTCCTAATTAGAAGTAAATTAAATATATTCTTCGCTTCTACTAGAGCCGAATAATAGTTTAATTTATTCCGAACCTTCGATCACGTTGGGTCAAGCAAATCCGCGTGATCCTAGAGGACGCCGGGTTTAAACCAGTATGTCTGGTACCTGTAAGTCCACAGTTACCGCATCGATATAATCTCTCGTTCCTTCTATGAGTCTGGTATGATCGAGGGTATGGTTTCTGTCAAACCCCATGATCGTGTCATTTGACCATGACCTCCTTAAAGTGTACGACGTCCGTTCTAAACGAACTCACACGACCCTGGCCAGGGATTTAACGGAGCGTCAATGTCATGACCCATTAACTGTCTGATATATACCCGACAGTGAGCGATCCCCTCTTGACCATTGATGATCTTCACACGTATCCTGGAGTGGTTAATGACTCGGCAACTCATGACTTATGGTTAAAGTCACTTAGCCAAGTAATTAAACCATTCCAGTCCTCGTGTAAGATCCGATCAATGTCTCAGGTCAAAGGACCAACGATGCTACTGAGACAGTTGGATCTTCAGTTGACATTAGGTATAATCAACCATCTGAAGATCCAATAGCGGATCAGTTCAGTGTACATCCTACAAGGACATACACCTACACATATGTGTTGGTGTCCCGCACCAATGACCATGAGACTGGTCACTAACACATCATGTGTACTGGTTTAATAGGTAATCAAAGTCCCCGAGTGATTACCCTCCAACCAGGAAGAGTTTAAGGTATGCGTCCATGTAAAGTCAGTCTCATGTTCGAGATCCCATCTCGAACTTACTTTACAACCATATATCCTAGGGACATCGTAAAGTAATACACAATCGCATATTTACGCTCAAATATCACTTTATTAATAATGAACAAGATCGTACAACTATTGGGCCTACCCGACTCGAAATTGACTTGTAGCACACCAACACTAACAAGAGCTGCCCAGGAGCAAGAAAGACTCGTGGCCGAAGACGACCATGGCTATGCAATCGGCCAGCTAGTCAAAGGAGGAGTTGCAGCAATGGCTGCCCCACGTCGCTAGTAATTGTGGGTTGTCTCCACATCAGTGAGGATGTAGAAGTGATAGACGTCTTACTCTTTCGGGAAGGGGAAGGCCGGTTATGCGAGCTGGACCGGGGATGGTGGTGTAGTAGTAGCTATCATGGATGGGCTCGCCTGGATGTAAGAAGGAGGTGGAGGTTTTTTAGAAAAGTTGTTTCACATCCATTTGATATAGGTCTAGATCAAAATGAGCTATCAAAGCCATGACTACTTTGAATGAGAGCTTTTTAGAAACTGGAGAAAAAGTCTCATTGTAGTCAATTCCTTCCGTCTGAGTGAAATTTGACCTTATATCGCTCATTTAGTTTTGAATACATATTCGCACCCAACAATCTTAGATCCTTTAGTCAAGTCAATGAGATCCCAGACTTAGTTCTTAGCTATAGAGTCAAGCTCCTTCGTAGCTTCGAACCAATGGTGGATTTATCACTCTTCATGGCTTGTGAAAATGTGATTGGATCATCAATGTCACCCTTATTAGTAATGTCCTCCTGTAGGTAAACCATAAACTCATCAGATATAGTAGGTCTCTGAACTCTTTTGGATCTATGCAGTATTGGCCCATGATCCACCTTAGAGGGTGGTAGGTTATCTATTACAACATCCTCTGGTGCCTGAGCCACTTAAGTTGGGTCAACTGCAACATGTTGTTCATTTAGAATCGCATTCAGTGGAATGATATACGAACAAAGTTATCAGTTGTCACAAGCATATCTGCTTGATCACGTGCCTCCTCAAAAGTAATCTTCCGAGGAGATCCACTCCCACTGACTCCACCATCTTCAAAAAAAACTTCCTTTATCTATCTCTATAATGATGGGAACATATAATGGACGATAGAATATGTACCCATTTGATCTCTCTACATAACCAATGAAAAATCCACTAGTTCTAAGATTAAAAGTCTTTTCTTATGGGTTATATGGTCTGACCTCAGTTGGATATTCCCATGTGCGCATATAGGTCATTGAAAGTTTCCTACCACTCCACAATTCATAGTGAGTCTTAGGAATAGTCTTCATAGGAACCTTGTTCAAAATATGTACAATTGTCTTTAAAGCCTCCCCCACAAAGATAAATAAAAGGTGAAATATTTTAGCATTGTCCTGACCATCGCTTTAAGCATTTGGTTCCTTTTTTTACGACACTATTCTGATAAGGGCTATCAGGCATAGTGTAATGAGGTACAATGCCCTCCTCTCTAAAGAACATAGCTAATGATCCAAGCCTTTGTCTCATCTCTGTACACCTAATATAATACTCACTACCTTTATCAGATATGACTATTTTGATCTATTTTCTTGATTATTTCTCTACCTCATTCTTAAAATCTTTAAAGGCATTGAAAATATTTATCTTTTCAGAAGGAGATAGAGATTCATATATTTAGAGTAGTAATCTATAAAAATGACAAAGTATTGCTCTCCAGTCAAACATAGTGAAAAGAGACCACATATATTAGTGTGTATGATTTCTAATGTTCCTAAGCAACTAGTGGCATCTTTATTAAGCATGTATGTTTGTTTTCTCTTAATGCAATCAATACAAGTTTTAAAGTAAGTGAAATCTAGAGTATGAAGAACCCCTTCTCCCACTAACCTTTTAAGTCTTTTAATGAAAATATGTCCTAGTCTCCTATGCTACAACATAAGTGAATTCTTATTCACTCTGTCACGTTTATTGCTAACTTGAACCATATTATGTAGGGAATTATAAGATTGATCATCCACGTCGCCAATACACAATTTATATAAACCATCAGCAATTAAATCAATACCAACAATAATTGAATCATTGATTACATCAAAAGAGGAGTTTCTAAAATTGAAATGAAATCCCCTAGAATCAAATGTAGATACTAAAATGAAATTTTTACTAAATGATGGAACATAAAAGGTGTCCTTGAGGTTGAAAACAAATAGAGTACTTAAAAATAATCCTATATGTCACTACAACCTTGAATTGTGAGCGTGTCTTATTACTCGAAAGTATAGTCTGCTCTCTCTCATTGGTAGACTTTTGAAATAGAAATCCGTACATAGAATTAGCAATATGCACAGTAAAGTCAAAGTCATATGTGAAAGGCGAATTGAGCACGCACGATCAACGATGCCATCGTGAATGACAGAAATCTTTGACTCCCTGTGCATGGTATGACGCATAGATTTTTAAAAAAAAAACAACGTCCAATGTCAAAATAAAGGGGCCCTTAGAAATAAAAATTTCCCATAAAAACTTCATAATAGTATCATTTAACCATAATATGCAAGTAAAAAGACATAAATACAATTACTATAATTTTGAAACTAGAATACATATTCATGATAAAAAAGTAAATTGAGATCAAGAATTTCACAAAATATCTCTAGAAAGAATTGTAATAATTCATAGTCTATTTTCAAGTTAAAACTAAAATAAAATGAGTTAAAAATAAATATTTTAACATTCTGTTACAAATATATCTAGTTATACTGTAAAATATCATCTGAAATTATCAATGTATTCAATCTATTTTGAAAAATAACCCCTGCTATCATTTATAGGCTCTTAATGGGCCTTAGAGAACTCAGAAATTAATAGGCCAAAGGTCCAAGACTGAATTGCTCTCAAATAGGTCCTCGTTAAGAGAATTCAAAGGATAAAAGGATATTGAAAACCTTGTTGCTTAAGGGCTACTTTGGTAACGGGTTAACGTGGGTTAGGGTGAGGTCAGGTGATTTATTCTCTGTTTGATACTTTTTTCCTTAACTCGGATCGAATAGAGTTAAAGTAGATTAACTCATTCCACTTAAATAGGCGGAAAGAGTTACTCCACCCGGATTAAGATCAGGTAGGCCACCCACCCTTAACCTAACCCGTTACCAAAGTGACCCTAAAAGTTTAAATTAAAGAGATACAAATAGGATAATAAATAATAATTAGATATTATTTAATTTTGATTCGACTTAGATTTGAGTATTATTAACAGATCTGGATTCGAGTCTTTAATGTGATCCAACGTGACTTTTACCTGAATCCGTAATTGTGAACTAACTTAAATTCGGTTCTAATAAAGTTAGAAAATTTAAACTCAAATCAAACCCAAAATCACGATGGAGACCCAATAACCAGATCCAGAAATCCAAATCGGATCCATATCTTAACGGAAAATTCAAATTTTGAATTTCAAAATTTAAACTTGCAGAGGTAAAATGGTCAAAAGTCCCATCTTTCTTCCTCCCCGCCTCACACAAACCCTAACCTACTGTAGAAAGCCGCCGCCGCGACAACGGGGAGGGGACCTCGACAGCCGCCGGACCGCCCACCGGCCAGAGACGGGGCCGGCGGCGCCGTCCGGCGCGGACCTGGCCTCCGGGCTCCCCCAAGGAAATGGCAAAGCTCTTAATTTCTTTGTTTGATTTCTGGCCACCGGCTGTGGGGATTTGTGGGGAGGGGGCCCGGGCAGCCACCGGACCTCCCCACCAGTTGGAGATGGTGCCGGCGGCGCTGCCTAGCGGGGAGGTTGCGGCCCAGCTCCCCCCAAAATTGAAAAGCCATTTTCTTTTCTTTTGGATCTCCGACCGGCCTTGAAGCCCATGGGGCCGCCGACTTGAGCGCCGTTAGGCGGCGGCCTGGTCGGTCCCTGAGCTCCGCCAGCGTCGCTGCCGCCGTCACCGGGGTCCTCCACCGCCACCTCACAACCCACGGCTCGTTGTGCAACCTGTAGCCCACCGTCCATGACGGTGGCATCTCCGTGTGTCTCTCTGTGTGTGTGTGTGTGGGGGGGGGGGGTCTTCTCGGAGAATGGCGAACACAACAGAGTCCAAGGTACCATAAATCGAGCTGTGAGACTGTGATACCATATGTTGGGATGGATCTGAACCTCATGGGTCAGTTTGTTATCCGAATAACGCTTTCGAATTTCTCAACCGATGTGAGACGAATGTGAGGGGACTCACACCCTCCCCTCACACATATTTTTTTTGGTAGCAGGGAATTTAGCGTAGTGATACGGAGAGTTGAGCGATTATTGGATCACTCGAGTTTGAGTCTCACCTTACGCATCAAACCACCCTTTTTTGTACCGCCGCCATAAAATCCCGGGCTCACATCCCTCGAAGATTAAATGTGAGCCAGGTAAACCCCCCACCCCGGAGGACCTTTCCCACCGAACCACTCGGGGTCCTCTACACACATTCATCTTATCTAGGGTCAAACACCACGTTCGATTCTATGGAGTCGAACACGTTATTTCCAATCGAAAAATAAACTGATCTCTCTCCATTTAACCTAAATTCACATAACATCTATCGGGTGTCACAGTTAAGGGTGTTTATATAAAGATGAGGGACTAATTTAAGATTTGATTTAATTGGGACTTTCTCATAATCAAAATTTATGGACCACGTATGGATAAGCTCTAATAATCCAATTTTATTAGTCTGAATTTTAAGTCTCGCTTTGAATCAAGATTAAAAATAACCTCTTTAAAATTAAGTGAATATGTTTTATTATTTTTATTTTTTTATTTTAAAAGTGAGATAGATGAATCTAATTTAGATAGAATTAAATTATTTTTAAATAAATTATTTAAATTCACTCTCGACGTAATAAAATGACTTAAATTTAAACTAAAGTGGAGATAACCTCAAGATAAACCCCAAACAAAGTGAGACTAAGTGTGTCAAATTATGTACATAAGTAATCCACATTAATGAACCAAACACCGGACAAAGCACAACATTCTATTCGTATTAACAATAGTTTTTTTTATATAAGCAATATTTAGACAGATCTAGATAGATCTGCTAGGTGTTTTATTTATATGATAAAAGGAAGAAGGTATAAGTAGCTCGAGCCTATAAAGTAACACCCTTCGAAGAGAGGACAAGAAACTAAAGAAATAGACTCGACAGAAACAAAAAATTACAACCACCGGAGTCCAACAATATTAGTATTAACAATAGTATCACATCAATAAGTGTTAAGAATATAATATGATATCTCCCTCCATTTGATGCCTTAAAATTTGAGTTGGATCACACAATAACTGTAATTAACACGGTGTGAAAGTGCGTGCTACAAAGTCTAACTTGATGTGCACGTGAGGAGATCTGTCGTTTTTTTCTTGTTTGTTTGATTTTTTGTTACGAAATGACGTAGTTGATTTTTTGCCAACCTAACAAAATTATGATTTTTTATAATTATTTAGAATAAAAAATCTGGTAAAAAGTAGTTTGGAAGATCATAAAAACTGAGAAAATTTTATCTCATCTCTCTCTAAAATTTATAACCTTATTTTTAAATAATTTAATGTGACATTTATATATTTGATGATGATTTTAAGAGATAAAAATTGCGATGTCATAATCTACCTCCTATTTAGTTGACAAATATAATTTTAAAATCAAATTGATTTGAAACCCCGGATGGTCTGACAAATCCTGCAGAGCTCAGGCAGGGGGTTATCCTTCCGGTTCCAAATGTACATACGCTACTGGTTGTTAGAACTTGATCATCAAATCATAATAGATTTAGTTTAAAATTAAAATAGAATTAAAACGAATGAATCTAGTGGATCTGAAATAACTTTCAAGAAGCATAAATTTTAAAATGAAAATGAAATCAATGGAACGATATAATCGGGTTGGAGAGGATAAGGGGTGAACCCTTATAAAAAAATAGACAATTCCTTCGAGAGAAAAATTATTACGAGAAATCCTCATTGTCGGAGTCTCAATTTCACTCACCTCTCTTATTTTTCTTCGTTAATATCGGTCGAAAAGTTAATCTCTCCTCCAAACGGGCGTAGTTCGTAGTCCGCACCCTTACTCAGTGACGTCCTACTCCACTCACCTCTCTCTAACTTCCTTCGATGAATTCCACTTTGATTGAGAGTTATCCTCCATTTGTCTTGGATATAACTCTCAACATATATTTTTTTAATTAATTTGATAAGTCAAAAAATTAATATGATTAGATTTAGAGATAACTCTCATTTAACGTGGACAGATTATTTCACTTCAAAGAGTAGAACAGAGTTAACCCTCGTTTATCTTGAAATGATAACTCATTATCTATCAAAATAAATGAGATTAAACTCTAAAATAAATTAATATAGGAGAGAGAAACCTCATTTTATCTCTCTCTGTGTCAGTGAAAGACAGGCTCATGATTACTTCCCGTCGAAGTAGGATAGCCGGTCCGCCGCTTTATTTGCTTCTATGTGCACATGCTGCAGCCGCAGGGATCTGGAACATCACAAGTGAGGGGATCCTGTTTTATAAGAGTCGTTAATTCCACACCTCGGAGATACGTGTAAGAAAAAAGAGGAATATAAGGTGATATTTCTCTCCAATCAGTACTGTCTCACTGTATGATTTTGATAGCATGCACTAAAAGAAAAACTTAACAACAAATATAAAATGTGCATGAATTGCATACGAATAATATGGTCATCTGTCAACGCGCGCACGTGATTATAAGGGTTCAATCAGAAGTTGGCCATAATTTTTAGTTGGAATTATACATATCACGATTTGTCGATTCGATGATCCATATCAAATCGAGATAATCTTGATCTGATATAACATGTTTTGACTTGGGCCGACTTGATCTGAGTCCATCCCATTCTCCTCCCACCCTCACCTCGACATCCCCTTTTTTTCCACTCCAACGGCCCCATGCTCACATACCAACCCCCCCTCTCACCAGCTCAACCCCAATAGCCACCTCTCTCATATCTCAACAGCCCCCCACCCCGACTTGCAGTTCCCCTCCATCAACTCAAATCGACCTTGAAATGTCTTGAATCTGACCTTGAAATCACCTCTCCATCGGACAAACACGTCAAAACTTGGTCTGATCGTATTGGCCAAATGCTCCGGTAATGACCAACTCCGACTCAGTCGATCTAAGATGGATCTGAGATCGATTTCTTCCAGATTCAATGCGATACATCTAAATCAATGTGAGTCGCATCGAGTCAACGGACCATGATATATATAGATGCAAAGACTAGACCGTAAAATCAACAAAACATGTCTGAAGGCTGACTGGGTTACAACATAGAGGATATGGACTTATCTGGCCACACTTTAAGAACTTTTTACCATTAATAAGTAATCCTTACAAATCAATCAGGCATTCGTTTGAAATTCTAATGGGGTGAATTATGAAAGTAGTTTCTAATCATTGGAAGGCTCTTTGTGAGAGACAAAGACATTAATGCTCAAAAAGTTGGTCTCCTATTTTAAAAGTGGATTCTTAAGATTAGAGAGAGATAGGAACAATAAGATGACTTCTCTCTCAAATTTAAAAGCCCCTTTTGATAAGATTTTAAAAAGAGAAAGTAAATTTTAATCATTGGAGTGGGGTTCACTTGTTTCATAATCTTCCATATCAAAATCCACATCTTCTCACACATCTTCTCAAACACGTCCTTATAACCACCTAAGAAAAGGGGGGGGTGGGGGACATCAAAGATTAATTTCTTAGCACTCGTGACAGAATTAGTGACCCTTGAATGCAACATGGTCAACAATATTTGAGAGTCAGTGGCGTGGGGAGAAAGAAATAGAGAGGCAGTGCGTGCCAACGTGGAGGGCTGCATGGGGCAGTGGATGTCCGGGTACAAACGGCAGTGGGCGGTGTATTAAATGTATAACCACACATTTATGTTACCGTAAAATAAAACCTATCATATATTCTAATATAAAACTTTCTCCACTATTAACTTTCGTCGATCATTTCATTCTCAAAATGGACAAATGCGCTCGTTGAAGAATCAACGGAAGCCTCCGTCACATATAAATTTCCTTACGAGATTTTGTTGCTGTAATTTATCGGGTGCCTCTAACATTATAAATTAATCACATTGGGTGGTCATTCTCGCATATAAGAAAACTCACCCTTTCTCACGGTTCTCCAATTGTTCACTCTCTTGGATTCTTCTTCTTCTGTTGATGCTGAGTATTTAGAGAGCAAGGTCGTGATTCGCAAAATTCTTTTTGAGGACATATTGATAGGAGGGAAACATCTGTCCGAGAGTCATCGTATCGAGAGTCATCGTATCTATAGAATATTACCAAGTGAAGTGCACATCGAGGGATAATAAAACTCTTAGTTCTAACGACTATGCACCTCAACCCAACATGTTATATTTCTAACTATCCTCATTTTTATTATTTAATTGGTGCATATGTTTTGATTTTATGCAACATATCCCAACAATCTAAGAGTTCTATTATTTTATTCTGTTGTCTTAAAAAAAATCTTTTGAATCACGTCGCACTCTGTTAATGTGAATTAAAAAATAAATAATAACAATAATATATCCTTTTGAACTATCTCAAAGACTTTGACATGATTTTTTTAAAAATAATTTTAAAATAATAATAATAAAAAATATAAGCAAGAGTTAACGATATTTTAAAATTACTTTGATCCACGTCAAAACTTTGACGTGAACACGTACTTTTGAACCATGTCAAAGTGTGTTGATGTGAGAGAGAAAAAATAATCTCATTGTCGACTATCTCAATTGTTAGATAGTCCAACTATCTCTTGGTTAAGATAGTCAACCATCTCATATGTTAGTTGTAACTATATCTTGCTGTTAGGATAGATGACTATTTCAATTTATCATCGACTATCTTAGTTATCAAATATCTCAGTTAGTAGCTATCATCGATTACCTCAATTAACTATCCGCTGTCTCAGTTAACAGCTATCATCGACTATCTCAATTAGTCGCGACGATGGCTGAATATCTTAATTCATAGTCGACTATCTCAATTGATTAGCTATGATAATCTTGGTTGATAGCCGACTATCTCAGTTGATAACTGACTATCTCAGTTTCTGAATTTCATTTACATAATATAATTATTTCTATTTTACAGAAAATATAATTTAGAAAATTATTATTGTATATTATAATTTATGTTCACAGTGAATCAATTTCTTAATATTTAATGATCTTTAAAGAAAATAAAATATTACTATCCTTTCAAAAAAATTGAATTTTTTAAAAGACTTATTTCTATTTTCAGATAAACAAAATATTCTTAATATTGTTCTTGCTTAAGTTGTGGCGCCCCCTTCCCGCGATCCCGTATCGTGTCCGGGGACGTCACAGCGGATGTATGGAAGTGTTGTGGGCCGAATATTTACAAGGCAATAAAGGCCAAACCATCACATATTCCAAAAGAAACATAACCATACAATTTCCATAAGATAAACACTCATAATTTACATCGTATATAGAGTACTACATATCTCTATCCAAAAGTCATATTTACATTCATTATTCAAAGGAAAACTAAATCTATTTACTCTGCGCGGCGGAATCCAAACTAAACCCGGGATCATCCTCCGACCTACCGCCCGTCGGAGTCAAGATGCACACTGGTCAATTTCCTGAAATGGTTAGGCAACGAAAGTGAGTCCAAAGACTCAGTAGGCACTAAAATCAATCACATGCTTATCATATACTAAACTGTGTAAATCCATGATATAAAGCTAATCACAATTTCACTGAATTGTACATATACTATGAATGCGAAGGAAATATAATTGAGCAAAATAATTTTCATATTTATAAGCGAATGCGTATAACAAATCTTATCTGACTTACATATAAGTGGCATAATACATATCTTAGCTAAATCAGAGCTTATACAGATGAACTTATTTTCAGATCATATCAAAGTCATATATCAAATTTGAGCTTCACATTATTTGGCAGCATATGTTGGACAGGCATCCCGTCACTAAAAGCAGTAACAAACACATACCTAGGCATCCATACGTCGACATAAAGATAAATGGTCTAAACGCTGGAGCCTGTCGGCTTTGATCAACCACGCAGGATCGGGAGTTAATACTCCACCATTCCCCAGATAATTTTCTTATTCTGAGTTCCGGAATTTTTAGAAGTCCGATTGTCCTCGGAAATGGGCCTAATCCCGTAGCGGAAGCTAACTACGGTTTGTCGCCCCACACCTCCTTAAAGTGACACAGTCCATATGCTTAATCAAATTTTTATTCTTATTATGATGTTTATTACATAGTCGTCTCAATACTTAAAACTTGTCATTGAACCTTACAAAATAACTGGATCGTATTTTAATATCAGGAATTAGATTTTAGTCAAAGGGTAGTGGGTCAAATTTAAATAAATTACTATTATATAACATTCGAAGAGATTAGAGTAGAGAGAAAGTAGAGAGAGAAAATAAAGAGAGAGTAGAGAGAGAAAGTAGAAGGAGAAAGTAGAAAGGGATTAGAGAGAAAGTAGAGAGAGATTAGAGAGAAAAATAATATTTCTACAGAATGGTAACTAAATAAATAACTGATTCTAAACATAGATCATTGGGTTAAATAAATCAATGACTTAAATTACATTTCAAACAAAATCAAATCAAAGAAATATAAATAACAAATAACATGCACTCGGTTTATCATGCCTACCTTTAGAATGGACTTCCGAATTGACTTTAGTATCTCACCTAAGCTCCCGTAAAAGTCCTTGCGTAGGAAAATATAATTTTCCCGTTCCAGATATGTGAAGAAGGGTGAAATTGTCCAAATAAGTTTCAAATCCTCCGTCCAAGTTTTTTGTCAAATATTTATATTATTCTGATGTATTATCTTTTCCGTTTATTAATAAGAGAATGAAAGTGAGAAGAGAGATGAGAGAGAAAGTAGAGAAAGAAAATAGAGAGAGAAAGTAGAGAGGGAGAAAATAGAGAGAGTAAGTGAAGAGAGAGTAGAGAAAGAAGGTAGAAGAGAGATTTAAAGAGAGAAAGTAGAGAGAAAATAGAGAGAAATTAGAGAGAGAAAGTAGAGAGAGAAAATAGAGAGAGAAAATAAAGAGAGAGTAGAGAGAGAAGATATAAGAGAGATTTAAAGAGAGAAAGTAGAGAGAGAAATTAGAGAGAGAAAGTAGAGAGAGAAACTAGAGAGTGGAGAGAAAGTAGAGAGTATGGAGAATAGAGAGAAAGTAGAGAGAGAACGTATAGAGAATATAGAGAAATAAAGAGAGTAGAGAGAGAAAATAGAGAGAGTGTAGAGAGAGAAAATAGAGAGAGAAAGTAAAAAAAGAGTAGAGAGAGAAAGTAGAGAGAGAATAGAGAGAGTAGAAAGAGAATAGAAAAGAGAAAATAAAAATAGAAAGATAGAGATATATATATATATATATATATATAGAGAGAGAGAGAGAGAGAGAGAGAGAGAGAATGAGAGAGAGAGATGTGTGGGAGAGAGGGGCAGAGAGAGAGTGGAGAGTTAGGAGGAGAAGGTGAGAATGTGGGAGAGGGAGAGGGGGAGGGGTGGTTTATATAAGGGAGAGGGGGAGAGGATAAGAAGATGAGGTGGAGGGAGAGGGAGAGGATAAGGATGGGGAAGGGATAAGAATGAGGGGGGAGAGGGAAGTGGGGGAGGAGAGTCACATGGGGGTGGGGTAGATATTTTAGGATTTTTTTTATATAAAAACTCTTAATAACATGATTTCTAAGAACTAGCTCACTTTATCTCATTTTTGTCCTTCCAAACGTCAAAATTTGAAAAGGTGTTCAACATGAAACTTGTAAATTTTTCAGTTATCTTTCGAACGAGTCCAATATTGACCTATTCTGACATCCCTATGAGGAGTTACGTATTAATAAAGAAGATGTCTATTTAATTTATATACGAACATCCGTTAAACCCGTATTTTCTATACAGTTCAAGGCGTTGGGGTTCGATTTAGAGAATCTAGAATCTGTATAGGTTCCAGAAGTAAAGTGTTTAGTTATTTTTTTAGGTTTCGAACGGATTCGGGTATTACAAATCTCTCCCCCTTAAATAAATTTCGTCCTCGAAATTTAAAGATTTACGCAATACGTACCGAATAGTTGTGGATATCTCTTCCTCATTTCATCTTCCATCTCCCAAGTAGCTTCTTCTGTTGAGGTACTTTTCCACAATACCTTTACCAATAGAATTATCTTCGTTCTCAGCACTTGTTCTTTCCGATCGAGAATGTGAACTGGCTTCTCCTCTATATGTAAGATCCGGCTAAATTTCTAACTGTTCATGATCTATAACGTGTGATGAGTCTGGTATGTATTTTCTTAACATGGACACATGAAATACATCATGAACTCATGACAATAATGGTGGTAAAGTCAGATGATATGCCACCTCTCTAATCCTTCTTAAGATTTCAAATGGTCCAACATACCTTGGACTGAGTTTACATTTCTTGCCAAATCTCATTACTCCCCTAGTAGGCGAAACTTTCAGGAATACGTGATCCCCGATAACAAATTGTAGATCTCTCCTTCTTTGATCAGCATAGCTTTTCTACCGACTCTGAGCTGTAAGTAATCTTTTTCTAATCAACTCAACATTTTCTACACAATCCTGTACAATCTGTGGCCCAATCAATCTCCGCTCACCAACCTCATCCCAACAAACAGGTGACCTACACGGTCTACCATATAATGCTTCATATGGTGCCATTCCTATGCTTGTATGATGGCTATTATTATATGCAAACTCAATTAAAGCCAGATGCTCATCCCAGCTGCCTCGCCAGTCTAAATTGCACGCCCTCAACATATCTTCTAATGTTTGAATGGTTCTTTCTGATTGTACATCTGTTTGAGGGTGAAAAGTTGAGCTAAATTTAATTGTGTACCCAGTGCGTTCTGTAAACTCCTCCAAAATTTTACTGTAAACCTTGCATCCCTATCTGAAATAATAGACACAGGCACACCATGAAGTCTCACAATCTCTCTAATATATAAATTGGCTAAATCCTCTAATGATTGTGTCTTTGTGATTGCCAGAAAATGGGCTGACGTAGTAAGCATGTCAACAATTACCCAAATGGAATCATGTTTTCTCTTAGTCAATGATAATCCCATCATAAAATCTATAGTGATATGCCCCCATTTCCACTGTGAAATTTCCATCAATTGTAATGGTCCCGCTGGCCTTTGATGCTCCGCCTTTACTTGTTGACAAGTAAGACATTTGCTAACAAAGTCTGCTATATCTTTCTTCATGCCAATCCACCAAAACTGTCTTTTCATGTTTTTGTATATTTTTGTACTGCCTGGGTGAATAGAATATCGAGATTTATGTGCCTCAGTCAAGAGATCTTTCTTTATTTCTTCATTCCGAGGTACACACAATCTTCCCTGAAACTTGATTGCCCCGTCTCCACTTTGAGTAAATCTCGGTGTGCCAATCAATTTTTGTAATTGCTGATCATTCAGTTGTACTTGCACAATTCGCTCAACCTTTGCAGACTGAATAGTTAGTTGGGCCAGAAATAAGTTTCTCCCTTTGCATATCGGAGAATACTCCACTACATCAGATGTCATTCTCCAAGTTTGGCGCAACTGGATTGCCATTAGCCTCTTCCTGCTGAGTGCATCTGCTACCACATTTACTTTTCCTGGGTGGTAATTCAAGGTGAAGTAATAATCTTTCAAAAATTCGATCCACCTTCTCTGTCTTAAATTTAATTCTTTCTGAGAGAAAATATATCTTAAACTCTGATGGTCTGTAAATACTTTAAACTGCTCACCATACAAATAATGTCGCCAAATTTTTAGAACATGTACCACCGCTGCTAACTCCAAATCATGTGTTGGATAATTCACCTCATGATTCTTTAGTTGTCTAGATGCATAAGCTACTACTTTGCCATTCTATATTAGGACACATCCTAATCCTTTTTTAGAGGCATCTGTATATATCACAAATCCTCCTGACCCACAAGGTAAAGTAAGCACTGGGGTTGTAGTTAACCTTGTTTTTAATTGTTGAAAGTTCAATTCACATTTATCTGACCATTCAAAAGGAACTCCTTTCCTAGTCAATTTGGTCATAGGAGCTGCAATAGAAGAAAACCCTTCAATAAACCTGCGATAGTAACCCACAAGACCCAAAAAGCTCCTAATCTCACTGACATTCTTCGATCTTTCCCAATGTAAAACTGCCTCAACCTTAGCTGGATCAACAGACACTCCATCACCAGAAATGATATGCCCTAAGAATTGGACCTTATCCAACCAGAATTCACATTTACTGAATTTCGCATAGAGTTGATGTTTCCTTAAAGTTTCCAACACAATTCTCAAATGTTCTTGATGAGTTTCAACAGTGGGAGAGTAGATCAACACATCATCAATAAACACCACTACAAATGTATCCAGATATGGTTGGAAAACTCTATTCATCAAATCCATAAATGCTGCTGGTGCATTAGTTAACCCAAATGGCATAACCAAAAATTCATAATGTCCATATCGTGTTCTGAAAGCAGTTTTTGAGAAATCTTCTTCTCTTATCTTTAGTTGGTGGTATCCAGATTTGAGATCAATCTTTGAAAATACCGTGGTAGTTCGTAGCTGATCAAATAAATCATCAATTCTTGGCAAAGGGTACTTATTCTTAATGGTCACTTGATTCAATTTTCTATAGTCAATACATAATCTAAGTGACCCATCTTTCTTTCTAACAAATAGAACAGGAGCACCACAAGGTGACACACTTGGTCGAATAAACTCCTTATCTAGTAATTCTTGCAATTGTTTCTTCAACTCTGTCAATTCGGCTGGTGCCATTCTGTAGGGAGGAATGGAAATGGGTAAAGTACCCGGTGAGAGTTCAATAGTGAACTCCACCTCTCGGTGTGGTGACAAACCCGGAAGTTCATCAGGAAACACATTTGGAAATTTCATGACAACATCAATATCTGAGGTGATTTTCTTATTTTCATTAGAAGGAATATCCACTATACTAGCCAAATAACCTTGACATCCACTTCTAAGCAATTTCAAAGCTTTAAGTGCTGAAACTAGTGTTTTACTAGAACGGTGCCTTGGACATTGATAGTGAAATGTCTGCTCCCCAGATTTTTGAAAAATTACTTTCTTTCCATGACAATTTAGAAGGGTAAAATTTGTATCTAACCAATCAATTCCCATGATGACATCAAAATCAGTCATTTTCAGCAGATACATACATGCTGGCATAATCCTCCCCTAAATCACCACATCAATGCTAGGAATAACAGAAGTCGTTCTAGCTATTTCCCCAGTTGGTGTGTTAATGGACATCTCATCAGTGTTCACAATTTATTTATCTTTCAATAATTCAGTAAATCTCAGAGAAATAAAGGAATGTGTAGCACCCGGATCAAATAAAACTTTTGCATGCATATCATTGATAAGAAAAATACCTTCAGCTATTGCATTGACATCTCGGGTGTCTTCCCTTGTTAGGGCGAAATTATCCAAATAAGTTTCAAATCCTCCGTCCAAATTTTTTGTCAAATATTTATATTATTCTGATGTATTATCTTCTCCGTTTATTAATAAGAGAATGAGAGTGAGAAGAGAGATGAGAGAGAAAGTAGAGAGAGAAAATAAATAGAGAAAGTAGAGAGGGAGAAAATAGAGAGAGTAAGTGAATAGAGAGTAGAGAAAGAAGGTAGAAGAGAGATTTAAAGAAAGAAAGTAGAGAGAAAATAGAGAGAGAAAGTAAAGAGAGAGTAGAGAGAAGGTATAAGAGAGATTTAAAGAGAGAAAGTAGAGAGAAATTAGAGAGAGAAAGTAGAGAGAGAAATTAGAGAGAAAATAGAGAGAGAAAGTAGAGAGTGGAGAGAAAGTAGAGAGTAGGGAGAATAGAGAGAGAAAGTAGAGAGAGAACATATAGAGAATATAGAGAAATAAAGAGAGTAGAGAGAGAAACTAGAGAGAGTGTAGAGAGAGAAAATAGAGAGAGAAAGTAAAAAAAAGAGTAGAGAGAGAAAGTAGAGAGAGAATAGAGAGAGTAGAAAGAGAATAGAAAAGAGAAAATAAAAATAGAAAGATAGAGATAGAGATTGGGGAGAGAGAGAGAGAGAGATGTGTGGGAGAGAGGGATAGAGAGAGAGAGTGGAGAGTTGGGGGGAGAAGGTGAGAATGTGGGAGAGGGAGAGGGGGAGGGTGGTTTATATAGGGGAGAGGGGGAGAGGATAAGAAGATGAGGTGGAGGGAGAGAGAGAGGATAAGGATGGGGAAGGGATAAGAATGAGGGGGGAGAGGAAAGTCGGGGAGGAGAGCCACGTGGGGGTGGGGGGTAGATATTTGAGGATTTTTTTGATTTTTTTTATATAAAAACTCTTAATAACATGATTTCTAAGAATTAACTCGCTTTATCTCATTTTTGTCCTTCCAAACGTCAAAATTTGAAAAAGTGTTCAACATGAAATTTATAGATTTTTCAGTTATCTTTCCATCGAGTCCAATATTGACCTATTCTGACATCCCTATGAGGAGTTACGTATTAATAAAGAAGATGTCTATTTAATTTGTATACTAACATCCGTTAAACCCGTATTTTCTATACAGTTCAAGGCGTTGGGGTTCGATTTAGAGAATATAGAATCTGTATAGGTTCCAGAAGCAAAGTGTTTAATTATTTTTTTAGGTTTCGAACGGATTCGGGTGTTACATAAGTAACTTGATTCTATTTTAAGAAAAATAAATTCTGAAAAATATTTCTATTTACAAAAAATATTTAATTATGTTGTTTGAACATAAAACTTTGTAAATTGTCATTTTTGATTAGTTTACGTAAACTAATTAATTCTATTTGCTAAAAATAAATATTAAAAATTATAATCTATTGAAAAATTATTATAATTCGATAGCTTGACACTTCTGTTTATTACAAATCATTTTTGCAAAGAGCATTACGTACAGTACCTGGCTTTGTGAAATTACTTACTACTAAAAACTTTTAAATTTCTACAAATTATCTTTACCTGCATTGTGTTAGATAATTGAAAGTTGATTTAAATCTTTGAACTTTATTTGCTGCATCTTCATTAAACGCTGTGATATTTCTTAAAAGAAAGATGTATGTTTACACATTTATATCGACAAAAGTCCACGTGATCTACTAACAGATTTTGTCAATCCTCGATACTCTCTCAATGGCCAACCTAATAATCAAAGAACCCCTTAGTGATAAGTCGGATAAATTTGATGGTGTAAACTTTAGAAGACGACAAAATCAAATGAGGTTTTGATTGACCACCCTGGGGTTAATCTCAACCAATAGTGATAGTACCATCGAGAGCCGGGGTTAGGGTTCCTCCCAAAACACCACCCGACGGGTTCAAACCCAGGCATCCTGGGCCCAAATCGAACCCAAGTCCTCCTCCTCCACAATCACACTTGAAGAGATTGATTACCACTGTCTTCACCCGACACTAGGAGCCCCGTCTGATAACCTTTATGACTTATACTATAATTCTAAAAGTGCTAGTGAATTATGAGATATCTTAAAAGTAAAATATGGCCTTGATAATATTAGTATCAAACGGTTCAAGGCATCTGACTTTAACAAATTGAATTTGTAGACAACAAACTTATGAACGATCAAATACATGAATTTGAAAATCTTGTCCAAAAATTAAAAATCATCATATCTCAATTAGACGAATCCTTCCTAACAGCATGTCTATTGAATAAACTACCTCCCTCCTGATCTGATTTTACCAAGACACTCAGCCATACCTAAGGAACCCTCACCTTAAACAAATTATTTGGAGCAATTAAGATAGAAAAATATAGATTGAGAGAAGTCATCACATAAAACTATGGACTAAAAACAAATATAGTCGAAAATAAGTCACACAAATACCATAAGAAATCATTTCCCCCTAAGCACAAAAATTTAAGAAAGATAACCGACCATTCCATAACAACAAACGTCAAAATCCTAATCCGTAAAAAAAATAAGAATAATAAGAAACGATGCTGCTACGTATGCGGACGAACCAACCATCTCACCTTCCAATGCTACTTTTAGAAGAAATCTGGACGAAAAGTAAAGAGAAACGGTCCCCGTCTTACTGGCCCTCAAGGTAACATGGTGACTGAAGATGCAGGTGTATCTGAGCCAGCATTTAGGTATGTTCTTTTAAGCCCTGAAGTGAACTTGACCAATTTACCTATTGAATGGTGGATTGACACCGTAGCTAATATTCATGTGTGTCCTGATCGCTCCTGACTTTTCACTTATCAGGACTCAAGTGCAAGAACTGTGATGATAGGGAACAATTCGGAGGCGCAAGTGCTAGGGACTGAAAGAACTGATCTAAAATTGACTTCAAGGAAGATCTTGACCCTTCACGGAGCTTACCATATTCCCGACTGTTAGTGTTGGTGTGCTACAGGCCAATTTCGGGTCGAGTAGGCCCAATAGTTGTACGATCTTGTTCATTAATAAAGTGGTGTTTGAGCGTAAATATACGATTGTGTTACTTTATGTTGTCCCTAGGATATGTGGTTGTAAAGTCAGCTCGAGATTGGATCTGAACATGAGACTTACTTTACATGAACACATACCTTAAACTGTTCCTGGTTGGAGGGTAATCACTCGGGGACTTTGATTACCTATTAAACTAGTACACATGATGTATCAGAGACCAGTCTCATGGTCATTGGTGCGGGGCACCAACACATATGTGTAGGTGTATGTCCTTGGAGGATGTACACTGAACTGATCCGCTATTGGATCTTCAGATGGTTGATTATACCTAATGTCAACTGAAGATCCAACGGTCACAGTAGCATCGTTGGTCCTTTGACCTGAGACATTGATCGGATCTTACACGAGGACTGCAATGGTTTAATTACTTAGCTAAGTGACTTTAACCATAAGTCATTAGTTACCGAGTCATTAACCACTCCAGGATACGTGTGAAGATCATCAATGGTCAAGAGGGGATCGCTCACTGTCGGGTATATATCAGACAGTTAATGGGTCATGATATTGACGCTCCGTTAAATCCCTGGCCAGGGTCGTGTGAGTTCGTTTAGAATGGACGTCATACACTTTGAGGAGGTCATAGTCAAATGGCACGATCATGGGGTTTGACAGATACCGTACCCTCGATCGTACCAGACTCATAGAAGGAGCGAGAGATTATATCGATGCGGTAACTGTGGACTTACAGGTACCAGACATGCTGGTTTAAACCCGGCGTCATCTAGGATCACGCGGATTTGCTTGACCCAACGTGATCGAAGGTTCGAAATGAATTAAACTATTATTCGGCTCTTGTAGAAGCGAATAATATGTTTAATTTACTTCTAATTAGGAATTAGAAGTTAATGGGCCTTAAACTAGAGTGACTATGGGCCTAGAGGATCACACACAATGAATTCTTGGGTGGCGGATTATTATTATACAAGTGTATGTATTAGTTCCCTTTAATTCCTTTTGGAAAGGAGTGTAAATGGGGCTTAAAACATATGTATAATAATGGAAATGTTATATATACAATTTTGGTCCTTTTGATGTCTTTAGAAAAGGGTCCAACTTCTATATATATGGCACCTACGTGAAGCTCATTCGAGCCTTCATCTCTTCCAACTCTTAGGCTAATCAAGCATTAAGCCTAAGAGGAGGATTAGCCTCCCCCCTTTCTCCGCCTTGCTCTCTCTCTCTCCAGAAGGTGATAGAGCTAGGGAAGGTCGTGCCGGGGAGGTAACGTCACTGCGCAAGGGTCCGTGTGGATCTGCTCTAGAGGCCGTACAGCTGTGCGGCTCGGTTTCTCTGCATCGGGCTTAGCGGACAGCGTCGTTCTGCGCAAGGTGAAACACGCAACCCGTAATTAGGGTATTAGAAACACCGATTAGAGCACATATTAAGCTTTCCATAACACCGGAATCGGGCAAATTAAATTTTTGTTATCTGCTGCGTCGCCCGTAGGTGCTGTGCGAAACCTTACAGTGGTATCAGAGCCAGGTTCGCACTCTGGTCGGTGTTTTTATCGTCGTTTAGAACCATATTTTAGGGGCATTGAAAATCTTCAATTATAATTAGTAGAAATAGATTTAGATATCTTTGTTCTTCCTGGATGCTGGACATCTAAACAGTAATTTTTTTAAAAAAAAAATTTTAAAATTTTTTTTTTGGGCTTCCCGGTGGGCGCACTGCGCCCAGCGCAGTGCGCCGGCGGGCGCACCCGCGTGGGCGGGCGCCGCCCACGCGGGGCGTCCGGGCGCCCGCGGGCGCCAGCAACGCGAGTCGCCCGCGTTGCGGGAGCCCGCAGCGCGGGTCAACGCCCGCGCGCGCGGGGTTGACCCGGCGATATTAAAAAAAAGATTTTTTTATTTTTTTAAAAAAATTGTTTTAACCTGTTTAATTTACTGTGCTCCAGTAAAATTATATATATATTAGATATATATATTAAAATGCTCAGTAAATTAAATAGAATTTTATTTAGTAGGTTAATTGTGTTATCTCGATGGTAAATGTCAAAAGTTAAATTTTATTTAACCGTGTTGAATTTACTGAGGTGAGATAATTACTATTTACCTTGGGATAAAACGGTAATAATTGAAGTTACTTCGATAAATTCTAATTTTTGAATTTTTAATTATTAGATAATTAGAAAATTTAAAATTTGAATTTTATTGAAGTTAAATGTGAAAATTTTAATTATTTGAATTTTTAATTATTAGATAATTATTAAATTCAAATTTTGAATTTTAGAAAATTACTAATTGAGGATAATTGCATTATTTTAAATTTATTTTCAAACAAAAAATATTGGATAATTAGTTTGAATTTAAATTTAAATTATTGGCATGTTTAAATTTTGAATTTAAATTTGATTATTGGATAATTAAATTTAAATTTAAATTTAATTAATTATCTCAATTAGATGCCCCTGTAGAAAATGATGGTTCTTTACGTGCGTTACTTTATTTAACTTGTATTGGCCTGCTTGTATGTTTAATTTTAGTTAATCATGCTTTAATTTTTAAAATTAAACAAAGCTTGCCTGTTTTTGTTAGCACATCCCATTATTAAATTCAAAAGTAAGGATTATTTTCAGAAAATAACCCTTTATTGATTTTATTTGAATGGGTTGGCAAGTGATCATGGACTTGGATTAATGTAATTAATTGGGGTCTGCGAACCTCTTTTCTCTCTCTGTTGAAATTTCAATGTACTTCTATCTTCCTCCATTGTTGTACTCGCCCTAAGGGCTGCTGGAATTTGAGTCACATGTAATTTAATTTTTCCGGCCTGCGTGCCGTGTAAAAGTTGTAATTAATGCGGCGTCGACGATTGAAAGCGTGGAGCACACCCGACGAGGACGATCCAGCTGCTTCGGAAGCGGGCCGGATGTCTTAGTTACATTAGGGTTAAAGTCCATGATCACTTGCGTTTATTTTTGCATTGGATGCATTTATTTTGTGTAAACTACTAGGTACGGTAAATATATTGGATATATTTATATTACCACCTAGGGTGAGATCAAGATAAAATTAAATTCCCTCGCGTTTAAATTTTAGATATGGTAAGCGTGGCTCTAGGAGTCGTCGTGGCCCTCCATCATTATGGAGTGAATGAACGTCTTCATTTCATGGATTTATTGTGCTTTCCACAAGATCTATGAGTTTGGGGGCGGGATTAAACTCTAAGGCTCGACGTCAATGGGGTGAGGAATTGAACTCGACCTTGTTGTGCTTTCCACAAGGGTCGGGTCATGAACTCATTGCTATGTAGTAATGATGGTTAGATCTCACCGAGAATATCCTTTGTTGTACTTTCCACAAGGGGATGATTTCTCGGGGGTCGAATATCGGATATTGCATTAGATGCAAGTGCTTGTTGACTGCCCTTGAGATGGTGTATGACTTGTTGTGCTTTCCACAAGGTCGTACATCAGTCTCGTTGGGATTCCGACCCACTAGGTAGATCTCGCTGATCTCCCGTTCTATATACTGAGGGTTATATAGTCCGATCGAAAAATAGTGGGACTAACTAAGATAGAAAACCACATCTAAGTTAGAATTTGAACACATGCTAAGTTGTCTTTTATTTCTTATCCAGATTACAATGTCGTCGTCCACCCCCCTCCGCGGCATCTTGGATGCAAATAGATTAACTGGGCCGAACTACTCGGATTGGCTGCGTAATCTACGCATAGTCCTTACCGCCGAAAAGATTGCGTACGTGTTGGACACGGTTCACTCTGAGCCAGCTCCTGATGTCGACGAGGGCGAGTTACTGGCTTATGCCAAGTGGTCTGAGGACTCATCCCTTGCCCAATGTTACATGTTGGCCTCTATGCCTCCCGAGCTACAGAGGCAATTTGAAAAGACTGATTGTAGAAGTATACTTCTCAATCTACGCCAGCTCTTCGGGGAGCGGGGTAGGATTGAGAAGTATGACATCTCAAAAAGGCTTTTCAGGACACGGATGTCTGAGGGTTCATCAGTGCAGGCCCATGTACTGAAAATGATGGAGTGGATTGAAAGACTCAATGCATTGGGGTTCAAGTTGGATCTTGAACTATGCATTGATCTTATACTCCAGTCATTGCCCGATTCCTTTTCTTCCTTCATCATGAACTTTAACATGAACAGGATTGAAGCAACTCTCCCAGAGCTGCTCAATATGTTAAAGAGTGTTGAAGGAACCATGCAGAAAGATAAACCATCTTCGTCTGTAATGGTTATTGGCCGGGCCAACAAGAAAAGGAAGGCCTCTCAAATATCCACCATGAGTAACAAAGGGAAGGGAAAGAAAAAGGTCACGGGTAAGCAACTCGCCAAAGTTGACAAAGGGAAGGGCAAGAAGAATGAAAAGGAAGATAAATATTTTCGATGCGGGGAAACTGGGCATTGGAAAAGGAATTGCAAGGCAATTCTAAATGAAGGTATTTTTGTCATATACCTCAATTTGTCATATATGGAATCCACATCATGGGTATTGGATACTGGATGTGCATCTCATATCTGCAATTCTGTGCAGGTGCTGACAAATAGAAGGCGATTGGGCAAAAAGGAGATTGAACTGAGGATGGGCAATGGAGCTTTAGTTGCTGCCAAAGCTGTCGGGACTGCACGCCTCAGTTTACCTTCAGGAGTCATTCTGGAGCTGAATGACTGTTATTATGTTCCTAATATTATTAAGAACATTATTTCAATCTTTGGTTTGTATAATATTGGATACACATTGGCTTTTAATAGCACTGGGTGCTCTATAATGAATAATGGTTTGATTATAGCCAATGGTTCATTAGTCAATAGTCTTTATGTATTAGATACACGTTCTAATGTTATGCAAATTTCCAATGCTGATGAAGTGAATTCTGCATATCTATGGCATTGCAGACTTGGTCATGTAGGTGAGAAAAGAGTCTCTCATTTACACTCAAATAGGTATTTGAATTCATTCGAATACAAGCCATTTGATACCTGTGAGTCGTGTCTCATGGGAAAAATGACTAAGGCTCCCTTTGGTGGACATGGAGAGAGGGCTGTTGACCTTCTCGAGCTCATACACTCGGATGTGTGTGGACCCATGTCCATAGAAGCAAAAGGAGGTTATCTCTATTTCATTTCTTTTATTGATGACTTCTCTAGATATGGCTATGTATATTTAATGAGACATAAGTCACAAGCCTTTGAGAAGTTTAAGGAATACAAGAATGAAGTAGAGAAACAGACTGGCAAAAGTATTAAGGCTCTTCGATCGGATCGAGGAGGTGAATACTTAAGCCATGAATTCACTTATTATCTTAAAGACCATGGAATAGTTTCTCAGTGGACACCACCGTATACACCACAGCACAATGGTGTATCCGAGAGGAGAAACAGGACCTTGTTAGACATGGTCCGATCCATGATGTCTGTGTCAGGACTACCCTTGTCTCTCTGGGGCTATGCGTTAGAGACTGCGGCTTATTTATTGAATATGATATCAAGTAAATCAGTTCCTTCTATACCATATGAGATATAGAAGGGCAGGAAACCAAATTTTAATCACATTAAAATTTGGGGGTGTCCTGCTCATGTAAAGAAGAACGAGAGTGATAAGCTTGAGTCAAGAACCGATAAGTGTAGGTTTGTGGGATATCTAAAGGAGACGTTTGGATATTATTTCTATCACCCTTCTGAGCAAAGGGTCTTAGTGGCCAAGAGAGCTGTATTTCTGGAAAGAGAATACCTACTCTAGAAAAATAGTGAGAGCCAGATAGAATTGGACGAGGTTCAAGAACCACAACCCATAGACACACACTCATTAGATGAGATTGTATCGGTTGATCCTATTCAAGGTGAAACACTGACACTACGGAGATCTGGTAGACTACCGAGAGAACCTAAGAGATATGTTGGACATGTCTCAGAGGGGTCTTCTAAGGTATGTATCAATGAGGATGATGATCCTCAGTCGTACCAGGAGGCGATCCGTAGTGTAGACTCTGAGAAATGGCAAGAGGCAATGGATTCAGAGATTCAGTCCATGTACACCAACAAAGTTTGGAACTTGGTTGATGTACCCGAAGGGAAGGTCCCTATCGGCTGCAAATAGATTTTCAAAAGGAAAATCGGTGCAGATGGACAGATTGACACATACAAGGCTAGACTAGTGGCGAAAGGATATCGTCAAAGGTAAGGCATTGACTATGACGAGACGTTTTCGCCGGTAGCCATGGTTAAGTCAATCAGAATCCTCCTTGCCATTGCTGCATACCTGGATTATGAGATCTGGCAAATGGATGTGAAGATAACTTTTCTTAATGGAAACCTGTCAGAAGAGGTGTACATGGTACAGCCTGAGGGATACGCCTCCAAGCCACATCCTAATAAGGTATGCAAACTTCAAAGGTCCATTTATGGATTAAAGTAGGCATGTAGAAGCTGGAACTTAAGATTTGACGAGGCTGTCAAATCTTTCAACTTCATTCGGAATGAAGATGAACCCTGTGTTTACAAGAAGGTCAGTGGGAGCTCAGTGACCTTCTTGGTCCTTTATGTTGATGACATCTTACTCATTGGGAATGATGTAGCGATGTTGACATCAACTAAGTCTTGGTTGTCCAAGACCTTCTCCATGAAGGATTTGGGAGAAGCATCCTATGTGCTGGGCATACGGATCTATCGAGATAGATCTAAAAGGATGTTAGGATTATCTCAATCCATGTACATAGACACTATCCTCAAAAGGTTTAGGATGGAAAATTCCAAGAGAGGTCTCATTCCCATGAGACATGGAATTTACCTATCCAAGGGGATGAGTCCTAAAACTTCTGAGGAGGTCGCACACATGAATAAGGTACCCTATGCTTCGGCGATAGGGTCAATCATGTATGCAATGCTATGTACGCGGCCTGATGTTGCCAATGCTTTAAGCATTGTCAGCAGATATCAGGTAAATCCAGGCGAAGAGCACTGGAAGGCAGTAAAGGGTATCCTTAAGTACATGCGAAGGGCTAAGGATCTTTTTCTGCTTTATGGAGGAGAGGACCTACAGCTTAGAGCTTACAAAGGTTCTAGTTTCCAGTCAGGTACATATAACTGTAAATCCATGTCTGAATTTGTATTCATGTTGAATGGAGGGACAGTAAGTTGGAGAAGCTATCTAGATGAAGAAATTCATCTTGGAACTTGGCGTAGTTCCTGAGATAACACCTCCCATCCCATTATTTTGTGATAATAATGGGGCCATCGCCCAGGCGAAGGAACCGAGATCTCACCAAAGGTCAAAGCATATTCTCAGGCGTTTTCACCTTATTCGGGAGATTGTTGATCGTGGAGATGTGATGGTAGAGCGTGTACCGTCAGAAGATAACATAGCAGATCCACTGACTAAGCCTTTGACACAGACTGTATTTGAGCGTCATCGGGATAAGATGGGCCTCAAAGTTGTGGGCAATTGGTTGTAGTTCAAGTGGGAGATTGTTAGTGTTGGTGTGCTACATGCTAATTTTGGGCCGGGTAGGCCCAATAGTTGTACGATCATGTTCATTAATAAAGTGATATTTGAGCGTAAATATGCGATTGTGTTACTTTACGTTGTCCCTAGGATATGTGATTGTAAAGTCAGCTCGAGATTGGATCTCGAACATGAGACTTACTTTACATGAACGCATACCTTAAACTGTTACTGGTTGGAGGGTAATCACTCGGGGACTTTGATTACCTATTAAACCAGTACACATGATGTGTCAGTGACCAGTCTCATGGTCATTGGTGCGGGGCACCAACACATATGTGTAGGTGTATGTCCTTGGAGGATGTACACTGAACTGATCCGCTATTGAATCTTCAGATGGTTGATTATACCTAATGTCAACTGAAGATCTAACGGTCACAGTAGCATCGTTGGTCCTTTGACCTGAGACATTGATCGGATCTTACACGAGGACTGCAATGGTTTAATTACTTAGCTAAGTGACTTTAACCATAAGTCATGAGTTGCCGAGTCATTAACCACTCCAGGATACGTGTGAAGATCATCAATGGTCAAGAGGGGATCGCTCACTGTCGGGTATATATCAGACAGTTAATGGGTCATGACATTGATGCTCCGTTAAATCCCTGGCCAGGGTCGTGTGAGTTCGTTTAGAATGGACGTCATACACTTTGAGGAGGTCATAGTCAAATGGCACGATCATGGGGTTTGACAGATACCGTACCCTCGATCGTACCAGACTCATAGAAGGAGCGAGAGATTATATCGATGCGGTAACTGTGGACTTACAGGTACCAGACATGCTGGTTTAAACCCGACGTCATCTAGGATCACGCAGATTTGCTTGACCCAACGTGATCGAAGGTTTGGAATGAATTAAACTATTATTCGGCTATTGTAGAAGCGAATAATATGTTTAATTTACTTCTAATTAAGAATTAGAAGTTAATGGGCCTTAAACTAGAGTGACTATGGGCCTAGAGGATCACACACAATGGATTCTTGGGTGACGGATTATTATTATATAAGTGTATGTATTAGTTCCCTTTAATTCCTTTTGGAAAGGAGTGTAAATGGGGCTTAAAACATATGTATAATAATGGAAATGTTATATATACAATTTTGGTCCTTTTGATGTCTTTAGAAAAGGGTCCAACTTCTATATATATGGCACCTACGTGAAGCTCATTCGAGCCTTCATCTCTTCCAACTCTTAGGCTAATCAAGCATTAAGCCTAAGAGGAGGATTAGCCTCCCCCCTTTCTCCGCCTTGCTCTCTCTCTCTCCAGAAGGTGATAGAGCCGGGGAAGGTCGTGCCGGGGAGGTACCGTCGCTGCGTAAGGGTCCGTGTGGATCTGCTCTAGAGGCCGCACAGCTGTGCGGCTCGATTTCTCTGCATCGGGCTTAGCGGACAGCGTCGTTCCGCGCAAAGTGAAACACGCAACCCGTAATTAGGATATTAGAAACACCGATTAGAGCACATATTAAGCTTTCCATAACACCGGAATCGGGCAAATTAAATTTTTGTTATCCGCTGCGTCGCCCGTAGGTGCTGTGCGAAACCTTACACCGACATCAGGCGGAACTTCATTAGTGAGTCTCTTCTAGTGCAACAGAGATATAAATTGGTTTTTGAGTCAAATAACGTTTTAATAACTAAAAGTTTATCCTTTATTGAAAAAAAATTATGTGTGGTGACTTTTTCAAATTGAATGTATGCACACCTTCTTTCAATGAACAATCTATTGTGTTAAATGTTGAACCATTTTCTATATGGCATTCAAGATTGGGCCATGTTAATTATAACTCAATCAAAAGATTAATGCATTTAAACTTAATTCCTAAAATAGATATCAAACATCATGAAAAATATGAAATTTTTGTTGAAACAAAATTACTCAAACAACTATTTAAATCAGTAGATAGAGAATGTGATATCCTAGAGTTAATATATAGTGATGTATGTGATTCTGAATGATTATCTAGAGGTAGAAATAAATATTTTGTGACCTTTATTAATGACTTATCAAAATACTGTTATCTCTATCTAATAAAAATAAAAGATGAAGTATTAACTAAATTTTAAATCTATAAGGCTGAAGTGAAAAATCAACAAGAAAAGAAAATTAAAATACTTAGATTTAATAGAGGAGAAGAGTACAACTCTCTCTCACTCACTCAATTTTGTCAAGAAATGGAATAATACATGAAGTAACTACCCCTACTCTACTCAATGCAACGGTGTAGCTGAAAGGAAAAATAGAACATTAATGGACATGGTTAATTCAATACTAGTTAGTTCAGAAGCACCAGAGAACTTGTGAGTGGAGGCCTTCTTAACTGCCTGCTATATTTTAAACAGAGTTTCCTTTAAACAAAACGACTCTATACCTTATAAAATTTGGAAGAGGAGAAGACATAATTTAAAATTTCTCAAAGTGTGGGGGTGCTTCGTAAAAGTGAAAGTACCAGAAAATAAAAGAAAAAAAATTAGACCCAAAATAATAGATGTTATCTTCCTAGTTTACACTACAAATAATAATGCATACAAGTTTTGCTAGCAACATGAATCGATTTTTGGTAATTAATTCTGAAATAAGCGATGTATCAAATAACACCATAATTGAGGCTAGATATTTCCCTTTAAATCTAGAATTGAAACTAATAATGAACCAAGCTCTACTTATAACCTCATTGGCTCTAGAAAAGAAAAAAGATATTCCTATAGAACCAAGAAGAAGTAAAAGAGCTATAATAGAAAAAGTTTTTGAAGACTTTTATGCATTATTAATAAAAGATTCCCTAATTACATACTCTGAGACCCCATAAACTCTATGGATTTATCCTTTTGGAAGGACGTCATAGATAATGAAATGAACTCAATAATTTAAAATAACACTTAAATTTTAAATGATTTACCTCCTGGTTGTGAGACAATTTGATATAAATGGGTCTTTGAGAAGAAATTGAAACTAGATAGATCGGTTGATAAATATAAGGCCAGATTAGTAGCCAACAGATTTACACAAAAGGCTAACATATATTATTTTGATGTATATTCACCCATGACTAGAATCATCACCATTAGAGTCTTAGTTGTCTTAGCATCCATACACTAACTAGTCATAGACCAAATGGATGTAAAAACTACTTTCTTAAATAGTGAATTAGAAGAAAAAAATATATAGATCAATATGAGGACTTCATTCTTTCAGGTCAAGAAAAGAAGATATGTAACTTAATTAGATCACTTGATGCTTTAAAACAAGCACCCAACTAATGACATGAAAAATTTGATCAAACTATTCTTTCCTATGGATTAAAATCAACCAAGCAGACACATGCGTATACCATAAAATATTTGGCAATTACATTATCATCTTGTGCCTATATGTAGATGGCATTTTAATTTTTGAATCCAATAAACAAGTTGTAAAAAAAATAAAAGAATTTTTATCACACAACTTCGACATGAAAGACTTAGGTTAAGCAATCATAATTCTAAATACTAGAATCATAAGAAGTTCGAGTAGAATAATTTTTGTCACAATCCCACTATATAGATAAAATCCTTAGAAAAATTTACTATATAGACTGTCAACAAATTTCCACTCCGTATGACTCTAGTGTTCACCTAAAGAAACATTTAGAGTATCCAACACTATAAAGTGAATATGTATAAATCATAGGATCACTTGAATTCCTAACAAATTATACCAAGCCTGATATTGTCTATGCAGTTAATAAGGTTAGTAGATATATCATAAACCCTAATGAGAGTCATTGGAATGTCTTAGAAAGAGTTCTCAGATACCTAAAAGGCACTATGACTTATAGACTACACTACATTAGTTATCCTTATGTTCTAAAAGTATATAGTGATATAAATCAGATTAGTGATTCCCTAAATTTCAAATCCACATCAGGATTTTTTTTTCTTCTAGGAGGAGGTGCAGTATCATGGACATCCATAAAGTAAACTGTGTTAGTTAGAAGCACTATGGAGTCTACGATGATTGCACTAGACACCACTTGCACAGAAGTTGAATGGTTGAGAGACCTCCTAGCTGACATCTTATTAATGACTAAACCATTATCTCTTATATCCATCTTCTGTGATTGTAAATCTAGTATTGATAAATGCATGCATGCTAATGCCGATGTAAAAATGAACATACACTTAAAAGTGCGGCATAAATTAATAAAAGATAAAATGAAACAATAATTAATTGCCTTAAATTTTGTAAAGTCGGAAAGAAGTCTGACAGATGTCTTTACAAAAGGTTTATATAGAACAGTGGTTCTAGATACATCAAGGGGGATGGCATTGAGCTTATAAAAGAAATACTTATCACGGCGGCAACTCAACATCATGGAGGTTCAATAGGTAGAAACAAATTTGATAGATGACTATGTGGAGCACTAATGAATTATGCTCTCATCCCTATGACGCTAGTACTCATTTAGAAATAGGAGGTAAGGGTGAGTTTTACACTCTTAATGAATCCAAGATGCAAGAGATAGGGTGATTACCTTGCTCACACCCTTTGTAAGATTCACCGACATGTGTGGAGTTGTGAGGCCGCGACTATGAGATGTAGGATATCTTTTAAAACACATGAGATATATGCATAAGGCTATTAATAGTGCAACCCGTCTAGAATCTAGATCTAACTACATCATGTGTGAATTTGAGAGAGTCTGAACCATGGGACCTGGTTCAAAGTCTAGTCCACCAAGTGTTCCCACATGCAACACCAAATATTACTAATTGAAAATTTAAACCAAAAAATATTTTCACCCACTGCATAGTAGAAGGTACTCAACAACTTTTTATGCATCAAATCTTGTTTTAATATATTTGAATATTTTATATTATGCGGGGGATTGTTAGAAATGGTGGTAGGTAGTGCATTAAAGGCACATATTTATGTTACCGTAAAATAAAACCTGCCATATATCTTAATTAAAACCTTACCCATTGTTAACTTCTGCCGATCCTTTCATTCCAAAATCAGACGAATGTCCCCGTTGGGGAATCAACGGAAGCGTTCGTCACGGACATACTTCCTTATGAGATTTTGTTATCGCGTTTTATCGAGTGTCTCCAACACTATAAATAGATCACATTGGATGGTCATTCACGCACATAAGAAAACTCACTCTTTTTCATCATTCAACGATTGTTCCTTCTCTTGCATTCTTCTTCTTCTTATGTTGAGTACTTAAGAGCAAGGTCGAGGCTTGCAAAACTCTCCTTGAGGACGTGCTGACAAGAGAGAGGGGGTCGTCTACTCGAGAGTTCTTGTATCTCTAAGAGGACATTGCCAAGTGAACCGCACGTCGGGGGACAATAGAACTCTTAGTTCTAGCGATTACACGCTTCGACCCAACATACTATGTTTTTAACTTTCCTTATTTTTATTGTTTAACTGGTGCATGTGTTTTGATTTTATGTAACAGATTCCAACATGTCTGGGAAGAACATGATGTCCCTCATCAGAGAGGCCGCCACCAAAGAGAAAATAAATGATCAAGGAAATGAGGGGGCATAATACTCATTTTTAAGATTAGTTAATTCTAAATGGGGTTTAACTATAGTTTACTTATTAAAAATAACAAAAGTTAAAGAAAAGATTAAGAATAAGAAATTTTAGTTTACAGGGATTAAGAGGGAATTATTTTGAATATGGTAAATTTTAAAGATTGAAATAAAAATTATTTTAAAAATTATTTAATTTGTGTGCAGCAATGAAAAGAACATCTCTATCATGACACAACCACTAGAAATGTTGACTATGGGCCTCCAAGTTTGATCCGCACTGACCCACCTACAAAAGCGTATGAGCCTTTCGACGCAGTTCGAGTTGGGCCAACAGGCGTACAAAGGTAGCCCAAAGTTTCACCAGAGGTTGGCCGGGCCTAAACTGAAGGCAAACCCCCTAGGGGGTGGGTTCATCTTGCCTTCTTCGCTGCTCGAGAAAAGTGGTAAAAGTTAAAAGAGTAAGATTAGTTGCACGCGTAGGGTGTGCTGCACACCCTTGATATGCATGGCTTTTAATTTTTAATTTTTTTAAAATTTTTTAAGTGACCCTCAACGTATCTTAACTTGGGGTGTAAATCATGTGACTATTGGATTATCAAAAAAAAATAAAAAATAGATCAAATGAATATTATTGAGTCTATTCTTTTAAAAATCGACCAATTTCATTTTTAAATTTTTAGATAATCGGATAGTGACGTGACTTGCACTCCAAGTTAAAGTATCTTAAGGGTCACTTTAATTTTTTTTTATAAAAAAATTAAAGACACTGCACACCCAGAGTGTGTAACACACCTGAGTTAGCAACAAGCCAACCTCAAAGTTAAAACCAACCAATCATGAATGCATCAGTGCAGTGGCTAGTAGTTTATTCTATGGTGCGTCGAATCGATCTGACTCATTTTAACTCAAGTGACTCGAATCGTATGTAGAAGATTCTGAGTCGTCGTGAGTAATACAAATTTCACTAAATCACTATAAATTATTTAAATAATAATATAATATTTTAATTTATTTTTATCTTTTAACTTAAAATACTATAACAATAATATAATGACCATCACAAAACTTATATTTTAATAGATAAAAAACTAAAATTTATTATTTAATTTATATTAAATTTTTGATTCGCCAGAGTTCTGAGTCAGGCTGGCTCGTACGAGAATTCAATCGGATATGAATCCCTGAGTTCGCAAACTCGAATCTAGCCTAATTTATCTTCTCTCTCCTCTTCTTAGGGTTGTCAATGGGCCGGGCTGACCCGATAGGCCCCGGCCTGGCCCAATTTTTGGTCGAGTCGCAAGATCTTTTTCGACCCGCTGACTTTTAGTCGGACCTAAAAGTTCGACACGACTAGGTCCGCGGGCCGGACTCGGGCTTTGAGTTCGGCTCACGGGTCGGCCCGACCCGTTCTCTTTTTTATTCTTACTTTAAAATTTAAAAATTACTTAATTAAAATTATATTATTTTACTTGATTAAAAAATTTAAAACTCTCTTTTCACATAAATTATATAATTAATATCAAAATTATAATTAATTGAATAAAATTTTATATTATTAAATATATTAATTTTTATTATTTATTTAAATTATGGGATCGGACCTAATTTTTATCTGACATTATATTTTTGAACTGGTGTTAGGCCCGACTCGACCCTACTTGACATAAATTGGGCACGAATCAGAATCAGACTTTAATATTGACCTAAACCCGACCGGACCTGACCGGTTGAGAGCCCTGCCTCCTCCGGGAGAATCACGGTCCTAGTTTCATCCACTCCCCGCCCACCTCATCTCTTGCTCCTCCCATCTCTTCTTTCTTCCGATACATGGTTGTTGCTTGTCGTTAGTTGTGGTTTTCACTCATCGTCCGGGTTGGGTTGCTTCCTTCCTTCCATTCTCCGAGTCCGACGAGATCCCCTTTTCTCTCTTGGTGGTGGTCGGTGGGTGTTCGTCCCGGCGGAGGAGGGAGTTCAACCTGGACCCTTGCAATCTTGCAATCGTAATCGATCGTGGTGGTGGTGGTGGTCATGGCGGAGCACTTGTCGTCCATCTTCGGCACGGAGAAGGACCGGGTGAACTGCCCTTTCTACTTCAAGATAGGGGCCTGCCGCCACGGCGACCGCTGCTCCCGACTCCACAATCGC
This sequence comes from Amorphophallus konjac, assembly GCA_022559845.1. Taxonomy (NCBI): domain Eukaryota; kingdom Viridiplantae; phylum Streptophyta; class Magnoliopsida; order Alismatales; family Araceae; genus Amorphophallus; species Amorphophallus konjac. Next base: position 481,692,440 of record CM040122.1, on the reverse strand, counting down.
CCCAGCGTCAGCCCTACCCTCCTCCTCTCAAACACGTACCAGCGTCCCGACATGATCACCCCCGGCGTCGATGCCCAGGGCCACCCCATCGACCCCCGCAACATCCAGGAGCACTTTGAGGTCGGTCGCTGTGTCATTTGCAAGCCCTCTTCTTACCTCATCACATTGTTTGATCTCATTTATGCTCGAGATTCTTTTAGCCTTGATTCTCTCAGCATCCCTGTCTTCTTGGGGGCGGAAGATCGACCTCCGGATATTGCGTGTCTTTTGACATGATCGAACCCCACTACCAACGTTTTCTTCCCTTTCCACTTCTACGTTATGTTCTGTGGCCTGTGTCTACGTGAATGAGCAGCTAGCTCCAAGCCTCCAACGATTTATCATGATTTGACCTTGTTTTCTGATTATTTTCTAAATCACTATGCAATTTTTTTGTTGAGTAATGCTTGGTGCCCGTCCCGGGCGGTTACCCGTCCGGGTATTAAGTGTTTCTCTTTTTTGTTACATGCATCTTATAATTACTGTTTGTTTTGCTTTTTCTGATGGATTTTATTTTAGTTTGTCATCATATCTGCATATGATCTAATCCTGTTAGACTGCACCTCAAAATGTACTTGGCTTATTTTAATGATTTTTTTTTGGGAAACTGCAACGCCGCTTCCTATAAATCAGCGGAAGAGCCTCCAGGTTACCCTGAACTGGTTCTTCAGGCTCGAGCTCTAGAGTGTCTCCTTGGCTCCTTCTTGCGAAACTGTGGAAGAAATTGGAACACAAGAACAGCTACTGCTAAACTAAGGAACAGGGAACCGTAATGCTACAGGAGCTAACAGAAGCACGTTTGGGTAATGGATGATGACCTATGCGATCAATCCATCCTTCCTTATATTGCTCATAGGTGAGTTTGTTAGAAGCTATTGGTTGGGGGATAATGCCACGTCACCTACGGCCAATTCCCTGCAAAACTATTAAAAATTATAACAAAATTGCAAACTAATCGTTAACAGATCAGCTAACCCAGGCTATTAACGTCCATAACCACTGTCATCCGCCAGTTCAGCCGGTTCGGCTGCTCCCAATTGCCGGTTTGTAGTCGTTGAGCTGATGTCAGCTTCTTCATCAAACACCTGCCCTGCAACAACTACATTACAATTCCTCCCCCATTCAAAAAGACCTTGTCCTCAAGGTCGAAGGAAGGATAAGATGCTCTGAATTGCTCATAGTCCTCCCATGTGGCTTCTGCAGAAGATTGGCCCTGCCATTGGATAAGGAGTTGAATGGCCCCTTTGTTATCTCACTTGATGAGCCGGCGGCCCAAGAGTTGTGCAGGTTGCTTGAGGATGCAGGGCAAGTGATCAGGTAATTGTATGGCTGGTGCAGAGTGGCTTCCTAACTTGGGTTTCAGCTGAGACACATGGAAAACATGATGGATTTTTGAGCTTTGAGGTAATAACAAACGATAAGTGACATCATTAATTCTTTGCTCAATCCTGTATGGTCCATAATACCGGGCACTGAGCTTATTATTATCTCTGACAACTACTGATTGTTGTCTATGAGGCTGAAGTTTAAGGTACACCCAGTCTCCCACCTTATATTCTCGGTCAGTCCTGCGCCTATTAGCTAGGCGTTTCATACGATGTTGGGCCTTCAACAAATGCTCCTTCAGCTCCTTGAGAATCTGATCACGCTTGAGAAGAGTGTCCCCCACTTACTGAATTTGTGTTGTAGTCGGAACATAAGACAATAAAGTTGGTGGAGGAATACCGTAAACTGCTTCAAATGGGATAATTGCTATGGACAAATGAACAGATGTGTTGTACCAATACTCTGCCCATGGAAGTCAATGTGACCACTGGGACTGTTGCTGAAAACAGAAGCACCTAAGGTATGTTTCTAAACACTTATTTAAGGATTCTGCCTGTCCATCCGTTTGTGGATGGTAAGCAGAACTCATATGCAACTTGACCCCTAGCAATTTAAAAATCTCAGACCAAAATTTACTTGTGAATACAACACCTCTGTCAGATATAATGGCTTGTGGCAGACCATGTAATCTCACTATATTGTGTACAAATTCTTGTGCTACTGTTGCTGCAGTATATGGATGCTTAATTGCAATAAAATGAGCATATTTGGAAAATCTGCCAATAACTACTAAAATGGTGGATTTATGCTAGGAGGGTGGTAAAGCATCAATAAAATCCATATGGATATGAGTCCATATGCGCTCAGGAATTGGCAGTGGTTGCAAAAGTCCAACTGGATATTGCTGAATATACGTGTTCCTTTGACAGACATCACACTCCCGTACAAAATTCCTGACTGTAACATGCATGCCTATCCAGTAAAAAGATCTCCACAGCCTATGCAAGGTTTTCTGAAACCCAGAATGGCCTGCCTTAGGAGTGGAATACTCTTGCAACAAAGTGGAAATTAAAGGATGTGACTTGTATAAAAAAAATTTCCTTTGTAATAAAGAATACCTCCTTTGACAGAATACTTGGCTGGATCTAAAGTCCCTGCATTCCATTATGCCATCAATGCCTTGAAAGTGTCATCTGTGCCATAAGAAGCCTGAAGTTCTTGAAACCAAGTTGGTATTAAAACAGACATAGCGTGACAGTCAAATTGTTGTTGTTCATCAGGCCTTCTAGATAAGGCATCAGCTGCCTTATTATGATGCCCAAACTTGTACTCCAAACTGAAATCGCAACCCAGCAATTTCACTAGCCAACGCTATTGTGCTGGTGTGTGAACTTGTTGGTTGAGCAAATATCTAAGACTCTGATGATCTGTCTTAATCACAAAAGGCCGTCCCAGTAACTATGGCCTCCATCTCTTTCTCATATGCAGATTTCCCTAGATGCAGAATTGAAAATGCCTTGCTAATAAATGCAATTGGACAACCATTTTGCATTAAAAGTGCCCCCATACCAGTCCCTGATGCATCACATTCCACTATAAATGTCTTGTTAAAGTCTGGTAATGCCAAGACTACAGCTGTAGTCATGGTTTTCTTAAATGTCTGAAATGCACTGTCAGTTGCTATCGATCAAGAGAGCCCTTCTTTTTTTAACAATTGTGTCAGAAGAGCAGCAATCAAGGCATAATTTTTAATAAACTTCCGATAATAGCCAGTAAGGCCTAAGAAGCCTCACAAGGCTCAGACTGATTTTGGAACAGGCCAAGACAGAACAACATCAATTTTACTGTTTTCCATTGAAACCCCCTGATCAGAGATGATATGGCCCAAGTATTCCACTTGGGTAACTCCAAATGCACATTTAGAAAATTTAACATACAAACTGTTGTTGTGTAAAGTAGATAACACTTGCTCAACATGCTGTAAATGGGGTTCGCAGGATTGACTGTATATCAAAATATCATCAAAAAACACTAACACAAACTCACGGGGACGCTACTGGAGGTAACACGATACCTCTCGGATCACGAAGAATCACTCGGACACCTCTCCCGCTAATCCGTATCGCATGCGGACACCTCGGGACAAGGGGACTCAAAACACGATGGCCCGGGACCTCACTGGGCTGGGCGGCCACCACTTGGGCCGCCCAGAGGGTTGGGCGGCCATCGAGCTGGCCGCCCAGTCCAGGGCCTCCCAGAGGGCGGCCAGCCTGCTGGTCGCCCACTCCCCTGGGCGGCCAGACCTGTGGCCGCCCAGTGACCTGGGCGGCCAGGGTCATGGCCGCCCAGACCAGGGCACCGGCGGCCGCCTAAGTGGCCGCCCTCTGTGTTTTCGCAGAGGCGGACCGAGCTCCGCCGTGAGTTCGGTTCCACGCCCCATTCGATCCCAATCGAAGGGGAAAACATAGGGGATCATTCCCCTGACCCCAAAACCCAACAATGGAGGGAGAAAAGCGGAGAAATCTCACTCGATCGGGCGAAATCGTCTCACGCCCTAAAAATATGATTTTTCCCCCAAACGAGAAATAACCCACGCTCGGCTCACCACGGGCTACAAAACTCGCGGGAAATGAAGTACGCGGGTTAGGGAACCATCCCCCTACCTCCATCGAAAATTTCACGCGCCGTGGACGCCGTCCAACGTAAAAACGTCCACGAAACCCCCGCCGGTTCACGAACGCGCCCCTGAACTTCCTCGCGCCACCACACCTCCATCCTCGCCCCGTCCACGCCGCTCCGCCCCCCACGAATGTCGCAACCTCACCCTCGTCCGTCTCCGTCGGCCGTCCGGAGAGAAGAGAGGGGGAGAGGAGAGAACGCGAGAGAGAGAAGAGAAGGGGAGAGAGAGAGGGGGGTATTTATATATATAGAAAATCTAAAAATACCAAAAAAATACGAAAAATTACCTCTGCGATCCTCGGAAAGTGCACAACACAGTGGTAACTGTTGTGCCCCTGTGATTTTGATGATGGTTTTGATGATTGGTTTTTGATGTGAGTTAATCACTGTGAGTCATCTTGCTGTGTGAGTCATCATGCTGTTATTCAGTTATTTTCTGATCATAACTCAGTCTATCAAATGTTCAGTCATCTTGCTGCTCAGTTTAGTTTAACATATCTAAAGTATTGCATATTTGATGTTCAGTCATGTTAACTGATGCATAAAGCATTCATTGCTTCACTCTGCTTGTGGCTGTCTGTTTGTGGAAGTTTACACAATTGCATTGAGCATACAGTCAGCACTGCATGTAGTAATGGGTCGACTCCCCTACTAGATGGGTCGACCCCCCTAGTCCTCCATGTCTATACAGCCATTTCTTCATTCAAGTCCTCAGTTGGCTTCAATTGAAGTGTGTACATCATAGGCGTTCAAAGTGTGCACTTTGCCTAAGTCTGTACAGCCACTAGTCGCAACAAAGTCTATACATCGCCTTCTGCAAGCATTCTTCAAGTATGTACAGCCTGTGCATTGCTTCACAACAAGTCTAGACATCCTGGTTGCAGTCTAAGTCTACACATCCTGCTAGGTCGGACTTCAAAGTCTGTACACTGCGCACCACTGTACAAGTCCATACAATGGCTGTTGAACTGTGAAGTCCATACATTGTCTGATCATTCATCTTTGAAGTCTATACAACGTTGCCTTGTCTCTTCAAACGTATACAACGTTGCCTTGTTTCTTCAAGTCTATACAATGTGCACAGTTTCTTCATGTCTATACATTACATCGTGGTCTTCAGCTAAAGTCTATACATCGGACTGTTTGAGCAAGTCTATACAGCGTTTCATTCACACTGGAAGTCTATACATTAGACTGTGGCAAAGTCTATTCATTCGTTTCCTGAAGTTCAAGTCCATACATTGATCGTTTGGGTAACAAAGTCTGTACATCGCCTTCAAGGCATCAAGTCTATACAGTGGACTGTGCTTCAAGCATTGGCCAAGTCTGTACATCGACCTGTTCACGCGTATGAGCAAGTCTATACATTGGTCGGTGGTAAGTCTATACATTGCTTTGCTTTACCCACGTTCAAGACCACCAAGTCTGTACATTGGGTAAAGTCTACACATCGCCTTGGTCACTTGCTTCAAACTCTATACACTGTGAACATTCAAGTCTATACAGACTTCACTTCAATCAAGTCTGTACATCGTTAAGTTGCCTTTGTGCCGAAGGAAGTCTATACAGTGATCTTCATTTCGTCAAGTCTGTACATTGGTTTCAACTCTCCAAGTCTGTACATCGCTTGCAGCTTCAATGTCCATACAACCATAGCAAGTATGTACATTGACACCTTACCTTCATTCAGAACCTCAAGTCTATACACTCGTTTCTAAGGCAAAGTCTATACAATCGTCTTCATAGGTCTCAAGTCTGTACAGCATGCCTTGCTATTCACAGCCTTTAAAGACTGTACATTGGCCTCGCATCGGCAAGTCTGTACATTGGTTCAGACTCTTCAAAGTCTGTACATCGGGCCTTCAAGCTTTTGAAGTCCATACACTGTCTCGCTCACATCATCAAGGGTGATTGAGCATCGTGAAGTCTGATTGAGCATCGTGAAGTCTGATTGAGCACTGTGAAGTCTATTCAGTGGATGAGCATTGTAATGTCTATACATTGGTAGAGTCTGTACATCAGACGTGCATGCTCGCCTGTCCCCCCGGATGCTCTCCTGGGACCGAGTATGCCCTCCAGTGACTGCTAATGCTTCCCTAACTTTGAGGATGCTCCCCTGGAGCAGCGATTGCTCCCCAGAGATAGCATGTGCTCCACATGCTCCCCTGACGCTGGTGATGCTGTCCAGAGGCCATAGATGCTCCCCTGAGACTTCATATGCTCTCGTGCGAGAACGCACTAGTCTCTGGGTATTTAAAAGAATTGTATTACATGCATTCCCTTTCACTAAGTCTGTACAATGCATGCGCTTTCACAAGTCTATACACTGAGTTTGCTTGAAGTCTCACAAGTCTATACACTCCCTCAGTGTACACACTTACTTAATCTGTTATCCTAATGTCTATACATTCGTATCTGACTAAACTAACTAATCACAGTTGTTTGTCTCTGCCTGCAGGTGATACAGGTCAATGATTGGGCACGTGAACCAAGGATGATACCTGGCACGTGATCCGAGAAGGCTCTGGAAAGGGAGGGAACGAGACTCCCTCGTGTGAAGGCCTGAAACTCAGGTCGAAAGCCATATAAAAGGTGCCCTCTGCGAAGAGATGGAGTGAACTGGAGAAAAAGCCTAAAGAGCAGAATTCCTGAGCAGAAGAAGAAAAGAGAGAGAGCCTCCACGTTCCAGAAAGAAAAGAAGAGAGCAGAGAAGAGAGTGAGAGTGAGAGCAGAAGAAGGAAAAGAGAGAGATAGTGCTCGTGAGAAGTGAGAAGAAAGAGAGAAGAAAGAGAAGCAGAAAGAAGAGGAAGAAAAGAAGAGGAGGAGAGAGTTTATTGCAGATCAGTTCAGTCTGTTCGTGGATCAAATCCAGAACGACTATGCTCATTGAGAGCTACATCTCTTGTGTTTCATTTCCAGCTTTTGTTGCTGTGTTTTTTATGTTTCTTTATTTTTTCTTTTGTTTCTTTGGTTAGCCTTATTCTTCCGATTGCCCTGCTGGGGATCGGGTTCCTCCTGTGGATTCAGGAGAAGGGAGACTTGTCTCCGGTTCTGGGCTTGTGGCTTGCAAGTCCAGGGGTCCCTCCGGTTGGAGGAAGAGAGGTCTGCGACCTCTGGTTGCTGGTGACTGGGAGTCACTAGCGGGTTCCCTCCTGGTCTGGAGGAAGAGAGACTTCGGTCTCTGGTTTCCAAGTGGCTGGGAGTCACTTGGGGTGTCCCTCCGGTTGGGAGGAAGAGGGGAGGCTGTTCCCCTGGTCAAGCTGTGTGGCAGCACCTTGTTCGCAGACTGAGTCTGCTTGGTTCTAGCGTTTGCTAGTGAAGCCTCACTCCGGTTGGGAGTGAGGGGTGGATGTAGGTCTGGAGGACCGAACCACCTAAAAATCTATTGAGCAGTGGTTTGCTTTGTGTGTTTGCTTCCGCTAGATGCTTGGATAGGCGCGCTCCATGTGCTTGCTCATAAGTTTAATTGAATTAGTTTTATTCTGTGATTGCGTCTAGCATCTGAGTTTTTATTTGGGCATTATTCGTAGAAGGATACATTCACCCCCCTCTGTATCCGGGCCTAGCACCCTAACAATTGGTATCAGAGCGTTGTCTGCTTAGAAGGTCCAGCGACCTGCAGATCCGATCCTGCTGTCTTCGGTGCTAATTTATTTTTAGTGCATCAATATTCCTGTTGCATTAATCTGATTTATTTTCAATGGCTAGTTGTCCACCCGTCTTTAGTGGTTCTGATTTCAGTCAGTGGCACAGTGCTTTACGTGCTTATGTTAAATCTGTTGATCCAGATCTGTGGAAATTAATTTCACAAGGTCCTCACACATTACCAACGAAAGTATCCAAATGGACCGACAGACACAGATCAAAGGATGGAGAAAATCAGAAAGCCTTTAATCTGATGAAAGCAGCTAATGACAGAGCCTTATGGTCTTGCCTTCATGATTGCAGGTCTGCTAAAGACATTCTGGATATACTGAAGCAAACTCAGATAAAAAATGAGGACAGCTGCATGATGGCTGACAGAAATAATCAAGGCAGCAGTCAAGATGAAGATGATGATAATGATGAGGTAAATCCCTTTGAAAATTATACTTTAGATGATTGGGAAAATGCATATTCTGAGCTACTTGAATCTCATGAACTGTTAAGAAAACAGTATAAAAAATTGAAGAAGGGTACTGGGTCAGTTAGTTCAAGTTCTCCATGTAGAAATTGTGTTGAATTGAAAAATGTTCATGATACATGTATGTCTGATTTTCAAATGTTGAAGAAACAAATCTCATTATTGAAAACTGAGAATCAAGATCATATAAATGTGATATCTGAACTCAAAGAAAAATTCAAGTCAGATAATGATAATCAGACTCTTGTTAACTATCATGACCAGTATAAAAAATTGCTGAAAAACTTTGAAAGTGTGAACTCAGATTTAAACAAGCTAAAATCTGAAAATGATTCTCTGAGAAAATCTGTTAATGAAAATGATGAAAAATTTGAGAAACTTCAGCAGGAGAAGAACTTGTTTGCTGAAAAATTCAATGCCATAAAATCTGTAAATATAGAATTACAGAAAGATCTGGAGAAACAGCAAAAAGAATTAAAAGAATTTGAGGCTGAAAGAAAACTTGGAGTTAACTCAGATGATCAGACTCTAATAAATGAATTGGTTCAGAATGACAAACTTAAGGAAGAAAATGAGAAATTAAAAATGCTGAACTCCACTATGTCTGAGAGACTTCTAGCTTTAGAAAGAGGTAAAAGTGTTTGCGTTGAAGATTCTGATAAACTGAGCAATATGGAACAGGAAGTTGAAAAATACAAAACTGCTAACAATGTGTTAACTGAATGTGTGAATTGCAGTGAGCAAGAGATTGCCAGTTACGAGTTGCATATTTCCTCTTTAGAAAATGAAATTCAAGACTTAAAAAACTCTTTGTCTAAATTTGTTAGTGGGCAAGATAATCTGAACAAATTGCTGGGAACAAAAGTCAATGTCAAAAAAGAAGGGTTGGGCTACAACAATGTCAATAAAAAGGCTTTTCAGAACAAGCTAATTACATCATTTGTAAATGCTTCAAATGTAGCCACAACATCAAAAGACAAACAGCCCACTGATCAGAAAAAGTTGGGAACAAAGATTAATTTTAAGAAAGAAGGACTGGGTTACAGTCCAGTCATGAGGAAGGTTGATGGAGTCAACATGAAAACTATTTTTGTTAAATCTTCTAAACAGGATGAGCCTTCTACTTCATCTCCAACTCATCACAAGGCTAGGAAAACATGAAAACAGGATAAAAATCAGAAAAGGACTGTAAATCAGGAAATAAATAAAAAGGGGTCATCACTGCATGTTAATTATAGTCCTCACACACATTCACATGCATCCAAAAAGAAAATGATCTGTCATTACTGTCATAAATTTGGACATCTGATGCATGAGTGTAAGCTGATGGAGAAGGATGATAAGAATGCTAGGAGATCTCATGATAAAAATCCTTCACCTCAGAAAAGGAGTGTCACATGTTCTAATTGTGGCAAATTAGGACACTCAATTGCTCATTACTGGTTTACTAGTGGTAAGAAAACCTTTTATTCATATCATGCTAAATTCCCTGCAAACCAACATGTCTTTAGTAAAAATAAATCTGCTTCAATGAACCAGCACATCATCTGTTTTAACTGCAACATGATTGGTCACAAGACCTCTGAATGCTGGTCAGGCTCTTTTAAAAGAAATTCTATTTCATGCTTTGAATGTGGAAAGAGTGGCCACAGGGCCATTGAATGCTGGCATGCTCAGGGTAGAAATGAGAATTTTAAACATGCTAAAATCCCTGCAAATAGACATGCTTTTCATGAGAATTTTAAGAGAATGAATTCTTCTCATTGTTTTAACTATGGGAAGCCAGGCCATAGAGCTGCTGAATGTTGGCTGGCCGGTTTTAGTAAACAGAATTTTAACTCTGTCAACAACAAAAAGTTTCATGCATATGCACATGGATTTCATGCTAACAAGAATGTGCATAGATCAAATCTGAAACCTGATGCATCTTATTATCATTATAGTAAACAGAACTCTCTCTCTGCCAATGAACTTCATGACAACAGTAATGTGCATAAGAGGAATTTGAAATCTGCTAATTCATGTCATTGTTGTGGACAAATCGGTCATTCAATGAATAATTGCTACTTGATGAAATCTGATGACCATGCTGCTAGAACTGTGCTGAGAAAACATGCTAGAAGTAATACTGTCATGTCAGGACCCAAGACTTCTTGGGTGCCTATTTGTGTAAAATAGTTTGCTAACCTGCAGGTGTGCCTTGGAAGCTGAAGAATAAAAGGGGTTAATAAACCAAGGCACCCAAGTTGATAAACCCCATTCTCACACTGTTCAGGTAAATTCTCTACATTTCATGTTTTGAAACTCATTACATATCTTGGTTGATGTGTCCATGCATAATTGCTATTTTTTTCTGCATATCATATTCACTCTTCATCTGCATTGTCTAAATTGAAGCCTCTGAACTCTCCTCAACTGAATTTTATGCTTTGGACACTATGAGTATTCACATCTCTCAATGCTCATACTGTTTTGTCTGTTTAAATCTGAACTGCATATGAATGTTGTTGAAATCTGTATGTTGCATAGTTCATTGAAAATCTGAATTGCATATAGGACTGCATATTGAATTATCATAATTGACCTCAATGGTATATAAATGGTAAGCTACCAAAAGGCAGGAAAATCTGTCTGGAGGTTCTTACTATGTGTGAGGTGGTCTTTTAGACCAAGTGCTCCGCCTAGTACCATGGGTCACTTTGCTGATAGGACAGTCTGATTGTGCACAAGTCACAATATCATTTGGAATCATATGTTCAGTTTTCAGTGCAAACATTGCATGTTTTCAGGGGGAGTTAGTTGCATATCTTTGCATAGCATTCAATGTTGAGTCTTTGCATGTCCTTGCATACATATAGTGCATTGCATTTCCTTATATTGAAAATGCCAAAAAGAGAGTTTGAATGCATATTGTGAGGGGGAGTCAATGCATTGCATATAGGTTGTCAAATGCATACATTTGTCAGAATTCATTGCATATCCTTTCTTATTGATTTTGTTGACAAACCTTGATCATATTCTGAAAACTTTGAGCTTCACAATCTCTCTTAACAATTGGTATTTCTCCTATCAATTGGTATCATTTGGGTTCAAAATTCTATCAGTCTCTCATGAAGATTTCAATGGGCTATCTCGATCATAAATCTGAAAACTTTTGAACTAGAAATCTTCTATTATACGTTTTTATGAATATCTGAAATAACTCAGGTGGTTTAAGTTTAATGTACTCAAGGGTTGACTTTAAAATCTCTTAAAATATCTGAAGCATGTTTAATAAACCTTAACCATCTGTTTCATGTTGTGTCTTGTGAAAACTTCTGAAATCTGCACTTTTGAATACATGACTTCAACTGATTAAGTACATGAAACTATTATTGATTTGAAGCAAATGAATTTTTCTGAAATGTCTAAAGGGTAATATCTGTCAGAGCAATGACATTGGTCACTGAGAAACACATGTCCAAAGGACTGTGTCATGAGGTGCCTTAGTTAACTCTGCATAAAATTCATTGAAAATCAGGCAGAGCAATGGCATGCACACTGAGAAATACAACTCACTCATTAAAAAATGATTTGTAGTGTGTCATGATGTGTAAATGCTAACTCTGTTCACATAAAGCATGACAGTTAGTCACACTAAGGGCTTAGGGATATTGGCCTCTAATCAAGGTATATCCTCTAGTTACAATGTGTGCACTGAACTAGAGTGCTCGTAAAATTTTGTAGCATGAAAAATTGTTGAACATATCTCAATATCTGAATATTGATGCTAAAATCAAATTGCTACAACCCTAGACAAAATCATATGACTTCATAATTGCTTAATCTCAATACTAGTGCATGTAATTCTGAAAGAAGTCAATAAATTTGATTGTGTAAGACAAAGGGAGGATAATCAAGATAAATATGAGGGCTTGGTTCATTTTTATTAAAACATGGTTTTAGATATCAATACAGAATTTTATTGATAAACTCTACATACATCATGTTTAAACCATGCTGTTCAATAAAGCTCATTCATAAGCCCTTATAATGGAAGACTTTGAAAACTTATGTTTTGGATTTATGAGATTGATATCTCTTTGAAAATCTGGCTGAATTTCTTGTGTTTGGAGCATCCTTGAAAAATCTGTTAATTGAAACTCTTCTGCTCATGTCCTTGGTTCATTGACCTGAACTTCTCCTTGTTTGCCCCTGTGGTCTCCTTCTCATCTATCTCATAAGATTCCACTTATTGAGGGGGAGCTTCCATGTCATATGCATCATGCTGCATAGAAACTCTTAAAGGGGAAGATCTTGCATTCTGGTATCTGCATCTGCATTCACCCCTTCCCATGGTTCATCCTGACTATACCAAAGGGGGAGATTGTTTGCCAAAGGGGGAGAATTATGTTCTTGCAAGGGGGCAAAATTGACTGAATTTTTATACATGCTTTAATTTCTCAAACTATTTTCTTTTTGATGAAGTCAAAGGGGGAGAATAATTTGAGTCATCAGAATGCCTCACATCATCAGAATGACTCAATGTGTTGAAAGTGTTGCCATCATCAAAAAGGGGGAGATTGTTGTGCCCCTGTGGTTTTGATGATGGTTTTGATGATTGGTTTTTGATGTGAGTTAATCACTGTGAGTCATCTTGCTGTGTGAGTCATCATGCTGTTATTCAGTTATTTTCTGATCATAACTCAGTCTATCAAATGTTCAGTCATCTTGCTGCTCAGTTTAGTTTAACATATCTAAAGCATTGCATATTTGATGTTCAGTCATGTTAACTGATGCATAAAGCATTCATTGCTTCACTCTGCTTGTGGCTGTCTGTTTGTGGAAGTTTACACAATTGCATTGAGCATACAGTCAGCACTGCATGCAGTAATGGGTCGACTCCCCTACTAGATGGGTCGACCCCCCCTAGTCCTCCATGTCTATACAGCCATTTCTTCATTCAAGTCCTCAGTTGGCTTCAATTGAAGTGTGTACATCATAGGCGTTCAAAGTGTGCACTTTGCCTAAGTCTGTACAGCCACTAGTCGCAACAAAGTCTGTACATCGCCTTCTGCAAGCATTCTTCAAGTATGTATAGCCTGTGCATTGCTTCACAACAAGTCTAGACATCCTGGTTGCAGTCTAAGTCTACACATCCTGCTAGGTCGGACTTCAAAGTCTGTACACTGCGCACCACTGTACAAGTCCATACAATGGCTGTTGAACTGTGAAGTCCATACATTGTCTGATCATTCATCTTTGAAGTCTATACAACGTTGCCTTGTCTCTTCAAATGTATACAACGTTGCCTTGTTTCTTCAAGTCTATACCATGTGCACAGTTTCTTCATGTCTATACATTACATCGTGGTCTTCAGCTAAAGTCTATACATCGGACTGTTTGAGCAAGTCTATACAGCGTTTCATTCACACTGGAAGTCTATACATTAGACTGTGGCACAGTCTATTCATTCGTTTCCTGAAGTTCAAGTCCATACATTGATCGTTTGGGTAACAAAGTCTGTACATCGCCTTCAAGGCATCAAGTCTATACAGTGGACTGTGCTTCAAGCATTGGCCAAGTCTGTACATCGACCTGTTCACTCGTATGAGCAAGTCTATACATTGCTTTGCTTTACCTACGTTCAAGACCACCAAGTCTGTACATTGGGTAAAGTCTACACATCGCCTTGGTCACTTGCTTCAAACTCTATACACTGTGAACATTCAAGTCTGTACAGACTTCATTTCAATCAAGTCTGTACATCGTTAAGCTGCCTTTGCGCCGAAGGAAGTCTATACAGTGGTCTTCATTTCGTCAAGTCTGTACACTATGCCTTGCTATTCACAGCCTTTAAAGACTGTACATTGGCCTCGCATCGGCAAGTCTGTACATTGGCTTCATATGCTCCTAAGTCTATATATCGGTCCTCAAGCGTTACAAGTCTGTACATTGGTTCAGACTCTTCAAAGTCTGTACATTGGGCCTTCAAGCTTTTGAAGTCCATACACTGTCTCGCTCACATCATCAAGGGTGATTGAGCATCGTGAAGTCTGATTGAGCACTGTGAAGTCTATTCAGTGGATGAGCATTGTAATGTCTATACATTGGTAGAGTCTGTACATCAGACGTGCATGCTCGCCTGTCCCCCCGGATGCTCTCCTGGGACCGAGTATGCCCTCCAGTGACTGCTAATACTTCCCTAACTTTGAGGATGCTCCCCTGGAGCAGCGATTGCTCCCCAGAGACAGCATGTGCTCCACATGCTCCCCTGACGCTGGTGATGTTGTCCAGAGGCCATAGATGCTCCCCTGAGACTTCATATGCTCCCGTGCGAGAACGCACTAGTCTCTGGGTATTTAAAAGAATTGTATTACATGCATTCCCTTTCACAATGCATGCGCTTTCACAAGTCTATACACTGAGTTTGCTTGAAGTCTCACAAGTCTATACACTCCCTCAGTGTACACACTTACTTAATCTGTTATCCTAATGTCTATACATTCGTATCTGACTAAACTAACTAATCACAGTTGTTTGTCTCTGCCTGCAGGTGATACAGGTCAATGATTGGGCACGTGAACCAAGGATGATACCTGGCACGTGATCCGAGAAGCTCTGGAAAGGGAGGGAACGAGACTCCCTCGTGTGAAGGCCTGAAACTCAGGTCGAAAGCCATATAAAAGGTGCCCTCTGCGAAGAGATGGAGTGAACTGGAGAAAAAGCCTAAAGAGCAGAATTCCTGAGCAGAAGAAGAAAAGAGAGAGAGCCTCCACGTTCCAGAAAGAAAAGAAGAGAGCAGAGAAGAGAGTGAGAGTGAGAGCAGAAGAAGGAAAAGAGAGAGATAGTGCTCGTGAGAAGTGAGAAGAAAGAGAGAAGAAAGAGAAGCAGAAAGAAGAGGAAGAAAAGAAGAGGAGGAGAGAGTCTATTGCAGATCAGTTCAGTCTGTTCGTGGATCAAATCCAGAACGACTATGCTCATTGAGAGCTACATCTCTTGTGTTTCATTTCCAGCTTTTGTTGCTGTGCTTTTTATGTTTCTTTATTTTTCTTTTGTTTCTTTGGTTAGCCTTGTTCTTCCGATTGCCCTGCTGGGGATCGGGTTCCTCCTGTGGATTCAGGAGAAGGGAGACTTGTCTCCGGTTCTGGGCTTGTGGCTTGCAAGTCCAGGGGTCCCTCCGGTTGGAGGAAGAGAGGTCTGCGACCTCTGGTTGCTGGTGACTGGGAGTCACTAGCGGGTTCCCTCCTGGTCTGGAGGAAGAGAGACTTCGGTCTCTGGTTTCCAAGTGGCTGGGAGTCACTTGGGGTGTCCCTCCGGTTGGGAGGAAGAGGGGAGGCTGTTCCCCTGGTCAAGCTGTGTGGCAGCACCTTGTTCGCAGACTGAGTCTGCTTGGTTCTAGCGTTTGCTAGTGAAGCCTCACTCCGGTTAGGAGTGAGGGGTGGATGTAGGTCTGGAGGACCGAACCACCTAAAAATCTATTGAGTAGTTGTTTGCTTTGTGTGTTTGCTTCCGCTAGATGCTTGGATAGGCGCGCTCCATGTGCTTGCCCATAAGTTTAATTGAATTAGTTTTATTCTGTGATTGCGTCTAGCATCTGAGTTTTTATTTGGACATTATTCGTAGAAGGATACATTCACCCCCATCTGTATCCGGGCCTAGCACCCTAACAGTAATGTCCCGGAGTCGGAGAACACAACGGTTCGCCCTACACTATGTTCTGAAGGTCTGACAGGCAAAAACATGCGTAAACCGTAAAACTCAATCCGAGAACCACAAAATGATCAAAAACCCATGGATCCTGACCCGATAAATGATCCGAAAAACCTGGGGCGTTACACTCTCCCTCCTCATTCTCCTCCTCCTTGGATGTACGACTCCTCGTCGACCAGCCCTCCCCTCTTCCTCCTACTTTGCCTCCTTCTTGCAAGTTCGATGCCCCACCGTTCGACCCCTTTCTCTCCCTCCTTCTCCTCCTCCCTATGTGTACAACTCTCTATCGGCCGACCCTCCCCTCTCTCGTCTCCTTCTCCTTCCTATGCATCCGACATCCAACGCCTTGCCATCTATTGTCTGGCACCCGGCCATCCGACCCTCCCCTCTCTCTCCTCCTTCTCCTCCTTCTTGAGCATATGTTTTGTCTATATTTGTGTTTGTATTTAAAGCATTCAGATGATAGTTGTCAAAACATAAAAATTTATGTACAAATATGTGTATTATTTATTTGTTTCTTTAGCAAATTATTGCATTGCTAATGAAATATCTCGTCATGTTTTTTCTTTTGATTGAACAATCTTAATATCTAAGTAGTTTTATTCATTAATCTGGTGTCAAACATTAGAAAAGTATTGGATATTTCTAGTTAATTAATGCAATGATAACAAAGCATTCTATTTTGTTTGGACAGTCTTAAGTCTTAAATAGTGTTCATCATTTTGTTGCCAACTCCGTGAAGCCACTTCTCGGCCTTGTGTTCTTCTCCCCTAATATCTTCCCCTTGTCTTGCCCAGACTCTTCTTCTTCTCCCCTTGTCCCTCCGTTGCTTCGTCCTCGACCATGCAAAAGTTTATAGCAATGTTAGAGAGAGAGAGAGAGAGGATGAAAATAAGAAAGAGGGAACACTTGATCATCTGGAGCTGACGGAGTATCAGCTCTGTTGTGAACATACAAAAAGTTATAGCAATGTTAGCAATGTTAATGGTGTGACAGTGCTTCGCCTGTCAGTCGAGGAGATCCTGATAGGCTTGTGTCAGCATCTGGAGTTGATGACACATATTGACCAGCTCCTTTGCCGCTGAGTGAGTAGAGGGCTGGAGGTGATCCCCCTGGGACAGGTGGCCGCTCGTTGGTGCATCTCGGGACGCCTGATGAGAGCTGACCATATCCTGACAATTGCTGACATTACGATGGTTCCTCCGGAGTGCCATGACTTCTAGTTCTTTGTTTCCCACTGACGACGTCAAGAAGTGTAGAGGTCGAGATACATCATCTCGATCCACGAGCTATACTTCTAAGATTTATTTTGGTGAGAGAGGAGGATGGTGTCACTAAGGGAAACATATGCAAACACGAATAGGCGTCAGAAGGAGTATTGGGAGATATCCTGGGAAAAAACTCTCGGATGCTTAAATCAAACGATCGTCATAGTAGAGAGAGAGCACTCGGAGAAGGGCGTGGCAGAGAGGAGAGGGGAGAGACTAATTAGGCGGTCGAGATAGGGGGTAGGAGCTCGAAGGGTGAGAGTGACGACCAGGGTCCTATTTATGGGGTTCTCTTCGAGTTCGTCCGTTGAGTTTCGCCATCTGAGTTGATGTTGTTGGAGTTGTCTTGGCCTGTGGAGACATGAGTTGTCAACCTGCTTGCTTGACAAGACATGAGAGACATGGACATTGACCCATCGTTCCTTTGTCGGTCGGAGCCATTCCGCCAATAATGCAGTGATTGATGTCGGAGACGTGCATTGTTGCCGCCAGAAGGCGGAGGTGCACACGGTGTACGGGTTCTGAGACTGGGTCAATCTTCCTACCAACCTGACCCTGCTCCGCCATTAATGCTATGATGCTCGTCCGCTCCGCCATTAATACTATGATGCTCGTTGGGGACGTGCACCATCATGCTAGACGACGGAGGTACATATGAGGTACAGAGACTGGCCCCGAGCCATTCTTCTGTGAGGCTGGTGCTAGATCATGCACAGGATAGAGATGGGTCTTAAGACGGGCCTTAGAGATGAGCCTTATTAGACCTGACAAATTTTTCCCTTCTCGATCTATAAGACACGCTTTGTTAATGGAATAGGATAGTCAATGTAACCTCTCCGATGAGAGAGAATGTGTGGACCCCATGCACGTCTCTAACACACAAGTGCCTTAAATGAGGTTGGATAACTTATTTGTGCCAAATGAGCCGAATAAACTACTCCACCCCCGACATCAAAGGGAGACTACGGATTTCTATTTGTTTTCCTGCTTGTACATCTTTACGGGATAATGAAATTATGACAGTTTTCGTGATCACTAAAAAAAACTTCTCTGATGGAAATCAAGGTGCTATAAAAGCTATAAAAATTAATAATAATGTTTTAATTAATTAATAAAAGTATTATTTAATATTATAGTTTATATTTATTGTCAAATGTGTGATAAGAACATTTAAATTTATTTTATCTCAAAAATAACCTTTGGATTCTCTCATTCTGGTTGACTCGATGTGCATCAGATTTCACGTGAGAAACACGTGTGCACATGCCGAACTCAAACACACGGGGGGGAAGAGAGAGAGAGAGAGAGAGAGAAACCAATGACAGGCCCCACCCTTTTTGAAGGAGCCCGTGACGCTGATGCTTGCACCGAGTCTTAATTTCTTCAAAACTAACAATCCAGCTTAATTACAATTTGCTATGTATCTCCCACATATATGTAATCAACTCATCCACTCATCACAACAAACAGAAGATATAATAAGAAAAAATAAAGAAAGAAAGAACACTTTGACATCCGCAATCTATGTTTGTACGTACATGACTAATCATTAATATAAATTTTTTTTTTGGGGTGGGGGGGGGGGCAAAAAGACAACCCACGGCGGCCCACAGCATGCAGCTAGCTAGCACGGCGTGCAGAATTCTGCAGTTAATTGCTATCCTGCCTGTGTCGATCCCACGGTGCCAAGCAGAGGAGGAGGAGGAGGAAGAAAGGTGGCCGGCGGGGGCAAAAGTATGCACGATCTGCCGCCGCTTGCTGCAGCCCTACGGGAGGAAGTCCATGAACCGAAGCCAGGGCAACATGACGCCGCCGCCGCCCTTGGAGGATGCCTTCATCTCCGACGCGGCCGCCTCCTTGGAGCACGTCTTCTCCCGTGCAGGAGGCACAGATGTGGACGACCCCGTCGCCACCTTAGCAGCAGCAGCCGCCGCCGTGGGCTCATTGGGGCACAGGAAGAAGTTCCTCGACCCCAATCCAATCAGCCTCTCCCCCGCCTCCAAGCCTGCACTTTCCCATCCCCGGCCCACCCATTTAATTAATCAATTAATTCGCTCCTTAATCAATTCTCACATACATATAATATACGTCTGCACCAATATTAATTCGATTAACTAAATGCTCTAAGAATAAAGACAACATAGAAAATATATATGAAGAAAAAGAGAGAGGAGAACGGGTTAGACTGATGAGAAGTAGGTTTTATATTTTTTTTATTTTATATTTCTTGGGGAGGGGAGGGGAAACTAAAAAGAAAAACAAACGGTTTCAGTGGGAGTAGATTGGGCGTACGTAACGTACATTCGAGGCTAAACTGGGAGTAGTGGAGGGCGAACGCGGAGGGGTCCGACGACGGCAGCAGCGGCCTCCGCCCCTCCTTAACGTACTGCTGCAGCACCGCCGCCACCAGCTCACCCACCGTCCAGTCCGTCGAAGCCACCACCTGCACGGGGCCCAGGCTCCTCTGGACCGTCACGTTCACCAGCACCTTCGTCGGCACCCGCTGTGGCGCCGGAGCCACGGCCGAAGAAGCCGTCGCCGTCTTCCACGGCGGCGTCTCCGTCCCCGACGCCCTCCAGCCGTCGAGCAGGTCGGGTTGCGTCTTTGGCCGCCGGATGGTCCGGTGCTCCGTGGGGAGCCGCCCGTGGAACGACGCTGACTTCTCCGGCGCCAGCTTCCTCACGCCCCCGCCCCTGCCTTTTGGGGAGTCCTTGTTGGTCGGCATGCCGGGCAGTTGTTCCACCCGCAGACAGTGTCGGTTAGACCAGATCGATGAACAGCCGCAGACGATTAATCCACGCCTCCGCTAGCTGTGCTGTCAGTCTCTCGCTACTTTTCTCCTCTTGATCTTGCTCTATATGTGTGTGTGTGTGTGTGAATTCTTCAGCGCAAGCGGCGGTAGCGGTAGAAGCGAGAGCGAGGGAAGCCGACGACGGGTAGTGTGGAGGGGGAGGGAGTACTGCCCGAGACGGGGTTTTGGGGCTGGAGGAAGAGGAGGAGGAGGCAGCAGCTGCAGCTCCCGTGGGGCTCACACCACCGCCTCCCTTCTTGATGAGCCGCTGCTAGCATAACCGGAATTGTTCCGATAGGGGATGGACCGAGGAGGAGGGAGGGGCTGGTGGGAGTGACGGGAGATCTATCTGGTCGGCTCCTCCCAGCTGCTAATTGAGATGAGGGTGAGGAGTCCGCTCCTTAGTTGGTGGGCTATTAATACAAAAGAAGAGCACCGAGAGCTTGCTGGAACAGCAGGCTTGCAGCAGCCGCGGGGGGGGGGGAGAGGAAGTTGTGGGACAGAGTTGGTTAGCTTGGGTTGGGTTGGGGGAAGAGGGAGACGAAGGAAGGAAGGAAGGAAGGAAGCGTCCGCCGCCGCCATCACGACGACCCCCGTCTTGTCGTCACGCGTTGCATTATTTGTGCGCCGCGGGGGCGGTCACCGGCAGCAGCAGGTGACCGGTCGCTGCTCACTCTGGCCGAAAGCAGCGTGTGGTGATCCGGGGGATGGAATTTTTTGGAGTGGACCGGGGGGGGGAGGTGCGTCCTTCTCGCCACCAAGGAAGGCGAACGACCAGACGGACTCATGACCCATCACCCCGTGCCGGCTTACAATAAATTAATCAATGGCTTCTTCTTTTATTGTGATTCTTGAAATTTTATATAATTGGAAAGTCTTTATATCTTAATTTATCATATATTAGTCTCCAAGGGTCACTTTGACAACAGGTTAAACTGGGTTAGAGTGGGTTAACTGAGATCGGGTGGGTTATTCTTTGTTTGATAGTTTTTTTCTTAACCCGAGTCGGATAGGGTTAAAGTGGATTAACTCATTCCTAGAAAATAGATGGAATGAATTACTCCATCCGAGTCAAAGTTAGGGGTGAGGTGGGTTAACCCGGGTAAGCCACTCGCTCCTAACCTAATCCGTCGTCAAAGTGACCCTAAAAGAACTTAGTGGTGGTTGTTCTTTTTTTTAAGTCCCCCTGGCTAGTCATTGGAATCGGAGAATATTTAAATTGTTCTCTTTTTGGATGTACGACGATGTTTAATATCATTTGACAGAATTTTCGAACATATTTATGAAATATTCTCACATTCTAATGAATTTTAAAAAAATAAATGCCACTGATAAGTTCATAGGGACCAATCTATAATAAGTTAAAATGTAAAGATTTTTCTCGAATATATTAGAATCCAGGGATGAAAAATTCTAAAGAACCAATCAATGTGTCATGACATCATTATCTTTTGTGGAATGTGGAGTATTTATTGGGGGGGGGACGGGTGTCCGTGTGCGGACAGATCCAGATCCCTCGTTTCCTCGCATTCTCACCGGCTACAGGTTGAGGCGGTTCCGTCCAAACATGAATCACATAAAAAAAGGAGGAATTAAATTACTAGCCACCGGATACTGCGGAAAGAAATTAATAATTGTAAGAAAGTGAGAGAGGAGAGAAACATTGACGGGACGGGAACTAAATGAGGACAAGTGGAGAGAGAGAGAGAGAGAGGATTTTTTTTTATAGAGGTCGGGCAGGCACCACGGAGAACCCCCGTCAAAATCATTTTATAAATAAAAACTTTGAATGAGAGCAAGGAGCTCCCGAGAAGACGCGGGAGAGAGGAATCTCAATCGCAGGGTAACATATTTTGTTCTTTAAAAAAAAAGTAATTATCACATCAATTTGATGATAATCACGTTATTAGGGTGAAATGACGTAAGAACTATAAAAAATACTCTTTCTCTGTTGTGAATAATAAAATCGATCGATTTTTACGATATAAGTTATCTTGACATGTATATTATTTTAAAAAATAAAAAATAAAAATATTACACGTATAACATTCACATTCAAGAGTAATTCTCTGAAATGTTACATAAAATTTTACTCAAAAATATTATATGTTTAAAAATATTAATAAAATTAATTTTTTTAAATACGTGGGAGGTACGATTAGAGCTTCTCCTCACAAACTTCCTACTCTCTCTCTCTCTCTCTCTCTCTCTCTCTCTCTCTCTCTCGCTCTCTCGCTCTCTAAATCAAAACGAACATGCTCGATTGAGTAGTATTTGCTTCTCCTTTCTAAAACTGTACGTTGATCCATTGTGAGTTTCACGTGGCAGAAAGATATTCATTCCTTTTTATAAATAAAAACAAATCATTTCTTTAGTTGTTTTTTTTTCTCGTATAAATTGAGATTGGACGTGCGGTGGGGTAGGGGCGGTGACGTCTCATGAACGGGGGTGATGTTGGGGGGGGGGGGGGGTTGGATAATCCAATGTGGGCCTCCCTGCTGCTGCTGTGCTGTCCTCCCACGTCGACGTGAGAGATGCCGGGAGGCGGCCCAACTTGTGTCTTTGGTTCCCTTCTCGCATTCCTTTCCTTCCGGTGAGTTGTAGAAATAATAGTCGTAGTAGCAGCCGCAGTAGTAGGAGGAGAAGGCGGCTGATGTCGGCGGGCGGTGGAGTACCGGAGTGGATGAACTGGGAACGGCCTCCACCGAGTATGGCCTGGGGACTTGGGTATATTTAGTTAGTTAGTTTCCAAGAACAAAGCTTGGACGGGGACTGCTGCCCCATCCATCGCATCCCCCCCCCTCCCTCGCTGCCACCCATTTGTATGGTTGCGATGGGGGCGGGGGGTAACTTCAAATATAAATACAAATTAGATTTTGTTTATTTCGTAAAAGTGCCCCCCCCCCCCCGCTTCGTATGTATGGTTGGTGGACTGACCGGTGGTGACGACCGGGCGACGTTTCGTGTCGTCGTCCTCGTCGTGATTCATTCCGTCACGTTTTTCTCTCTTTCGGTTGCCGGGTAGAGATCGTCAGACTTGCCCTGCCACGGTCGCATCACCCCCGGTGCCTCCTCTTATCTCTCACGTACGCGTGTCCAATCCGTTCTTTTTCTTTTCTTTTCTTTTCTTTTGCTAGACTGCTGCTCATATTTGCCGAGAGAACCCCATTTCACGTCGTCTTCACTAATAAGAAAGATCCCCATACTCACATTACAAGCACATCCGTGGCATCGAGAAATAATACGGACAACCCCACCATACGATCCTTCCTAAGATGGCGAGGGAAATGCCTCCGAAAGCATAACCACCGCATGATTCCCATTGAATATAATAATCCTTTATTAAAGAATCACAAACTGCAGTAACCAACCAACCAACCAGTCTCTCGGTGACCTTTAAGCTTTAAAACTTCCGGGCTAAATTTTGTAGTCCTCCCGCTCTTCTTCTTTTCTTTTAATCCTGACCTCACACGAGGAGGAGGAAGTTTACTCAGCCCAATAAATCTCAATGTAAACCGGCCTACTTTCCAACATGCGACCCATCAAGACACATAGGAGGATTGGCCCGAGGTCCAGACTCCATACACCATGTGCGTCCTCATACTTCCGAGTGAGCGGCTCACATCTTCGACGACCGTCACCACATTATGACGGAACAATCCAGGCAACAAAGGACGGCATGTCAACGTCCACGCCTCCC
This sequence comes from Amorphophallus konjac, assembly GCA_022559845.1. NCBI lineage: Eukaryota > Viridiplantae > Streptophyta > Magnoliopsida > Alismatales > Araceae > Amorphophallus > Amorphophallus konjac. Next base: position 481,668,822 of record CM040122.1, on the reverse strand, counting down.
CTCCTCCTCTCCCCTGTCAGGCGAGCCGGTGGACAACTCATGTCTCCATGGCCAGGATAACCCCAACATCACTAAGTCAGAGGAGAAAAGTAAACGAGACGAACCCGAAGAAGACTCTATAAATAGCACCCTGGCTAGACAGTCGGGGTGGTATTGAATTTATGTCCCTCAAGCTCTCACTTTTCTTTAAGTGTCTCACCATTCCCCTACTGAGTTAAGTCTCTGCCTCCATTCCCTATGGACTTCTGCCTTTCCTTCTCCAACGCTCAGTCCGAGCACTCTCATTCTTCACTTTCTTCCACTCACCCTCTCTCGCTCCCTGTCTAAGCATTCTGTCTCTACGTCCGAGCACTATGTCTCTACATTCGAGCGCCCGTTTCCTTCTCTCAATATATATCTGACTTAAGCTTCGAAGGGTTGTCTCCGTAGATCTCTCTCAAGAATATTTCTGACGTGGTTTCTCTATTGCAACTTTCCTCTTAGGTGGTATACTCCGTTCCCCATCAAACAAATCTTGGGGTGTAATATTCCGGACCTTTCGGATCCTTCTTCGTGGGTCCCGGATCTGATTTTCGGAGCGTCCAGCTCCGTTGTGTCCGAAATTTCGTTTCGGACATCTTTCGTGTTCGGATCGGCGCGATCTGGAGTCGTTTCGGAGGCCCGGAGGCGTTCCGCGGCTTTTCCGCGTGTGTTTTCCGATTCCCGGCGTGTGTTTCGGCTTTTCCTTCGGACGCTCGCTGCGGGTTAACTGGGCCGTTCACCCGGGCACGAGTGGTACCGTTGCGATCGGTGCGTTCCGAGGATTCCAGAAATGTATTTTTCTATTTTTCGGTATTTTTCCGAAAATTCGGATTTTCTATAAATCCTAATCCTTTTTCTTTTCTTTTTCCCTTTTCTCTTTCTTCTTCCTCTCCCTCTCTCTCGCGACCGTGAGCCCCCCTCTCTCTCCCTCTCTCCCATTCGGACGCGGCGAACCCCTCTCCGGCTACGGACGGCGGCGGGGCGACGGCGCGGACGCGTCGGCGACGGTGAGGCGATCTCGTGGGCGTGCGGCGAGCGTGGGAAGCGTGGGGAGTTCGTGAAGCTTCGAGCATTCTTCGTGATTCGTGATCGATCCGGCGGAGCATTCGCTCCATTGAGGTAGGGTGACGTTCCTTAGCCTCATGCCGTTCTTTTCCGTGATTTATAGGCCGCGGGGAGGCCGAGAGGGGATCATTTGAGCGTTTTTGGGTTTTTCCATGATTTGGGGAGAGCTCGCCCGATCTATGGATTCAATGCATGGATTCGTGTTTTGAGGGCCTAGAATCATGCTAGGGGTCCCCAGGGGTCTTCCCCTTTATTTTCCCCCTCTCCTATGGAGGTATGGGGGCGTGGTTGGGTTTTTTGGGCGTTCTTACCGTTTTCGGCCGCGGACTGAGAACGCGCTATACTCCAGTAGCGCGTTCTTGGAGGTCGCGCTGCCCCGACCGAGCGCGTTCATCGGAGAAGATGAACAGTTTGGCGGTTCGTGTCGCGCTATGGGGCCCTAGCGCGATCATCCTTGTCGCGCTAAGAGGACCTAGCGCGATGGTCCCTGTCGCGCTAGGTATCCCTAGCGCGATGGTCCGTGTCGCGCTATGGGGCCATAGCGCGACAACCCTTGTTGCACTAGGGGACCCTAGCGCGACATGCCCTGTCGCGCTAGGTATCCCTAGCGCGATTTGGTTCGTTGTTGGGTGTTCCCTTTGGGCCGTGTGTGCGTCCCAGGCACCCCGTGGAGTTCCGTGACCGTGTCTTTGGTGTCCGGAGGTTCCGTTTGCCTTGGTCATGAGTTTGGCCGTGGGCGGTGCGTCCGTTTTTCTCCGACCGTGCCCCCGTTTGACGGAGCTGGTGCGTGGGGTGATTCCCACACGTTGTCGGTTTCGGACGTTGTTTTCCGTTGACTCGAGAGTCTACTCCTTCAGTGACCCTCCACTAGTCGTAGCCCACCAGTACGAGGTGTTGGTCTCACCTGGGAGTGGTGTACGGGCACCCACCTTTCGAGACGGTTTGTGGACCGGTTACCGTAGGCCCCTCGTCGGTAGCCAGAGTCCGGCTACGGGGGAAAACCGGTCAGAGGACCAGACCTAGTGACGCAAGGTCTGTGTGTGCACACGTGGTTGGGGGCGGTTGGACCCACGTCGACGGGCGTGACCCCAGCTAGTTACTTGTTTGTGGTTACTTGTACGGTGTTTGCGCCTCGGGTAGGACCTACCACGTCAGGCGGTTCACCTGCGGTGCGGTGTAAGACGTCAGGGGACGCTACCGGCTGTGCTTCTAGTGGGTGGTACTCCTGTCGAGTACGGAGTGTCAGACTGTCAGTCGTGCGTTTCCGACCTTCGGGTTTTGACGGTTCGACCGTTGAGTTTCGGTCTTCTCGTACCGTGGCACGTGTGTCGGTTTGCGTGCCGTAGGGTCTAGTTCTGTAGAGTACAGGGCTTTCCTTTCCGAGGTACTTTCCTACCGCTAGAGTAGTGGTTTCTCATTTTTCGAGGTAGGGTTCGAGTGATCCCTACTGAGTCTTGTTCTGAGACTCATTCCCTGCGTGTTTTCACCGTGTTTCAGGTGAGGCGCCACCTTCGGGGAGCGCGTCAGGAGCGCAGCGTGGTGCGGGTGCCCAGAGGTAGTGCCAGAGGTCAGAGCCGGGGGATGCCCCGTGTAGCTGTACTTTTCTTTCTTGTCACTGTACTAGTCGTGGACTGCTGTTATTATTGTTCTTTATTGTGGACCATGTAAATTGTTAATTTATTTCCTGTTTAATTTCTGCAATTATCTGTGATGCTTATGTAGTTTCCACACCATCCTTTTAACCCTTCCGAGTCTTCGGACTCGTGGGTGGCGGTACGAGTCTCGGGTTATCGGGCCTTCCCGGTAATCGGATTCTCGGGTCGTTACAGCTGGTATCAGAGCGCGGTTGTGGAATTACATGAGAATCATAGGTAATTGTAGTGGTCCACTAGTCCACAGCGATGATGTACAGATGACGCTGGCATTGGGCACTGCATGTTTTATTTTGACATTGCCGTTTCCGTGTTTTCTGTCTTGTGCTTTAGGAGCGAGGATGGCGTCGAGGAGGAGTTCTCGCTCTCAGCAGGGGCAGTCGGCTGGAGGTCAGGAGATCCAGCAGGGGGTCCAGAGGGACCAGGAGGAGCATAGCAGAGTTCCGGGAGCTACCGAGGCCGCGGATGCTGCGAGGGCTCCGGGGGCCGAAGATTTCTTCCGTGGCATGTACCATCTCATGGCTCAGCAGTTTGGCGGAGAGGCTGGTGAGGGCTCGTCCGTCAGGGGTGGGCCAGGCCGAGCGGTGAGGGACTTCATGCAGTTCCATCCACCTTACTTTAGCGGCCAGGCAGACCCTGATGCGGCTCGTGATTGGCTCGATGAGATGGAGCGGGTGTTCAGTTCTGCGAAGAGTACTGCCGAGGACAGAGTGGTGTTGGCCTACAACCAGTTGCAGGGTACGGCTCGGAGGTGGTGGTCTTCCGAGTGGAAGACGTCCTTTCAGCTTCGTCCACTTGAGCAGGTCGAGTGGGATGACTTTGTTAGTGCTTTCGAGCGTACGTACTGTCCAGATGTTGTTGCTACGCAGCGGATGCGGGAGTTTCTGGAGCTGGTGCAGGGTGACATGTCCGTGTTGCAGTATAGGGCCCGATTTGTCGAGCTGGGTCGGTATGCACCTCATATCATGGAGCATGAGAGGGTGAAGACGACGCAGTTTGTGCAGGGCTTGAGGCTGGAGCTGAGGCACCATTTGATCGCGAATGGGGCCACTGATCTAGAGACAGCGTCTCGTGTTGCGATTTCCCTGGAGATGGATATGCAGAGGACTCGAGGACCGATCAGCCAGGGACAGTCTTTGTCAGGTCGCAGCCAGCAGTCGGCTACCCAGCAGCAGGGTTTCTTCCAGCATGCGTCGGGTGGTTCAGGAGTACCGGCACCGGCAGCGTCAGTGGCAGGATCTGCGTCCTTCGGCTCGAAGATCAAGAAGTTCTTGAAGAAGAGTCTTCGGAAGAAGCACAAGGATCAAGGGCAAGCTTCATCGGGCAGTGTACAGCAGCCGATTCCTTTGCAGCGTCAGGGATCAGTGGGTGGATCCCGAGGACCTTGTCCACGGTGTGGTGGGACCCACCCAGGCAGGCAGTGCACGGCGCCGATCATCTGTTTTCGGTGTGACCAGCCAGGGCACATGGCGCGTGACTGTCCTCAGAGACCGCCGCAGCAGCAGTTTCCTCAGTAGCAGCAGGTTCCCCAGCAGCAGAGGCAGCAGCAGCAGCAGCAGGGACAGTATCCGCCGCTACCCAGGTCAGCTAGCGTGGGAGGCAGGCAGAGGGCTCGTGGCCAGATCACGCACTTGACCAGGGCAGAGGCAGTGACGTCGCAGCTCGTGGAAGGTACCGTTCAGATTTTGGGTTGTGCGGCTCGGGTTTTATTTGATTCTGGCGCGTCTCATTCGTTTATTTCGGAGGATTTCGCGTCGAACGTCGAGGAGCCGGTGACCCAGTTGTCCTGTGATCTGGCAGTGGAGTTGCCTTCGGGTGACTTTATGGTCACTCCGTATTGCTTCGACCAGGTTCCGGTGTGGATCGATGGGCGGAGTATGCCAGGCAGGTTGTATGCGTTGCAGCTTCGGGATTACGACGTGATTCTAGGCATGGATTGGCTCGAGACTCATGGAGCGGTGGTGGATTGTGGGATGAAGAGGGTCTACTTCCAGCATCCGAGCAAGAGGACCTTCTATTTCCAAGGTATCCGTTCCGCCTCTTCTCGATTCCTTATCTCTGCTATTCGAGCCCGTCGATTGCTTGATTCAGGTTGTCGGGGTTTTCTCGCGTCTGTGGTTGTGTCTGACCGGATGGAGCCGGATGTCGAGGACATTGCGGTGGTGCGCGAGTTTCCCGATGTTTTTCCTGAGGAGTTGCCTGGATTACCTCCCCAGCGGGAGATCGATTTCGTGATTGAGGTTGTACCTGGTACGGGACCTTTGGCGAAGGCTCCCTACCGTATGGCCCCCGCTGAGCTGAGGGAGTTGAGGGCGCAGTTGCAGGAACTGTTGGCCAAGGGGTACATTCGTCCGAGCTTTTCCCCTTGGGGTGCGCCCGTGTTGTTCGTGAAGAAGAAGGACGGTAGTCTGCGGCTATGCATTGACTATCGGCAGCTGAATGAAGTGACCATTAAGAACAAGTATCCGTTGTCGCGGATTGATGATTTGTTCGACCAGCTTCAGTCTGCGCGGGTGTTCTCGCGGATTGATTTGCGGTCCGGTTACTATCAGCTGAGAATTCGCGAGTCCGATGTGGAGAAGACTGCATTCAGTACGAGGTACGGGCATTATGAGTTTCTGGTGATGCCGTTTGGGCTCACCAATGCCCCGGCAGCCTTCATGGACTTGATGCAGAGGGTGTTTCATCCGTATTTGGACCAGTTCGTGGTCATCTTCGTGGATGACATCCTTGTTTATTCGCGGTCTGCTGAGGAGCATGCGTACCATTTGGGTGTGGTGCTGCAGACGTTGCGAGATCACCAGCTGTATGCGAAGCTCAGCAAGTGCGAGTTTTGGCTCAGCGAGGTGCACTTTCTGGGGCACGTGATTTCTGGTGATGGCATTTCCGTGGATCCCGCCAAGGTCGAGGCTGTGATGCAATGGCCGAGGGCGAGGTCGGTGACGGAGATCCGGAGTTTCTTGGGGCTTGCGGGTTATTATCGCCGGTTTATCCAGGATTTTTCTCGCATTGCGACCCCGATGACGAGGCTCACGCGGAAGGATGTGCCTTTCGTTTGGTCCGAGGAGTGTGAGCAGAGCTTCAGTGAACTGAAGAGGTTGCTCACCTCGGCTCCGGTGTTGGTTTTGCCTTCTGGATCGGGAGGTTTTGTGGTGTGTACAGATGCTTCCGGCGTTGGATTGGGTGCTGTTCTGATGCAGCATGGTAGAGTGGTGGCTTATGCATCTCGGCAGCTAAAGCCCCATGAGGAGAACTACCCTACCCATGATCTTGAGTTGGCGGCGGTGATCTTCGCGCTGAAGATCTGGAGGCATTATCTGTACGGTGAGAAGTTCGAGGTGTTCACTGACCATCAGGGTTTGAGGTATGTGTTCTCGCAGAGAGATCTGAACCTCAGACAAAGACGTTGGATGGAGTTCATGAAGGACTATGACTTCACCCTGTCTTATCAGCCGGGCAGGATGAATGTCGTCGCCGATGCCTTGAGTCGGAAGGTGGCGGTCAGTACCTTGATGCTGAGGAAGTGGAGGCTCTGGGAACAGGTGCCCGAAGTATCCTTCAGGCTCAAGATTCCCCACGAGCGAGGGTTGGCAGTGCTTGCGAGTCTGACTGTCACTCCTGCTATCCGTCGTCAGGTGACAGAGGCTCAGCATGCGGACCCTGAGTTGCCCCGGATTCTTGCGATGGCTGACGTCGAGCTCGGCGAGGACGGTGCTGCGAGGTTTCGTGGCAGGTTGTACATCCCAGCGGAGGAGCAGGTTCGTCGTGCGGTGTTACGCGAGGCTCATGGGAGCAGGTACACTGTACACCCGGGTGCGATGAAGATGTATCGGAACTTGCGGAGGCAGTTTTGGTGGCCTGGCATGAAGAGAGATGTCGCCGAATTTGTGGCCAGGTGCCTGATCTGTCAGCAGGTGAAGGCGGAGCATCAGCGACCAGGAGGTACTCTCCAGCCTTTGGATGTTCCTGCTTGGAAGTGGGACCATGTGACCACGGATTTTGTGGTGGGGTTGCCGAGGACCCCGAGTGGGCAGGACAGTATTTGGTTGCTGGTGGATCGGCTGACGAAGGTGACTCGATTGTTACCGGTCAAGGTCAGCTGGAGCGTGTCCAGGTTGGCTCGTCTGTATGTGGAGCGGATCGTTCAGTTGCATGGGGTTCCCATTTCGATTGTGTCGGATCGGGATCCGCGCTTCACTTCTGGATTCTGGAGGAGTTTCCAGCGAGCTCTTGGCACGGAGTTGGCATTTAGCTCGGCGTATCATCCTCAGTCAGATGGTCAGTCTGAGAGGACCATTGAGACTTTGGAGGACATGCTGAGATCCTGCTGCCTGGAGTGGCAGGGGAGTTGGATTCATCACCTACCGTTGGTGGAATTTGCCTATAACAACAGCTATCATTCGAGCATCGGCATGGCTCCTTATGAGGCATTGTATGGGCGTCCTTGTCGGACTCCACTTGATTGGTTTGAGGTGGGTGAGCGTGTTTTGACGGGACCGGAATTGGTGCAGCAATGTGTGGATGTTGTGCACCTGGTTCGTCAGAACATGTTGGCGGCCCAGAGTCGGCAGAAGAGCTATGCTGACCGTAGGCGGCAACCCCTCGAGTTCGCCGTGGGCGATCATGTGTTCTTGAGAGTTTCTCCGATGAAGGGGGTGATGCGCTTTGGACGGCGTGGGAAGCTGAGTCCCCGCTACATTGGTCCTTTCGCGATTGTGGAACGCATCGGTGAGGTTGCTTACCAGTTGCAGTTACCTCCTGAGTTGGCGTCGGTGCATGACGTGTTCCACGTCTCGATGTTGCGGAAGTATATGCCCGATGACTCTCATGTGCTCGAGTTTTCTGTTTGGCCTGAGGTGACTCCAGATCTTTCTCTCCCAGAGTTTCCGATCCGCGTGGAGGATAGGCGAGAGCAGCGCCTGCGGAACAAGGTCATTCCCTTGGTGAAGGTCGTGTGGCAACGACACTCTGGTGGTGAGGCTTCGTGGGAACGTGAGGACGAGATGCGTCAGCAGTTCCCGTATCTGTTTGAGTGAGTCTTCCTCTTCTTTCCCCGTTGGTTGTTCTCAATTTCGAGGACGAAATTCCTTAAGGGGGGAGGGCTGTAATATCCCGGACCTTTCGGATCCTTCTTCGTGGGTCCCGGATCTGGTTTTCGGAGCGTCCAGCTCCGTTGTGTCCGAAATTTCGTTTCGGACATCTTTCGTGTTCGGATCGGCGCGATCCGGAGTCGTTTCGGAGGCCCAGAGGCGTTCCACGGCTTTTCCGCGTGTGTTTTCCGATTCCCGGCGTGTGTTTCGGCTTTTCCTTCGGACGCTCGCTGCGGGTTAACTGGGCCGTTCACCCGGGCACGAGTGGTACCGTTGCGATCGGTGCGTTCCGAGGATTCCAGAAATGCATTTTTTTATTTTTTGGTATTTTTTCGAAAATTCAGATTTTCTATAAATCCTAATCCTTTTTCTTTTCTTTTTCCCTTTTCTCTTTCTTCTTCCTCTCCCTCTCTCTCGCGACCGTGAGCCCCCCTCTCTCTCCCTCTCTCCCATTCGGACGCGGCGAACCCCTCTCCGGCTACGGACGGTGACGGGGCGACGGCGCGGACGCGTGAGCGACGGTGAGGCGATCTCGTGGGCGTGCGGCGAGCGTGGGAAGCATGGGGAGTTCGTGAAGCTTCGAGCATTCTTCGTGATTCGTGATCGATCCGGCGGAGCATTCGCTCCATTGAGGTAGGGTGACGTTCCTTAACCTCATGCCGTTCTTTTCCGTGATTTATAGGCCGCGGGGAGGCCGAGAGGGGATCATTTGAGCGTTTTTGGGTTTTTCCATGATTTGGGGAGAGCTCGCCCGATCTATGGATTCAATGCATGGATTCGTGTTTTGAGGGCCTAGAATCATGCTAGGGGTCCCCAGGGGTCTTCCCCTTTATTTTCCCCCTCTCCTATGGAGGTATGGGGGCGTGGTTGGGTTTTTTGGGCGTTCTTACCGTTTTCGGCCGCGGACTGAGAACGCGCTATACTCCAGTAGCGCGTTCTTGGAGGTCGCGCTGCCCCGACCGAGCGCGTTCATCGGAGAAGATGAACAGTTTGACGGTTCGTGTCGCGCTATGGGGCCCTAGCGCGATCATCCTTGTCGCGCTAGGAGGACCTAGCGCGATGGTCCCTGTCGCGCTAGGTATCCCTAGCGCGATGGTCCGTGTCGCGCTATGGGGCCATAGCGCGACAACCCTTGTTGCGCTAGGGGACCCTAGCGCGACATGCCCTGTCGCGCTAGGTATCCCTAGCACGATTTGGTTCGTTGTTGGGTGTTCCCTTTGGGCCGTGTGTGCGTCCCAGGCACCCCGTGGAGTTCCGTGACCGTGTCTTTGGTGTCCGGAGGTTCCGTTTGCCTTGGTCATGAGTTTGGCCGTGGGCGGTGCGTCCGTTTTTCTCCGACCGTGGCCCCGTTTGACGGAGCTGGTGCGTGGGGTGATTCCCACACGTTGTCGGTTTCGGACGTTGTTTTCCGTTGACTCGAGAGTCTACTCCTTCAGTGACCCTCCACTAGTCGTAGCCCACCAGTACGAGGTGCTGGTCTCACCTGGGAGTGGTGTACGGGCACCCACCTTTCGAGACGGTTTGTGGACCGGTTACCGTAGGCCCCTCGTCGGTAGCCAGAGTCCGGCTACGGGGGAAAACCGGTCAGAGGACCAGACCTAGTGACGCAAGGTCTGTGTGTGCACACGTGGTTGGGGGCGGTTGGACCCACGTCGACGGGCGTGACCCCAGCTAGTTACTTGTTTGTGGTTACTTGTACGGTGTTTGCGCCTCGGGTAGGACCTACCACGTCAGACGGTTCACCTGCGGTGCGGTGTAAGACGTCAGGGGACGCTACCGGCTGTGCTTCTAGTGGGTGGTACTCCTGTCGAGTACGGAGTGTCAGACTGTCAGTCGTGCGTTTCCGACCTTCGGGTTTTGACGGTTCGACCGTTGAGTTTCGGTCTTCTCGTACCGTGGCACGTGTGTCGGTTTGCGTGCCGTAGGGTCTAGTTCTGTAGAGTACAGGGCTTTCCTTTCCGAGGTACTTTCCTACCGCTAGAGTAGTGGTTTCTCGTTTTTCGAGGTAGGGTTCGAGTGATCCCTACTGAGTCTTGTTCTGAGACTCATTCCCTGCGTGTTTTCACCGTGTTTCAGGTGAGGCGCCACCTTCGGGGAGCGCGTCAGGAGCGCAGCGTGGTGCGGGTGCCCAGAGGTAGTGCTAGAGGTCAGAGCCGGGGGGATGCCCCGTGTAGCTGTACTTTTCTTTCTTGTCACTGTACTAGTCGTGGACTGCTGTTATTATTGTTCTTTATTGTGGACCATGTAAATTGTTAATTTATTTCCTGTTTAATTTCTGTAATTATCTGTGATGCTTATGTAGTTTCCACACCATCATTTTAACCCTTCCGAGTCTTCGGACTCGTGGGTGGCGGTACGAGTCTCGGGTTATCGGGCCTTCCCGGTAATCGGATTCTCGGGTCGTTACATGGGGTGTATTACGGTTCGAGGTAACACATCTCGACCTCTACACCTCTTGGTGCCATCTGTGAGAATCGAATGACTAAAAGCCATGGCACTCCAAGGGAACCATCACAACGTTAGCAATTGTCATGGTATCACAGGCTCCCGCTAGGCGTCCCGAGAAGAGCTGACGAGCAACCACCTCTCCCAGGGGGACCACCTCCAACCCTCGACCCACTCCGTAACAAAGGTGCTGGCCGAGATGCGCCGTCAGCTCTAAATATTCATAGAGGCCTACCAGGACCTCCTAAACTGGCAAGAGGAGCAAGACCGTGCCACGACAGTCCCCCCCCACCCAAAGGTAGAGGCCAGTCGATGGCTGACGATCAGACGCCATCGATCGCCTCGGTGACATGCACTCCGCGCCTACATAAACCCTCTCCACAGCTGTAATATCCCGGACCTTTTGGATCCTCCTTCGTGGGTCCCGGATCTGAATTTTTGAAGTGCCTGACTCCGTTGTGTCCAAAATTTCGTTCCAGACATCTTTCATGTTCGGGTCGGCACGATCTGGAGTTGTTTCGGAGGCCCGAAGCGTGTCCGCGGTTTTTCCGCGTGTGTTTTCCCATTCTCGGTTTGGGTTTCGGTAATTCCTTCGTAAGCTCGCTGCGGGTGAACCGGGTCGTTCACCTAGGCACGAGTGGTACCGTTGCGATCGGTGCGTTTCGAGGATTCCGGAAATGTGATTTTTAAAATTTTGACATTTTTTGGAATTTCTGAATTTTCCTATAAATACCCCTTTTCTCTCTCCTCCCCACCCTCTTCTTCTTCTTCCTCTTCCCCCCTTTCTCTCCCGTGCGAACGCCCCTCTCCCCCTCTCTCTCCCATTCGGTCGCAGCGAGCCCCTCTCCGGCTGCAGACGGCGGTGGGGCGACGGCGCGGTTGCGTGAGCGGCGGCGAGGCGAGCTCGTGGGCGTGCGGCGTGCGTGGGAAGTGTGAAGGAGCAGGGCTTCTAAAAGCGTTCTTCGCGATTCGTAGTCGATTCAGCGGAGCATTCGCTCTATTGAGGTAGGGTGACGTTCCCTAGCCTCTTGCCTTCCATTTCCGTGCTTTGTAGGCCAAGGGGAGGCCGAGAGAGGGGTTTTTAAGCGGGTTTGGGGTTTTCCACGTTTTGGGGAGAGCTCGCCCGATCTATGGATTTGATGCATGATTTCATCTTTTGATGGCCTAGAATCATGCTAGGGGTCTTCCCCTTTGATTTCCCCCTCTCCGGTGGAGGCATGGGGGCGTGGTCGGATTTTGGGCGTTTTCCCGCCGTTTCACCCTCGGGCGCGTGTGACGGTCCTTCCAGTGACCGTCACATGAATGTAACGCGCCTAGGTAGGTGTGTTACAGCCCTGTTGTTTGCCAATTGGGGTCTGTGGACTGTGACGGCCCCACGATGGACCGCCACAGGTGCTGTGACGCACCTGGGTTGGGCCGTCAGAGCGTCCCGACTGTTGGCTTGACCGTTGGTTTTCGACCGTTGGTGGTCCATGCATGTAACGCGCCAGGCCTGGTGCGTTACATCTTTGTAACGCCCCAGTATGGGTGCGTCAGAGCTGACGAACCCACCCTCATGTAACACACCTGTGTCGGTCCGTTACATGCTGTGACGCACCGAGCGGCATGCGTCACAGCTGTTTTCCATCCGTCTTATAACGCTCCAAAGTAGGCGCGTTATAGACTGTAACGTGCCAGGGTAGATGCGTTACACATTATTTTGCACCGAGCGTGTGACGCCCCTGCGTGGGTGCGTCAGAGTGCTATGACGGTCCCGCCTAGACCGTCAGAGCCTGTAACGTGTCTAGGGTAGACCGTCAGGCTCTGGGCTACCCTGGGAGGCTTGCAGCTCCGTTTTCTTGTCCGACCGTGGTCACCGTGCGAGGGGACCGGTACGTGGGCGCGGTCCCCGTACGTCGTCGGATGCGGACGTTGTTTTCCGTTGACTTGAGAGTCTACTCCTTCAGTGACCCTCCACTAGTTGTAGCCTGCCAGTACGAGGTGTTGGTCGCACCAGGGAGTGGTGTACGGGCATTCACCCTTAGAGACGGTTTTAGACTGGTTTCCGTCGGGCCCCTCGTCGTAGCAGAGTCCGGCTCCAGGGGAAAACTATTCAGAGGGCCAGACCTAGGACGCATGGTCTGTGTGTGCGCACGCGTGGTTGGGGGCGGTTGGACCCACGTCGACGGGCGTGACCCCAGCTAGTCACTCGTTTGTGGTTACTTGTACGGTGTTCGTACCTTTGGTAGGCGCTACCACGTTAGGCAGTTCACCTGCGGCACGGTGTAAGATATCAGGGGACGCTACCGGCTGTGCTTCTAGTGGGAGGTACTCCTGTCGAGTACGGAGTGACAGACTGTCAATCGTGCGGCTTTGACCTTCAGGTTTTGTCGTGTTGACCGTTGTGTTCTCGTTCGTTTCACCGTGGCACGTGTGTCGGCTTCGTGCCGTGAGGCCGGTGTTTTGAAGGGTACAGGGTTCCCTCTTCGAGGTACTCGCTTACCGCTAGCGTAGTGGTTTCCCGTTTTGCGAGGTAGGGTTCGAGTGATCCCTACTGAGTCTTGTTCCGAGACTTATTCCTTGCGTGTTTTCACCGTGTTTCAGGTGAGGCGCCGGCCCAGGGGAGCGCGTTTGGGTCGCAGCGCGGTGCGGGTGCCCAGAGGTAGTGCCAGAGGTCAGAGCTGGGGTATGTCCCGTGTAGCTGTACTTTTCTTTCTTGTCTCTGTAATAGTTGTGGACTACTGTTGTTTATTTTATTATATCTCGTGGACAATGTAACATGTAAAATGTTAATTTTATTTCCTGCTTATCATATCAACTGTTTATTTCTGTAATTATTTGTGATACTTGTGTAGTCTCCACACCATTCCTTTTAACCATTCTGAGTCTTCGGGCTCGTGGGTGGCGGTACGAGTCTCGGGTTATCGGGCCTTCCCGGTAATCGGATTCTCGGGCCGTTACAGTTGGTATCAGAGCGGCGGTTGTGGGATTACATGAGAATCATAAGTAATTATAGTGGTCCACTAGTCCACAGCGATGATGTACATGTGACACTGGCACTCGACATCGTGTGTTTATCTTGACCCTGCCGTTTCCGTGTTTTCTGTCTTTTACTTCAGGTGCGAGTATGGCACCGAGGCGGGTGACTCGCTCTCAGCAGGGGCAGTCGGCAGAGGTTCCGCAGGAGTAGGAGGAGCATAGTAGAGTGCCACCGGCGGCCACCGAGGTAGCGGATACCGCGAGGGTTCCGGGGGCCGAGGATTTCTTTCGTGGAATGTACCAGCTTATGTCGCAACAGTTCGGCGGTGAAGCTGGTGAGGACTCGTCAGCCAGGGGTGGGCCAGGCCGAGCAGTGAGGGACTTCATGCAGTTTCATCCACCTTACTATGGCGGCCAGCCAGACCCTGATGTGGCTCGTGATTGGCTTGACGAGATGGAGCGAATGTTCAGTTCCGCAAGGAGTGCTGCAGAGGACCGTATGATGTTGGCCTACAACCAGTTGCAGGGTACGGCTTGGACGTGGTGGTCTTCCGAGTGGAAGACGTCTTTTTAGCTTCGCCCACTAGAGCAGATCGCGTGGGACGACTTTGTCAGTGCTTTCGAGCGTACGTACTGTCCAGATTATATCGCTACGCAGCGGATGCGTGAGTTTCTGGAGCTGGTTCAGGGCGACTTGTCCGTATTGTAGTACAGAGCCCGATTTATCGAGCTGGGTCGATATGCACCTCACGTCATGAAGCATGAGAGGGTGAAGACCGCGCAGTTCGTTCAGGGCTTGAGGCAGGAGCTGAGGCACCATTTGATCGCGAATGGAGCCACTGATCTGGAGACAGCGTCTCGTGTGGCGGCTTCTTTGGAGATGGATATGCAGAGGACTCGGGGACCGATCAGCCAGGGGTAGTCCTTGTCAGGTGGCAGCCAGCAGTCGGCTACCCAGCAGCAGGGTTCTTTCCAGCATGCATCGGGTGGTTCAGGAACGCCGGCACCGGCGGCGTCAGTAACAGGATCTGCGTCTTTCGGCTCGAAGGTCAAGAAGCTCTTCGCTAAGGGTTTTCGGAAGAAGAAGCATAAGAATCAAGGGCAGGCTTCATCGGGCAGTGTACATCAGCTGATTCCTTTGCAGCGTCAGGGATCAGTGGGTGGATCGCGGGTACCGTGTCCACGGTGTAGTGGGTTCCACCCAGGCAGGTAGTGTACGGCGCCGATTGTTTGTTTTCGGTGTGACCAGCTAGGGCACATGGCGCGTGACTATCCTCAGAGGCAGCAGCAGTAGCAGTTCCCTCAGCAACAGTAGTTTCCCCAGCAGCAGAGGCCACATCAGCAGCAGCAGCAGGGACAGTATCTGCCGCTACCCAGGTCGGCAAGTGTGGGAGGCAGGCAGAGAGCTCGAGGCCAAATCACCCACATGACCAGGGCAGAGACAGTGGCGTCGCAGCTCGTGGAAGGTACCATTCAGATTTTGGGTTGTGCGGCTCGGGTTTTGTTTGATTCTGGCGCGTCTCATTCGTTCATTTCGGAGGATTTCACGCTGAGCATCGAGGAGCCGGCGACCCAGTTGTCTTGCGATTTGGCAGTGGAGTTGCCTTCGGGTGATTTTATGATCACTCCGTATTATTTCGATCAGGTTCCTGTGTGAGTCGAAGGGCGGAGTTTGTAGGCCAGGCTCTATGCGTTGCCACTTCAGGACTTTGATGTAATTTTGCACATGGATTGGCTCGAGGCACATCATGCGTTGGTGGATTATGGCTCGAAGAGGGTCTATTTCTAGCGACTTCACGGACCCACTTTCTACTTCCAAGGTATGAAGTCTTCCACTTCCCGTTTTCTTATTTCGGCGATTCGGGCTCGTCGTTTGCTTGATGCGGGTTGTCAGGGCTTTCTCGCTTCCATGGTTGTGGCTGACCGGATGGAGCCGGATGTCGAGGACATTCCGGTGGTGTGCAAGTTTCCCGATATTTTTTCGGAGGACTTACCTGGATTGCCTCCCCAGCGGGTGATTGATTTTGTGATTGAGGTTGTGTCTGGTGCGGGACCTTTGGCGAAGGCCCCCTACTGTATGGCCCCCGCTGAGTTGAGGGAGTTGTGGGCGCAGTTGCAGGAGTTGTTGGCCAACGGGTACATTCGTCCTAGCTTTTCCCCTTGGGGTGCGTCCGTGTTGTTTGTGAAGAAGAAGGACAGTAGTCTGCGGCTGTGCATTGTCTACCGGCAGCTGAATGAAGTGACCATCAAGAACAAGTATCCGTTGCCACGGATTGATGACTTGTTCGACCAGCTTCAGTCTGCTCGAGTTTTCTCGCAGATTGATTTGCGGTCAGGCTACTATAAGCTGAGGATTCGCGAGTCCAACGTAGAGAAGACTGTATTCAGTACGAGGTACGGGCATTATGAGTTCTTGGTGATGCCGTTCGGGCTCACCAATGCCCCCGCAGCCTTCATGGACTTGATGCAGAGGGTGTTCCGTCCCTACCTGGACCAGTTCGTGGTCATATTTGTGGACGACATCCTTGTTTATGCGCGGTCTGCCGAGGAGCACACGTACCATTTGGGTGTGGTGCTGCAGTTGTATGCGAGATCACCAGTTGTATGCGAATCTCAGCAAGTGCGAGTTCTGGCTTCATGAGGTGCACTTTCTGGGGCACGTGATTTCTGGTGATGGCATTTCCGTGGACCCCGCCAAGGTCGAGGCAATAATGCAGTGGCCGAGGCCGAGGTTTGTGACGGAGATCCAGAGTTTCTTGGGGCTCGCGGGTTATTATCGCCAGTTTATCCAGGATTTTTCTCGCATTACGGCCCCGATGACCAGGCTTACGCGGAAGGATGTGCCTTTCGTCTGGTCTGACGAGTGTGAGCAGAGCTTCAGGGAACTGAAGAGGTTGCTCACCTCGGCTCCGGTGTTGGTTCTGCCTTCTGGATCGGGAGGTTTTGTGGTGTGTATAGATACTTCCGGGGTCGGATTGGGTGCTGTGTTGATGCAGCATGGTAGAGTGGTGGCTTATGCATCTCGACAGCTGAAGCCCCACGAGGAGAACTACCCCACCCATGACCTTGAGTTGGCGGCTGTGATCTTCGCGCTGAAGATCTGGAGGCATTATCTGTACGGCGAGAAGTTTGAGGTGTTCACTGACCATCAGAGTTTCAGGTATGTGTTCACGCAGAGGGACCTTAACCTCAGGCAAAGGCGTTGGATGGAGTTCATGAAGGATTATGACTTCACCCTTTCTTATCAGCCGGGCAGGATGAATGTCGTCGCCGATGCTTTAAGTCGGAAGGTCGCGGTCAGTGCCTTGATGTTGAGGAAGTGTAGACTCTGGGAATAAGTTCCCGAAGTGTCATTCAAGCTCAAGATTCCCCAGGAGCCAGAGTTGGCGGTGCTTGCGAGTCTGACTGTCACTCCTGCGATCCGTCGTCAGGTGACAGAGGCTCAGCATGCAGATCCTGAGTTGCCCCAGATTTTGGCTTTGGCTGATGTGGAGCTTGGCGAGGACGGAGCCGTGAGATTCCGTGGGAGGCTGTACGTCCCAGCCGAGGAGAAGGTTCGTCGTGTGGTGTTGCGCGAGGCTCATGGGAGTAGGTACACCGTACACCCGGGTGCGACAAAGATGTATCGGAACTTGCAGAGGCAGTTCTGGTGGCCTGGCATGAAGAGGGATGTCGCCGAATTTGTGGCCAGGTGCCTGACCTGTCCGCATGTGAAGGCGGAGCATCAGCGATTAGGAGGTACTCTCCAACCCTTAGATGTTCTCGCGTGGAAATGGGACCACGTGATCACGGATTTCGTGGTGGGGTTGCCGAGGACGCCGAGCGGGCAGGACAGTATCTGGTTGCTGGTGGATAGGCTTACGAAGGTGACTCGGTTGTTACCGGTCAAAGTCAGCTGGAGCGTGTCCAGGTTGGCTCGACTTTATGTGGAGCGGATCGTGCCGTTGCATGGGGTTCCCATTTCGATTGTGTCGGATCGGGATCCGCGCTTCACTTCTGGATTATGGAGGAGCTTCCAGCGAGCCCTTGGCACTGATTTGGCTTTTAGCTCGGCGTACCATCCTCAGTCAGATGGTCAGTCTGAGAGGACCATCCAGACCTTGGAGGATATGCTGAGATCCTGCTGCCTGGAGTGGCAGGGGAGTTAGATTCACCATCTACCGTTGGTGGAGTTTGCCTACAACAACAGCTATCATTCGAGCATCGGAATGCCTCCTTATGAGACGTTGTATGTGCGTCCGTGTCGGACTCCGCTCGACTGGTTTGAGGTTGGTGAGCATGTTTTGACGGGACCGGAGTTAGTGCAGGAATGTGTGGATGTTGTGTACCTGGTCCGTCAGAACATGGTGGCGGCCCAGAGTCGGCAGAAGAGCTATGCTGACCGGAGGAGACAACCTCTTGCGTTCGCCGTGGGCGATCGCGTATTTTTGAGAGTTTCTCCGATGAAGGGGGTGATGCGTTTTGGACGGCGTGGGAAGCTGAGTCCCCGCTATATTGGTCCTTTTGAGATTGTGGAGTGCATAGGTGAGGTTGCTTACCGATTGCGGTTGCCCCCTCAGTTGGCGTCGGTGCATGACGTGTTCCACGTCTCGATGTTGCGAAAGTATATGTCCGATGACTCTCACGTGCTTGAGGATAGGCGAGAGCAGCGCCTGCGGAACAAGGTCATCCCCTTGGTCAAGGTGGTGTGGCAGCGGCACTCTGGTGGTGAGGCTTCTTGGGAGCGTGAGGACGAGATGCATCAGCAGTTCCCGTACCTGTTCGAGTGAGTCTTCCTCTTCTTTCCCCTTTGGATTGTTCTCAATTTCGAGGATGAAATTCCTTAAGGGGGGAGGGCTGTAATATTCCGGACCTTTTGGATCCTCCTTCGTGGGTCCCAAATCTGGATTTTTGAAGTGCCCGACTCCGTTGTGTCTGAAATTCTGTTCCGGACATCTTTCGTGTTCGGGTCGGCGCGATCCGGAGTTGTTTCGGAGGCCCGGAGCGTGTCCGCGGCTTTTTCGCGCGTGTTTTCCGATTCCCGACGTGGGTTTCGGCAATTCCTTCGGAAGCTCACTGCGGGTGAACCGGGTCGTTCACCTAGGCACGAGTGGTACTGTTGCGATCGGTGCGTTCCGAGGATTCCGAAAATGTGATTTTTAATTTTTCGGTATTTTTCAGAATTTTTAGATTTTCCTATAAATACCCCCCTTTTCTCTCTCCTCCCCCACCCTCTTCTTCTTCTTCTTCTTCCTCTTCCCCCCTTTCTCTCTCGTGCGAACGCCCCTCTCCCCCTCTCTCTCCCATTCGGTCGCGGCGAGCCCCTCTCCGGCTGCAGACGGCGGCGGGGCGACGGCGCGGTTGCGTGGGCGGCGGCGAGGCGAGCTCGTGGGCGTGCGGCGTGTGTGGGAAGCGTGAAGGAGCGGGGTTTCTAAAAGCGTTCTTCGTGATTCGTGGTCGATTCGGCGGAGCATTCGCTCCATTGAGGTAGGGTGACGTTCCCTAGCCTCTTGCCTTCCATTTCCGTGCTTTGTAGGCCAAGGGGGGGCCGAGAGAGGGGTTTTTAAGCGGGTTTGGGGTTTTCCACGTTTTGGGGAGAGCTCACCCGATCTATGGATTTGATGAATGATTTCGTGTTTTGATGGCCTAGAATCATGCTAGGGGTCTTCCCCTTTGATTTCCCCCTCTCCGGTGGAGGCATGGGGGCATGGTCGGATTTTGGGCGTTTTCCCGCCGTTTCACCCTCGGGCGCGTGTGACGGTCCTTCCAGTGACCGTCACATGAATGTAACGCGCCTAGGTAGGTACGTTACAGCCCTGTTGTTTGCCAATTGGGGTCTGTGGACTGTGACGGTCCCACGATGGACCGCCACAGGTGCTGTAACGCACCTCGGTTGGACCGTCAGAGCGTCTCGACCGTTGGCTTGACTGTTGGTTTTCGACCGTTGGGGGTCCAGGCATGTAACGCGCCAGGCCTGGTGTGTTACATCCTTGTAACGCCCCAATATGGGTGCGTCAGAGCTGACGAACCCACCCTCATGTTACGCACCCATGTCGGTCCGTTACATGCTGTGACGCACCGAGTGACATGCGTCACAGCTGTTTTCCATCCGTCATGCAACGCTCCAGAGTAGGCGTGTTACAGACTGTAACGCGCCAGGGTAGATGCGTTATACATTGTTTGGCACCGAGCGTGTGACGCCCCTGCGTGGGTGCGTCAGAGTGCTGTGACGGTCCCGCCTACACCGTCAGAGTCTGTAACGTGTCTAGGGTAGACCGTCAGGCTCTGGGCTGCCCTGGGAGGCTTGCAGCTCCGTTTTCTTGTCTGACCGTGGTCACCGTGCGACGGGACCGGTACGTGGGAGCGGTCCCCGTACGTCGTCGGATGCGGACGTTATTTTCCGTTGGCTTGAGAGTCTACTCCTTCAGTGACCCTCCACTAATCGTAGCCTGCCAGTACGAGGTGCTGGTCGCACCAGGGAGTGGTGTACGGGCATTCACCCTTAGAGACGGTTTTAGACTGGTTTCCGTCGGGCCCCTCGTCGTAGCAGAGTCCAGCTCCAGGGGAAAACCAGTCAGAGGGCCAGACCTAGGACGCATGGGCTGTGTGCGCACGCGTGGTTGGGGGCGGTTGGACCCACGTCGACGGGCGTGACCCCAACTAGTCACTCGTTTGTGGTTACTTGTACGGTGTTCATGCCTTTGGTAGGTGCTACCACGTTAGGCAGTTCACCTGCGGCGCGGTGTAAGACGTTAGGGGACGCTACCGGCTGTGCTTCTAGTGGGAGATACTCCTGTCGAGTACGGAGTGACAGACTGTCAGTCGCGCGGCTTCGACCTTCAGGTTTTGTCGTGTTGACCGTTGTGTTCTCGTTCATTTCACCGTGGCACGTGTGTCGGCTTCGTGCCGTGAGGCCGGTGTTTTGAAGGGTACAAGGTTCCCTCTTCGAGGTACTCGCTTACCGCTAACGTAGTGGTTTCCCGTTTTGCGAGGTAGGGTTCGAGTGATCCCTACTGAGTCTTGTTCCGAGACTCATTTCCTGCGTGTTTTCACCGTGTTTCAGGTGAGGCGCCGGCCCAGGGGAGCGCGTCTGGGTCGCAGCGCGGTGCGGGTGCCCAGAGGTAGTGCCAGAGGTCAGAGCCGGGTATGTCCCGTGTAGCTGTACTTTTCTTTCTTGTCTCTGTACTAGTTGTGGACTACTGTTGTTTATTTTATTATATCTCGTGGACCATGTAGCATGTAAAATGTTAATTTTATTTCCTGCTTATCATATCAACTATTTATTTCTGCCATTATTTGTGATACTTGTGTAGTCTCCACACCATTCCTTCTAACCCTTCCGAGTTTTCGGGCTCGTGGGTGACGGTACGAGTCTCGAGTTATCAGGCCTTCCCGGTAATCGGATTCTCGGGCCGTTACACCACGCGGCAAGCCCTCTCCATTCCAACCCAGGAATGACTTGACACTCGCGACGTTACGACGACGTTGAGCGAGAGCTCGAGGGGAAGGTACGCTACCTAGATGACATCATCCAGATGGCCAAGATGAAGGGCTAGGTCGACGATGATGCCGACTTTCGGGCCCCCTTTATCCACGAGATTATGGAGATGTCCGTCCCTTTGAAGTTCTAGCTATCGGCATTAGCACCGTATGAAGGCACCACCGTCCTGGCCGACCACTTGCACAACTTCGAGTCCAACCTGATCTTCCACCAGAAATCGGACGCTGCAAAATGTCTAGCCTTCGATACCACACTCTGGGAGTATCCTTGGACGTGGTTCGAGTCCCTGTTGGCGGGATCGATAAACTCCTTGCAACAGACGAAGCGGATGTTCAATGAGAACTTCCATGACTGCAAGAAGGAGGCCTGACCCATAGTCAGCCTGCTCGCCATCGGGCAAGGGCGAGAGGAACCCCTGTGGGACTTCATCGCCCTCTTCCGCAAGGATGCACTCTGCATCCCTTGTCTCGATGTCAGCATCGCCACGATCGCACTGACCCAAGGGACACAAGACCACATCCTTTGCCGCGCACTGGGGGTCCAGGCCTCCACCACACTTATTATGGAGCTCCTCGCGTTGGCCCAAAAACACGCTAGTTGCGAAGAGAACACACTGGTCAATAATTGCATTATAGTTATCATACGGGATGATCAAGCAGCTAAAGCTTCAAAGTCATTTTAACTATTATTTATATAATAAAAGTCAAAAAATGTGTTCGCACATTGGCTGCATGATGAATAAATGTCTGGTTAGCCGAAACACACATGTCAATATTTGCCCAACTTGTTGGGTAATTATTTTTTGAACAATGCTGAGGAGGAAAAAATGTGCCAGTCCTAGCATGACTGATCAATAACGCCTGGCCCATTGTGGTCCAAAGTAGCCCGGGCCATAGTGTCCCTCTCTAGCCGACTAACGGCCCTGAAGCACAGCCCAGGTGAGGTCCATCAAGGCCTCACCAGCCTGTAAGCATGATCCCCATGTTCGTGCTCTCCGGGCGCCATAAGACTCGTCAACGGACGAACGTTGAAGCCGTTATTAATGGGACTTACCCCGACGAGCTCCGTATTGTGCCCACGTCACCGAGATGTCCGTCATGCTACCTTTTCTTCAAGAGTGGCTGAGTGGGTGACGGAAGATCTCCACGATCAAGCAGGACGTGTCTCCACTTACCACGCCGTTGCTAAGTCAAGGAAGAAGCAACTCTTCTGCGACTAGTATAAATAAGTCCTCAGATGGACCTACAGGAGGATGAACACAGATTCCCAGACACCAACGGACTTATAGAGACAAATCTAGGTAGGGACTCCATGGCATAGAGGGTAAGCAGTGAAGAGAGTGCAGATTGAGGAGTCTTCATCTAATCCTCTCAACCTGATTTTTGTCTCTGAGCGTCCTCCTCTCCGAGCACTTTCCTTCTCTTCGAGTATTCTCCACGCTTCGATTCCGTTCTACATACTCTCTCTGTCTCTCTAAACTTCTTTCTTGTTCCTTCGTATGTTACTGAGTCAAGTATCGGAGGGTTGTCCCTTGAGATCTCTCCCAGAGTTTCTTATGGCGTTCTATTTAGTTATTGTAAATTTTCTTCTCGAGTGGTCTGACGTTCTTCCTTAATAATTAAAAAAATATATCCTTAATAATTAAAAAAATATAGTACAAGACGTACGGGATATTTTTCAATATTTACAAATGTTAACACGATGGATGGAAATTTTGAACGGATATCTCCTTCAATTTATCTAGAAGGCAACCAACGCATGCACGGGATAGGAGGAGCACGTCGCATTAACAAACACACGTACGCTTAACCCTCTGTTTTTTATACTCGTAGCTAAAAGCAACCCCTCCCTCCCACTCCTTTGATTCCGAAGCATACTGATTAATTACTGACGTGATGATGTCTATGGATTCCAAAGCAATACACTCGCAGATGGTAATTAGGCCTTTAAAGGGCTCATATACCTCGTGGTCTGATGAGTAATAGCCGTTAACGACACACAACACCGTGAGTTGAAAAATGATGTGTGGCCAGCCATTCGGGAGGTGTTTCCTCAGAGATTCTGACCACCAAAGCAAAGACTATTATGCCGACTTCCACCGCGGAAAACGGCGAATTGATTGGTCGTAGGTAGGGGTGTTTAGAAGAATGTTAGGACGACGTAAGGGACGAGAAAAAGATTAAGTGCATGAATTGACTGAATCAAGTCCCAAAAAATTTAAAAGGGCCCGGCCCAGAATGCCCATCCCGTTCCAACGAGAATATATAAAGTGAACCCACGGCTTTGGACAACGGCCCAGCCGGATATAGCCCACAATTTAACTCCATCTCGTATGGACTGCCTTAATTTCTTACACTGCCATTCCCTTAGCATGACATATTAACTTCAGTCATTATCCGTTAATCCAAATGTGGGCTTTCTAACTTAAGTTGTGCAACACCGTATAACTTAAGAGGAGTATAGAGAGACGGATGTATTTACTTGAAAGGACCCCTCCCTATCCCACGTACCCCAGGCCCCTAAGACGCTAGCTTAATTCCACCTTCTAATCACCCCCATTAACAATCAAATCATATCTAGCTGCTCAATAAAATGCAAATGCCACGGAATATTAGAGATTGACACGTGTTTCCATGTCTCTACTCTGCACTGCTTGCGTAACCACCTCCCTCCTGACGAAGAGTGATCAATTAATTATGCATGCATACATGCCATGGATTGTGTGTCCCTCACCCCATCTTTGGGTGATCGATCGTGAGGAAACTGGTCGGCCGGCCGGCTCGACATCAGTCACCGGGACTTCTTTTTCTCTCTCTCTCTCTCTCTCTCTCTATATATATTGAGATATTTGTTACTGCTTCACGTGCCTACGATATGTCAACGCGATGCACGTAGAGATTCACGCGATGGCTATGAACATTAAAAAAATTATTTAATGATTTTTTATTATTTGGAGTCGCATGTCAGTTGGTCTGTAGTCTGAATTGAACGTGGAATTAATAGATTTTGATTTCAATTTCTAATTATAAAATCAAATTTTTAGTTCTGATAAAATTAGTTCTCTCGAGAATTCTACACTTATAATTCTAATTGATATATTATTCAAAATGTTTATTTATTTTTTTAAATTTTAAAAATCAAAATTGTTCAATAGGCAACTTCTAAAGTAGTCAAAATATTAAGGACTAACTTTAAATTAAAAACATAAACACTTTTAAAACGATTTAAAAGTAGAAGCGATCTTAATAGAATCATAAATTGAGAATAGGATGCATGATATATATAGCTTATCGGTGGCATTTTTTACCCCATCATTCTTTGATAGGTTAATATACGTGTACGGCAAGTTAAAAATCGGTGAGACTCACGTCTCAATTTTTTTTTTTAAAAAAAAAATTTTATGTAGTGCACACTCCGGAGGTGTCATCAGGGGGGGAATGCAGAGCATTACTCGTGAAATAAAAAAACGTCCGTATCAGGGCCACAGAAGGTTAGAAGTAAACGTGAGAGGGTGAAAGAAGCAAACTTTATTGCTCAAATGTCTACCCCGGGAAAGACCTTGCAACAGGTGAATGATACTTGTTTTGTTACTTACTAGACATAATCCTGCTCACCGTTCCTCGCTGTTGGGATAACAAGTTACACTTGATTTTGAAGAGATCTAGAAATTATTGATTAGGAATAAAAAAGAAAAGAAAAGAGCCACACGAAAGAAGGGCAAAACTGCAAGTGAGTTCACGTAGAGTAAGAGGAATGGGAAGGAAGGAAGGGGTCTTAATCTACGACGTTTGTAGAGGTTAAAAAATACCCCCTTCATCTCATATTATACTTTTGAGATTTTTTTGATGTGGAAGAGAAGTCAACGACCCTGAAAGAACCTACGAGCACTAGAAAGAATCGTCAGAGGAAGTCCTGGGAGTGATTCCAGGAGACAACTTTCCGATACTTAAGTCAGAATCATCTAGTAAGGGAGAATCAGAAGAGCAAATAAGTAGAGGAAGGAGAAGAAATAGTCTGGAGTTGGGAGAGTACTCCGAGATGACATGGAGTACTGCTCGGAGAGGTAAGAGAGAAGAGCAATGAAAAGATCTCTCACTCTCTCTCTCTTTGCTTTTCCGCTGGAGTCTCCTGCGAAGGTGAATATGTGGGGAGCTCTCTCTCCTTTTTTGGTCGTGAGAAAATCTCTCGATATGCCTGTGTGTCTGCCCTCTCCTCTGTCCCCGTCTGGGGACCTATTTATACTCGAGGCGGTGGCCTCGTCCGACTTAGCAATGGCGTCGTTTACAGAGTGCATCCTGCTCGATTTATTAGGATCGTGCGCTGCCTACTCATCCATTCCAGGAGGAAAGGCATCGTGGAGAGCATCCCAGAGGCGTGGGGGTGACCTAGGTCACATCAGAGCAAGTCCGATGATAGCGGCACAATGTTTATCCGTTGGGGAATTCCACTGCATCTGGAACGCCCGCGCGTTGGTATCCCACTCGTGTGCTGGCGATGCGATGTTTTCCCCGTGAGTTGGCGATACTCTCGTGGGTCCTGACTGGGCCATGTCAATTGGACCTCCGGTGGGCCGGGTGGTCCGTTACAGACTTGGTCACTCCAAGGCATAACGGGCTTGGCATTATCAGGACGCGCTGAGCCCGATGAGATTTCCTCTCCTCACCGTTAAATATTCTCTAATATTTTAAATTTAATTACACATGAAGAATCATTCAAATTTAATATCGAAAACTTATTTATTATAGCATACCAAAAATTATATTTTCTAAGTCGTTTATTTTATGTTCATCTAATGCATAAGAATTAACTATTGGAACCATATTGAGGAGGGTAAAATTCACCAGGTCCAACACGGCCCAATATCACCAGGCCCGTTACAGCCCGGATCGACTAAGCCAGTGACGGACCACTTCTCCAGCATTCGGCCCACTCAATGCGGCCCAACTGAGGCCCATGAAGGCTTCTACAACCCACGAAAGCTTCTCCAATCCTCAAACATAATCTTTGCGAACGTGCATTCTGGACGCTGCATAACTCACCAATGTGCTTCTCCTTCGCACTCTCAGATCTCTCCGAGAACTCTCGGACTTCTCCGAGCACTCTCCGAATATCCTCTCCTGGCTATAGGCTCTCAATTCTCCCCCTCTCCTATTCTCTGCCCCTTCGGTTCTCAATTTACTCTCGAAGATGGTTCTGGCTTAAACATCATAGGGTTATCTTCTGAGATCACTCTCAGAGCTCCTTCTGACGTCGTTGTCTAGTAATTATAGGTGTTCTCGGGTGGACGACTTCTCTTCCTTAACAAATAAATCTTAAAATTATGGTACGAGATCTATGAAATACTTTCCTTTCTCTACACACATGATTTTTAATAGTCAAGCAATTTATTGATAATAGAGAAGATTTAGCGGGCTATTTGGATCGAGAATTTGAGATCGAATCATTTTCGTGTGGAAGGTTCGCAAATTTCATTGAAGCTCATAGAATCATTACAACTTTGGAATTCATCACTCTAAATCATGAGTGTGAACCCTACAAAAAAGTAGTCCATCTATATATATGTAGAAATACGAAATGGTTTAGCAAGGAACATACACTGTCTAGATATGGGTTTCTTCCATTTCTTTGATTCTACAAAAACTCTAATGTAGGAGCAAACGTGTAGCAAGGCAGAGCTGCATGTAGTGCACCATATCCTCCGAAGGAGTTGGTACTCTACTTTAAAAGCCGTATAGGCTATGCAGCGTGCTGGGCCGTCTCTTCTGAGGCTGGTTTGCATGGCCGACAACCCCTCCATGAGCGAGTTTTTTAGGCCATGCGTTTGAGGAGCTCGGTCCATATGTGTCCAGTTTGAGAATGGGCACCGGAAGAACAAATGGTGCCTTAGTCTCTTCTGCTGCGGCGGCAAAGGAAGCACGTGCCAGGACCGGTGGTGCCAAACTTTCTTAAGACGTACGTACTCATAGTCGGAACCCTGTCAAGGCATGTATAACTAACTGATCAGTACAGATGAGCAATGAAGGGCGCTGGTGCCGGGGGTTGATCCAAACTATAGATCTTCCCAGGGTACCAGCCGTATTCCCATATATTTTATTCTTACTGGTGGAGACGTCATCGATCTTTTCGTCATCACGTGGAGCCATATCACCCTGTCCTTGCTGCCGTAGTCAACAGTAACTGAGCGAACAATGTTCCAGAGCAGGGTTGGTGGGTTTGGATGCCTGCCGCTGCTGTGGGTACAAGAAGCCCATCTTCTTCAATTCCATTGGTTAAAGTTAAAAGGAGTGAGAGTGAGAGAGCTCGGCTTTGGTGTGGTGCTGTAGACCAACCAAGGGAATTATTAGCTCTCAAGCTGTTCTTTCCCCAAATCCGGAAGCTCCGCCTATGACCGTGAGTTTCAGACCCAGTACTCCGCGCGCGCCTTCAGACTAATAAGTAATGACTGATGGTAGTCCCTGCTGGTTCAGATCTTTGGGGGCCCAATGGAACTGAAAACGAATAATTAAAATCGATTCAATCTCTCTAATAATTAAATGACACCCTCCCTCCCTCCCTTAGGGCCGGGAGTGAAAATGATGTTGGGTTTTTTCTGTTTCCTATGCGCTTGTTGCTGCAGAGGCGTCTTCTTCAAACCCGGCCGTGGAAAACAGCGGGAGGCTGGCTGAGATTGAGGCACCGGCCGGCAGGTGACCCTCTCCGAACTCCGGAACCCACCACCCACGGATCGAGACCTGACTCTTGCTGTAATAAACTTACAAGCTGGAGCTGGAGCTGCTGAATACGTGTCCAGGATGCTTCGGATCCCGACCGTCGATTGCACTGCGGGTTTAAGGAAAATTATGAGGTCACTAGCAAATATTAACCGTGAGAAGAATGTACTAATTAAACACCAGCGGTACTGATAACTCCTCGCGTACCTGCTGCATGCCTTGTCCATGATGAGGGAGGGGAAACCCTTCCGTAGCTACCATGGTGAAGAGATAGATACATACATACATACGGCGGGAGTGAAGAACAACCATGGCGGAGACCATTGCTACAGGAGAAAAATTCACCAAGGTGTCGTTCACTATGATAAAAAAAAAAGTCGATTTATTTTTATAAAAAAAATTGAATCATCTGATTTTGAAATTTAATGACACCGTTAT
This sequence comes from Amorphophallus konjac, assembly GCA_022559845.1. NCBI lineage: Eukaryota > Viridiplantae > Streptophyta > Magnoliopsida > Alismatales > Araceae > Amorphophallus > Amorphophallus konjac. The sequence continues at coordinate 481,640,963 of CM040122.1, read as the reverse complement.
TCTTTTCGCCGGTTCAAATTTTGTAGAAGATTTGCCCCCGTTTCGGTTAGCCGCCGTTGGTTCAAATATCGGGGTTTTTTACTCCGGTTCGGTTCTCAATCTCCCTCGTACGCACGCCGTCTCTCTCCCTCCCCCACGTCCTCCTAGGGTTCTCAGTCTCCCTCGCAGTCGCACGCCCGCCCGCCCGCCCGCCCTCTCTGTCTGTCCCCCGCGCCCTCCTTCTCGCAACCATGCGAGCAAAAGCCCTGCCCAGGAGTGGCTCCCTCTCTCCCTCGCACGCATGCCGTCTCTCTCCCCCGCTTCCTCCTTCTCGCAGCCACACCTCATCAGATCAGTCCTCTTCCAATCGCACAGGTCTCCCTCGCACGCGCGCCGCTCCTTCCCGCAACCACACCTCATCAGATCAGTCCTCTTCAAATCGCCGACGTCTCCCTCGCACGCACGCACGCACGCCCGCCGTCTCTCTCCACCGCGTCCTCCTTCTCGCAACCACACCCCAACCCGGCTGCTGCCTCTGCTCTTCGCTGCGGGATCGAAGCCCCCTTCCTCCTGAAGTCCTCCTACAGCGGTCTCCTATACCTGTTCTCTGATAAATGTGATACAACAACTTTTGGTAACATTATCATTGCAAACGTTCATGGGAACGTTGCAACGACATGGCACACACATTATAACAATAATGTCTCCGATAATTTAACCTGGTCTATCAATAGAGAGTCGTTGGAGATCTATCTTGAGGCCTATAAATACTCTTTTTTGCCAACCTAAAATATAACACAATCACAAGAGCAACATTGTGAAGGTTCTCTCATTTCTTCCTGTGCCATTCTTTCCTCCATAATTCGGCTTTCCTTTGTGCCGAGTTCTTGAAAGTTGGATTTAGATTCGTTAAGTCTCTCTTCGAGGACGTGCCGATCAGAGAGAGGGTATTATCTATCCGGGGTCGTCGTATCTCTAGGAGATTATTGTCACGAGGATCGCACGTCGGCCGGCAATAAATTTTCTTAGTTCAGCGACATCGCGTTTCGACTAAAAGATTACGATTTCTTAAACCTCTTAATTTATATTTTAGATCTAATTAACATGTTGTTTGCTCTTGCTATTTTCAGCATATATTTTCAACGATCTAAGAGAACTTATTTTTGTTGTTATATTATATTATTGAAAAATAAATAAATGAAGACGTCGTCTCGTATCAATAATAACCCAACAAAATAACACACTGTTTAGTTATATTCTAATAACGTATTGTTATGTTAAAATGTTGGATATTGTTTGGTTATAACATAATAATAACGTTATACTATTTCAGATATTATTTTGCTGTAACAAAATAACGTATTGTTTTGTTATTTTGAAATTCAAATTTAGTGAAAATTTTGAAATCAGAAGTAAGTTTTTAAAATTTCATAAATTAGAAGTTATAATATTATATTTCTAAAATATAAATTCTTCTATTATTATATTGAATTTTTTACATGGAAACCATTGTTAAAAGTGAATTTGTAAAAAAATCATTCTTAAAAATGCATCAGCAGGTATATCACTGTATAATCTGAATTGTGTAAAAATATCATATTTATTTACATACATATCACTTCTTTTTACCAACAACTTGTAAGAAAATCACGTTTAAATGATATTTATGCACTATTTGAATTAACTCAGTGATATATCTGCTAATGTATTTTTAGAAATTATTTTTTTACAAATTCTCTTTTAACAATGATTTTCATGTAAAAAAACCCTATTATATTTTTGAAATTGTATTTCATAATAAATAAAAAGTTTCTATTTTCTTTTTTTCTGAAAACCTTCTATTTTGAAGAAAATAGTTTATGTAATTTCTGTCATTTCTATTTTGCAGAAAAGAAAATACAATTTTGTTTTTCAGAAAATATAATTCTACATTAAATAATTTCAATTCTACAGAAAATCATTTTCTGCTATAGAAAATACTTATTAATGTTTTCAGAAAATATAATTCTATAAACATAGATTCTGCTTTAGAATTATTTCTGTTTACAGATTATTTTTTGTTAAAAAAACATATATCTATTTACAGAAAAAAAAGTCATTCTAGTGAGTCTGAAAACAATTTCTGTTTACAGAAAATCACTCCTTATTTTTTTAGTGTTTTCGGAAAATACAATTCTAAAAATATTAATTCTGGTTTAAATATTTTCTATTTATAGAAAAATCACTTTTTATTTTTCTGAAAAAAAAACTGTTAACAGAAATTGTAAATGTTGCTGTTTATAGATAATTATTTTTGATTTTTCTGAAAATAAGTTCTGTTTGTAGAATTTAAAAAAATATCTTTGTTAAAAAACATTTCTGATTTTTCTGAAAAATTATTTCTGTTAACAGATTTATAAATATATATATATTTATTTATTTCCATAAAAAAAAGATTTCTAGCTTTTCTGAAAATTCCTGTTGCTATAAATTATTTCTTTTTCAGAATCTGAAAATTCATGTTGCTATAAATTATTTCTATCTTTAGAAATTCAAAAAATAGTTAAAATTATTTCTGTTTAATAAATAATTCCTATTTTCAGATAAATACTTTTTATTTTCAGATAACTAGATTCTCAAATTATTTATGTTTACAAAATATCTATATTTATTTCTATTTTCAGAAAATAAAATTCTGAAAATTACTACTTGATTAGTTTGTATGAATTAACTAATCTTCGTTGCTGAAAATAAAATTTAACATTTTTTACTTGCTTGAAAAGTATAACTTTATTATTGTGTACTATTATTAAAATTGTGCTTGTGTTAGTTACTCTGTGATAATTTAAAGTTAAAGTGATTATTTGTTAATTTTATATATTCAAGTGTTTTAACAAAATCTCAACTTATCACATCAACAGATTTTGTCAACCCTCAAATATTTTCTCAATGGCTTGTTTAATTACAAAAGAAACACTAAGTGCCAAATCAGACAAATTTGATGGGAAAAATTTCAAAAGATAGCAAAATCAAATGAGATTCTAGCTGACCACACTAGATTTGATATCAGCCATTAGTGATAGCACAACTGAAAATCGGAGTTCGGATTCCTCTGAAACTCAAAACACCCATCGAATCTAAACCCGGTCAACTCGAACCCAAACTGAACCCGAATCCTCCTCCTCCACAGCCACACAGGAAGAGATAGACTATCATTGTCTTCACCGAATTCTAGGAGCTCTTTCTGATAATCTATATGATTTATATTATAACTCAAAAAATGCTACCGAATTTTGGGACACCTTAGAAGCCAAATATGGTCTAGATGATGCTGGTATCAAGCGGTTCAAAGCATCAGACTTTAACAAATTTAAATTTGTAGATAATAAATTTATGAATTAACAAATCCATGAGTATGAAAATCTAGTTCACGAACTAAAAGCCAATGGATCACAGCTTGATGAATCCTTCCAAATAGTATGTTTATTAGACAAGCTACCTCCCTCTTGGTCTGATTTCACCAGGACCCTTAGTCATACCCAAGGTGTTCTAACCTTAACCCAATTGTTCGCATCAATAAGAATAGAAGAACAACACAAGTTAAGGGAAACTGCTACTCAAAATGACCAGCCCAAAGCCAATATGGTGGAAAGTAAAACACAAAAGCATCACAAAAAGTCATTTCTTCCCAAACGTAAAAACTTCAAGAAAAATTATCAACCATTTAACAAAAATAATAACAAACCACAAAATTCCAACAAACAAAATGAAAAGCCAAATGAGAATGATGGAGAGCGTTGCTGCTATGTATGCGGTCGGACCAATCATCTTGCATACCAATGTTACTTTCGAAAGAAATCTACTCGAAAGGCAAAAGAAAATGGTCCTTCTCCAACCGACCCTCAAGTCAACATGGTGACTGATGGCGTTGGTGCATCAGAGCCGGCATTTAGGACTCAGGTGCAGGAGCTGTGATGATGGGATATAATGTGGAGGCAGAAGTGCTAGGGATAGGAAGAGTCGATCTGGAGTTGACTTCATGAAAGACTTTGACCCTTCACAGCGTTTACCACGTTCATGCTTAACCTCATTAGTGGATCCCTTCTAGTAGAACAAGGTTATAAAGTTGTGTTTGAGTCGAATAAAGTTGTAATAGCCAAAGGCTTATCTTTTATTGGAAAATGATTTATGTGTGATGATTTTTTTAATTAAATGTGTGTATCTCTTCCTTTAGTAAACAAATCCACTGTGTTAAATGTTGAATCATCTTCCATTTGACATTAAAGATTGGGTCACGTAAACTATATCTCAATGTTAATAAGCTTAAGCGCACCCGAGAACTTGTAGGGGAGGCACTATTAACGGCATGTTATATCTTAAATAGAATACCATTTAAACAAAATGATATTACACCCTATGAAATTTAGAAGAAAAGAAGATAAAATTTAAAGTCTCAAAGTGTGGGGGTGTTTTGCTAAAGTAAAATTATTAGCAAATAAAAGAAAGAAATTTGGCAAATGCCTTTAAAAAAAAGGCTGATCTACAATTGTGATTCTAAAAGCGTCGAGGGGTATGAGATTGAGCCCATAAAAGAAAAAAAAGTTACCACGGCGGCAACCCAACCTCACGGAGGTTCAATGGGTAGAAACAAGCTTGATAGGTAACTTGGGAGAGCACTAATAAATTATGTTCTCATCCCTATGGCGCTAGTACTAATTTAAAAGTAAGAGGTAAGGGTGAGTGTTATAATCTTAATTAATCTGAGATCCAAGTGGCCGGATGGTTACCTTGTTTCCACCCTTTGTAGGATTCACCGACATGTGTGAAGTCGTGAGGCCGCGACTATGAAAATGTGGGCTAGTTTCTAAAACACACATGAGATACCTGCGCAAAGTTATTAATAGCGCAACCCGCATAGAATCTCGATTCAGCTATACTATGTGTGAATTTGGGAAAGTCTGAACTATATGACCTGGTTCAAGGCATAGTCCACCAAGCGTTCCCACAGATAATCTCAAATATCACTAAGTGAAAATTTAAACTGAAAGGTATTTTCACCCATTACATAGTATAAAGGACTCAACAATTTTTTTCTGACTTTTACTTATCTTCTTTAATAACTCTTAAAGTTTTTAAATCATGTGGGGGATTGATAAATGTGATATAAAAACTTTTGGTAACATTATCATTGCAACGTTCATGTGAACGTTGCAATGTAACGTTGCAACGGTAATGTTTCCAATAATTGGAAACATTACACATGGCACACACATTATAACAATAATGTCTCCAATAATTTAACATGGGCCATCAATAGAGAACCATTGGAGGTCTATCTTGAGGCCTATAAATACTCCTTTTGGCCAACCTAAAATATAACACAATCACAAGAGCAACATTGTGAAGGTTCTCTCATTTCTTCTTGTACCCTTCTTTCCTCCACAATTTGGCCTTCCTTTGTGTTGAGTTCTTGAAAGTTGGATTGAGATTCGTTAAGTCTCCCTTCGAGGACGTGCCAACCAGAGAGAGGGTATTGCCTATCCGGGGTCATCGTATCTCTAGGAGATCATTGCCACGAGGACCGCACGTCGGCCGGCAATAAGTTCTCTTAGTTCAGCGACATCGCGCTTCGACCAAAAGGCTACGCTTTCTTAAACCTCTTAATTTATGTTTTAGATCTAATTAACATGTTGTTTGCTCTTGCTATTTTCAGCATATATTACCAACATGCTCGTCGCCCTGCACGGGATTATCTGGATTCGGTTCCGTCCCGGAGAGATTTCCAGCGTCTCCTCGCGAGGTACAAAGGAGAGAAACGGACAGGAAGAGGGCGACGTAGTAAAACAAACTCGGGTGAGCAGATCCTGTTTGCCATCTTGTTGACGGGCTTCTACTCTTTGCCCCCCCCCCTCTATTTTATCCGTTCAGCTCATTCAGGGTACTCCAGATGAGCGGAGGATTGGATTAAAGTTGCAATCTTGCCTCCGCTCACTGCTCCCCTTCTCCTCCCACTTCCACATATTCCTTTGCTACAAAACCTTTCCATGAATGTTAAAGGGTCTCCTGCTAATTGATTTATGTCTTTGCTTTCGGTGTTACAGGTGATCAGAACCAGAGCACCTGAACAAGATTGCTGAGTTTGACAATTTATAGTGGGGCTTTGGTCAAACGGAGACATTGGGATAAACAATTTTTTGTCCAATGAGATAAGCAATTTATTGCTATTTGACATTTTCTCTTTTTTTCCTCATTGTTAATGGGCCGCGGTGCCCATTGGGCCGGAGCGCACTGTCCCAGTGGCCGCCAGGCATGTGCCAGCGTGCGCCCGCCCACGAGCGTGCACACGCTCCGCATGGCGCGCTCGCGGGGAGCTACAGGGAGCTCGTGATAAGGATCGAGAGCTCCCCCCTTCCCTCTTCTTATCCTCGTCCTTGCACCGTCTCTCTCACTTTCTCGTGTCTTCTCTCCTACTTCGCCTCTTCTCTCCCCCGCACACGTCCTCTCTCTCTCCCATCTATTCCTTCGCCTCCACTCGCCCTCCATCTCTTCTTCCTTTCCATATACCCCTTGACGGGGTTGATTAAGTGAGAGGTGTAAACTCAGCTCGGCACATGGACGGCATCATGTTGTTGAATTTGTTAGGCGGAGTTCTGAGTACGAGCACGCTACGAGATGTACCATGGTGGGAGTTCGTCTCCATTGGCCAAGATATGCTTGTGAGGTGACGGAGAAGTGTATGAGAGAGAGTGTGCATTTGTGTGTAAAGAGAGAGAACTCGAGAGCATAGTGTCCGTGACGACTGCGGCAGCTTCGTCTCTCGATTCGTACTATCCCTTCTCTTTTCTCTTCATTCTCCTCTGTGTTAGAGGTAACGACAAGGGTACTGCATCGGTGAGCCGATTGCACGATGACAGTCACGGGTTATCTCAGTCATGTGACGGTTGTGATATGTGTCTCTGGGAGAACCATCACCACAGTCCCCAAATTTGGAGCGTGGACCCTTGGAGCTGACTCTATCACTCCGCGATGATTCACTAGTAGAGGTCAACCCTGGTAGCCGGCCTTGTACTCAGATGTCGAAGGTACACATGTATTTCTGTTTCCGCTTCGCTGGTATATGTGTATGTCCTGTTTCCGCTGCAAGGTATGTCCTTAACTCTGAACTCGTTTTGGTTATATATATATAATTATTATATATATCTGTGAGGTTTTTCAACAGTTGGTATTAGAGCGGAAGGTTTGTCGCGGTTTTAATTTGTTTAATTTATGGTGGCTTTGTCAGCGGTCCCGTTATCTTCCCATCCTCAGGTTAACGCGCGTATACATGTAACGTGACATCTACCCGTCGGTCCCGTTGTCTTCCCATCCTCGGGTTAACGCGTATATACATGTAACGTGACATCTACCCGTTGGACTTATAGTACCAGAGGATGTCATGAGAGATGTCGTGAATCATGACGGCGACAACGATAGACAACGGTCATCGTTTCTACAAGAATGGCTTTGTTCTGAACACGCGGGTTGTGGATCCCGTGGGAGACCATAACTTTGCGGCGTCAGATTCGACTATTGGGATGGCGTCTACGGCAAGGGCGGCAAGTGCCGACGCCTTGTGTCTACCTACAATGACCTATTTCACCAAGAATATCGCGGCATATGTAGCCGCGACAGTGACCATTTAGCGACAGGCGGGTTACACGTTAGCTACCGTCGGCCCACTGATGACACCATGGGTGCATCAAGCCGACAGCTACCTACTGTGATGGTCGTTGTCGTTGTCTAGCTAGTGAGTGAAATTTTGTAGGTTACCCGAGCACAGAAAAGTGGGTTTGTGGCTCAGGTGATGTCGTCACCAGTGTGCAAGGAACCTTGCTAGTGACAATAATGGCGACCAATGGCACAACAATGGTTATAAAAGGACTTGGTTGCCCTATCCTGTGGCAGTGTGACCACGACGGCGACAAGTAGAGCTGTCGAGACGACTCGGCTGACACCTCGTGAATCGTACCACAGATGGGTTCTTATGGCTTAATATGAATTCAATGTGCTATTTTGCGCAGGAGCGCGATGTTTGTTGACATGTGGAGTGCGTCTATAGGTGCCTCTGCATGTTAGACATTGCGGGACTCTGGCAACCCATTTGGTGACCATGATAGAACTAGAAGTTCCGTCATGCATCACTTCCATGCCTTGTATGAATAAGATCCGAGGGAAAGGAGGTGGTGATTTGATGCTATTTTCGACTTTTATTGCATTTATCCAATTTAGATCATACTCAGGGTGTATTGTTTTAATATTTCTGAATTTACACCTTTTGTCAGCATGAAGCCGGATTTAGATTTAAAATTTAACATTCTTGAATGTGTTTCATGAATTATTATTTTTCCTTGTAATTTATATAATATTCATCTATTTATTTTCATGTAAATTTGTTTTGCATATATATAATAATAATATATAATAAATAATAATTTTAATTTAACGCTACTTGGTAGAGCTCTATTGCGATTTGATCGCATATATGTAACCTATTGATGTGAGAATATGTGTTTCTCTCACTATAGAAAATTTGCTCGAGTCCCTCCAATTTCATTAATTAATCTTATGTGAGTGGGAGATGATTGTAGTTGCATAACTTCTACTTTCGATGTCACCATATAAGAGAGTTGAATGAGATTGGTTCGGATTTCTGGTAGCAAATTTGAATGATGCATTAAATGATATCCAAAATGATGTCCAAAACTCTCAACAAATACTGTAGTGATTTAACGTGTCTGAGGTACAGGCGAGACATTTAAGTGATCTGTTGGTTAGGTGATGACTTAACAGAACACTTTCATATTGTTTAGATAAATCTCGTGGAGGTCACACGCTTCATTTTTTTGTATGATCGAGAACTATAGACCCCTTAAGATTGTATGTTTTGAGATGGACATGCACAGCAGGCCTTAATAGGCAAGTGGGAGATGTTAATGGGCCGCGGCACGAGCACGCACACGCCCTGTGTAGCGCGGTCGTCGGGTGCCACCGGGAGCTCGCGATAAGGATCGCGAGCTCCCCCCTCCCCTCTTCCTATCCTCCTCCTCGCACCGTCTCTCTCACTCTCTCACGTCTTCTCTCCCTCTTCCCCTCTTCTCTCCCCCGCGCGCGTCCTCTCTCTCTCCCATTTATTCTTTCACCTCCACTTGCCCTCCCTCTCTTCTTCTTCTCCATATAACCCTTGACGGGGTTGATTAAGTGAGAGGTGTAAGTTCGGGTCGGCACGTGGACGACATCATGCTGCTGAATTTGTTAGGTGGAGTTCCGAGTACGAGGACGCTGCGAGATGCACCATGGTGGGAGTTCGTCTTCATGGCCAAGATATGTTTGTGAGGTGACGGAGAAGTGTATACGAGAGAGTATGTGTGCATTTGTGTGTAAAGAGAGAGAACTCGAGAGCATAGTGCCCGTGACGACTGTGGCTGTCCCGTATCTTGATTTGCACTATCCCTTCTCTCTTCTCGTCATTCTCCTCTATGTGTTAGAGGCAACAACAAGGGTAGTGCATCGGTGAGCTGATTGCACAATGACAGTCATGGGTTGTCTCAGTCTTGTGACGGTTGTGGTGTGCGTCTCTGGGGGAACCATCACCACAGTCCCCGGATTTAGAGCATAGACCCTTGGAGCCGACTCTAGAAGCCAACTCTATCACTCCGCGACGATTCACGAGTAGAGGTCGACTCTGGTAGCAGGCTCTGTACCCGGATGTCGAAGGTACGCACGTATTTCTATTTCCGCTTCCACTGGTACGTGTGTACGTCTCATTTCCGTTACGAGATATGCCCTCCAACTTTGAACTCGTTTTGCTTATATATATAATCGTTATATATATCTGTGAGGTTTTCCAACACTCATATTTCTTACTGAACAGATTAGAAATTGCCCATCACTTTATGATCAAAGTTTGAGATTGTTGAACATCTGATCAAATGTGGTGCTCTTTTCTTATTTCATTAATTTGAGCCCATCCTTCTCTTTAATTATCTGTAAATTGCATCAGAAAGATGCTCCTTGTGTTTACTTTTTGTTCTGTTAATTTTAATAGCTTTACAAGTCAGGGAGCCTTCCCCAACTGTACATTCGTAAGATACTTCTTGTATCTCCTATTCGATTGTTTGTTTGAATCTGGTTGTTGATCTCTTTCTTGTTTTCTACTGTGCAGATTCTGGTTTGTTCCTTTTGCAGTTTCTCTTTGTATATCCATTCGATTGTTTGTTTGAATCTGGTTGTTGATCTCTTTCTTGTTTTCTACTGTGGAGATTATGGTTTCTTCCTTTTGCAGTTTCTCTTTCCACTAGAGAGAGGGAGGGAGGGAGAGTCCGTCTTGTGATTTGCAAAAATATTTCAACAGTCAAAAGAAGTCTGGATCTATATATTCTGTGGACAGCAAAAATCACAAGTCAAAAGAAGTCTGGATTTAGATATTCTGCCCCTCTTTCTCCTCCCCTTCTATGTTCTGTGCATGTGCACTTATACAATCAGGATTTAAAAGAATCTGAACACCTAGCAGTTTATATTGAGTGTGCATAGTTGTTAGTTTTACAATAAATAATCTGATGATGGGTCTTCTGAGTATTTTCTATAAATCTTCCTGTAATTTGTCTATCTTGGTCTGTCGACACAGACTGACAGGTATAAGACAGATTATTTTTTTCATGTTTCTAAGTCTCAATTCAGCTGATACATACAGCACAATTCTACTTGATGTATTATTCATCATTGAGATTCTGAAGAAGACTTTTATCAGTCCTTACAAGTAGGTCCAAGTCACAATACAAGTCAGTCTCAGATGGACCAGTATGTATCAGTTTTTCCAGCTTCTGAGTCATAACATGATCCTAAGGTAACTAGCATTGTGGCTGGTGACCTTTTCTTCTTTCATTAATTGGAGCCCATCCTTCCCTAATTATCTGCAAATTGCCTCAGAAAGATGCTTCTTGTGTTTACTTTTTGTTTTTCCAAGTAAATCCAAGTCACTATGGGTGTGTTCTGGTTTTCCATTTGGAATTTATGATTTTGCTGGTGATGCTCTTTGCTTCCATATTTACACCATCTGCGGCTGCATTGCAACTGTAACTGTTTGCATTGTGATTTAGTGCATTCTATCCTGTTCATTCGCCGATAACCCTCTTTCCTTTGTAGTTTTGTTTTAAGGCAATGATTCCTTTCATGAACAAACTGGTTATGATAATTATAACAGTTTCCTAGGAATTATAGTAGAGCTTTGATTAATCCAGATTAATTGGTGAACTGGTCACTTATGTCCGCAAGGTGGTAAGACATTGATTTGCATGAAGGGGTTTTGTTCTGTCCTTCGGTCCTTTGATCTAGCTCTTTGTTGAACACATGCTCTTATGGTTCTTATCCCTGACTTGTTTGGTACAGCATTGAGGAATTTGTTGGGTCTTGAATCTGTATGAATGCCACATGCCAGATTGCCACTCGACAAATAAACTTTTGATTTTTGCAGGCAGCTTGGCAGTAAAATGTTTCTTGTTTTGGCACCATGTGTTTGGCAATTAATATTGGACCAACTAAAAGCAATGCTCTTTATTTTTTTTTAATTTCTGTGGCTTGTTTTGTCTTCCATGCTTCAAACAATTGATGCTTGGATTCTTCCCACATTATCAGCCTATTTTCATGCATGTATAGCCAGCAACCTTTCGAGAAACTCATCTTACCTCTCTTGGATTTGACAATGTTAGAGTCTATGTATCTATATTTATTATCTGCAGCATATATATTTCTTTAGTGATAAGTTTCTATAATTTCTTGAGTAGGTGTTGTCAGTTTCGCCCCAACTTTCACAATTAATTATGTTATAATTCATAACTTTGCACGATTGGTGATTTTTGGTTTTGATAATGGCATGAGAGATTCATTGCTAAGTGACCTGAACAAGTTGCTTCGCTACACTCTCATTTTTCATTCTCCCACTAAGTCAGCGTTGCATCTGTTTGAAGTTTTGCACCTGTCATTATGTTGTTGGTTTCACCCTTTACCTAGGTTAGGTGTAATGGTATATATGGGTCTTGTGTCATTTGAGTTTCACTAAGTCACCACGTTTATGAGCGCTTCTCTTCATCGCTAAGTGATGTGAACAATTTGCTTCGGTACACACTCCTTTTCCATTCTCCCACTCACTACAAGAAAAATCGCGGATAGCGACCGACATATTCGGTCTCTATTCAGTCGTAGATCGGTCGCAAATCTGCATTGCGACCGAACAGACACTATCTAGCGACCGAATATGTCGGTCGCTATATAATAGTCGCTATATAGCGACCGACATAATTCGGTCGCAGTATCAGTCGTTACCAGAGACCGATTATAATCGGTCGCCTCACCGGTCGCTAATAATTCGGTCGCCATTCAGTCTCTATTCGGTCGCTACAATTGTTGTATTTTAAAAAATAAAATTAACCTATCGGATTAAGTCGGTCTCAATTCGGTCGCTATTCGGTCTCGAATTATGTTGTATTTTTAAAAATAAAATTAACCTATCGGATTTATTCGGTCTCAATTCGGTCGCTATTCGGTCTCTAATTATGTTGTATTTTTAAAAATAAAATTAACCTATCGGATTTATTCGGTGGCTAGTCGGTCGCTAATCGGTCGCCAAGTATAATTATTTAATAAAAGAAATATAATTTATAGTCGCTATTCGGTCGCAATTCAGTCTCCATCCGGTCGCTAATTTTGCATTATTTTTTTTTTAAAAATTTATTTAAACTGATAAATAAATTACCTGATAAATAACAAATTCATAACATAAATATAAAATCAACTACACAGACAACAATATCGACAAATCTCAAATTCATCACATACAAGCACCTGATAAATAACAATTTCATAAAACAATAATAAATCAACTACACGGATCACAATCTCCACGAACCTCAAATTACACACAATTAAAATAAAATCACAAATTAATCATACATCCATAATAATAAAATGACAACATACACAACTAAAATAAAATCACAAATCCTCCACATATGTCTCATCCTGGTCGTCGTCTCGTCCAACATCATCCTGGTCGTCGTCTCGTCCAACATCTCGCGACGGATGATCCTGTATATCATTTAAAAAAATTATAATCAAATCCTTAATAAAGAAATCAAGCATTAACAAGACTTAATAAAGAAATCAAGCATTAACAAGAGTATGCCAATAGTTTAAGCCAGCTCATTTTCATATATATAAATACACACACACAATATAAGTTCAAATTTCATCTTGTATTTTAAAAATGAAGTTTGAGCGCCGAGCTCAAACCGGGCATCCGATTTGGATTCCGTCAGTTCTGACAAGTCACTTTCATCTCCCCGGTCGTATTGGAATGATCGGCACGGCCATCCGACCGGTATTTCGAATTTTAGACCCCCGGACCCGTCCTAACAGTTCATTTGAACTAAGTGTATTTTAAAAATGAAGTTTGAGCGCCGAGCTCAAACCGGGCATCCGATTTGGATTCCGTCAGTTCTGACAAGTCACTTTCATCTCCCCGGTCGTATTGGAATGATCGGCACGGCCATCCGACCGGTATTTCGAATTTTAGAACCAAATGCCCCGTCCTAACAGTTCATTTGAACTAAGTGTATTTTAAAAATGAAGTTTGAGCGCCGAGCTCAAACCGGGCATCCGATTTGGATTCCGTCAGTTCTGACAAGTCACTTTCATCTCCCCGGTCGTATTGGAATGACCGGCACGGCCATCCGACCGGTATTTCAGATTTTAGACCCCCGGACCCGTCCTAACAGTTCATTTGAAATAAGTGTATTTTAAAAATGAAGTTTGAGCGCCGAGCTCAAACCGGGCATCCGATTTGGATTCCGTCAGTTCTGACAAGTCACTTTCATCTCCCCGGTCGTATTGGAATGATCGGCACGGCCATCCGACCGGTATTTCGAATTTTAGACCCCCGGACCCGTCCTAACAGTTCATTTGAACTAAGTGTATTTTAAAAATGAAGTTTGAGCGCCGAGCTCAAACCGGGCATCCGATTTGGATTCCGTCAGTTCTGACAAGTCACTTTCATCTCCCCGGTCGTATTGGAATGATCGGCACGGCCATCCGACCGGTATTTCAGATTTTAGAACCAAATGCCCCGTCCTAACAGTTCATTTGAACTAAGTGTATTTTAAAAATGAAGTTTGAGCGCCGAGCTCAAACCGGGCATCCGATTTGGATTCCGTCAGTTCTGACAAGTCACTTTCATCTCCCCGGTCGTATTGGAATGACCGGCACGGCCATCCGACCGGTATTTCAGATTTTAGACCCCCGGACCCGTCCTAACAGTTCATTTGAAATAAGTGTATTTTAAAAATGAAGTTTGAGCGCCGAGCTCAAACCGGGCATCCGATTTGGATTCCGTCAGTTCTGACAAGTCACTTTCATCTCCCCGGTCGTATTGGAATGATCGGCACGGCCATCCGACCGGTATTTCGAATTTTAGACCCCCGGACCCGTCCTAACAGTTCATTTGAACTAAGTGTATTTTAAAAATGAAGTTTGAGCGCCGAGCTCAAACCGGGCATCCGATTTGGATTCCGTCAGTTCTGACAAGTCACTTTCATCTCCCCGGTCGTATTGGAATGATCGGCACGACCATCCGACCGGTATTTCAGATTTTAGAACCAAATGCCCCGTCCTAACAGTTCATTTGAACTAAGTGTATTTTAAAAATGAAGTTTGAGCGCCGAGCTCAAACCGGGCATCCGATTTGGATTCCGTCAGTTCTGACAAGTCACTTTCATCTCCCCGGTCGTATTGGAATGACCGGCACGGCCATCCGACCGGTATTTCAGATTTTAGACCCCCGGACCCGTCCTAACAGTTCATTTGAAATAAGTGTATTTTAAAAATGAAGTTTGAGCGCCGAGCTCAAACCGGGCATCCGATTTGGATTCCGTCAGTTCTGACAAGTCACTTTCATCTCCCCGGTCGTATTGGAATGATCGGCACGGCCATCCGACCGGTATTTCGAATTTTAGACCCCCGGACCCGTCCTAACAGTTCATTTGAACTAAGTGTATTTTAAAAATGAAGTTTGAGCGCCGAGCTCAAACCGGGCATCCGATTTGGATTCCGTCAGTTCTGACAAGTCACTTTCATCTCCCCGGTCGTATTGGAATGATCGGCACGACCATCCGACCGGTATTTCAGATTTTAGAACCAAATGCCCCGTCCTAACAGTTCATTTGAACTAAGTGTATTTTAAAAATGAAGTTTGAGCGCCGAGCTCAAACCGGGCATCCGATTTGGATTCCGTCAGTTCTGACAAGTCACTTTCATCTCCCCGGTCGTATTGGAATGATCGGCACGGCCATCCGACCGGTATTTCGAATTTTAGACCCCCGGACCCGTCCTAACAGTTCATTTGAACTAAGTGTATTTTAAAAATGAAGTTTGAGCGCCGAGCTCAAACCGGGCATCCGATTTGGATTCCGTCAGTTCTGACAAGTCACTTTCATCTCCCCGGTCGTATTGGAATGACCGGCACGGCCATCCGACCGGTATTTCAGATTTTAGACCCCCGGACCCGTCCTAACAGTTCATTTGAAATAAGTGTATTTTAAAAATGAAGTTTGAGCGCCGAGCTCAAACCGGGCATCCGATTTGGATTCCGTCAGTTCTGACAAGTCACTTTCATCTCCCCGGTCGTATTGGAATGATCGGCACGGCCATCCGACCGGTATTTTGAATTTTAGACCCCCGGACCCGTCCTAACAGTTCATTTGAACTAAGTGTATTTTAAAAATGAAGTTTGAGCGCCGAGCTCAAACCGGGCATCCGATTTGGATTCCGTCAGTTCTGACAAGTCACTTTCATCTCCCCGGTCGTATTGGAATGATCGGCACGACCATCCGACCGGTATTTCAGATTTTAGAACCAAATGCCCCGTCCTAACAGTTCATTTGAACTAAGTGTATTTTAAAAATGAAGTTTGAGCGCCGAGCTCAAACCGGGCATCCGATTTGGATTCCGTCAGTTCTGACAAGTCACTTTCATCTCCCCGGTCGTATTGGAATGACCGGCACGGCCATCCGACCGGTATTTCAGATTTTAGACCCCCGGACCCGTCCTAACAGTTCATTTGAAATAAGTGTATTTTAAAAATGAAGTTTGAGCGCCGAGCTCAAACCGGGCATCCGATTTGGATTCCGTCAGTTCTGACAAGTCACTTTCATCTCCCCGGTCGTATTGGAATGATCGGCACGGCCATCCGACCGGTATTTCAGATTTTAGAACCAAATGCCCCATCCTAACAGTTCATTTGAACTAAGTGTATTTTAAAAATGAAGTTTGAGCGCCGAGCTCAAACCGGGCATCCGATTTGGATTCCGTCAGTTCTGACAAGTCACTTTCATCTCCCCACTGAAAATGAACTTCTTGTAACTTATGACCTATGCTCCTTTGTATGAACTGCCCTTCCTTTGCTTAGAGGTGCTGTTCCTGGCTTCCTGCCATGACAGTTACCAGACTTTGGGGAGATCTTTTCACCTAAATTGGCATATTTTATTCATGTCTACATGTTACTTTCCTTATATTATTCTAGCTTTATGAATATTTATAGATCTGTATCCTCCCCCACTCAAGTGAATAGAATTTATACATATCTTTTCACTTTCAGTTCTAACCAAAATCTCTATACACCTATGGAAAATCCTGCAGAACAGTCTGCCTGTTGATTCTAATATCCAGAGGATAGGTGTAAGATGATATTTAGAGTTAAGAAAATGATATTTTCCCCTCCTCAATCTAAATTCTTATATTTTGTAAGATGATATTTAGAGTTAACAAATAGAAAATCAATCAAATAAAATACTTACCGGAGGCTGCTGTGCAGGAGGTGCAGGAGGTGCTCTACTACTATCAATTCCCAAGGATGTGAGCATCTGGGAGACGGTCTGAGCGACGATGGTTGAGATATTCTGAGAGATATTCTGAGAGACGGTCTCGTTGACGATCTGCCTAAACATATCTGGAGTCATGGTCGGGGCGGCACTGGAAGAACCATCTGGGGCTGCTGGTGTGGTAAATGGAGAGGTCGCATGTGAGACCGAACTCGAGCATGATGATAACACCCTAGTCGTGCCCAAGCTATGTCCAAAACCATAAACATGTCCTTTCTTGGGTGCCCCAGATGCTGCAACCCAAATGGCAGGATCCAACTCTGGACGCTGACTGTCATCCCCGTACCTCTCATCCATTCGTCTACTATATGAGTCCTGCAAAAACCAAAAAAAAACAAAACCAAATTATTCTACAATTTAATCTTAAATGAAAACTATTAATGTATACACTTACCGCTACCTCCCGAGCTTTCTCACTAATGTAAGCATTTGTCCCTTTCTTCTTATGAGTTCGATCAAAAAGTTCATGAAATTGAGCTGGCCGCTTTAACTGTGCTTCCTGTTATTCAAATAAATCACAGTTTCATAATAGAAACAAAAAATTTATATATGTAGAAGTGTACTTACTAATCTCGCTTTATGTGTTGCAAAGGAGACAGAGCCACCCGTGTGTAAATTCGCTTCAGGATGCGCTGCTCTGTTTTGCTTTGCTTTGTTTGAATTGGCATTCCATTTCTCCGCTTCCCAAATGTTGCACAGCTCTGTCCAATACTCCTTTCTCATCCACACAGGCCCATGCTCCTTCCATATGTTCTTATCAGTACTTGCACATGCTTTTTTTGCATATCTTCGGGCATTGTACATAAGATGTTTGAAATTATCTCTTGCAGTAGCTGTCCATGCAAATCTAGCACGTAACTCATCTGAATGTTCTGTGAATCGATGATTCCTCTATATATTAACAACAACAAAAATTTATATGTTACATAACAAAGTGGGTTAAAATAATAATTGAAAATGACTTAATATGATAAAATAAGATAAATACCAAGAACATAGAGAACAATAAATCCTGAACACCCATCGGAAAATCAGCAAAGCGATGGATGGGGCCTGGAAAATGTGCTTGAATTGTCTTTGTAATAAATTGTGATGCTTGGGCTGGCTCTATTTTATTCCTGAAATTAAAAATATTAATACCACAATGACGAATAAATAACAAAAATAATGCATTACGTACCCTTCATTTATCCACACTGCCCGCATCGTCTCATTACAACAGCCCTCCCCCTCATGATGACTCGCCTCGTCATCAGCACGTACTATACGAATTAAATAGTATAAATAAAACAAACTATCAAAAAAACATAAATATGCAAATGAACATACCTGACTCAGCTGGGGGAGGTGTAGATCCACTCGCCATGTGTGATGGCGGTGCATAGGCCGTCAATGTACCCGTTGTCAGTGGTAACGGTGCAGAGGCCGTGGGTCCTGTAAGGATAAGAATCAGATAACACAAAAACATAAAGAATTATTTTAAACAAATACTCAAATGAATTATACATGAAAGTATACATACCTACTACCGGTGGTAGCGGTGCATCCCTCGGTGGTAACGGTGCAGAGGTCGTGGGTCCTGTGAAAATAAGAATCAGATAACACAAAAACATAAAGAATTATTTTCAACAAATACTACAATGCATTATACATGAAAGTATACATACCTACTACCGGTGGTAGCGGTGCAGAGGTCGGTCGTAACGGTGTAGAGGTCGTGGGTCCTGTGAAAATAATAATCAGATAACACAAATACATAATGAATTATTTTCAACAAATACTACAATGCATTATGAAGGGAAAGTATACATACCTACTACCGGTGGTAGCGGTGCAGAGGTCGGTGGTATATGTGCAGAGGTCGTGGGTCCTGTGAAAATAAGAATCAGATAACACAAAAACATAAAGAATTATTTTCAACAAATACTACAATGCATTATACATGAAAGTATACATACCTACTACCGGTGGTAGCGGTGCAGAGGTCGGTCGTAACGGTGTAGAGGTCGTGGGTCCTGTGAAAATAATAATCAGATAACACAAATACATAATGAATTATTTTCAACAAATACTACAATGCATTATGAAGGGAAAGTATACATACCTACTACCGGTGGTGAAACGGAAGTAAATCTCCTCCCGCTACCCTCTCCCCTCCCACCTCTGGGAGTCCCACGCCGTCCTCGAACCATATCTTCAACTGGTAATAAAATACATGCATATTCATCAAATAGTGAAAGAAAGAAAGTTACAGAGTATTAAAATTCCCAGATAAAATTGTATACCATTAATCAAACATTCTCCATTTCTTCTTCAGATGTTGGAGATATAACAAATTCAGCATTCACATCTTCATTATCAGATTCATTTTGATCACTAATATATTCCTCCTCTTCGGAGTCCCCCAACTGTATTTCTGGTTGTTCTGGATCGACTTCCTCCACTTCATTCTCTTTAGATAAAGACGGTGCCTCCACAGATTCATCACTAGAAGCAGGCAAGTCTACATCATCACCCAAGTCTGATTGAAAGAATTCGGCATTCACATCCAACTGCTCTGTTTCAGTCAAATCCAACTCATAATCCGGGAAAAGCCTTGTCTTAACCTTGCAAACTGCCCACCAATCATTTCTTTCTTTATTTCTAGACGATGGATACTTTGTATAATAGACCTGCTGGGCTTGTGCGGCCAAAATGAATGGATCATAAGTATTCAATTTAGACTTATGTCTGATATCGACAATCCCATATGTTGTGTCATTTCGAACAGAATTAGGATCAAACCAATGACACTTTAACAGAAATATATGGTTGTCATCTCCGAGATATTGCAATTCTAAGATCTCCTCAATAATACCATAATAATCACATTCGTTTTCATTATATGTACTTCCTTTCACACATACCCCGCTGTTCATTGTTGACTTATTCTGCCCATATTGTCTAGTGTGAAATCTATACCCATTCACAATAAATGCTGGATATGTACGTGCAACTTTCGATGGGCCATAACTGATCACTCGAATTCTTTGATCAGTAATAAAATCATTTTCAACCTACATATGGACAGCACACTAGTCAGAATTTGTCATTGACCCAACAAGGAGAAAGAGTAGTAATAATACTTACACGATATTTCAGCCAAGAAGCGAATGATTTTTCTCGTTCTTTTTCAACCTCCATGTCAGTGAGATATGGACATCTTTGGATTAATTCTGAGTCAAATTGTCTGTATTACGACCATTGGAGCATTATAGATGGAATGAAAAATAATAAGTTATAGACACAATGTAATTTGAGCAGAGAACTTACGCAACATAAGGTTCAACCTCCATACAATTTAAAAGGATGTAAATTTCTGCACAGTGCAATTCTCTATCATTTAGCATCCGACTCGAGGAACGTCCATACGCACGTCCAGGATACTTAAATATCGACAGTCGCTCAGAGTGAACGGAGTCTCCCCCATCATCATTACGTGGTGGCCGAGTTCGACGAGTTTGTACCTCAGGTTCAAAGTACATTGAACAGAAATTTGATATTTCTTCCATAATGTACGCCTCGGCAATGGAACCCTCTACTTTTGCCTTGTTGCGAACTTTCATTTTCAATTCATGCATACACCTACCAGAATGTTCATAAGATAATGAAAAACACATCACCATGTAATTGAATTATGAGGAGAAAATATATATATATTACCTCTCAAATGGATACATCCATCTAAATTGTACTGGCCCTCCTACTTTAGCCTCATATGGTAAGTGTATAAGCAGGTGCTCCATTGAATCAAAGAATGATGGTGGAAATATCTTTTCCAATCTACAAACTGTCGTGATCACATTCTGTTCAATAGTTTCCACATCTTCATACCTGAGCTCTGATGCACATAAAATTTTGAAAAACTGACTTAACTCAGTCACTGCTCCCCATATCGCCTTCGGCATCATATCACGAAATACAATAGGTAACAACCTCTGCATGAACACATGACAGTCATGACTTTTCATTCCATATATTTTCCCCTCATTTGTATTCACGCAACGAGCAATGTTAGACACATAACCATCTGGAAATCTCAACTGTTTTAGCCAAGAGCATACTTCTTTAATCTGTGCAGCTCCAAGGGCGTAACTTGCTTTCGGTTTAACTGTTTTACCATTTCTATCAATAAGGTACAGTTCTGGACGTTTACAATGTATTTTCAAGTCTAAACGGGCATTCACATTATCCTTTGTTTTGCCTGTTATGTCCATAACAGTGTTGAACACATTATCAAAGACATTCTTCTCAACATGCATGACGTCGATGTTATGTCGTATAAGAAGAGTTGACCAATAAGGCAATTCCCAGAAGATACTTTTTTTGACCCAATTGTGATCCTTCCCAAATCCAGGGAGTTGTCTTGTGCTGCTCGACAATTGTGCTATATCTGGTAAGTTCTGTACACGTGCTGCTAAATGTGGACCAGACAACCGTTCAAAATCAGCTTCTTCCAATTCAATTCTGTTCTTTAAGAATGCATCTTTTTGCCTTCTAAACGGATGGTCCCTTGGTAGAAATCGTCGATGACAATCAAACCAGCATGACTTGCCACCATGCTTAAGTACAAATGATTTGGAACTGTCCATACAGTAAGGACATGCTAGTTTTCCATGAGTGCTCCAGCTAGATAACATTCCATATGCAGGAAAGTCGCTTATTGTCCACATCAATGCAGCCTTCATAGTGAAATTTTGTTTTCTGCATGCATCATAGGTAGTAACCCCATCAGTCCATAACAACTTCAACTCATCAATCAACGGCCTGAGATATATGTCTAATTTTTTCCCAGGACTTTTTGGACCAGGGATCAATAATGATAGAAATAAATGCTCTCGTTTCATGCACATATTTGGCGGAATATTATATGGTGTCACGAAAACTGGCCAGCAAGAGTAGGAAGTCACTGAACCTCCAAATGGATTGAATCCATCAGTACATAAACCCAGCCTTACATTACGCGACTCTTTTGAGAAAGTAGGGTGAGCACGGTTAAAGTGACTCCAAGCTTCGGCATCTGCAGGATGACTGATTACATTATGTTGTCGACGTACTCTTTCCGCATGCCATCTCATATGTTGAGCTATCTTTGGTGCCATATACATTCTCTGCAATCTCGGTGCAATAGGAAAATACCGCAATGACATATATGGTATATCTTTTTGCTTTGAATTGTCCCCTTTCTTAGGCTTGAATCTATCATGACCACATATGGAACATGATACCTTACTTTTAGCCTCATTATAATATAGCATGCAATGATTAGGACATGCATCTATTTTCTCATATCCAAGCCCTAAGTCAGTGACCATCTTCTTTGCACGATAAAAATTTTCAGGTAATTTCTCATCTTGTGGCAACATACTTTTGATAATCAGTAACAAACGATCAAAACAAATCTCACTGATGTGAAATTCAGATTTCAAGTTCAATAATTGTGACACCGCAGACAGTCGAGAGTGATTTTGACATCCAGTCCACAATGGCTCATCAGCATCTTTGAGTAGCTGATAAAATCTTTCAGCTGTCTTGTTTGGCGGTTCTTCATTATGTACATGCTCCTCGTGAACATTGAATCCTGGACCAGCAGCATCTATGACCATATCAACATATGAACTTCCACTTCCAACATTGGCAGGCTCGTAGGTCGACCACAATGTTTCACCATGACATATCCAGTTTGTATAATCTTTAACAAACCCCTTTCTGTATAAATGACGTTGTACATCCCATGTTGTCAGCCACTTCAAATTCTTACAGACTACACAAGGACATCGGATACGACCCTCACAATCTACAGCTTCAATAGAATTTCTCAAAGCAAACTGAATGAATCTCTCAACTCCATTTTTAAATTCTATAGACACCACCTGATCAACTACTCTACGGTACATCCATGAACGATCTTCAGACATTTTCCCTATGCGAATGAAATGTAAACACACAAAACTTTAACATGTTTAACAAAATAAAAAGTACAACCCTTACCTCACATCGTCCATGTCTGCCATTTTAAATAGGACGGAAATATCATTTAGATCTTCACTTTTTAACCCATCTGTGAAGGTTTGATCGCACGATTAATTACTATATGTGTTGTGTTGTTTGCTAAAAAT
This sequence comes from Amorphophallus konjac, assembly GCA_022559845.1. Classification (NCBI taxonomy): domain Eukaryota; kingdom Viridiplantae; phylum Streptophyta; class Magnoliopsida; order Alismatales; family Araceae; genus Amorphophallus; species Amorphophallus konjac. The sequence goes on along the minus strand of CM040122.1, from coordinate 481,617,883 downwards.
TTCGGCAGCATCTCCCCACACCTCTCCGATATACCACAAAATATTTATTGATTAAGAAATTTTCTTAAACACTTACTAATAAGTGGTTAAGAAAATAATCAAAATCAATAAAGGTATATCAGAGAGGAGTGAGAAGACGCAGCCAAAATTTTTAACAAACAACACAAACACATATAGTAATTAACCACCTAAGTGCGATCAAACATTCACAGACTGTCCAAACGGGACAATTCAAGACTTTGAGTTAGATATACACATTCTCATCATTCAAAATGAGAACGTGCATATCAATCCCAAAGTCTTGAACGGGTAGGTTGATTGGCACGGGCTTAACACGCTCTCCTAAGATGCGTGCAATGTTAGGTTGCACCCACGCATCTCAGCTCACATACAACACCCAACTAATTAAATATTGACAAGATAATAACACAATCTAAAAACATAGCAGTAACATGTGAAATTGGCAATACATGTACACAATGAAAACATGAATTTTATTTTAACATCCAACATAAAGACAACACTTTCACTAGCTATTTAGCAGAAATAAAATATAGCATGATACTTTTTAGCTTAAAGACAACACTGTCACTAGCTATGCAGAAATCAAGTAAAGAAATTGATAGTATCGTCACTGAATAAGACAATAATAAAACACACTTTACTTTTCATCCAACACTATCCAAACAGTACTCTTAGCTAATGACATGTTTTAGATATTCTAAAATTAAGAAACTGAGCTACAATTCTAAAATGTCAATGTTTCTCTAATACTCATGTCATGTAAATTTAAACATATCAATAATTTATGAGGTTGTCAACCACGACTGCTAATCTTTTTTTTTTTTTGAAAATCTACAAGATGACTAGTAGCTTCCATTGACAGATTCCCCATTTTAAAAAGGCGCGGGTTTACATGATTTGCAACGTCTCGACAGTCCTCAACTATTGTGCCTAGAAGATATTATCTCGTAGGGGTATGTCTAAAATTATTGCAAATTCTGATGAAATGGCCCACATCTGGGTATTATGGAAAGACCATCTGCATGTTTCTCTGGTTACTAGAGATGATCAGCAAATTACTCTTCTCATGGGTCTTAATGGTCAAGTCCCTTTTCACTTAACTGCAGTATATGCAAAATGCAATGTGATTGAGAGAAAGGGTCTTTGGACTTCTTTAATTAACGTCCACTCTAACATTTCTGGTCCTTGGATGGTGGCAGGAGACTTCAACTACATTACTGATACAAAGGAAAAAATTGGTGGTAATGATCCTAATTCGATTGCAATGACTGATTTTAAGGACTGTATATCAAATTGTGCACTTTTGGATACTGGTTTCAAAGGATCTTCCTACACTTGGCATAACAATCAATCAGGAAGCAGGGGTATTTGGGCCAGACTGGATAGAATTCTAACCAATTCTGATTGGATGGCTCATTATGCCTTCTCCGTTGAACATCTTTCCAGGGAAGTCTCAGATCATGCCCCTCTACTTGTGTTGCAGACTCCCCAGATTAAAAGGAAAACCAGATTCTGTTTCCAAAAAATGTGGACTTATCATGACCATCTTCTTGCTGATGTTAAAAAGTGTTGGGATACTAGTCCTTTAGCTTCTTCACCTACCTTAACCCTTTATCTTAAGCTCAAGAGTCTCAGGCAAATGCTTAAAGTTTGGAATTATCAAGTCTTTGGTAATATTCATAATAATGTGGCAAAAGCGGAGGATGATGTTATTAAGGCAGAACACGCTTATGACACCCAGCCTTCCACTACAAATCAGACTGCCCTGGATGAGGCTAAACTTGTTCTGTCCAAAATGTTGCTTCAGGAGGAATGCTTTTGGAGACAGAAATCTAGAGTCCGATGGCTCACTGAAGGGGATAGAAATACCAGATTCTTTCACTCTACCACTTTAGCTAAGAGGAAAAAAATGTGCATATCTCAACTTCAAAACTCTGCAGGCCTTCTCACTTCGGACCCTGGGGAAATGACTTCAATTGCTGTGACACATTTTCAGGAAGCCTTCTCTTCCCAACATCATTTAGCAGATAGTACTGTTCTTGACTGTATTCCCTCTCTGGTTGATCAGTTAGACACTGACACCCTCTGCTCAATCCCTACTGCCGCAGAAATCCAAGACTTATGTCTTCAGGCTATCCCAAGATAGTGCACCGGGCCCTGACGGATTCACAGGTGCATTTTACCAATTTGCTTGGGGGATAATTGCCTCCACTGTGATAAGAGCTGTGCAGGAATTCTTTACTTCCCATGAAGACTTACCCAGATCTGTCACTGCTACCCTGGTTGCTCTCATTCCAAAACAAACAAATGCTACCAGAATTTCTGAGTTTAGACCTATTAGCCTGTGCAACTTCTTTTACAAAATTATTGCCTCTATCATTAATACTAGGCTTGCCAGCATTCTTCCTAAGATCATATCTCCTGAACAATCTGCATTTGTCAAAGGCAGAAATATTATTGAGAATATTGCTTTGGCCCAGGAACTTACCAATGAAATTGGCATGAAAATAAGGGGCTCTAATGTGATGATAAAGATTGATATGGCTAAGGCTTATGATAGGCTTGAATGGGATTTTCTCTTCAATGTTCTTAACAGGTTTGGATTTAATGACCAGTTCATCAGGCTTATTAGAAAAATGGTGCACAATAACTGGTTTTCTATTCTTATAAATGGTACCCCTGCTGGATTCTTCAAATCTTCAAGAGGGGTGCGTCAAGGTGATCCAATTGCTCCCTCACTATTTATCATTGCAGAAGAGGTACTCAGTAGATCTCTGACAAAAGCCTTCCAATGTGGCCTCATAGAATGGTATGCTAGTCCTAGACATTGCCCGAATATTTCACATCTTTTGTTTGCGGATGATACCATCATTTTTTGCAATGGCAATCTTATTTCAATAAGGAATCTCCTTAAGATACTACAAGATTATGAAAGAGCTTCAGGGCAGTCAATAAACACAGGTAAAAGTGGTTTTTTCATACACTCCAGGAATAATAACTCTACTGCCAGGAAAATTCAGGATGTCACTGGTTTTGTTAAACACTCCTTCCCTCATAAGTATCTTGGTTTTCCCCTGATCAAAGGAAGATGCAAGAAAATTCACTACACTGGTATTCTACACAATATTCAGAGGAGGATTTCAGGTTGGAAATGTGGGATGCTCTCCTAGGGAGCAAAACTAGTCCTTATCAAGCATGTCCTGATCTCATTGCCCATATACTTTCTTACATCTTCTTCACTGCATATTGGAACTCACCAAGCTATTGAAAAATCACTTGCCAATTTCTTCTGGGGTTCATCTGATCATGGTCACAGGAAGCACTGGAGAAAATGGAACAAAATCTGCACTCCTATCTCTTAAGGTGGACTGGGTATTATATCACTAAGGAATATGGAAACTCCCTTAAGTGTTAAAATGTTGTGGCAAGCTCTTCATTCAAATACATTATGGGCCGAGTATTTCAGAGCCAAATATATTAGGAACTGTCCTCTCATCCAGGTTCAGTTTACAAATATGAAGGGTTTTGAAAGGAGAAGGTGGATCACTGCAAAAAATTTAATTATTCAGCATAAGAGGGTCATTATTGGAGATGGCAGCAGGACAAGCTTCTGGTATGACAGATGGATAGGCCAACACACCCTTGCTGATTTTGCATTGGCTGATAACACCATCAACCCTATGCTCTCTGTTCGGGACTTTATTGTACAGATGAATTCAGAAGACACAAATTGGCCTAACAGGTTTTTTACTGAAGAAATTAGCACTGCTTTGAAGCATGTTAAACTCAATCAGGAACATGACCTACCTGCTTGGAGCCTTTCTTCTTCGGGGAACTGTTCAGTCTCATCCACCCAAAAGGCTATTAGCAGGAACCAAGAGACTCAGACTTTCAATCAGTGGACTAGCATTTGGTCACCATGGCTGCCTTCCAAGATCTCCATTCATCTGTGGAAAATTATCAACAAGTGTCTTCCTCTGGATTGCAACATTCAGAAGATAGGGATTCCAATTTGTTCAAAATGCTGCTGCTGCAAGACCCCACAGACTGAAAATTATAACCACTTATTTATTTTCGGTGATTGGGCTTCTTACATATGGACATATTTCAGATCTAAGGGGTTGCAAATTGAAGAAAATTCAGCTACCTCAATGATACTCAACAATTTATGCTCCACTCAGAAAAAATCAATGTTTGGCCTATTTGGTCTAGCTGCTGTCGGAGTTAGTATGTGGGAGATTTGGTGTGCTAGAAATTCAGACAAATATGATGACTCCAAAACTTCCTGCCAGGGTCTCCTCCACAAAATCAGATACAAAGTCAAAGAAATATGTCAGATTTCCTCACTACCCGAAGCCAATCAGGAACATATCAGAATTCTGGATGCTCTAGGAATTCAATTTGCTAAACCAAAGCAGCTTAGAGCTATAGCCATTAAATGGTTTTGCCCTCCTTGGCCTTCTTTAAAACTAAATACTGATGGAGCATCTAAAGCCAATGGTGAATCTGGTGGAGGTGGGGTCATAAGAGATCACCTTGGAAATGTCATCCTAGCTTTCAGCCACTACTATGGATTCTCAAATAGCATCATTGCTGAGGCCCCTGCCCTATTAGATGGAATGAAGTATATCAAAATCACTGGTTCCACAGCAGCAATAATTGAATGTGACTCTCAAACTATTGTCAATATTATCAAAAGGAAAGCCACCTGCCCTTGGTCGATATTGTCCTATGTCAGGGAGATATGGAGCCTCCTTAATCCTGCAGATACCATTAATCACATCTTTAGAGAAGGGAACACTGTGGCTGATTCCTTAGCTTCTTTAGCTTGTAAGTTGAAATGTAATGCATCCTATTCCTCCTCTGAGCTTCCTACTCTCATTAGAGGTGCTGTTAGGCTTGATAAACTGGGTATGCCCAGTGTCCGCTTGATGTAATTTATCTTTACAATTGCTTTTACTCAATAAAATACCCACTGGTGGTTAGGTGGTAGAGTTCTTCTCTCAACCTTTCCACTAGGCAGGGCTTTCACATAAAAAAAAAAGAAGATAGTGAAACCCTTCAGTTTCAGAATGCTATAGGCAGTCTCCATGCATGCATGTGGAAATGACAATGTCTATAAAGCAAATTAAACCTTAAGTCAAAGTTTTGAATTCTTCAGCTAAAATCAATATGTAACTTCTACAGTCCACTGATAGTTTGCAGAGAGTTGAGTTGTTTGAACAAAGATTTATTGTTTTATGAATTTGGCACGTAAACTGTCGGGAGACATGTAATCACCTCTGCACGTGGATTGTGCTAGCTTTCACAGAAAAATTCCACACCTAAGTACATAACCATGCATGACTATGCATAAATCTTTGAAGTCGATTCTGCTGGTTCGGGTGCCGGAGGGGGTGACACAGAGAGAGAGGGATCAGAGAGAGAGAGGGTGCCAGGTGGAACCTTTAATGTTGTAGTCGGCGAGGGTGCGGCCGTCCTCCAGATGCTTCCCGGCGAAGATGAGATGCTGCTGGTTCGGGGAAATGCCCTCCTTGCCCTGGATCTTAGCCTTCACGTTGTCGATCGTGTCCGAGGAGTCGACCTCCAAGGTGAACTGTGCTTTGACCGCAGGGGGAGGGGGGGCTCCGGCGGAGGGGGGCTCGGGCGGGAGGCCGCAGGGGGAGGGGGGCTCGGGCGGAGGTTGGCTCGGGCGGGAGGCCGCAGGGGGAGGGGGGGCTTCGGCGGAGGGGGGCTCGGGCGGGAGGCCGCAGGGGGAGGGGGGCTCGGGCGGGAGGCCGCAGGGGGAGGGGGGGCTCCGGCGGAGGGGGGCGGAGGCCGCAGGGGGAGGGGGGCTCGGGCGGGAGGCCGCAGGGGGAGGGGGGCTCCGGCGGAGGGGGGCGGAGGCCGCAGGGGGAGGGGGGGCTCCGGCGGAAGGGGGCTCGGGCGGGAGGCCGCAGGGGGAGGGGGGCTCTGGCGGGAGGCCGCAGGGGGAGGGGGGGCTCCGGCGGAGGGGGGCTCGGGCGGGAGGGGCGTGGGGGGGCTAGGGCGGAGAGGGGGCCGCAGGGGGAGGGGGCTCGGGCGGGGGCTCGGGCGGGAGGGCTCGGGCGGGAGGGGGGGCTCGGGCGGAGAGGGGCTCGGGCGGGCGGGGGCCGCAGTGGGGAGTATAACGGGATCAGCGACTGATTGGAGACCGAAGTAAATTCGGTCGCAAGAACAGCGACCGATTGGAGACCGAACTAAATTCGGTCGCCAAAACGGTCTCACATATGCGACCGATTATTTCGGTCGCCGAATTGGTCTCTATTTGGGACCGACTAGCGACCGATTTAATCGGTCTCTAAGTCGGTCGCTATAGCCACTTTTTCTTGTAGTGTAAGTCAGAGTTTCACCTGTTTGATGTTTTGAACATATGATTGCGTTGTTGGTTTCACCTGGGTTGGGTATAATGGCATGTATGGGTCTTGTGGCATTTGAGTTTCAAAGTCACCACATGTTTGAATTATCAATCTCTTCGGCAAGAATGTCCTGTTCGTGCCAAATCTCGAACTCTTAAATGAACCAAGAGTTGCAAAGCTGCTATGCTTCTTCGCAGGTGGATCCCGTGTATGCATTTTGCACTTAGTCATATTATCATTATATATTTTTTAAAGTAAATCTATGTGTGTAGTGAGGAGGGTAAATCCGGCTCGACTCATGTCGGGTTCATCTATAGCAAGTCCAATTCGTCTCACGATCTACGATGCGTCTAACAGGTCACTACAGCCACGGCCCGCTACGAACGGCCCAAGGCGAACGGTCCTTAGATTAGACAGCGTGAGGGGCTCTGGCCCAGGCGTAATAACTGTCGGATGACTCTCCGACGGCTGACCGACACCCCACGACGGTGGCTTCAACTCCACATAGGGCGAGCACGCTCCACGAGCGTCGTAAGACTCGCCTGGGGATCGACTAACACTTAGATAATCGCTCCTCAACGAAAAACTCCCGTCATAATCGCGGGAGACGTTGCTCCACGATCTACGACTTACCCTACTAGGAGATAGGCCTTCGACACCTGGACAACCCCCTATATAAATGGGACCTTGGCAGAGGATCAGAGGGGAATTTCATCAACACCACATGGCGAATTTCACCAAGAAACGCTCACTGAGAAACATGTTAGAGAAACTCACCTCTCACTACTACTCGGGAGGCCACGACTGTCTCACTCGGAGAGAGAATCCCTTCCGAGCACTCTTATTGTCCAGCGAGCACTCGTGGAGTGGTCACTGGCAGCGACGAGCATTCGTCCGGAAGATCTACCACTCTCCTAGATCGATTACGGTGGCCTCCATCTTCCTCTCTCTTCCTTAGTCTGCTTTACTCTCCACGTAATCATGTGCTAACTTAAGCATCGGAGGGTTGTCTCTTGGGTAACGCCCAGGGCTCCTTCTGACGTTCGTCTATCTGGTGTTTACAGGCTTCTACGGGTGCCGGACGATCTTCCACAACAAATAAATAGAGAAGTGTGATACGAGACGTAATAACCAGATTTTGTCTTCTACACATTGTATTATATATATATATATATATATATATATATATATATATATATATATATATATATATATATATATATATGGCGGGAGCAAAGAGAAATGACAGAAATTTGACTATCATCAGTGTCGAGAGAGATAGAGGATCAACTCGAGCTTTCAACCAAACCAGTTTAGGTTGAGTTTAGCTTAGTTGCACACAAAGGTGTGCTTCACATCTTGGGTGTGTTATATCTTTAATTTTTTATCCTATTACTGACTTTGTCACCCCGTCCATGAGTTGTGAGAGCTTTATATGAGTGCCTGCGGAAAGCCGTTGTAGTTGTGTGAAGGCGTTGGGAGTGCTAGTACGCGTTGGCTTGTGTCTCCTTTCATACGGTCAAGAAGTTGTTCTAAATCAAAAGTTTTCAAACTATTAATTTTTTCATCGTCAGTCCAATCAAAATCTAAAAGTATTCACAAATCTTTATTGTTCTGAGTTTCATTGTTCAGATTCTAACAAAAAGTTGTTCTAAATCAAAAGTTTTCAAATTATTAACTTTTTCATCACCAGTCCAATCAAATCTAAAAGTATTTACAAATCTTTATTGTTCTGAGTTTCATTGGTTAGATTTTAAATCGAAGACTGCATCTAATTTATCAAAAAGTTCTTTATCATTATAGACTTCTTCATATGATGTAAACATTCTGATTTTGTCTAGCATGTTTATAGTGTTTAAATGAGGCTCTGATTCTTCTTCGTCATCTTCAAGCTCAAGTGCTGTAGTACGAGTTAATCTATGGTCATTAAATCTCATGTTACTTACTCCTTCACTATCTGTATATATGCTACTCCTATGGGATGTTTCTAAGACTTGTTAGGTTTCTTTAAGATTTGCTAGTTCCTAAGTAATTCCTTTTTCTATTGAGATTTTCTGTGCAACTATCATCTCACTAAAGTTATTCTTATAGGTATTCATAAACTCTTTTGTTTTTAGTGTAAAAGCAATGTTGTGCATATTATACATTTTTTCCTATGAAACTAATAAGTACTGTTAAATTTTTACTATCAGGTATCATATCAAAGTTTTTTGTATTGATTACGATATTCACATGCTAGATAAATTCTCCTACATTCATGATATAATTTGGGATACATCCCACTACTGCATATCTTGGATTTAGATTTGTTGTTGCCGTGACTATCTATACTTGTTTATGATTTACAAACATATTATCAAAAATATATGTATAAACTGATGCGCCTATGCCTTGTCTTGTTAAAGAGACTATTCCGATTGTTAAGACTCCAATTTGAATAAATTAAACTCTTTTTGTTTCTTTTAAAATTTGTTTCCTATAACGGGTAAAACTACGACATTACCTAAACTACTAATTGTACGATACGATATGTGTCTATAAATACACAGCTTACATTCTAACAGGGAGGTTTTGCAAGGATTAACTTCATATTTTATTTTCTTTTTAAATTATTTTTCTACATATTTTTGTGTCATTAGGACCATGAAAAATTCTATTTATTTTAGATGTATTTTTCTTTCTAAGGAATGATAATGTCATTGCTAATATTTATTACTAAAAGTTGTTGATTATGAAGATTCGATACTAGTGAATATATCTTTATCCTTTTTTGAAAACTCAAAGATTGTAGGTTTACCTATGCGAGATAATTTGTTAGATTTTGTTATTATCTTAAGGTTATTGAAATCTTTAGTAATGTTCTCTATATCTTTAGAAAGTTATTTTTTGTGAAAAGTTAAGAGTTTATCAATTTTGCGATGAAGACTAAGCTATAATTCGATAGTGAAATTGAGTTGAATCTGAGTGATCCTATTACTTTTTGTTGTAAGGTTAGTTTCACTAATTCCTACGATTGGTACGTTTAAAGAAGCCAAGGATGTTTTTGTTTTGCTGTACCCAAGATCTATTTTGCTCATTCAAAGACTTTAGTTTATATGTATTCTAACTCATTTTGAACTTCGCTTAAGGTTGATTGAATATATGCTACACTATGTTGTAATTTGAGAATGGAAGACTTAGTTTTTAATTCTACTTGATGAGGTTATTTATATTCTATCAATTGTTTAAGACTAGTATGCTATCCTGCAAAGGTTTTCTATTGGTGTAAAAGGGTTTTTAATTGATCCTTTATATAGTCTACCGCTAAGCCACCTCTATGTGTTATTCCGACTAGTAATCCTGATATATCTGTTAAACTAGTATTTACTTGTTCTGATTGTTATTTTAGGTATTTTGTTAAAGCACATAAAAGATCAACAAGAATGTTTTCACAAGGAGTACCAACAAGATAATGAGATGACTTATGTGATTCGACAACACAAGTTAAGAGATGCTCTTCTACTTTTGCTTTCTTTTTATGATAATTCCCAATCTCAAGATCAAGATAATTCAATCTATTCATATGTCTATTACTTCTGAAAGAATCAAGAGAATACTTTCGATTCGGTTGTCAGATACTTGTTAAAAACAAGATCTTTACTAACTCTGTTATCTATTTTTAGGAACCAAAGACTCCTTGACCGTATGTAAGGAGACACAGGCCAACGCGTACTAGCACTCCAACGTCTTCACACGACTACAACGGCTTTCCGCAAACACTCATATAGAGCTCTCACACCTCAAGGACGGGGTGACAAAGTCAGTAATTTGGCCAAATAAATAAAAGAACTGCCTCTGATATAATTTCTTAACAAGTAGCAAAATTGGACGAATAGATCAAAAGATTGTAAGTCTAGACTTAATAAATTGGGTACTAAATTAAAAAATGAAGGCATTATAGATGATAACCCCGACATTCATTGGGATAGAAATAGGTTAGAAGCAAAATTAGACATAATCAATCCTGACACCGCTGTTGTCACTGTAAACATTAAACCTACACCTAAAGATTTAGAAGACTATACACTACACATTAGTGAACTCACTAAATTAAGAGCAATTAGGGAATCTTTTAGTCGACACAAGTATGTTATTTTTAGACAAGATTGCATCAAGATTTCATTTACAGAAAGACACTATTACAAAGACATGAAAACACTAGAACATAAAGACACTAGAACGAAAACAAACTAAGACAAAAGGTATTTAAAGAGAGAAGGTCAGAAATTTCTTGCGTTCACATAATGCAGTGTGCCTTGAAGGTGGAAGAGAGGAACAAGATGAACTCTCGCAGAGAACGAGAAGATCACTTGTTAAAAACTGGAAGGGGTGGAAGAGAAGGAGGCCAGAGGGCTTCAAAATGCTCTTGAGCTTCTTTGCTTCTGATGGTGTTAGTGTTGTTGATGTGGAGGATGATTTCTCGGAGGATGATTTGGAGGATGACTGATCTAGACCTGATATTCTTAGTCTATTTATAAGTCTATTACTTATGCTAAAATCCAAAGGATTCGATCTATTCGTCCGATTTTGTTACTTGTTAAGAAATGCTATAAGAGCCAGTTCTTTTATTTATTTGAAGAAATTATTTACTTTGTCACCCCGTCCCTGAGTTGTGAGAGCTCTATATGAGTGTCTACGGAAATCCGTTGTAGCCGTGTATAGGCATTGGAGTGCTAGTACACGTTGGCATGTGTCTCCTTCCATATGGTCAAGAAGTCTTTGATTCCTAAGAATAGATAAAAGAGTTGGTAATACATATGGCCATTATTAAATCTAATATGAGAATGTTATAGAATTCCGTTCAGTGTCCATTGCGATAAAAGTGAGAACTGCATGTTGCACGTGTGTATTTATATATATATATATATATGGTCATTATTACATCTAATATGAGAATGATATAGAATTCCGTTGAACGTCCATTGCAATAAAAGTGAGAGAATTACATGCTGCATGCGTGCATGCCCCCCCCCCCCCCGCCCGTCCCGCCCCCACCCGCCCAAGTGAGCCCACGTTCCCTCCCATCGTCTTCTCCCCCAGCCCTTCTCTATGTGTCTCCCTCCCTTTCCTTCCCCCCTGACCCCGCCGGCCCTCCGCCCTCCCCAGCCAACCCCCATCCGCCGCTCCCCTTCCCCCCCACCCCCCGCCTCCCCGTCCCTTTCTCTGCCGGCCTTCTCCCCCTCCTCGCCACCTCTGCAACCCCTGCCCCTTTCTCCACCGGCCTTCTTCCCTCCTCCCCCGCCTCCCGCCGCTCCCCTTCCCCCCTCCCCCCACCTCCCCGTCCCTTCTCCGCCGGCCTTCTTCCCCCCTCCCCCTCCACCTCCGCAACCCCCTATCCACAACTCGGCTTGTCCCCATGCTCCATCGGCCATCTGCCCCTCCCTCAGCACCCCCCCACCTTCGCTCTGACGGCACCCCCTCCCCTTTCCTCCCCCCTGCTTCTCCATGTCCCTCACCCCTCGTCTTCCCCTCCCCCCACCGGTCGTTCCCTCCACTCCCACCCTCATCTTTCATCCGCCCCTCCCGGCCAATTAGTCCCCCGCACTCACCCCTCTTTCCGGCCGACCCCCCTCCGCCTTCCCCCCCACCCCCCCACTCCAAGCGTCCCTCCCACCCATCTCCCCCTCTCACCCCCACCCCCCTTCCCGCCTCCCATTCCTCCGGTTCGCCCCCCCTATCCTCTCGTCACCGCCGTCTCCCCCTCCGATCCACCCCTATCCTATGTCCCCCTTTCACACCCCCCCCCTCCGCCACCTCCCTTCATTCTCCCTCACCTTCCTACTGCCCCCTAACCCCTTTTGGAAAATCTGCCCTTCCCCATCCACCCCACCCCCCGAATCGGCCATTCTCTCGGCGATGGGCGCTTCCTTAGGCACCTGACGAAGCACGGGACCGTTCTTCCGTGATGTTGGCGACGTGATCCTGCAATCGATCTCACAAGGGCTCGGAGATATAGAGCTTATCCCCCACGCACCCAACTGGATGCTGGCCACCCGAGCACCTCTCTCACACCGCTATCAGCTAAAGCGGCTCGGCAGCTTGCTGCCCGATGAAGGAATCTGTCACCTTCACAAGCGGCTGACTCTCCCTGTCCGTCTCCAGGAGCTCCCAGCCAAATCGGATGTTTGCGATCTTTTCAGCCCGTGTCTTTCCTTCATGTGTCGTGGATGGGTTGTGGACAGTATAGGCAAGATATGGTCGTTCATGTACGGTTATGGGTCAAGTATGTTCATGTACTGTGATTATCATCTGGTATGAATGAAATATCCTATGTTTGTTCCAATATATATATATATATATATATATATATATGTGTGTGTGTGTGTGTGTGTGGGGGGGGGGGGTCATTATTAAATCTAATACTAGAATGGTACCATTGCGATAAAATTGAGAATTACATGCTGCCTACACTATCACAGTTTTGACATGTCATCTTATGATTGCGCCCTAATTAGTGCAGCTCAATTTAACCCTGGGAGGATCCCATGGCCGAATCTAAGAGAGAAAGAAGATGGGGTGGATTACTAGGAGAGAGAGTAAATAGAGGATGGAGAACAAATAGTGTGGAGTTGAGAGAGTGTTTGGAGAGTGTTCGTAGAGAGTAGGGAGTGCACGGAAAGGTAAGAATAGAAAAATTGAGAAGAGATTTTTCTCTCTCTCTACTTTCTTGTTAGAATTTTTGTGAAGGTGACTGTGTGGGGAGCTCTTTCCGCTTTGGGTTGTGAAGAAATCTCTCGATATGCCTGTGTGACTATATATATCTGCCCCCTTTAGGTCTAACGGGGGCCTATTTATACGGGGAGTCGGGGTATGCCTGACTTAGTAATGGCGTCATTCGTGGGGTGATGTTTTACTTGATCGTGAGGATCTCTCGCCGTCTTCTCGTCCATTTCTAGCGAGAAGATCTCGAGATGGACATCTTGGCAATGTGGATGCGATCCAACCCTTGTCGTGACAAGACCTTTGACACAAGTTTGAGTGTTCATCCGTTGGAGAGTGTCGCGGCATTCAGAATGCATGTTCACGAATATTTCATTCGAGAATTAGAGAAGTTTTCGTGAGTTGAAAAGGTCTCTGTGAGTCTTAATTGGACCATGTCGATTGGGCTTCCAGTGAGCATGGGTGATTCGTTACGGGTTTGGTCATCTCAGGTTCTAACGGACTTGATGTTATCATGTTGCATTGGACTTAGACGAGTTTTTTTTCTCCTTTTTTCCTCCTCAATCTATATTTGAAAATCTGAGTTTATAGTTAAATTTGTGAATGTGGGTGTGCGCGCGCCTGCCTGTCGTTAATAGTGTGTGTGTGTAAATCTTAGTTTGTAGTTAAATTTGTGCTTTTGCGTGCGTGCGCAAGTAAATGGCCGTTGTTAAATCTATTATGATAATGGTGTAGACTTATGTCCAGCGTCCGTTGCGATAGAAGTGAGAATTACATGGTGTCGTGTGCCCTGTCAATCTTATGATCTCTGTTCCCGGTGCGCCCTCCCTACGGCTCCATTAATTTAACCCTGGGAGGATCCAATGGCCGGATCTAAAAAGAGAATAACTTCAGATCCGCGGGTCCGATCGGAGCTTGTAGCCCATTTTAAAAAAAACAGGTGTACTGCTGGCAAATTAATTAATACCACAAACCTACATAATTACCATATTGCCATTCCAAGACAAATTTGGAGTGGGATGAAACTTTTTTTTTAACTCAAAGGCAATACTTGCAAGGTGAGGAACGAGGGAGTCCGTTCATCCCTTCAAAGGAAGAGACAGGACGTGCCACCCCGGCCACCAGACAAGCGATTTTTCATTAATAAAAGCAGTAAGAACATAGAGAAGTACAAAGGAAGGGACGGCACCCAAATAAGGGGTGGAGAACAACAAATGACCCGAGGGCCCTAAAACTGAAAGTCCAAAACTAAACAAAGTCTCGATATCGAGTAGAGCTTGTAGAGTTAGATCTGCGCAGCGAACTCCTGAGGACGGGAACGTACGTGATCTTGCGTGCCTACCCAGTTGGTATGAACAGTAGTGAAGTCGATTGGTTCGGACGGCTGTAGACCAGGGATAGTAAGACGCTGAAGGAGAATAGGGAACTTGACGAATCCATCAGCCGTTGGGGACAGCGAGGCAGCACACGGAGATTCAGCCAAGGGGGTAGCAGCCAAGGCCGGGGCCGGACCAGATACAGTAGGCGGGATGGAGACAACAATCGGACCGGGCGGTTCCCGGTTGATTTTCTTCTTCAGAGCTTGGGCGAAGGAGAGGCGAGGGGCGGCCGTCGGAGAAGGGGGGGAAGCCAAGGACCCTTCAACGGCAGTCGCATGGGAGGTAGGCTGTGCCCCTGGGGACCAAGCAACCGCATCAACATTAAGCCCAGTAGGAGGAAAGGGAGGGCCACCAAGGGGGTGAGCATCCGGCGCCGGGAGGCCGAGGACCAAAGAGGAGGACACCCGGGCAACAGGAGGCACAGCCGCAGGTGCAACTGAGCACGGAGGGGGATCACCCTTCCCGGAAAAGGGGGGACCAAGCGCAGAAGGGGGCACTGGTGAGGTCCCACCTTCGGTTGGGGGGTCGCCCTTCCCGGCGGGAAGAACTGCCGGGGGGAAGGTTGCGAAGTCCACTGCCGTAGGAGACGGAATGCCTTGACGAGCCTCAGCCAGGGGGCAGAGACCGCAAGGGATGCGAACAGTCTGAGAGAGGGGGCCAGAGCAGCCAGCCGCCGCATGAGTTTGACGAGGAGGGACGCCTTCCCATCCATGTTCTTGTTCTTCTTCTTCTTCTTCGTCCCCAAGCTGAACCCCAGGGTTTCCACACACCCCGAGAGAGAGGGGAAGCAGAGAGAACAAAGATGGAAGGAGGAGTGGGGGGAGGAGGTGGACTTGAGATTTGTTGTTGTCGTCCACCTCACAAATCAATGGCGGGGATCATGCCGGCCAGTCGATCGACGTGTTGGAGCACGCCGTTGCGGACATGGAGACGCCCGCCGATCTGAGAATACTGACTCGACTCCCTCGGGTTGCTCAACGTGGCATGGAGGTAGGTTGGATGATCTATATATTGAGCATAAACTGCCCATATATATATATATATATATATTTCTATATGTATATGTTTTATCCAGTTTTCTATGCGGAGTGCGAACTCAATTAATCACACTGTTAATTAATAAGAGCACGGAGGCGAAACGGACTAGATCATGGTTGTATCGATTCCACTGTGATTAAGGCCCTGTAGAACCCGTTTAACGTTGATTAGCAATTCCATTCTGTTTGCATGCACCATGACTTTGCATTGTTTAACCGTGTATAATTTAAGACCCCGATGTTCCACTTGATGTTACCATGATCGAAGTGTGCTGTAGCCTTAGACCACGCGTATAATTTAAAAGAAAAATACAACAACGTATATGATCATGATTTATAATTAATTTTCTAGAACATGATTTGACAGTCATTAAACATACGAACACGTAATGTTGTTAAGTTCGTATTTAAGAAAGATGAAGCACGTTCATTATGTGAAAGCCAGCATGTGTACGTGTAAGAGGGTAACCACTGATATGATTATGAGCGCCAGATAGCGGGGGAACCGAACATGCACGGCGTCAAGGTTCTTCTTCTGTAAGTTGGGGTGTGTGCGGCCCCATGACTGTTCGATAACGTTAGACCACGATACACTCACATGCCAATGGTGATGGACTGATGGTGGTTGTTAAATTGAGATAAGTTGTCCTCCAGAAAGAAATAGTTTGGGTTGCCTAGTCTAATAAGGCAAAAAGTCTGAAAGTGATTTAAAGTATGATAAACTTGGGACCCCAGTGGGGAGGGGGTGCCAAAAGAAGGGGTGGCAAATCAAAGGGGCGGGTTTTGTGAACCCGGGTTGCTCCACGATGACTTGGCTTGGCTTGGCTTGGCCTGTTGCACCACTCCACTAGATTCTCCATCTTAAGATCGATTAAGAAAATATGTAATAAAAGATCGATTAAGACCGATTTGAGTCCGTTTATATTTCAGACTACCCGTTGTTTTTTGGGGTTAGGTGAGAGAGAGAAAAAAAGGGAAGGGGGGGTTGGTGGTTCAAGAAGGGGGTGCACAAACAGACAGACAGACAGACAGACAGACGGTGGCGATGTAATGTGGTGGTGGTGGTAGGTGTGACCGACTGAGAGTTTGAGAGAGAGCTTTGACCAAACCCATCAATGATCCCTCTCCTCCTCGTTACCTACACCCATCCACCCCCTCCCGTCCCTCTGCCCCCCCCCCCCCCTCCTCCTCCTCCTCCTATATTTCATCATCGTCGTCTTCATTGTCGTCATCGTCCCCGAGCAAAAAGCAATCAATCTTTTATTATATATAAACCCCATCCTCCCACACCCTCCCCTCTCTCAGCCTGGAGAGCTTGCAGAAGACGAGACATCTCTGCCCCTCTAATGAGTCCTCTCTGTCTACTCTCTCTCCTCCAAGCATCTCGCTCTCCCCCCCCCCTCTCTCTATATATTTTTAGCTTATTAATATCCATTCATTACTAGCTCGACGCGTTAGTGCAAAGAAGAAAAAGGCCTCCATTTACTTCATTCTCTCATCCATCAATCCATCTATCTAGCAACAGACGTCCTTTTTTTTTTGTTTGGTTCCCTTCTAAAAAGTCTTCTTCTTCCTCCGCTCATCATGCCGGCGATCACCTGTCCTTCCCCGCCGCCCCTCCCTCTGCGCTTCCGGTGCCAGCCACGGCCTACCGGCGTTGTCGCCGCTGTCCACGCCATCTACCGCCCGGAATCCCCCTCCAACGCCTCCGTCACCGGCGGCAGCTTCTTCCCCGGCGGCATCGGCACCAGCCGCGCCGAATGGCAGAGTTCGTGCGCCATCCTCGCCAGCAAGGTTGCCGTTTCCCAGCAGCACCACCACCACCACCACCATCACCATCATCCGGACGACGACGCCTCCTCCCCCTCCGCCGGCGAAAGCGAGCAGATCCACGACGAAGAGGATCCTCCGGTGGTCGTGAACGGCCACAAGGCATCCGGCAGCTCCGCTACTCTGGACCTGGTGCCCGTCGGCAAACCCAACAACAACCTGCTCCCCCGCCCGCTCACAATAGCTGACCTGTCCCCAGCCCCCATGCACGGCTCCCAACTTCGCGTCGCCTACCAGGGCGTCCCCGGCGCCTATTCGGAGGCCGCCGCCGGCAAGGCCTACCCGGGTTGCGAGGCCATTCCCTGCGACCAGTTCGAGGTGGCCTTCCAGGCCGTGGAGCTCTGGATCGCCGATCGGGCAGTCCTACCGGTGGAGAATTCGCTCGGCGGCAGCATCCACCGCAACTACGACCTCCTCCTGCGGCACCGCCTCCACATCGTGGGCGAGGTGCAGCTACCCGTGCACCACTGCCTGCTCGCCCTGCCCGGCGTGCGGCCCCAGTACCTCACCCGAGTCATCTCCCACCCGCAGGCGCTGGCGCAGTGCGAGCTCACCCTCACCAAGATGGGCCTCAACGTGGCCCGGGAGGCGGTGGACGACACGGCCGGCGCGGCCGAGTACGTGGCGTCGCACGGGCTGAGGGACACGGCGGCCATCGCGTCGGCGCGGGCCGCCGAGCTGTACGGGCTGGAGGTGCTGGCGGACGGGATCCAGGACGACTCGAGCAACGTGACGAGGTTCGTGATGCTGGCGAGGGAGCCCGTGATCCCGCGCACCGACCGGCCGTTCAAGACGAGCATCGTGTTCGCGCACGACCTGGAGGGGACGTCGGTGCTGTTCAAGGTGCTGTCGGCGTTCGCGTTCCGGGACATCAGCCTGACGAAGATCGAGAGCCGGCCGCACCGGGGGCGACCCATCCGGGTGGTTGACGACGCCAACCTGGGGGGCACCGCCAAGCACTTCGAGTACATGTTCTACGTCGACTTCGAGGCGTCCATGGCAGACGTGCGGGCGCAGAATGCCCTCGCCGAGATACAGGAGTTCACCTCCTTCCTCCGGGTCCTGGGGAGCTACCCCATGGACATGACCCCCTGGCACAGCCACGGCCACAGCCGCGGTCACAACAACAGCCGTAGTACTGCTGATCATCGGCATGGCGGCGGATCCTCCGGCGACTCTTCTTCGCCCTCCAGCTCGTCCCGGCCCGACCGCCAGCACTGATGAAGTTAACGCTGTTGGGTCGCCGTCGCCGTCGTCGTCGTGGTGCCACATGGGGTCCACCACTTACTTGGCTTGTTCCTACTCGCTCGCTCTCTCTCTCTCTCTCTCTCCAACGTACACAAACAATTAAAATTGTTGATCACTGGCCGTGCCAGGGGGTCATGTCCATGGCGTCCCTCGCCTCCCCCCATGTGATCCGGCCTTTTTGGCCCCCCTACAGGACAACCTTCTTTAAAAGAATTGGTATTTAATTCATAAGATATATATATATATATATATACACTCTTGGTTGTTTGTTATTATTATGTTTTTAACCCCACCGTCCAATTGTATTATTATTACTATACAGCAGGGTTTGTCGACCCGGTGCGTCTCGCACTGACTCGCCCGACCCGACCCGACCCGACCCAGGCCGGGACCGGGTCGGTCGGGCCGTGAGTCGTGGACGGGTCGATTAATTATTTTATTATTATAATATATTATATTTTATATATAATGTGTATTTTTTTATTTTATTTTATTATTTTATAATATATATATATATATAAAATTGTGTTTTAGAACGGGACGGACCGGGTCGGACTGAGACGGGAGCGACCCGACCCGACCCAAGCTTAGACCGGGTCGACCGAGTCGACCGGGCCGGCAAACCCTGCTATACAGTTGTTCGTGCCCAGCCCACGGGTCGGGTGTGAACTCTGGGCCGGCGGTCAAAAATTGACCCTGGGTTAATGGGTTGCAGAACACCCCTCTTATTATTCTTATTATTATTATTATTATGCCAAAGGGTAATTTGTTGATACTGTTTTGTTTCACTTCCGTGTGTGTGTGTGTGTGTGTGTGTGTGTGTGTGTGTGTGTGTGTGTGTGTGTGTGTGTGTGTGTGTTGTATATATTATTATATAATTATATATATATATATACAATGTCGTGTGTACGGAAACGATAGCTGCATTACGTCATTTTTACCCCCCACTAAGAACATGCGTCTACACGTAAAGAGTGGATACATCTCTGCATCTGCCCTGTTTCGTGGACGCATAGCATACCGACAAGTACTCTTGGTTAACTGACCCCAACCTTAGAGGCACTGCAATGCGCAAGGAGATGTTAGTAATGAGTAATTTTAAAAAAATTAGTGCTCTATAAATAATAATAAAGGAAAGTAGTTGTAGTTCACGTTTAGTTTAGTGGTGTGTTAAATTCGGTACCAAAAATTTATGTTAAAAATTTATTTTCCAACTTCAAAACATAAATTAAGTGACTTTCGGCGATCATCTGTGCTCATTTGTTACAAAATAGTTCTTTGTGTTCATAATTTGGTCGAAAGAATTTTCTTGGTTAGTTTCCTTGAATTAAAAGCTAAAACGTGTTGGTGGTGGTGGTGGTGGTGGTGGCGGTGAAAGTGTATAAGATGGGAAGGCCGAAGTGTTGATGTTTGATCTGAAGCGCATCGATCGTTTTATAAATTGACTAGACCAGGCTTGGTATATATGTGTAATATAAGTATATATATATAGTTAAAATCAAATGTTACAGTTTTTCATGCATGTTTTGGTATGCAAAAGTACACCAAAAAGTGAGCATCGATGGAAGTCGATGGTTCACAGTGGAATGTGCCTCACTGTTTTTTAAATGAATATAATGCATGTCAGCAGCAAGCAATGTTGATTATTGACGTTGCGATGCGCTGGGCTGGGCCGTGCTGGGCTGGACAGTCTTGCACATTATATATGTATGTAAGACAAAAGAGAGTAATATGTTTGATGCCCGTGTAATTTGTATAAATTAAACAAATCGATTCAGTATGGGACGAACTGTCTGTATCGGATCGTATCAGTCATAGATCGATATTGATACGTTATATATATTTAGTATTTTATTTTAAACATTAGATTTTACTAAGTAAGTTGGCTAAGTATCTTTGTCGATTTAGGGGCGATTTTGAATTCGAATCCCATGAACATTCTATTGTTATCTTTTTTTTATCCCTTATTCTTCTTCTAAATTGATATCAAAAAAGATGAAACACAACATATTTGAACCGCTAACCTCCACTTTAACTAAGGAACTCTTTAATCAACTAAGTCACACATAAATGTTTAACATTTTTTTACTATAATAATACGTATGATGTAATATAATTTTATTGACATCTAATGATATACTGCAATATGTTATTATTGTATCGTATTCTATTGATAAAAAATTGATACGACTGATTCAAACGGTTACTCAAACCATGCTATAGATAAAAATGTCAGTTATCTGTGTTTTCTTTTCTTTGCTCAAAAAAAAAAAACAAAGGACTTTTAGCTGAGGTGGTGGTGTCTGGTGGTGAGTCAGGCATGCAGTGGTTGCCACCAACTTCTCCTCGATTCATGTGTCAGGATTTTGTCACATAAAATAAGTAGAGTCGGTGGCATCTTACTCGTCGTCGGAGGGTACAAACTGAGCCGGGGATTTGGGAGATGGTGCGGAATATTACAACTCGCCCAAACACCTTCGTCAAAGACAACGTGGTAGCTTAGCTTTAAAAAGGGGTTAGTTTTTTGGGGGGTTAAGTAAACCCGATTAAGTTAATCCTGGGTTAACTCAATTTTAATTTGATAAAAAAATAGTTAATCTGAAATAAATACGTAGGCTAACCTACTTTTATTCTAGTGTAATTTTATAACCATCGGGTTAACTCCATAATTATGACAATTAACATGCCATAATTACCCGTTGTTTAAACATTTTTTACTCAATCTTTCCATTCTCTCTCTCCCTCTCCCTCTCTCTCTCACGTGACTCTCTCTCTCTCTCACATGCAAATGATTTAATGTTACATAATTTATACAAACTTATATTCTAATTAATATTATAATAGATATTATTCTAAAAATAATATCGATGACAACATTTTTAATTTAAAATATATTCTAAATATGTAAAAGCTAAAATATATAAATTAGTTTACAAAAAAATTATGGTAGATATAATATAAATAGGAACCTAATAAATTAATCGTAATACTTAGAACATAGAATTTGTATTTAGTTCTATTTTTATAAGCATAGGGCAGGGCATATTTAATTATATTCTTAATAAAAGGTCAGATTTTGATAATAGGTTTATTATTGATAATTATATTTTATCTCGTCTCTTTCCTATGCTTTATGTATATGTTGCTCGATTCTTTCTCTCTCTCGCGCCCGCATTTACATGTTTAAGTGTATATTTTTTGAAAAATATATATGTCAAACTTTTAATAATTTTTTAAATATAATAATAATTTCATTCATTAATAATATTTTAAACGTTATTATATTTAAGCTTAATGTTCAATTACAAATCACGTCTCGTATGTGTTGTATAATAATAATGTTCACGATATATTTATCTCTTCTGTCTCGTATCACTTGTTTATTTCTTCTCTCTATGAATCTCACTCGTCTCTCTCTCATCTAGGTTTTAAAATGGACAAAGTTGACTTCAATGTGAGTATAATAACATTATACCTATACCTACATTGATTTTGAATAGATATCTTTTCATTCCTTAAAAAATTTATGACACTTCATTACTAAAAATATGTTTCACTGCACATTGATAGGAAGTTAATTTATACAAATATCCATACCTACATTGATTTTGAATAACTTATTTTTAAAGGACGACTAATACCAAACAATCCAAATAAAATACATCGCATTATGTGTAAACTGTTGCACAACCTTCTATATTAAAATGAATAAAAATACACAATTTATGTTTGACACAGTCAAAGTTGACAAACATTACGTGCTCATAAATTACACACATATGGGTTGCGTCTGGACCCTCTTATATCTACTAACCAAACAGATGTTACATCTAGGAGAGATTGACAAAATTACATGCTCTACTTCCACTCAAAGGTAGAAGAGACAACAACTCGATTGATGACACACCATTAAGTTAACAAAAAAATTTAGAAATTGAAAGTGAGCAATGTCCCCCTGTTGGCAGCGCAGCTACAAGCCTACCACAGTTCTTTTTTTCTCGGCATGTTTATGTTGTTCCTTCTCGCGGGAATCATGACTCATGAACCACATAAATCCTGCAAACATGCAACCTACTGTCAAATACACTGAATAAAAATTAAGTTACTCACCACTATAGAACAAACAAGTAAAGAAGCTCAGTGTAAACTTACTAACCTTCCCTAGCATGATTAGGCTATTATTCGCTGTCAAACATGCAATTATAGGTAAGCGTATGTGCAAGAAACTGTCTCTGGATACAAGAAGAGAGATTTCATTACTAAAAACATATATATGACAATAAGTGCACATATATAGCAAGTACAGAGCATTACATAGTGACAAATATTAGAGGAAGAGGGAAGAGTACTGTGTGGTAATGCACCATAGAGTAATTTGCCTCTGCATGAACTATACATTAGGAAACGTAGAACAAACACACACTACGTAACAAGGAGGCATATGAGCAATGCTAGATGAAGGCTGTGGAGGAGAGACAGTCTACATAGGGAACATATGATGACGGGCCCTCCATGTCCCTTTCTTATCCAAGGTACAGTCATAAACAAAGGTACATGCATATACATTGGAAAACATAATTTGTTGACATAGATATACACATGGGCACCTGGCTGGCCACTGCTACACGTACATCTACATCCGTTGTATTAATGCACACCACCGACTGCCACCCACTAGGCACTACTGTATTCACTGGAGCCTCAGATAACGGAGCCTGCATAATTGTTTGGCCAGCTTTACATTAAAACTTTCACCATCAATAGAATAAAAGGTCATCATAAACCAGAGGTTTACACTTTACAAAATCTGAACAACCCCCAGGTCATTAATTTAGGTAGAATTGCTCACCTTCAAGCGGAACATCAGGTTTTGGCATCATGTGCAGGAAGGTAGAAGGCGTGGGATATCAGAGCCCAACCACATGGAAAGGACAATAACAGGAGCCCACGAGAGGCAGGGAAAAGTTGACACACACACATATATATATATATATATAGATGCTGGTGTGTCATGCACAATAATTATTTAACAACTCTGGTGTGTTAAAAGGATTGTAGGGGACTCATTTGGTTTTCCGCACATGATGACAACAAGTGACAAAATTGCGGAGTTCTGACTGAAGGGTGTAGCTGACAGGCACGATGGGATCCCCTTTACCATGTCAAATGAAATTAGTCAGAAATTATCTACTTTGTCTAACAGAAAGCAATGTAAAATGTATAGAAAAGATCATAGCAGATATGTTGATAGTCAGTCAATTTTAACAATCATCATCTTGTGCTATCAAGAATGAATAAGATGCAAGGGAAAAACATGAAAAGACAAGTTGGCCATCTCAAGAATCCATCCTCTAACTCATGATTCATAAAGATGCAAAAGAACTAGTTGCTGAAATCGCAGGATAGCAAATAAATGTCTGGTGAATTCATGATATGCATATTCTTCCTCCCTAGATGAGAGTTGTACAAGATCCTCATATATTATATATCTGATCCTTCATTTTCAGTTTAAATTTCCCAACGACTAAGGATTACCACATCCAAAGCAAGAAATGGTATATGCAGGTATCAATATTGCCTACTCTATTGATTATGACAAATTTTATGTACCAGGCCAGAAACAAGTGCGTTCAAGCACATGCATAACCATCTAGCAGGTTCACATTCATAGGTGCAAAAATGTGAAGAGTACATGTAAATAATTAAGACATGAATTGCATTAGTATTTGTAGCACTATAATACTTACCAGGCAAGAAAGTGCTCACATACAGCATAGTGCAACTGGAATCCTGTTGCAACTGAGGAATGGATTTCATGACTTATTTTAAACAATGTGTATCTTATGGTGAGTATGGTGCAACTGAGCATGGTGCATAAGTAAAAGTAAACTGAGGAATGCATGGATAATATCGGGAGAAG
Organism: Amorphophallus konjac; assembly: GCA_022559845.1. Lineage (NCBI taxonomy): Eukaryota > Viridiplantae > Streptophyta > Magnoliopsida > Alismatales > Araceae > Amorphophallus > Amorphophallus konjac. Next base: position 481,593,369 of record CM040122.1, on the reverse strand, counting down.
TCTATATATCCATCAAGTCTATACATCCAGTAAGTCTATACATTCATCAAAGTATATACATTCTTCAAAGTCTATACATTCTCCATGCACCTTCATAGCAAGTCTATACACTCTTGGACCAAGTCTATACAGCCCGTGCGTTTGCTGCAGCTCAAAGTCTGTACGTTGGCTGGTTGCACAAACACAAAGTCTGTACGTTGGCTGATTGCACAAACATAAAGTCTATACGTTGGCTGGTTGCACAAACATAAAGTCTATACATTGGCCGGCTAAGTCTGTACATTGGCTGGCTGCTGCAACACAAAGTCTGTACAGAGTTTAGACAAGTCTATACGTTCATGTAGCAAGTATGTACAGGATTTAGACATGGTGCAGCAAGCCCGAGACATGCACAAAGATTATTTCCAAAGAGCACCTACATCCAAGGAAAATCATCATAATTTTAGTACCCTATTCAGAAATTAATGGGATGAAAATTGTAAAGTAAAGATAATTACACATCAATTTATCTGTGCATAAATGGTTCCCGACGATAAAATCTGAGGCCAATCCAAGCTGATGTTCAACACAAATGTTCGATTGTGGGGTGGGCTCAGTATGGGTATTGGAGGTATGTGAAGTCATTTTTCATACTGGGGTGTCACAAGTGCTCATCCTACCACAACATGAAAACATAAAACCCATTCCTCATCGCCCCAACCCTTAGACGGTGCACACATGATGCCACCTCATCCGGAGTAATGACCCAAAGAACACACGGGACATGGCTGTGATGGAGTTGCATTATTATGCCGTCTACGACACCCAACTATGCACACACATGACATGTTGGACATGCACCGGGGGCAACAAACATGGAGCCCTACTATGGATTATTTTAAAAGAGCACATGCAAATTGATAAAGGGCCACAAAATGGAGATACTTTATGTTTCGATGGTGGGGTGGGCTCAGCATGGGTATTGGGGGATTGTGCAGTCATTTTTCATGTTGGGGTGTCACAAGTGCTCATCCTACCACAACATGAAATCATACAACCCATTCCTCATCGCCCCAACCCGTAAACGGTGCACACATGATGCCACCTCATCCGGAGTAATGACCCAAAGAACACATGGGACATGGCTATGATGGAGTTGCATTGTTATGCCGTCTACGACACCCAGCCATGCACACACATGACATGTTGGACATGCACCGGGGGTAACAAACATGGAGCCCTATTATGGATTGTTTTAAAAAGAGCACCTGCCGATAGATATTCAAATAAATAAGACATATATAAAAGCCCCTGCGAAAGATATTGAAACTGGCAATACATCGAAGGAATCATTGCATGTGAGTACGTGCACAAAATATCCCTGAATGACAAGCCATGCTTCATAAAATACATCAATTATGAAGCCAGATTTGTGTAGCAATTGTGTCCCTAAGATGCTCCCCTTCTCTAATGTCACGAGAAGCCACAGGCATGATCCCTTCCACATCTTCATCACCATCATCTTCGACGACATGTGGTTCTTGTTGAAAGTAGAAGTCGTCCCCTTGCTCCCGTCGTATGAAGTTATGTACGACACAACATGCAATAACAATTAGTATCTGCGTGCGAAATGGGTACATGTTCCCCTCTTTTAATGTTTGGAAACGCATCTTCACTACCCCGAATGCCCGCTCCACAACATTCCTCAGTTGAGCATGCCGATGATTAAACTTGTCCTGCAAACTTTGATATGCTCTACCACCACGGCCCTGATATTGAGAAATGTGATAATGCTCACCTCGATAAGGGCATAAGAAACTGTCGGTGTTTGCATAACCGAGATCGGCTAGATAATATTTACCTGATGTTACTACATTGCTCAATTAGACAATGTGTATCTTAATCCTGGTATGAAATTCACCAAAGTTGAGGTTCCGTAACAACTAACCTGGAGGCACCTTGAAACCCCCCTTTTCTATTGCCCAGGACAACACCTTTTGATCACCAGCTGAGCCTTCCCACCCGGCGGCCAGATATTGAAATTGTAAATCAAAAGATACAACAGCCATGACATTCTGAGTTATTTGTTGCTTACGGTTCCGATACCTTGCATGTTTCGATCTAAGAACATTGGCAGGGATGTGCGTGCCATCGATTGCACCCAATGCATCCTGCAATTATTTACATGTCCCATAAGAATCTATAAACAGATCAGGTGTTGATGAAAATGACAATGCAGTTACCTTAAAGTAAGGGTGAAACTTGTCATTGTGCCGGATGAATGGATGCACATCTTCTGTTCCTGTGGGTAGCTGGAGGTACATATGCCTAAGTTCAACTATAGCATTGCACACGTGTTTAACATAAAAACTTATTGTCTGTGAAGAGTGCTGAAAGTGCTCACACATAGCACCTGTCGTAACACCGTGACCCATTGCGTATAAGAACATTGCCAATTGCTCACTTGCAGTGACAAACCGCCTGTCTTTAATCAAATTCCTCTCTACAAGGACATCACGCAAACGAAAGAACATAGGTTGATTTAGTCTGAACATGTTGTAACATCACTTTTCATGACCGTTTAATATGTGAAGTACCCACACATGCCCTGTGTAACTAGACGTATGCATGGGTCTAGGCACATGCATATCGCTAAGTTCTTCTTCCATGGCATCCACTAATTCCTCCACTATCAACCCGGCCATGTTTTGACTTAGCAAAATCCCTTCCCGCATGAGCTGTCTTAGCAAATTCATTGAATCTATAAAGTCTTGTCATACAAACGCACAAGATGGAAGCTGCAATTACGACACAAGGGACATTATCCACTATACTTTAAAAAAGATACTAGTACATCGATGTCAACTATCCAAAGCCCCAGCAAAATAAAAGATACATGATACTGTAGTTAATACTACACTACAACATTTTAGTACCTCAATGGCCACGAACGATAATGACAAAGATGCCAAGCACTATGATGAAAAGGAAAAGAACAATGATGAAAAGGATAACAATGATAGTGATGTGTAACAATAGAGGTAGCCCTCGGTTGTAAGTGGATGTGAGGAGGGGCCTCTTCAGTCTGGTCGGTCATCACTCCCCTGGAATAGGTCCCACAACTAGTGTTGCATACGACAATGGCTCAGAATGCGTTGTTGGCGTCATGAATTGAAACAAATCCCTTGAATCTCGCACCTGGAAACCCATTAACCTGTGCATAGCACTCATCCCATGTGTAGTACACACCCGGACAACGACCAACCCATATCACATAACACTTATACTTCCCCATGATCTGCCTGCAAAATTTTGCGTAGTATGTGCTACTAAGTATGCGAAAGTAAGAAAATGTCATGAGCTTGCATTATAAAATAAGTGATGAAAAGTACGCCAAATGTCCACTATTAATACATGCCCGAAAGAAAATGATAAAGTCTGACAAAGTAGAAAGTCTGAGAGTCAAACAGACAGTACTAGAACACATAGTCAATGCCCGTGTGCATGGATAAAGAGGCTCATCTCATCCGGTGAACAATCCACCCCAACTTGTCCTCGTCATTCAATGCCATAAAGATTGATCGCACATGAGGGTCGTGGAAAATATCCCCTGCTGTATACAAAATCTCCTGAGTGTAACCTGGCAATGACTTCACTTTTTGGAGACATTCTTTCACAGTGTTGGCTAATGACTCAGACGTAGAAGTGGCAGGAGACTGTCCAGCGGCGAGGCCTTTATAACATTCTGCCATGTTGGTGTTCATAGCACAATATTTCTTTAGTGCGTCGGTGGCATTCGCTAACGTCTTATTACGCTTTCCCTTACCGGTCTGGTATGATGGAGTGCCACAGGTCCTCGTCTTGATGGGAGAGGTTGCCTCATCCTCAGTTGGTCGCTTTATACGTGGTGATGGAGTGAAGTCTCCCGTGCCACTGCAACCTCCCGCTGAAGATGGAGTAGTCTCCCTGCCTTGTGATCGAATGCCCATATGAGCTTGGAAACCCGCAGGAGCTGACATGAAGAAAGGGTTAAAGTCAGACTGTAAGTCGACAGGGGAAGCATTATAATGAACACCCATGCCACTTAAGCTGAGACGATCTGAATCGTCTTCACCCATCTGTTGCCGAGGTGACTCTTCATCTCCCCATGATCGTCTTTGTGATAAGTCATTATCCATTGTAGTTCCAATTCCTAAACATCCCCTAGACATGGTATTACCGCACAGGATGTCCATTTCATCTTTAAACTCATATGGCTTTCCCAGGAGTTTCTTGTATTCAAAGTTGGCCTACGAACCAAGAAGACAATGTAAGTACCTTGTAATGGATACGTACGATCCTTGTTCAACACTTAATAAGTGTGGTGAAAGTATAAATTACATACCGCAATTGCCTCCGCCCACGCACCCTCTTCAGGTGGCACATGCATTTTCTTAACGTCATTCCATCCCCAACCTGTCCTTGCGATCAATTCTTCGAGTGTGTGTGTAATATCCCGGACCTTTCGGATCCTTCTTCGTGGGTCCCGGATCTGGTTTTCGGAGCGTCCGGCTCTGTTGTGTCCGAAATTTCGTACACAACAGAGCCGGACGCTCCGAAAACTAGATCCGGGACCCACGAAGAAGGATCCGAAAGGTCCGGGATATTACAGTGTGGTATTATTTTTTGAGGTTCTTCCATCTATTTTGTAAATTATTTTTGTCTACCCCCTTTTTCGTTATGTCATTGAAGGGGCCTATGATGTCATTCCACACATGTTGTTTGAATGTGCCTTGGTTGCATGTGTTCTTGTGATATTGGTCGATCAAGAGGTTTAACAGCACTTTGTCCTCCCGAGTCGTGAAGTTTGTAACTCGGGGCTTCCCCTTGCTATCCGCCATGAGTCTATCTACAAGAAAGATAAGGAAGACATCGTCTCCTTATAACCCGATTAAGATAATACACGAGATCATACTTACTACATCACATAAAAGGAGGTAAGTCATGCAAAGTTAATGTAGGCACAATATGGATGCCTTGCATAATTGTTCACTAGTGGAGATTGTCTCACGTACGAAGAGAATGCGTAATCTCCCAATACAAGTGTAATGTCCTCCCCTTAAACCAAATGACAGGTGGATTAAACTGCAAAAATAATGTGTTTGCAATTAGCGCATGCCAAAACAACTAGAAAATGTCTCTTTCTATGCATTCTTCGATGGTCATTTCACACACCTCATTGTATGCATCCCATAGCATGTCAGGGCCTTGTATCTGCTTCGAAGCCTCATCCCATTTGAAACCCCCATCGTGAACAAGTGCATTGGCTACTACATAAAATGATTTGTAGAATCCAAGCCTATGCTTCAAATGAGAGGTGGGAAAATTCAATCCAGTTCGGATGTGAAATGTTTGTCGCACGACATCCCATGACTCTCCACATTTCAACTCCTCCCTAAGTAATCTTAGTAAGATTAGGTCCATCTCCAATGTCCACAATTTACCTAAACAAACGGGATAAATGTCGATTATGACGTAGATTTTCCAAGGCCCTAGTGTGCTCGGGAACTCCAAGGCCTAGTAAAAGTGATTATTAATTACCGATGAGAGACATGGTGGTAGTCAATCCACAGAGGTACATGCTCGAGAGGTCCGAGAAGTAAGATGTAATGAGATGAGCAACCTTTTATCAAGAAATTAATATTTGAAGCAGGCATGTCGATAATGAAAATAACGTCACTTGCATGCTGAAAATATGTATAAGTGAATAAGTAAAAGTAAAATAAAGAAACATCACTTATCAGAAAACGTATGAGAGTAAAATATACTATAGTAGTGAAGCGTTGAAGCTCTACTCAAGATAATGCCAACTATCATGATATTACACAATTTTCTCACTCTTTTTAAAAAAATAACAAGTAATTATCCTCCTTGTAGATGTGGAAGTAGCTTCTACATGTCTCAAAATACAAGTTAGTGGTTTCATAAATATGTGTTGAAATATATAAGAAAAGATGGCATGTTTGTCATAAGTGTTGGTGGTGAGAAAATTATACCTTCACATGCAAATGACTGATTGATCAGACATTAACGAGACACATTGATAAGAGACAGGGATATTATACAAGTTTACAACGAGTTATGTGAGATGACTCACCTAGCATATGAACCGTACGAGTGGCCGGGAAAAGCACAGCAAACAACAGCAAGTTAGTTGCCAACAAGTAGACCCGACATGGAAGACATAGAAACAATATAAATGTCACATACATTGAATTCTGTGGGGAAGTAGACAAGTCTGAAAATAGAAGACAGATAACATAAAAAACGTAAGGATGGAACTATATACTAATGGCAATTTGAGGAGAAGTAAAAGGTAAGAAAATAAAACCTTGCAACGCAAACGAGTGATTGGTCATATATTAACAAAACATATAGGCAAGAGACTGAGATGTTATATGTGTTTACAAAAGTCATACGATATGACCGACCTCGGATTTGAACCATGCAAGTCATAAAAGACACATCAGACCAGAGCAACTTACATAAGATTGAGTATAAGATTGAGTCATAAAAGCCAGCAGTAGCAAAGCCACAGAATACATTGAAAATTTAGAAATGTATAATATTGAGTTTACTATATGTCAAAACAAATGCCAAGTAAAGAAGAATATTATTTCTTATCATATGAGTTCACGAGGCACAGATTTTATGTATATATGTATAGCCTGATTTTGAGAAGCTTCATATGACTGCTGGCATATGACTTCCTTATATATATATTGAGTCCCCGTGAAGTCACATTCAACCAAATCCGAACCTGTCACATGGAACTGAATATGCTTCAAACCACTTTCCTATATTAATCTACGAGGATATAATTTCAGTAACAAAATGATTAACGGCCACATATAACGCCCAGACAATAGTAAAAAAAAATAAGGCCCACATATAAATCTACGCAGAAAATGTAAGCAGAGTAGGGTAATACAAATGTCGATGAGAAGAACATAACACACATATCCCACATGGCAGATGCATGATATTCCTCCGTGACTACACATGAAATTTAGGATTACTAATATATACCGATTTTTGGGGGGAACAAGGAGAAGAAAAATCTTAGGGTTCACAGTGAACGTTGATAGCAACGATAGCAGAGACAGATCCGGCACAGCAGTCCCAGCACCACCGTGATGCAGACAACCAGGAAGGAACGACGACCACCACCGTCACCGGAAATGAACAAGACATGGTTAAGATAGAATGAGGAGGTATCATCAATACGAAGCAAGAGTCAGTGAGAAAGGGGCAAGGGCGATCGTGGATGGGGTTTTTAGGAAGAAGATTTCACTGTTCAGTCACGAGAGAGATCTGGACTGCAAATCACGTACGTTGGGCCAGGCGAAGGGAGCGCAGCTATAGCCTTGGCCTGCAAGATTTGGCCCACCTTCGCGGGTCAGAGAGACGACCACCGGAAGGCACCACTGCGTGCAGAGCCGAGCGAGAACGAAGGCCTTCCGTCGGGGAACCACGACAGAGGGAGTGGTTGTCGGCCGGACGGTGGAGGAAGGGCGATGAAGGATGGACGGGAGAGAAGCGCGGACTAACCTGAGATGAGGGTTCACCTCCTCCGTTGTTGGCGAAGGAAGGAAGACGACCTTCGTAGGCCCCGAAGCGACAGGCGAGCTGAAGCGACAGGCGACAGGGTGACAGGGGCGGGAAAGGAAAAGGCAAGCTGGGACAATCGGAACCCACCTCACGAGGTGGGTTTCGAAACCCCGATTTAAACCGAGGTTACCCCAGCGAAGGCCCGGGTTATGCCTGGCTCTCTTTCAAAGTGCATTTCGATATATACAAAGGGTTAAACACAGGTTAAACACAGGTAAACCCCTTTCCAAAGCGGTGCTTAAGAGTTAACACACTTCACCTTCCAGGGTCGAGTAGTGATATATATATATATATATATAATAACTGATGTTGCCGTACGTGGGGTTTATTTACCCCCAACCGGGTGGAGGTGGTGTGCGTGTGTCTGTGCGTTAGGTTTGGCAAAGTGGTGGGTGAGAGGGTGAGCAAGGTAGGCAACGGTGGGGGTGGGGCGGTGGTGGGGCCCGCCCGGCGGCCCCCTCCTGCGCGCTTCGTGAAGTAAATTAAATGGTGGAAACAAGTGTACTTCATTCCAAACAGGGTGCTTTGATGGGAAACAGAAAAAAAAGAGTTGGGGAGCAGAAGTACAGGTGTCACGGGATTGGTTGGAGTCAATCATCTCTTGAGTGACTAATAAAAGAATAATACACCGTAATCACTCGATCACACCTCAAAAGATAACGCAACTCTAGTTTGAAGGAGCCCTACTCCTCAAATGCCTACCTGTGAGGCACCATCCTGTCCTCAACCGCTATTATTGACAAGAACGATCGAGTAATTAATCAACTAACCGGTAACTAGCATTCTATTGTTACTTAATTTTTAACTTAATTACGAACAAAATAATCAGTTGGCAAAACAGATACTATCACATCAGATAGGATCGATTCTTGAGAAAACTTTCATTTGTGAGGGTCTTGAATCCACGACGATCATTTGGTGAATGAATGGATATCTTTTTTTTAAAGATTTTTACATATTTATTCTCGTCAATATCACCTTTGTCAAATATACCTCTCATCTAGATCTATTATCAAAATATCTTTTGAAGAGACAAGATCTCGTACAAAACTGTTGGACGTCAAATTTAGGATAATGGTGAGTCGTAACCATCTCATAATAGAGTTCTGTAAAAGAAAAAAAGCGACCAGGGGGTTCGGGATTATTATCTTAAGAAAAATCTTCCAATACTTAAGTCAACAAAGGTATGAACGAAGTGCGAAAGGAGACAAGTGAGGTGTAGGGCACAAAATTGCTCTTCACCAGTTAAAGTGGTTATAATTTTTTTTACCTTTTCAGAGGGGTTTCCTAGGTTTATATAGCTACAGGCTCCCTCTCCTGAGTAAGGGGAAATGTGAGAGTCTAAGGGACGTAATGTCTGCGGTAGAAACTCTTATCGTTCAGGGACTCTTGTTCTTCCCTTATCCTCTTGAGGTTCCTACTCTCATATGATAGTATAACATTCGCTTTAATTATTAGAGATAAGTGTCCAGCGACGAGGAATTCGCCTTGGCTCATTAAGGAGTCTTGACCACGAACTGATCCTTGAGAGATACTGCCTAGACAGAAAGTCTGGGCCTTGGGCATCCCTGAGGGGGAGTCTTATCCACCTTTGAATGGCTCGGTTTAGTCACCCCTAAGTTTTTCCCAAGCATCGGGGAGGTCTTCATTCAGGCGACCGAGCCAAGGCTCAGTGGGCCTTATTGGACTCTTTAACTTAGGTCCTATAGTAAGTGGGCTCTATTGGGACTGTCACTTATTGGGTCGCGCAGACCTTTGTGGGCTTTTGGGCTGTGTAAATCTTGAGCCGTAAATCTCTCCCTCTCCACTTGCCCCCCCACTCTTGAGCCAAGGATGGGCTCGGAGAGTAGAGTATATGTTGGGGTTTTCGACAAGGGTGGGAGTCGACCATCATGAGCTGTCCCCGCTTTGATCTCTGGGTCCATTAATATGGTTGCCCTAGCGCGTGGGGGCTCGAGAGCAATGATAACATCTTTTGCGTCTGTTCGAAGTGTCGACTCGGGGCGTGTAGCTCGCGATAGTTCTCCCATGGCTGCTTAGGGCTATAAATGCCCTTTGTACTTGTCCTTCCCATCTCCATCGTTAGGGTTTCTTGCCTCCCCTCGCTTGCACGAGTTCTTAGGGAGATCCATATCCTAGGAGGAGAATCGGAGAGGGCAGAAAATCGCCAGAGCCTTCGTGGTGCTTGCGAAGGCAGTTTCGTGCACTCCCTCTCCCTGCTTGTCCTCTGCAGCATTTCGTTGTCTTCCTCATCCTCTATGGAAAGGTGAGACGAGGACGTCCGTGGCAAGGTTTCTGCTCCGACGTCCTGCAGCCATCTCCATAGCGAGCTCACGGCGAAGGAGGTAAAGGAGTTTGAATTCCGGTACCGGCTGCCCTAGTGCTACTCTTTCTCTCTCCCCAAACCACACGAGTCGAGCCTGAGCACCCGTTTACACGCTTTCTGCAGTTATGTGCTGGCCTGGAAAAGTGGCTTTCGTGTCCCCCTCCATTCTTTTGTTGTGGAACTACTGAATTACTTCAAGCTTGCTCCCGTCCAACTGGTCTCTCATTTTTGTGCCTTCATTTTATCATTCATTGTCCTCTGTCAGAAATGCCATGTTCCTCTGTCTCTCGATCTCTTTCACACCTTCTACGAGTTGAAAGAACATGCGCAGGTCTGAAAGGACTTTTGTAGCGACCCAAGATCGAGATACCGGGAATTACCCGATACCATTCGAATCTTGGCCCGCCACCTATGAGTCGGAAGGCTCGAAAAGGGTTATTTGTGTGTTGTGGAGGTACATTGAAATTTAAAATAACATAATTAAATACTTAAATAGCATACAATAAATTATATTTTTAATTAACAAATTAACTACAGAGTCCAGTCCACAAAGTACAGTCTACAGGGAAGAAAATGTACTCAATCGTCAGGTACGCCACCGGCTCTAGCAAGCTGATAACTTCGAACCTCTGCACTGCATCTCCGAATCTCGGGGAGGAATCGCAACACTTGAAAAGAAAGGGGGTGAGCCTCATCTCATTGGCTCAGTAGGAGTCCCGCGGATCCCCACCCCAAAACAACGACGGTAAATAATAGCGATAACCGTAATAACAACAACAACAATAGTAGCGAGCCTAATAGGAACAGTAAGAAAAGAAGGTGACAGAAACCTAGCTCTCTAAGCTACTCCTATTGGCAACGAAAGGTAAACCCCGATCTCGCAGTCGGGTCCGTCAAACCACTGGTGAAACTACAACTACGCTATTGAAGAGAAAAAAATCATGACATTTCTGTCATGAAGGCCCGTCATCGCAGATGGAGGCCCCAACCAAGACCATGCGGCCTAAGGGTACAGTCACGACCTCGTCGTCGTGAACCCTACATTGTCTAAGGGTGAGACCTCGATAACTCTACCGGAAACCCTAGGCCTCAACGTCCGGAAACAAACACAGAAGCCACCCAAAAAACTAGCACCTCATAGTCGAAAAAGCCAAAATCTCGAGTCAAAAGAGTCACGTGTTCTGTGACGAGAGAACCTGTCCATTGAAAGTAAGGTCGAATGCATCCACTGATGACTTAGTCCGCGCCTCAGGTGTCTCCTTACTCGCCCCAGATAAAAATTGAGATATCGTACAAGTAACCGAAGCCAAGGGTCTAGTCGGGGTTGTGCTCGTCAGCATGCGCCCGAAGTCCCCGACCATATGTGCACACACTGACTGACTGCTCTACGTCAGTAAGATAAAATGGAGAATACCTAGACGGTGTAGAACCGTGCCCCCGCTAAGTCATGAAACGGACGACTCCAAGGTTAGTCATATAAATAGGGTCCTAAACAGGCCATCAAGTACACATATACGCACTAGAGAGATACAAAGTGCCTATTGAGGGTCTACATACTCTAAATCGATCCCTCGGGCATTCGATGTCTCTTCCGAGCACTCTCGCCTCCTTTTGAGCACTCCACTCTTCCTCTTCTCTCTTCTGCTCTCGCCCACTCATGTCACTAACTTAAGTATCAGAGGGTTGTCCCGTGAGATCACACAAAATGCTTCTTCTGACACTCCACTCGTTAGTTACAGATTTTCTCGAGACGATTGGTCTTGCTTCCCAACAAAGAAATCTTAAAGGTGTAGCACGAGATCCAAAGTAACACATTTCTGACTCTACACTTTTGACGTCATCTGTGGAAAGATCTCGATAACATAGAGCCATGACACACAGTAGAAACTACCGCAACACGAGCAACCACCGAGGGGCTCCGGACTCCTAGCAAGCATCTCAAGAAGCCTCCGCTCATTCTCATTCACCCCGTGGCATGACTCCTTCGCCCCGGGTGAACCCTGTTGTGGATGAAGTGGCCGAGATGTGCGCAACTAAGGATGCTGAAGGTGACGTACCAAGGCCTCCTCTACCATCAGGCGGAGTAAGGCTATTCTCCAACCGCCCCCCCAGAATGGTGGGGCCCCACTGTAGCGGACTCACGCCACGCGCGTAAACCTTCCCTGGTTTTTGCCGCCCCCACCCTTCGTCCACATAGCTAACTCTCTTCATGTCTCGCTAGTCCATTGCACTCCAATCCAGAGATGGCACAATGACTGAGATGCTATGGGGAGGTGGAATGCGAATTGAAGGGAAAGATTTGCTACCTTGACGACATCCTCCAAGAAGCACGAACTTGGGGGCAGATCGACGTCGATGACACCGAGTTCTATGCTCTTTTCTCTTGAGAGATCATGGAGACTCCAATCTCCCTGAAGTTATAATTATCGACATGCACCCAGTACGACGTCACCATCAATCCCGCCAACTATATGCACAGCTTCGAGTCTAATTTGATTTTTCACCGGAAGATCCGCTAGAGGTATGGAATCCATTTCAGACACATTATGCTGTGTGAGATTGGAGAACAGAAAATTGGACTATTGGAGGGCATATGAGAGAGGGAGAGAGAGAGAGATTTTGTAATGACCCGAGAATCCGATTACCGGGAAGGCCCGATAACCCGAGACTCGTGTAGATTCTAATTAAAAATCCACTAAGAAAATATAGACATAAAAGAATTAAGCAATGCACGTGGTGATAATAAGGAGAGTGATTGCCAGAGGGGTTACCTCAAAATATCAAAGGAGTGATCGCATGTACCTTGTATTGAGCGGGTGAGATTGGGAGTTCTTCCTTCCTCCTTCTATCGGCCGGCCGATGAAGGGGGTTATAGCTTGATTACCCTTGCAAACACACAAAGTAAGATATGGATTAGCCAAAGATGTGTAGTATCAATGCTCTAGAGGTATTGAAATCAATCAAATTGGGCATGAACACACACCTTGTGTGTTTTGGTTTTAAAACCCCTAAGAGGAGTAACAAGGGATGGGATTCTGTATGAGTATGCTAATGCAACGTAAACTAGCGTAATATGATCCTCTCTAGCAAAGTTACTAGAGAATGATATGTAATGATATGATGACAGCAAAATAAAATGAATAAGAGAGAGAGGGGTCGCCCTTCTGCTGTATGGCAGCAGTAAAGGGAGGAGGACAAGAGCTTCAGCTGCTCGGGGGGGAGGAAAGCACGCCGGGAGGAGAAATCTCCACCGCCGTGGAAGAAGAACGTCCGTGGAAGAAGTACGCCGGTGGAAGAGCTTGGGAGAAAACAACCTGCAAAAAATGAAACACTTACTCTCTGTTAGCTCTCTCTGTGATGTCCTCTACTACACACTTCTTCTGCGTTCCCTCTCCTTCGCGCGTGAAGGATTCAAGGGGGTATTTATAGGGCCAAAAATTCTTGCATTAATGGGATTAAAACAAGACAATGAATTCTCAATAAGGAACCCTCTTCCCAATTGAACACAAGATGCAAAATGGGGAAATGATTACTACTGGAAAGAAGCAGGCGAAAGGGAGACGAAAGTGAAAATGACGACCTAGCTAAGGGCATCAATTGAAATGACGACATTCACACAGTCGTCAACTCTTGAATTTAATTATAGAAATAAAGGACTTTTCTTATTTAAAATTATCAAATGATGCATGTTTGAACGGGCGTTAAATAATCAACGCCCTTCCTTAGGACGTCAATTGCCTTGAGTTTTATTTTCGTTAGAATTTGTAAAATCCAAGAATCGACGACCGTTTGAATAGTCGTTTATTTAAGAAAAACGCCCCTTACTAGGTCGTCAATTAAATGACGCCCTCCCCACAGGCGTTAATTTCAATTTTTAAAGTAAAAAGCTAAAAAATTACAATTAAATATGGAGGAATTAGAAAAACTTCATATTAAGCCAATATTGAAGTCCACTTGGGGAGTCACATGGTGACATGGGATTTACTCAACATAGCATCGATTTTGGCGTGTCTACAGCTGCCCCGTCTTGACGTCTGCTTTGTAAGGGAGTGAAACGAAATGAAGTGAAAGTGTAACGAGCGGAATGAAGTGAGAACGAACTGATAAGTAGATGCCAAGTTGTGATGTGACATGCCTCCGACACTAAGCGTTGGAAATCTTTCCAGAATTCTAAACGAAACAACTTTGGATGATTACAAGAAAGCAATGATTAGCTGGATGAAGGGACTAATCTTAAAGAATAAAATGTGCGCGAGGGCATAGAAGGAAAGACACCATTGGAGAGCGGTTACCAGCCAATGTGGACGTGCTACAACCAAGGTGGATTTGCAGAAAATAAAATGAATTGAGATAAAGACCCAGCAAATGAATGCTTTTCAAAGCCTGAGCGACTTCAAGGAGAATAGAGTACTTGATTTGGAATGGAATATCTCATGTCAACTCAAATAAGAGCGAGTGACTTTCATTATTGGCGTAATATGAGGATTTTTCATCGTTAGAGCTCAAAGTCCTACATGATGCATGCTGGGCTAAAAGAAAAATTAAAATAAACTAAAATAGAAGATAATCAAGGATAATATTACTAAACCATCCAGATTTGATCAGGAGTCCAAATCTCTAAGCTGATACTAATCCGAAGGCCGTTTGTCCACGTATCAACTCAGAAAGTGGAACCGTCGTCCCAAACCTTAGATGACCCAACGGCCTATCCGTGTGATCAAGACTCGTCTGGAATTATCACTGTTTTTGATAGAGGGGAACTCAAATTCCAGGTTCATCAGAACCACAAGGTCCTTGATATGCTATAATAGCGTAGATATCATATAGTAACAATGCGTACATGAGAGATACAAAGATGGAATGGTGTTACCAGCGGAAGAAATCCAATCGTCTCAAGATCTGCATAACCTGCGCTTTTCTATGCTCAAAAATTATTAGCTCAGTAAAGAATCATCAGCTTAATAAAGATCATAAGCTCAATAAGCTCAAAGTATGATCATAAGTGCGTGACATAAGAAACTTTATCAAGATATAATAGCACTTAAGTTCATGAATAATCATAATGTTGTAAAGCAATTCAAAAGTGTAAGCTCAGGAAATGACGACCCTATGCAGAGGCATCAAAAGCATAAATGACGATGGTTATTGGGGCGTTAATTAAAAGTACCATCACACTTGCAATCGGATCAAAACTGACACCCTCAAGAGAGGCGCTGGATAAATGACGACACTGAGAATGTCGTCAATCAAAGAAATGGCGCCAAGATATATGTCGTCAATTAGCTATCTTACTGGCGCTCCGTTCCCTGCTCGGAATCAAACCTCCATCGACTGATTCGAATTCGAACTCAAACTGATGTTCTAAACGGCTAGCCAAAGCTCCGAATCATTATAAAAGGCGATGAGACTTCTGCTAAATCGAGATCATCAGAACAACTGAACGCTGCAACAATCGAGCCTTCAACAACAAACCAAAACAGAGACCAGAGGGACCTCTCCATCAATCGAAAGAAGAATAAGATGGACAGGATGCTGATGCAGGGACCTTCAAAGAAGCCTAGGATGAGCTTTCCTAGGATCTCTGAAGTTGCAAGCCATGTTAGCGGGAGGATAGCCAAAGGCCAAGTAAGTTATTTTTAATTCAAGGCTTCTATTTCATTCATTCTTCTTCTTCTTTTCAAAAACTCTGATTACATTCTCTTCTCTTCTTTTCTTCTTTTTATGTTTTTCAGGACTACCCAAATGTACCAGGACCAATGAGGTTCTTAAAAATTAAGTGGCTCCCCTTACTCCTTTCTAAACTCTCTTTAGACATGAGGTCTTTTCTTAGTAGATGGCACCTTCCTGGCCTTATAACCCATGCTACCCATTATGATGAAATCCACCTAGATTGGGCCTCCATAGGAGCATTAATAGAATTATGGCATCCAAACACTGATACCTTCCTCTTTCCTACCTTTGAAGCCACCATTCTCTTAGAGGAAGTAGAGATGCTCCTTGGATTAAGAAAGATGAAGCAAGGAAAAGAATCAAGGATGGCTAGCATGATCAAACCAATAAATGCACATGACATGCTTACTAGCCTCATACCAAACTCAAATCTAGTGAATCAAATCAAAGCCCACAAAGGAATCAATCTTTTCAAATTAGCTTCATGGGTATACAAGAACATGGACAAAGCCCAAGAGGAGGAAGACTTGTTGGAGAGAGTAATGAAAGGCTTTACATTATGCATGGTTGGAGCTCTCCTCTTCCCTTCAATAGAAGACCACCTAGAAGAATGCCACTTAAGCACCATAGCTAGCATATGGGAAGGCAAAAGAATAGGACCGGCGGTACTAGCCAACCTATATAATGGACTCACATCGGCTTCCTTAGGACGACCTCTCTATGGGTCAATGCTACTCCTTTCTTTTTGGGTGGACTTTCACCTAAAATTTGATTCATGCCAAGAAACTCAATTGGCCTCAAAAATCTTTTCAAAAAGCCCTCTTTGATATATGACGGATTCTCTAGGCCTATGTGAGAGAGTGACTAATCGGGTGCCAAAACTCAAGAAAAGAAGTGAATGGAGGGACTACTTCAAGACAATGCCCAAGAGCGGCTTCACTTGCACACCGGGGTTTCTAAAGACCCAAGAGCTTCGCTCAAGACTCTCCTCCGGCATAGAGCTTCGATTAATTGGCGGGAACGACTTCGTCCTCTACAATACTCATCGGTGCCTCCCACAGCTTGGATTACCTCGGCACACTTTTGAAGAATCTTCTCATCTTCCACCACTTAAGAGGAGGGAACTAGGCTCAAGTGGAGATCAAGAAGAAGTCAAAAAAATCATGGCTCAATGGAAGGTTGGACTTCTCTATAGGTCCAAAACATATGTTGAAGAAGAAGCTCTCTTCTCGGACAGAGCTATGCTTCTGCGCATGCCTCTCTCCGCCATGTGCAGGGTTCGTCCCCTGAACGTCGCTTTCTAACTGTACGAGCATATGCCCCTGCAATGGGCCCGTCTCATTTATGCATTTACTACCTCTAGGCATCGCGATCATCCAAACCATTCCGAGGTTTTCTCATCGTCCCGACCACCCGAGGAGGGGGACATTCCCTCTTGCTTTTTGAAATTGCTAGGCGATCGGGGGCTTTCCCTCCTGATGGTAGACGTCCTCTCGGGGCCACAGCAGACAATAATGGGGTCCTAGCTCAATCAGCTCAGCCCCGACAATCTAGGACCCGATCGAGACTCGGGGACGGGTGCTCCTCGTAGGCTAGCCCTCGGAGCTCCACTCTCCTGATGGTCAGTTCCTCTGCGGGATGAGTCACAAATTGTGGGTTGTCCACCCCTCGCAGGCTAGTCCTCGGGGTGATGCTCCCATCATCAATGGCTTCATCTCTCTGTCCTTTACCTTATGGAACCTTGGTGCCCCTAGCAGGCTAGTCCTCGAGGTATCCTATCCAATGGGGTTTGCTGGCTGCCATTGTGCAGACCGGCGGTTTAGGGGCTTGTTCCGTAAGTGAACATGACCCCGCTTCTCTCCTGCAACCCTTCAGGTTCAGGGGAGATGCTGTCTAATTTTGGACATATTAATAATGAATAAACCATAACGAAATACTCATTCTGGACCCAATTATCCCGGTGCTCGAGTAGGAACCTCGCACGGGCTTATCACGTCATCCTTGGAGGGTTCTGGATTTCAATTTAACAAACAATTGGCCTCAAATGGCTTCAAAACCCTCAACATAAACTTAACAAACTCAAATGATTCGAAATTCATCGAAAATAAGCTAAAACGGCACGGCCTTAACCCAGCGCTCCCTAATACGGCGCGGTACCCCCCCGCGCCGGATTAACCCTACACTCAAAAAAATTAAAAACTTCCTTGCGCCTTTCCGGCGCGCCCCAATCCTTTGCACGCCGTCTTAACCAGCTATATGGCCGCGCCGTATTAGCCGCTATACCTACGTTTTATCGCGCCGTATAAGCTACCTATCGCATGGCCACGCTGATTTTGAGACCTTTTGCTGCTTTAATTGTTCATTTGCCTCGGAGTGGTTCTCGTCCCTCAGGGTTGATGTCAATAAACCACAATTGGTAATAAATTGAATAAAGGAAGGGCCGAGCGAGTCCAAACTATCTTGTTATCACATCTTCATTACCTTGTCCGTTAGCATTTTGCTTTCGCTATCACACTTGTGCTGCTTTCCCTTTCCTCGATGGGGAGTAATAAATGCGGTCGATCACCATTTGCTTCCATAATTCCATTATCATGCTTAATATAGTCATGAACGTTATGTGTGCATGCCTGCATAGATCCTCAGGTATATCAAATGGCGTCGACATAAAGCCGGATTACGTCTGGTCGGAAGTCTTCGCTATGCGCGACGGTGGTCTTCGGACCTACGTTGTAATGCCCCGGGTTTTTCGGATCCTTCTCCGTGGGTCCCGGATCCGGTTTCTCGGAGCGTCCGACTCCGTTGTGTCCGAAATTTCGTTTCGGACATCTTTCATGTTCGGATCGGCGCGATCCGGAGTCGTTTCGGAGGCCCGGAGGCGTTCCGCGGCTTTTTCCGCGTGTGTTTTCCGATTCCCGGCGTGGGTTTCGGCTTTCCCTTCGGAACCTCGTTGCGGGTGAACCGGGCCGTTCACCTGGGCGCGAGTGGTACCGTTGCGATCGGTGCGCTCCGAGGATCGCGAGGGTGTAATTTTCTATTTTTCGGGATTTTTCCGATTTTCCTGATTTTTCTATAAATAGCTTTTTCTCTCTCTCCCCCTCTCATTTCTCATTTCTCTCCCTCTCTCTTCTCACGCTCTCTCCTCTCTCCCTCTCTCTCCGGCGGCCGACGGGGCGGAGCATGGGCGAGGCGGGGACGGCGCGGGCGAGGCACGGGCGAGGATGGATGAGGATCGAGGTGGTGGAGGCGCGTGGAAGCTCGGCCGTGAGTTCGTGGAACGGCGAGGCTTCAACGGCGTTTTCTTCGTGGATCGGCGTCCACGGTGCGCGTAATCTTCGGTGGAGGTAGGGTGATGGACCCTCAGCCCGTGTACTTCCTTTCCCGCGAGTTTCGTAGGCCGTGGTGAGCCGAGCGGGCTAAACGGGGCGTTTTGGGCAAAATGCATGTTTTTGGGGTGTGAGCCGAATCTCCCGTTTTATGGTGTTTTTGGGCGATCCAGGGGTTTAGATGCATGCCTAGGGGCTTGGGGAAGGTTTCCCCTTTTGTTTCCCCTTCACCTGGGGGTGAACGGGGCGTGGCATGGCTTTTCCCGCGGTTTCCACCGTTTCCGGGTGCGGACTAAGAACGCGCTATACTCCAGTAGCGCGTTCTTGAAGGTCGCACTGCCCCGATAGGGCGTGTTCATCGGAGAAGATGAACAGTAAGGCAGTTCTTGTCGCGCTATGGGGTCCTAGCGCGTTCTTCCCTGTCGCGCTAGGGGTCCCTAGCGCATTCTGCCTTGTCGCGCTAGGTGATCCTAACGCGATCTGTGCAGTCGCGCTATAGGGATATAGCGCGATCTGTCGTGTCGCGCTATAGGTGCATAGCGCGTTCTGCTTGAACGCGCTGTGGACCTACAGCGCGTTCTTGGAGGTGACCAGCCGGGCTGCCCGGGGCGGGCGGTCTGCGGCTGATCGTTCTCCCCTTAGGCTGTGTGTGCCTTGGACACCCAGTGGAGTTTCGTGACCGTGTTTTGGGGTGTCGGGAGGGACCGTGTTGCCTCGATTAGCGTGCCCGTAGGTGTGGTGGGTCCGGGTGACCCCACGTGTTCCAGGCTTTCGTGTTACGCTTGATCGAGTCACCGTGTGTCGGTGTGTGTGCGGTGGGGTCTCCCCCGCATATCGTGGGTTCCTTCGGAAGGCGATTCCCGTGTGGGCCATGTGCTTGGCCTTGGACTGCGAGTCCAGTTGTCCGGCCTGGGGCTGGAGGTTTCCCGCTTGTTTCAAGATGGGAAATCGTCGTGGCGGCTTGTGTGCTGCCCTGGGAATCGTGCTTCTGTGTTTTTCCGTGTGGCCCTTGTGAGTGGCCTTAGTCCCTTGCGTTCTCTTCCCAAGGGAATGGTCTTGACAACTCGTGTGTTGTCTCGGTATTCGTGATATCGTGATTTTGGACCTAGAGATTGGACTAGATTGATGGCCTTGTGCTGTTGCGTGCAACGGTCTTGACCCCGAGTCTTGTGACTCAAGGACCGTTGACTGTAGTGCGTTTAGAGGACTGTCCAGAGTCTAGTGGCTTAGTGCCACTTGAGTTTTCTCGACTCTAGCGCACGGTGCGTGCGTGGCGGTGGACTGTGAGTCCCGTTTCTTCTCCGACTGTGGTCACCGTGAGACGGAGCCGGTACGTGGGGTGGTCCCCGTACGTCGTCGGATTCGGACGTTATTTTCCGTTGAGTTGAGAGTCTACTCCTTCAGTGACCCTCCACTAGTCGTAGCCTACCAGTACGCGTGTGCTGGTCGCACCAGGGAGTGGTGTACGGGCTTACCCTGAGGACGGTTAGACTGGTTTCCGTCGGGCCCCTCGTCTTAGCCAGAGTCCGGCTGCGGGGGAAAACCAGTCAGAGGGCCAGACCTAGGACGCGTGGTCTGTGTGTGCACACGTGGTTGGGGACTGTGGACACACGTCGACGGGCGTGACCCCAGCTAGTCACTTGTTGTGGTTACTTGTACGGTGTTCGCGCCTCGGGTAGGACCTACCACGCCAGGCAGTTCACCTGCGGTGCGGTGTAAGACGTCAGGGGACGCTACCGGCTGTGCTTCTAGTGGGTGGTACTCCTGTCGAGTACGGAGTGACAGACTGTCAGTCTCTGTGTCTTTGACCTTCGGGTTTTTGGTCGTGTTGACCGGTGAGTTCTGTTGTTTCATCTTGGCGCGTGTGTCGGTTCTTGTGCCGTGAGTCTAGCGCTAGTGGCTTTACCGAGGTTCCGTCTTGTGGTGCGGTACCCGCGATCGGATGGTCGGGGTTGCACCTTGGACAGCGTGTCCAGGTCGGCTGTGTCCGGGGGACAGGCCTCTACGGCGTGGTTGCCGTGTGTTCTTACTTCGGTTGGTGGGACTAGCGTGGTTCGGTAGCTTCGACTGCGTGGTCGAGGTCTGCCTTCTGGCAGTAGGAGTAGCTGTAGTGCCGAGTTTTGACCGGCCACCGGTCTGCTGTTCCTGCTGTAGTCGTAGCTCTCCTTTCCGCTACCGCCGTTGTTTCCGGTTGGGGTTCCGCGGGATCCCTGCTGAGTCTCTGTTTTGGAGACTCATTCCCTGCTTTTCAGGTGTGGCGGTTCTTCCTCGAGGTTCGAGGGTGCGGAGCGGAGGTTCTCAGTTGCCAGCTTGACGGGCCGAGTGTTCACTTGGCATGTGGTACGTTTTACTGCTTTAGACTGTACTTTCTGTTGGACTGGACTCTGTTGTAGTTGTTTATTTATTTCTGTTCTTTGTTGAGTTGTCTTGCTTTATTTCCTATTTCTTTGTGCCTCCACACTCCTTTTAGCCCTTCCGAGCCCTCCCGGCTCATGGGCGGCGGTGCGAGTCTCGGGTTATCGGGCCTTCCCGGTAATCGGATTCTCGGGTCGTTACATATGTCCTCCGCCACGTACCAAGGATCCATAATTCTATGAACTATGCATCTTCTGCACGATAAATATATGCATCATGCATGCCTTCGTCATGATCATCATGTACCTCTTTTTAATCCGGCTTCGACAGCCCGCTATCTCGGCAATTAATCAAAGGTGTTCCCTCCTCGTGGGGGATATAATTAACGCCATAGCCTTTATGGTATGGCAGACTGCTGGTCCCGACCGAACCTCACATTCGCCCGACATGGGTCAGAATGAGCGCATCACAAATTCGTCACTCATGTGACTGGCACGCCCGCGTCGTCAATTGATCATTTGACTACCAGTTGGTCAGTTGGTCGATCGACCCGCGAAAGAAAGAAAAGGTCGCAAACAGCTAGCGGCTAAGCGAGTACCTTGGAAAGGGAAGCCCTGTCATCTATCAAACACCGATCTCACGGCACGAAAACCAACACACGTGCCACGGTAAATCGACCCAAACTCAACGGTCAACCCGACCAAAAACCCGATGGTCGAAGTCGCAACGACTGACAGTCTGTCATTCCGAACTGGACAGGTGTACCTCCCACTAGAAGCACAGTCGGTAGCGTCCCCTGAAGACTTACACCGCACCGCAGGTGAACTGCCTAACGTGGTAGCGCCTACCAGAGGCATAGACACCGAACAAGTAACCACAAACAAGTGACTAGCTGGAGTCACGCCCGTCAGCATGGGTCCAACCACCCCCAACCACATGTGCACACACAGACCGTCCATCCCTGGTCTGGCCCTCTGATCGATTTTCTCCACAGTCAGACTCTTCCTCGACCTGTTCCCCGTTCCTCGCCTCCTGCCATCGCCGCCTCGCCCTCCTCCGCCACCGTCGGCCGCCCGGGGAGAGGGGGAGAGAAAGAGATGAGAGAGAGTGAGAAAGAGAGAATGAGAGGGGGAGAGAGAAAAAGGTTAATATATATAGAAAAATCCAAAAATTGTAGAAATTCAGAAATTATGAAAAATTACCTCTGCGATCCTCGGGAGGAGCACAACGCAGTGGTACAGTCCCGGAGTCGAAGAACGCCACGGTTCGCCCTGCACAGAGTTTCGAAGGCACATCAGGGAAAAACACGTGTAAAACATAAAATACACTCCAAGACCCACTAAAAGATCCGAAAAAACCTGGGGCATTACAGCGTCACTCCGAACTCGACAAGAGTACCTCACACTAGAAGTACAGTCGGTAGCGTCCCCTGACGACTTACACCGCACCGCAGGTGAACTGCCTAACGTGATAGCGCCTACCAGAGGCACGGACACCGAACAAGTAACCACAAACAAGTGACTAGCTGGGGTCACGCCCGTCAGTGTGGGTACAACTGCCCCCAACCACGTGTGCACACACAGACCGTCCATCCCTGGTCTGGCCCACTGACCGGTTTTCCTCTCAGCCGGACTCTGGCTGCTAGACGCGGGGCCCGACGGAAACCAGTCTAAAACCGTCCTCAGGGTAAGCCCGTACACCTACTCCCAGGTGAGACCAGCACACGCGTGTTGGTGGGCTACGACTAGTGGAGGGTCACTAAAGGAGTAGACTCTCAAGCCAACGAAAAATAACGCCTCAACCGGACGGGGTACAAGGACTGCCCCTCGTACCGACACCGTCTCACGGTGTTAGAAGCCGAGAACAACACCCCCCCCCCCCCGGGATTACACCGTACCATGACACCTGGCCCCGACACGATGCCCAGTAACTGTCAGACCACGGTTTAGCACGCGGACCAAGGTCCACGCACCCGGGGTTCGAATCGACTAAAAAGGAAACGCCGGTTAGACTAGACCCTTGAACGGTCCACCCAAGGATGTACGGCTAGGCAAGAGCCGCATCAGGAGATGAACGGCCAGAAACTGACCATTCTTCCTATAAGGCTCGTGCCTTAGCAGATCCTTGCTGGTTCGGAGTTGGTTTTATCCTGCGAACTTCGGCTATTTTTACGGATTTTTAGGCCATTTTCTAGCATTTATTTGAATTAAGTTAATGCATTGATATGTGTTTTGGGCATTTATACAGTTTATGTTGTTTGGGGGTCTTTTTGCAAAAAGTGGGCTTTTTTCAAAAAAATAATATTTGCCCACCTTTTTCTCCCCCACGTTCACCCATTCTCCCCCTCTCCCTCACTCTCGATCTCTCTCCCTCTCTCCATCTTCCCTCTCCCTCACTCACGATCTCTCTCTCTCTCTCCCTGAGCAAGCGGGCGAGACGGCGACGGATCACGACGTGGAGGGTGCCGTTGGACTCGTGGCGACGAGTGGAGCGCGTTGACGTCCACCTCGGCACGGATCGTGGCCCGAGGAGACCGGATGGGGCGAGGAGGAGCGTGGAGGTTTCACCCTAGCATGCGGCCGGTCGTCCACTTTCGACTTGATTAAGGTAGGGGGGTGGAACCCTCACCTGACTAGGATCGTCTGGACACCACTTGCACCGCCATGCACGGCCGTTTCCTCCATTTTCGGTGAAATCTTCATGTTAGTGTAATTTAGCCCAATGTCATGAAAAATCACTCTGTGGGCTTTGTTTTTATGTTCCATAGTGTTTATTTGGTTTTATGGTTATGTGCATGAGCCTGGAACATGTTTTTAGTGCGAGCCCCGTCGACTTCGATCGATCGGGGGATGTTCCAATTTCAAAACGGACATACTCGCAACCCAGCTCGTGTGACGGTCCCTTCAGTGACCGCCACACACGTAACGCACCTCTCCCGGTGCATTACGTCTGTGTGACGGCCCCTGTGGGTGCGTCACAGCTTCTAGGTAGCTGGGCGAGGCGGTCGACCTATCGGTTCTCCCTAGGGCCGTTAGGGTCTTGTAATGCACCAGCCTGGGTGCGTTACATTTCCCCTGAAAACTTGTGTGTAGAATTATCCCTCGGGTGGTTGTAACGGCCTCGGATGGTGTGTTACATCAGTGTAACGCACCCACCTTGGACCGTTACACCCTCTGTTTTCCGCATTTCAATAAAATAACTCTCAGGTGCCACTAACGGACCTAAGGGGGTGCGTTACAGTCATGTAACGCACTGCCCCTGGTGCGTTACGCACTATTGTCCCCTGTGTGTGGGGAAGTAGCCTCGGGTGAGCCTGACGGCCCTCGGTAGTGTTGTGCATCCCTTGGTTTTGATGATGACAATAGGATATGTTTGATTAATCAAGTTCTATCTTGTTTCATAACAAATACAAGTGGTTTGATTGTTCCTTCAAAGTATTGGACTCATTCAATTTACCTCTGATAAGTTAAGTAATTTCAGGTCCACTGAAATCCAAGTGGAATCAACAAATCAGAAGAAGTGTCAAAGGCCGCTTGTCGACCAGGGAAGTGGTTATGGTCGACCAACGAACTCAACCAGAAAAGCATCAGATCATCTGTCTTCTGGAAGCATCTTGGCTGTCGACCAAAGCCCCGCCTCTGGTCGACCACAGAAAAGACAGAAGCAACAGACAGAACTGCTGGCCATCTGGAAACTGCCCCCTGTCGACCAGCGGCTGTAGACACGCCATTCTTGACGTCTCTTGAGAAAGTCTCATATTACTATACAACGCCCCGCAACGGCTTACGCATTTTGAATCACTCGAGTGCTTCCTTTTCTTGGATCTTCTTCTGCCTTTTTCGGCAACCGGAATCGTTTCGTCACGGCATTCGGACGGCATCAACACCCGTCGGACGCATCAGAAGGTTCCGGAACCCAGAAGGTTCTGCCGGGCGGCCGCCGTTTGAGGACCCGGGTCGATTTTAATGGGGGCGTCCAGGCCCCTGGACGCCCCCATATTTTTAATTTCTTTTTTATTTATTTATTTTCTCAGGGCCCTAAACAAAATAAAAAATATATATATTGATGGAGGCGTCCAGGCCTCTGGACGCCTCCAAAAAAAATAATAATAATAAAAATCTTTTTGGCATATAAAACACAAAAAAATAAAATAAAAAAATACATATTAATGGAGGCGTCCAGGCCCCTGGACGCCTCCATAAAAAACAAATATAAAAATTCAAAATGCCAGCCCTGTCATAAAAGACAAAAAAATAATAAAAATATATATATTTTGGAGGCGTCCAGGCCCCTGGACGCCTCCATAAACTCCCTCACGGGCGCCACCCACCGAACGACGGTTTGTCGTGTGTGAAAAAGCCAAATTTAGAGACGTCCAGCTGACTGGACGCGCCCATTTCTGAATCACGAGGCGCCGCTCACAAAACCACGCGTTGTGCCAAACCGCGTGCGGCCGTCGTCGGTTTTCGGTGGACCTGTTAGAGGCGTCCGGGACCTTGGACGCCCCCATAAAAGTATTCTAAAAAAATCAATAAAAATAGAATAAAATATTATTTCGGCCCTGATGGAGGTGTCCAGGGTCCTGGACGCCTCCACCTTCCGGAACTCTATAAATAGAGGCCCACCCCTCAGTTCTAAGGGAGCTAAGCAGTGATCCGATAGGCTGCCGGAGCCCAGAGGCTACGGAGTCATTTTCTAACCCGTCGGGTCTTTTGTAGGTGGAGGTTCTACCGGCTTCTCGGGTGCCCACGCTCGCGAGAGGAAGGTCGTCTTCATCCACCGCGCTTCCACGTCGTCCCCACGCTGCCGGAGCTCCGCCGGATTTCACCCTCGGCTCATCCAATAAGCCTTTTCTTCCCCTTTTTCTCCATAGTTCTTTACATTCATCATATTGCATCCTCTATCCCCCTTCACAAGGGTGCTTCTTCTCTTATACTTCTTGCATCCATCATCTCGTTTTCCTCCTACTCGAGTCCGAGAGGGATTTAAAAGATAACACCAACCAGGTGTGTGTCTTGCCATCATTTCGTTATTTTTATCGCAAGGATTTGAATACTACACCTCCATCTTTCTAATCCACTTGTCATTTATTTGTCGTTGTTTTGCAAGGGTACCCGAGGAAAGCCCTCTCTGTCGGCCGGCCGGAAGGAGAGGAAGAAGCAACCCGCCATCTCCCGCTCTTGAGGTAGGCGCGATCACTTCTTATTTTGGGGTCTTTCGGCCCCTGGCGATCACATCTTGTCATCGAGGCCGCGGCGAGTCACTTCCCCAATGGCCGTTTAAATTTCTGTTTCCTATATTCTCTTTATATTTTGTTATATTCTGCTTATATCATCGAGGCCGCGGCGAGTCACTTCCCCAATGGCCGTTTAAATTTCTATTCCTATAATCTCTTTATGTTTTGTTATATTCTGCTTATATCATCGAGGCCGCGGCGAGTCACTTCCCCAATGGCCGTTTAAATTTCCGTTCTTATATTCTCTTTATATTCTGTTATATTCTGCTCATATCATCGAGGCCGCGGCGAGTCACTTCCCCAATGGCCGTTTAAATTCCGCACTTTGTATTCTCTATATTCTGTCTATATTCTGCTCATATTCTCGAGGTCGCGGCGAGTCACTTCCCCAATGGCCGTTTCAATTCTTGTTATTTAATTTTTGCACCATTCCCGTCCCCCCGAGGTCGCGGCGAGTCACTTCCCGCTATGGCCGTTTGAACCCCATATCTTGCTATATTATACTTGTCCCGCTCGCCCCGCCGGAGCAATCTCCCGTGGTGGCCCCTTCTCTCTCTTTCTCTCATCTCTGTGTTGCAGCAAACAAAACAAACAAAAAAGAAGGAGCCCGCGCGCTCCGCGTTCTTCTTCTCCGCTCTCTTCCCCCGAACCGCGTGACGTCGCTCACAGATTGGCGATCACGGTGGGACATCTACTGCTTCCTCTCGGCTACCCTTGCAAGTTCGGCACCACCCGTGCCTCTCCACCTTGGCGCCCACGCGCGCCCCCGTTGTGCTCACGGCAGCACCGTCAGTTCTGATTGGTTCTTTGTTTATTACATGTTTGTTATTTCTGTTGTTTTCCCACTCCATATATCTGTCAGCATTCCATTGCATACATCCATTCCTCTTTTCTATCCTTTTTTTCATTTTTTTTGAGGATCACCCTTTCCCGGTGAAGGAAGGACTCTCCGTTTGGGAATTCCTCTCAACGGACTAGAATCTCCTACACTGGGACCTCCGTAAGTCCCCGACATCGAAGAATCTCCTCTTCGTTCACTGGGCTGGTTGTACCATTGAAGTTCCCCGGAGTTAGTCATTTCGTTCGTGGTGAGACGAGAGACCCTAGCTGACACGGCGGTGAAACAAAAATAAACTAGGGTCCATATCTTGTGTGAACTTCGGATCTCGCTAAAAACACACAAAAAAATCATCAAAATCAAAACAAAAAAAAGGGCGTAAAGGCATCCACTTGTTTGATAATCTCTGCTACCTACTTGCTAGTGTATGTTTTTGCGTTCTGGGAAAACTGTGAGCATGTCTCACGAGTCTTCTGAGGAGAACCACCCTAGTCGTGGTTTGACAGCCGACCCGCGAGTCTATGCTATGGACTCGGGTCCTTCTCATGACCCCTCGCATGAGGTGCATGTTACTGCCGGGAACACGTCCCCGCCACAGGATATCACTTCCTTACTGGGCGTCCTCGCCAACACGGAGCTTACCTCTGAACAGCTCCGGGCCTTCCAGGCCATTCTAAAGGGGAAATCTGTTTCCCCCACGCCCCAGGAATCAACTCCGGCCATCGCACCTCTCCACGAGTCCGTGCAGGCCATTCCATCTCCTTCATTGGCGCAAGCCATCCAGTCTCCCTCGCTTCAAGGACAAGCGAGCCAACAACCTCCCTCATTCCAATTCCCGTCACAATCTCAAACTCCCGGTGTTCCTCACACACCGTTTCAGCCAGGGCCAACTGTCGGTGGTCCGACAGTTCCCTCTCATTCCGGGTTTCCCCCTCAAGTCTCCGGGAGACAGTTTCTCCCCCAGTGGCAAGTGCCACCTTCACCCCCAGAGGAGCTCGCCCAATCGCTCCTCAATAGATTCAATCGCATGGACGAGCAGTTTCAAAATCTGAGAAGAATGGTGGACGTGAAAGCCACCCCGGAGGTTGCTTTGCCAATCCTTCCGGTCATTCATCTTCCTCCCTCCGAAATGCCCACGTACCGCAGATACAATGGTACCGGCAACCCCTTCATTCACCTCAAGGACTTCATGTATGAGTCCTCCTATTGGCAAAACGATCAGAGGTCCCTGGCATACCTCTTTCGGAGATCATTGGATGGTCCCGCGCTTGAGTGGTTCTATTCTCTGGAGCCCCGCGAGGCCGAGAATTTTGAAATAGTGCAGAGAAGGTTCTTGCAGAAATATAGGGATAGGGTCGGTCCCTCACTCTCCATTACCGACCTAGTGGCCGAAAAGATGAAACCCGACGAGGATTTTGTCCGATATGCTGATAGATGGAGGTCTCTGGCGGAAAGAATAAGGGATACCCTCTCCGAGCCCGAACAAGTGAAAATGATTGTGTCCAATGCAACCCCACAGTTCAGACATGTCCTGGCCATGAATAAACTCACTACAATGGAGGAGCTCTATGAAAGAGCCCGATACATCCAAACCCAGCTAAAAGACTCCCCCATTATGAATATGTTTGAGTCGCCGAAGCCCAAAGTGGTCAGAAAGACAGGCGCTGGTGTCCCGGGCGGAGCCACAGAAGGGGTCGTGACAAATGAGCAAGTCAGTGCGGTCAACAATGCCAACTATGCAGTCAACCCAAGGCCTCCACAAATGCCCCGACTACCCCTTCAACCAGGTCCTTTCCCTCTCCGTCCTCCACCCCAAAATAATCCACCCCAGGATAATATGCCTCCATTACGCCAACCCCAGCAACAACAACCACAACCTCAACAACAACAACCACCGCTTCAGTACAACCAAGTTCCACCTCCAGGGAACTATGGTCCCCAACAGCAACAAAGGAGGCCGCTCGGTCCCAAGAGAGCCTACTATCCACCATTGCCAGAAACTTTAACAGACATTTTTAATGCCCTCATGGCATCAAACCAACTCGCCTTACCCAGAGAAAGGCTCATGTGGCCCCCCAATGTGGATACCTCCAAATACTGTGTTTACCACAGGCAGCCGGGACACACAGTAGATTACTGCTTCCATTTCAAAGATTACATACATGATATGAACGATGAACATCAAATAGATTGGGATGAGATGAGACGATACGTCGCCGCTCTCAAGGCTAGGAGACCTCCTCAGAGGCCACAGCAGCAGTTACAACAGCAGCAGCAGCAGCAACCACAACAACAACAGCAGCCTCAGCAGGCCCCACAACAACAGCCCGACATGGGCATAATCCAGAATCCACTACCGGAGCACCAACAGCCCAATCATCAGGTTAACCCCATCTCCTCCTTCCCGGAAGTCGGGAGAGAGCAGGTGTGGCACCAGGAAAGTACCTCCATCCTTTATACCTCCAACCCTATCGTCATGCAACCCCCTCACCTTGCCCGGGTAGCACCTCTCTCTCATCAACCCGCATCGGTATCGCCTTCACCATTTCCACTACCATTACGCCCTCTCATCCGCACCCCGACCTCCTATCAACCGACACTTTCTACTACGCCTTCACACCCTCTCACCTTCTCCCACTCCCCCACTTCACCATCCACCTCTACCACATTTACCCCTACGCCTTCTAAACCCCTTATCATCCGTCCACCATACATAACCCCGTCTTTCTCCACCACATCACCACTAATGCCTTCAAAACCACTCATCACCCACCATCCGCCTCAAAACCTTTACCCGTTTCAAACCTTACCTCCACCTCCACCTTCCAAACCCCTTATCCTTCATAATCCGCGCGATATCCCCTCTACCTCCTCCATGCCTCCACCTAACAAACCCCTCATCAGAATCCCTGCTCCCGTCATCACCCCTGCTTCATCAACCATTCCTCCACTACTACCCCTCAAACCCCTGTTAAAACCCACTGCTACCCCCACAGAGGTACAAAAGCCGCAGGCAATGGTGCTCCGGAGTGGAAGAATTTTCCACAGGGTTTTCCCCCACAACAGTCAGAATCCCGAGCAATCTCAGCCAGAGAAGGATGATGCAGAACAACCAGAAAGAGCTATCCCTGGAACACAGTATGATCTACTAAAACACTTGGACAAGACGCCTGCCCGGATCTCCATCCTAGAGCTACTTCAAAGATCCACATCCCACCAGGCGGCCTTGATGGAATATCTTCAAAAAGTCATGGTTAATGAAGACCTCCCCGTGGAGAAGATTTCAACCGTCCTGACCCCAACAGACACACAACCGGCCATCATGTTCCACAACTACGAGCTCGCTCCCAAGGAGGCTCGGAAATATGCACTGTGCATTTCAATAAAAATTAATGGGGTATCCATAAACCCGTGTCTTGTGGACACGGGTGCGTCCATAAATGTGATCTCCATGAGCACTCTTCAGTTGTGTGGGATCGACGAGGAACAAATAAGACCTTCCTCGATCACGGTCACGGCCTATGACAATAGCAAAAGGCCGCCGCAGGGGATGATTATTCTGAAGGCAGAACTAGGCCCCATGTCAATTCCCACGGAATTCCATGTCCTCGACATGGACCCCACATTCAAGGCTATACTGGGTCGACCTTACATCGAAGCCATGGACGCTGTGCCTTCCACCAACCATCAATGCCTGAAGTTTCCTTACAATGGGAGAATTATTAAAGTGGTCAGTACACCTGTCCTTCACACAGTGGATGCTATCAACACCTCTCTGCCATCTGTTTGGCCGTCTCATCGGCCCATATTGTCACTGCTGGATGTACGTGATCCATCTCGCATTCCACTAGCACCAAAGGAGCCGGTCAGGGCAACCACAACATCATGTCTCCCTCTTCACTCCAAAGGTTGGGAGATTATGAGGAACATCGGCTATCAACAAGGAAAAGGGCTGGGCGCACAGTTACAGGGAATGCTCAAACCGCCAAAGGAAATTAGGCCGAACCGCAGGTTTGGCCTAGGCTTCAAAGGACCATTCAAGGCGGATTGGAAGCCCCTCACATGGACTCTATCAAACCACTTCAATAGAGGGCCCGTTGTTCAGATGGGAGATCACCCACGAGAAGCATATGGGGAATCACATGCTGTATATTTTGCTGAAAAATGTCCGAGGATCACCAAAAGAGGCAAGATCAAAGATCCGGAATGCGAGTGGAATAAATGGTTCGACATACGGGACATTTCTGTTGCACTGGAAAGGATGTTCTCGTCCCCACAGCTTGAAGGACCACCATTGATCTCCGAGATACCAGAGAACATTGCCACTCTTGCCAAGGTTCCAAACTATCCTCGTCCTCGCCAGAAGGACTCTGTCATCGACGGATCTTCATCTGTCCTCAACATTGCCATCGACGGCTCATTAGCCGCCATCCTCTCCATCCACTCGTCTCAGCCTTTGCTGATATCTTCCTCCTGGGCCAGACAATTGTCTGATGATCTTCCCAGGTCCCCTTCTTTGCTTACATACCTACGCGGGCTTTTCAACCCGCGCCAGGCCTTCAACCATGATCTGCTCTACGAGCCCCACAATCCTCTAGCCATAACCACTTTCCTCTCTCCTCCAATCTCTTTTCACTGCTTTGTCATTAAAAATGAAAACGAAAAAAAAACGTCAATTTTCAAACTCTCCAACAACACATCTTCGTTGAGGAAACCTCCTACATCTCCCACGGGTGCGTACCGCCTTGCGGACCACCCGTCCAAGGTCCGATGAGCGACCTTTTCTACCCCTCCTCTGAGGGGTCTTCTCCTGTACATTCTACACCATCCTCCTCATCTTCCTCTTCTTCTGTAAATATTGTCAGTCAATCTAGGAATGACAGGCCAAGGGTAGTACCTAGGAAGAAATCCAAGGGTAGGCAGATCCCTCGTCGATTCCTTCTGGATTTGGCCGCCAGGTGTCAGGCCCTTCTTGCCATCCCCCAGTTGTTAGAAAATCCCATCCAGCTACCCGAAATAGAATGCGAGGGCGACTGTGCATCTGATGAAGGGTATGGAGTCTACGAGATCACGAATGAAGAATGCCCCACTGAAGATGAGGGTGAAGAATATGAGGATGTGGCGGGCGCATACGCTAGCGGAATGAGGAGATTCGACGAGCCGTCAACCGCCGTAGAAGAATCCACCAAGGAAGTCAACTTGGGAACTGAGGAAGACCCTAGGATCATCCTCATAAGTGACAACCTACCACCCTCTGAAGAAGAGGCATTAATTGAGGTTCTCAAGGAATATAAGGACACGTTTGCATGGAGCTACGAGGATATGCCGGGTTTGGATTCAACCTTGGTCGAACACCGTTTAACCCTAAAACCAGGGTCCATCTCGGTAAAACAAAGGTTAAGGCGTTTCCACCCTCAGATGGCTTTGAAAATGAAAGAAGAGGTCGATAAGCTCCACAAAGCCAGGTTCATTAGAGTCGTTCTTTATCCTCAATGGGTGGCGAACATTGTCCCGGTCATGAAGAAAGATGGGAAAGTCAGGATTTGCATCGACTTCCGGGACCTTAACCGCGCGTGTCCAAAGGATGATTTTCCCTTACCTCACATTGATGTGTTGATTGATAACACGGCAGGTTTTGAAACCCTCTCTTTCATGGATGGATTTTCAGGATACAATCAAATTCGTTTGGCAGAAGAGGATCAGGAAAAGACGTCATTCACTACCCCTTGGGGAACATATTGTTACGTGGTCATGCCGTTTGGGTTAAAGAATGCTGGAGCTACTTACCAAAGAGCAATGATGGCCATATTTCATGACATGATGCACATATATCTGGAAGTGTATGTGGATGACTTATTGGTGAAATCAAGGACCAGGATGGAACATCCAGAAGTTTTGGCTAAGGTCTTGCAAAGGTCAAGAGAATTCCAATTGAAAATGAACCCAAAAAAATGTGTGTTTGGTGTGTCGTCAGGTAAATTGCTGGGGTTCATTGTGAGTAAAAGAGGGATCGAGATAGATCCCGACAAAGCCAAGGCTATCAGGGATATGCCGCCTCCCAAGAATTTGAGGGAAGTCCGAGGTTTAATCGGGAGGTTGCAGTTTATTCGTCGGTTTGTGTCTCAACATTCACAAAGGTGTAGACCTCTCTACGAGTTGACCAAGCCAGGAGTAGAATTCCACTGGAATTCTAAATGTCAGAAAGCTTTTGAAGGGTTGAAGGAATATCTGGCTAGTCCACCCGTTCTCATTCCACCCAAACCAGAAAAACCTCTGATCCTTTACGTCTCAGTCTTGGATGACTCCGTGGGAGCCGTCCTCGCACAAGCTGATGAAGAAGGCAAGGAACGGGCAACCTATTACTTGTCCAAACTTCTCAATCCCTGTGAGCAGAAGTACACCGGCATGGAGAAAACCTGTGCTGCCCTCGTTTGGGTAGTGCAGAAATTGAAGCACTACTTCTTGGCTCACGAAGTCCACTTGATTGCTCGGATGAATCCTATCAAATTCCTTCTGGAGAAAGCCGTCCTTACAGATAGGCTAGCACGCTGGCAAAGTTTTCTCTCTCAGTTCGACATCACCTACATCCAGCAAAAGGCGATTAAAGGCTATGCCATAGCCGAGCATCTCGCTCACCATCCTCTTCCCAAGTTCGACCCGTCCAATCAGAGTTTCCAGATGAGGAACTAATGTCCATCAACCAATCAGATGAGCCAATGTGGACACTATATTTTGATGGAGCTCTGAATTCTCAAGGGAAAGGAATCGGCGTCGCCCTCCTGTCACCGGAAGGCCTCACATTCCCATTGGCGTACCAGCTCAAATTTCCAGTTACCAACAATATAGCCGAATATGAAGCCCTTCTAGCTGGCCTAGGACTCGCTCATTCTTTACGTATCACTGAGTTGCGAGTTGTAGGTGACAGTCAGCTCATCCTTCGCCAGGTACTCACTAAGTATCGCACTCGCGATCCCAAACTCAAGCCATACCAAGAACTCACTGCTGCCTTTGCCAAACTGTTCACAAAACTGATCTTTGTTCATATCCCTCGTCATCAGAATATTCTCGCCGATGCCCTCGCCTCATTGGCATCATCCATAAGGTTCCCTCTAGGAAGATGGTTTAAGTCCATTTCCATCTACAAACTTCACGCCCCTGCAGTCGATGATGCTTCCTACGTAAACATCAAAGACAGGATAGCAAGGAAGATCCTGCAGGAAGATATCCTTGAGAAGAGGGAAATCATGTTGGCAGAGGCCGAAGAAGAACTGGCTGATGAAGAGAAACCATGGTTCTATGAAATTGTCAAATATTGCCAAGATCAGTCTTATCCTGAAGGGGCCACCACAGAGGACAAGAAAGCCATAAGAAGGGTGGCTCAGAAATACACATTGATCGGAGGTCTACTCTATAGGAGGAGCCTTACTGGTATTCTGTTAAGATGTCTTGGTGACGATGAGGTTTGGAAATGTGTAGAAGAGACGCACTCGGGTGTGTGCGGTGGCCACGTGAATAGTCAGATGCTCGCCAAGAAGATCATTCGTCAAGGCTTTTATTGGCCCACTATGGAAGAGGATTGTGCTGTCTATGTCCGTAGGTGTGTCAAGTGTCAACTTCACGCCGATAAAATCCATTCACCATCTTCCTCACTTCATCCAATATCCTCCCCATGGCCTTTCTCCATGTGGGCATTCGACATCATTGGTCCCTTAGGTGATCCCAATTCCCTCACCAAGCAGAAATCTTTCATCCTTACTGCAACGGAATACTTCACCAAATGGGCCGAAGCCGAAGCTTACGCGGAGATCAAGGCGTCAACAGTCTGTAAGTTCATCATGAAGAACATTCTCGCCAGATTCGGCATCCCAAGCACGATCGTCACCGACAATGGGCCACAATTCATTTCTCAGGACCTACAGGACCTCTGCAAAAGGTACGCAATTGCATTGCATCATTCATCGCCTTATTACCCACAAGGTAACGGCCAAGCGGAGGCCACCAATAAAACATTGCTCAAAATCATCAAAAAAACCTGCGAGTCTAGTAAGTTTTCAGACTGGCCAGAAAAGCTTATCGAAGCCCTATGGGCCTATCGCACTTCAATCCGTACCCCCACCGGGCAGACTCCATTTGCCCTCACTTATGGTATGGAAGCGGTAGTCCCGTACGAGACTCTGATCCCTTCTCTCAGGGTACAATTGGATGAGGAATTTCCCCTCGACGATCGTCGTAATTCACTCCTCGCCCAGTTGGAACTCTTGGATGAGAAGCGGCTGGCCGCCGCCGAACACGCGCGTGTGTATCAAAATAGACTCGCTCGCTTTTACCAAAAGAAAGTCGTTGAGAGAAAATTCAAAGTCGGTGAGATGGTCGTAAAAAGAATTTTTGTCAAACCTGGAGGGCCGCGTTCTAAGCTCCAACCTAATTGGGAAGGACCATTTGTAATTCAAGCCGTGTACCCTGGCAACGCCTACAAGCTAGTCAACGCCGAAGGGACCGAGTTATCCCACCCTTGGAATGGGCTTTATCTTAAGAAATACTACCCTTAGCACAAAACAAAAAAAAATGAAAAGATAAAAAACATCAAAAACAAAGAAATATTGAAAACCACTAAAAATATGGAAAATTCAAAATGCCGATGCCCGGCAGTCACCATATAGTTAAGTCTCTGCATTTAACCTTCATGTTAGGATAGGGCCCATTAAGGCTTGGTAGGTACCGGGTCTTGGGTTGCCAGAACCGTGGAGACCCCTGTCCGGCCACGTCGGCCTATGCTCGCTCGAAGGAAACTAACATGTGTTCACTTATGTATTTTATTCAAAAAAGTTGGTAGCATCACCTACGGTAGGGCCACACCTAGAAGATCTCCGGAAGCTGTAATCTTTATTCTTTTCTCTTCGACCAAATGAGACAGTCGGCGCCCTTAAAACGCTGAGCATGAGAAACCGAAACTCAAACCCCAAGGGCAAGAGTAGGATCCATTTCCTCGAGCACCGATCAGAGCACGAGAAGAGGGCAGTGTCCCCGCAGGCATACGAAAAGGGAGCCCACAAACGTCAAACATCTCCCTCACAAAAGAAAAACAAAATCAAAATCAAGAGAAAAGCCTGGTCGTGACCGTGCCTGTTGCGATAAACGGAACCCCTCAAAGCAAAAGTCTGAATCCACAAAGGGGGGCCGTGGAATGTAAATGCTCGAGATTTGGTCCGAAGTTGTCCGAAAGGAATGAGTTAATGGGCCCTTATTCGCTCGCCGGGTTAACGGCTTTGCCGGTCCTCTCAGGAGGTTTATCCCCTACGCTCTTCCTTCTTCCTCTAAAGATGAAGGTTCGATGGAGTTTCTGAAAGGTGAAAACTGCCCAAGGTCTGCGACCCTATTTTAATATACACATTTGGTTGCCCACTTTGAAAAGCAAAAGCTATCGCTGCGAAGGAGTCTCCGTGTTTCTGGCTGGTCAAGACCCCTCCTTACCACCTTGATGTCTTCTTGTTTAACCTCGGGCTTAGGCCAATGCAAGCGCGTCACCTATGGGTGCGACGGCGTCTGATTCCGGGTCAGCGTCGCGCGGTTGGTCGTTAGGGTTCCAGGGTGTTCCATCTTATACCATCTAGAGTTGTGAGGAAACAGACCCGGGTCGGGCAAATCATCTACCTCAAACACCTTTTGGGTGAATCCCTGTGGTCGGAAGCAACTGGGAGCCTAAGCATGGCATGACGGTATTGTCATCAGGGTAAGTCTTAGCCGGCGGGATCGTCATTCGAGGGGTCTAGAGGCCCAAATCAACCTAGATGTGCACTTAGGATACCTGGGAGGTTAGTAAGAAACCCCTGTCTCACATAGGTTAGGTGCCATTTGGGTGCTTGCCGGGCGTTAGCAATAAAAAAATTGAAATGATAAAAGCAAAAAAAAATAGAAAAGAGAAATGTACATATTTGCAAACAAAAAAATCTTTTTATGATAAAACAAAAAAAATGTGTCAAATATAAAAAAGAAAACAAATCAATTTTGCATGATTGCATTTACGTGCATCATCTCACTTTAATACCGCTTGCATTCGTGTGCTTGCCTGTCGCATTTATCATCACCGCATCTTTCCCTTGCCTTCGTTAAATAAAGGCTTGGCCCCTTGACCAGTTATCAAGGACAGTCACAGTGACCATTTGCTTATTGAGCAAGGGGCCAAGTCAGAACAGAAATTCTGATTTGTTTGTTTCAGTGATATGTGCAGGGATTCAGGTAACTGAAGCAAAGGTGAAAAACAAACAAACCGAACCTTGTTTTTTATTCCAAAAAAACCAAAAAAATTTACATCAAGTTCCGCCCTCTCTCTCTGCATTACTCGTCCCACTACTCTCCGGGCAAAACACTCTCAAAGGTGCTACCCAACTACGAAAAGCGGTACTCCTGCCGCTCTGTACTCCTCTTCCTATTCCCACATCCCGGCGTTGATCCGCGGAAGCAGCAGAGAAGCTACCAACACGAAAGCCACGCTCTCGTGCTCTTCGGTAGCGCTCCTCACCTTCTCTCAGCCACTGTTCAGCAAGACCAAGGCCGATTCGGAGTTCGAATAGTTGGGCCTCCATGGCCCTTCGCTCCTCCCTTTCAGCCAAACTGTTGGCTCTTTCTCTCTCTGCGTTTCTTTCCCTCTCTGCCCGTTCTCTCTCACGGTCTTCCCTCTCTAACTGGAGAGTGATCCTCAGTTCCATAGCATCCCTGGATGAGTCGTCATCAGGATGACGCCGCAGTTCCCTCTCCAGTTCTGCTATCCTAGCCTCCTTCTGCGCAGCTTGGGCAAGCGCTTCTTCCGTCTCCTTTTCCTGCCGAGTGTACCATCTCAGATACGCGATAAGGCGTAAACAAAGAGAACTCAACGCTGAAACTTTTACCTGTATACGGAGCATCCCTTCTGCCTCCGCAGCACGCTGCGTGGCGTGAGCAAGTTGCTCATGAAGCGAGTCAAGTTCTGAGGTGGGAATCCACAAGCTGGAAGAGGCACCACCTACTCCCATCGCTGGGGAGGCCGCGCCAATCTGGGCATGCTACGACCATGTGAATTAGCAGCCAACATCTGGAATCTGGGGATTTAATTAGGAATGTACTATACACCTACCAAGGAACTCGCAGCTCCGCGGGCATCACCCAACTGTTGTTCCATCTCTGCCAAGCGAGTTCGTAAATTCGCTATCATGGCATCCCGGACATCCTGCAGCCTTACAAGTCAGCATTTTCACCAGAAAAACCAAGAAAAGGAGAAAGAAGAGAAGAGAAAAAGGGGAAACCTACCTCCACAAGTCCCCGGGGTTGGAACCGTTCTGCGTACTTTGTCCTATATAGACGCAAGTAGTCCTCGCTGTCCCGCGCCTGCGATTCTACAATCGTGCCACCCCGTTGCCAGTCTTCGTACTGTTCAGGGAACCGCACGCGCCAGTCAATGCAGGTCGCCGGTCCTCGCGTCTTTCTCCCGACATGAGGTGGCGCAGCTGAATCCACCCATTCTTGAGCCAGTCCTAAAGTCCTCATAACTAATCGTAGCCGAAGCGGCTCGATTTCATTCAGGCAGTGCATCCATAGTTCCCGTCTGAACCGGGCACGACTTGCTAGAACCCACAGAGGAGAAGAAGTGTAGGGAAGAAGGAACGCACAAGAGAACAAATAAACAGCAGAAAATCAAATCACTCCATAAGCTGTCATAAGCACTACAATCATAGAGAGGTGACGGGTCCGCTAGCCCGCCAATCCTCACCATCACTCATCTCTCCGGGCACTCTCCTCCTCTCCCCCGAGGTGAGGGTCCCTCAGAAGCCTCCAGGATCCCCGTGCAGTAGCACCTGCCTCGCCTCTGGGCGCCTGCTCCGCAGCAGTGACTCGCTGCTCCTCCCCTGGCGTGGCGAAGAAGCCACTGGCGGCAAAGCGACCGGACTGGCGGAGTCACTCCCCGAACTCTCGCGCTCTCTCGTAGCGCGTCTCCATCCCTCCTAGCCTCTGCACGACGGCCTGAAGGCCCAGCTGGAGCTCCCTCACTTGGGCCTCCAAGGCCCTCCTCTCGGTCAGATCCCGCTGTCGCTCGGACCTTCTCTCGGCCTTCTCTCTCTCTACCTCTCTCCTCATCATCTGCAGAAGAACCCTTAACTCCTGGATGTCTGGAGAAGGTCTCTCCTCACCACGGTGCCGCAGCTCCGCTACAGTCGCCACCCAGGCGTCACACTCCTCTTCCGCCCGGGTCGCACGGGCCACCGCACCGGCAAGTTGCTCCCGGAGGGAAGCAATCTCGAGAAAAGGGGCCGAGGAGCTAGAAGATCCGCCAGCCGCTCCCACCGTCGCTGTCTGCTGGGCACGCTGGAACAAAATAAACAACGGCCGTCAGTGAAACTCCGAAATCTGAAGTTAAAAGGGCGGCACGTAACTTACCAGGAGCGACAGCTCATGTTGAGCGACGGCCAGTTGCCGCCTAGTCTCTGACAGCTGGGCGCGCGAGCCGCCGATGCCACGCGTGTCCCCAGCTTGGGGAAGCCCCGCGTAACTCTCTCTCTGCCGCCGCAGGAAGTCGGCACTGTCCTGCACCAGTACACCCCCTTGCTGTCCAGGGAGACGTACGGGCCAGTCCTCGAGCCTCGCCTTGCCGCGACTCTCCTTCCTGACGCGGCTCGGCTCGTCCGCACTCGCCCACTCATCGGCCAGGCCCAGGGTCCTTGCCATGTCCTGCACCAAGAAAGGGGTCCCATATCAGTCAAAAGGAACGCGTCCCCTGTCTAGGACGCGTCCATCATTTGAGTGCAACACTCTCCGAACCCTTTCCTCCTCGCCCGGCTCGCTTCAAAACCCAAAATGAATTAAAAGAGGAAGAGATCGGAGGACCTACCGGACCGTGTTCACCTCCTCCCACGCCATCGGGCCCCTCGGGTCCCTCGGGGGCCCGAAGCGGCCCTTCCTCCTCCATGGACGCCGTTCCGTGATCGGGCGCGTCCCTCCTTGGGCGAGGATTTCCTCGTCCCTCTCCTCCTTCACCACGGTCGGGCCCACCGAACTCCATCGATCAAAAGAGGAGGAAGACGAAAAAGGGGCAAGCGCGTTTCGGCGGAAGGCGGGCTCGTTTGCGGATGAGGCACGGGAGAAGAAGGACCACCCGTCGCTTTAAATTTAAAATAAAGGATTAAGACGCGTCCTCGCGCCTGGACGCGCCCAAAAGGGGGAAAGGAAACAAAATCCCCCCGTGCAAAACTTAGTTCCCCGCTGTTCAGGGCAAGGTCTCGCGAAGCACGCCTCAAAGGACAACTCAGTAAGTGTGGGAGAGAGAAAAGTACACACAACAAAAAAAAGCCATTTCCATTTCATATAATAGCCGAAAGTACATCATACAGTGAGAAGGGTGACGTACAAGCAACTCTCTAACTCTCACCGTCACCCTCCTGGTCATCTCCTTCCTCCCTCCTCTGACGGAGATCCCTAGGGGGCCTCCGCGACCTCTGTGAACCCTGAGAAGCAGTGCTCGCCTCGCCCTGCGGTGGCACTCCAGCCTCGAAGGCGCGACGACGCTCCTCGGCCGAAGAAACCAGGTAGCTGCCCATGGAAAAAGAACCAGACTGACGAAGTCGCGCCCCGCGTTCCTTCGCCCTCTGGTACCGCTCCTCGCTCTCCCGAAGCCTCCCCTCCGCCGTGCCAAGACTCAATCGGAGCTCCAGCAGCTGGGCCTCTAGAGCCCTCCTCTCGGTCTGATCCCGCTGTCGCTCCTCCCTCTCTCTCTCTCTATCCCTCTCCCTCTCTCTCTCCACGCTCTCCCTATCCCTCTCCCTCTCCTCTCTCTCCCTCATCGCCTCTCTCCTCGACAGCTCGAGGGCGATCCGCAGATCCACTACGTCGCGAGGAAGCTCCTCAGCCTCCCGTCGCCGCTCCTCCTCCAGCTCCGCAATCCGGACGTCACGCTCTGCCACCCGGGCATCGCGCTCCTGCTCAGCACGAACAGCACGCGCCAGGGCCTCTCGGATCTCGGCCACCTGTCAAGACACGCATGCACCGTAAGAGAACAATGATAGAAGGAAAGTAGCTGGAAAAGGGTCGCGGCCAAGCAAGCACTCACTCGAGCC
Organism: Amorphophallus konjac; assembly: GCA_022559845.1. Classification (NCBI taxonomy): domain Eukaryota; kingdom Viridiplantae; phylum Streptophyta; class Magnoliopsida; order Alismatales; family Araceae; genus Amorphophallus; species Amorphophallus konjac. Next base: position 481,551,911 of record CM040122.1, on the reverse strand, counting down.
TCACGGTCACGCTCGGCCTCCTCAGCCCGAGCCACCGCGTACGCCAGCTGCTCCTGGAGGGCAGAAACCTCCGGAGGAGGGCCCCGCGAACTGGAACCCGCTCCACCAGCCATCGCGGCTGCCGCTGTCTGGTGGGCCCGCTGAAACACGGGGCAAACGTCAGTCAAAGGCTAAGCATCAAAAATCCAGGTCACAAAAAATGCATTGCATAAACTCACCAGGATCTCCAACTCCTGTCGGATGGCCACCAACTGTCGTCTGGCGTCCGCCAACTGGGCCCGCAGGTCGGCGATCATGGTATCACGAGCATCCTGCATTACACATAAGTTAGTATCCCATGCATACATATAGAAAGGTGGAGCATTTTCATTTCACTTACCCCTGCCATACCACCCAAGGAGAGGCGGTCCCCGTACGTAGCTCGGTACCGTCTCATGTAGTCTGTGCTATCCTGTACGTGGGACACTACTGGGACCCCGCCCTGCTGCCAGTCCTGGTACTGTGCTGGGAAGCGCGTACGCCAGTCCACGATCTTCGCCTTCCCCTTGGTCTTCCGCCCAATGCGAGCCGGCGCATCTACGTCTACCCACTCCTGGGCCAGCCCCAACGTCCTCATGACCAGTCTAAGCCGCAGCGGCTCAATCTCGTTCAGGCAATGGACCCACACGTCCCGCCTGAAGCGAGGAAGACCCGCTACAACCCAGGGCTGGCCAGCATCGCCCATGCCCAGGTAGGGCCTCCACACCACCTGCATCACCATACATACATCATGTTAGTTACCATTCAGTCACATGCATAAACACAAAAAAAATCATACGCATCATACCATGGCCTCGGGATACTCGCTCAGCTCCCGACGAAGTGATGCCAGCTGGTAGCCGTGGGGTGCTGCAACCACGACCGGCCTCCACTGCCGCGCCAGAGGCACGGCCCTCCTGTTCCCATGCCTAGCCCTCCCCATCGGGAAATAGTAATAGCTCCACACCTGCATCCATCATACATCATTAGTACAATAATTACATATTTAACTATGGGAATGCATAAATAAAATGTTTACCTGGAGGAAAGGTGCGAAGCCGCTGACTGTCGTCTCCTTCTCCGAAGTCTGGGAGAGATCGGCAATCAGATGGGCAAGCAGAGCCGCTCCCCACGCATAGTGCCCCACGCTGTCCAGATCCGCCAAGAGCCCGAGGAAACGGCAGTGGATGCCATCCCCCTTCGTCCCCAGCAGAAGGCGGCCCAGGAAGAAGAAAAGAAACCTCCGAAGGTCTAGATCCACCAGCTCCCTCTCGCTCGGATCCTGGGTGAAAGCTGCACGAGCATCCCCCTCCAGTCGAGCCAAGAACTCCGCTCCAGTCTCGCTAACCCGCTGACGCGGGTCGACGAATCCGAGCGCCTCCATGATCTCCACTCGGCCGACTACCCTGCTGTCTCTATCAGTCACGCTCGTCTCTAACCACAGCAGGTCGAGGGCACTCTCTCGGTAGTCGGGGTAGGTGACCCCGCTGACTGCCTCTCCGTCAACTCGTAGCCCGGTGATCCGAACCACGTCCTCCAGTGACGGCACCATGTGCCCCCAGGGCATCAGAAATGCCCGGCTCGGTGCGTGCCACCGCTCCCTCAGTGCCTGGATAAGAGGAAGGTCGAGCCGGAAGGGCTCGATCCTAAGGAAAGCTCCAAAGCCCATGGCATCCACACGCGCCCTCTGAAAATCCGGCAGCCCACGGTATGCTGCCACCACCAAGGACCAGCTGATCCGGCCCTTCATCACGCCCTGCAAACCACAAAACCAACAAAGAACACATCAGCATCATGAACAGTAATAAACAATAACACTGTATATATATACTACCTATTCTCTTTATTTTATTTTTACTTTTAAAAATAAAAAAAATATATAAAAAAAATAAAAAAAATAAAAAAAAATTTATTTTCTTGTGGAGGCGTCCAATGCCCTGGACGCCTCCTCCCAATTTCCTTTTTTTATTTATTTTAGGAAAAACCCAAAAATGGCCAAAACAAAAATTATTAATAATATATATATATTTATGGAGGCGTCCAAGGCCCAGGACGCCTCCTTATTTTTAATATTATTTTATTTCATTTCATTATTTATGAAAATTAATAAATAAATAAAAAAGGAAAAAGAAAACATGGAGGCGTCCAGGTCCCTGGACGCCTCCTTCTCTCACTACCCGCCTCTCTCTCACAACCTCTCGTACACCCGTTTTAGCCTATTGAACCACAGAGTGAGGATTCCGAGGTACTTACCGGGTCGTGATCATCCTCTCCCGCGTCACCAGCATCCGCAGCAGCCTCCGCGGCCAGGAGAGGCACCTCCATCCCCTCCTCCGCAGCAATCTCCTCTGCTGCAGCCTCCTCGGCATCATCCCTCAACCTCCTCGCACGACGAGCCAGTCGTTTTCGCTTCCCTGGAACCAGGCTCGATCCTCCTCGCTCCATGGGGACTAAGAATAGGTCGTCTGGGTGACTGGGTCGTCAGATTGAACAGTAAATGAGCAAAAGGGGGGGGGCAGCCCTTATAAATAGGAGTTACCTTCTTTGGGGCGTCCAGGCGCCTGGACGCCCCCATAATTTTTATTTTTTTTTCAAAATTCAAAAAATTTTGGGGCGTCCAGGCGCCTGGACGCCCCCAAAACAAAAAAATCAAATAAAATATAAAAATAAAATTTGGAGCGTCCGGGACACTGGACGCTCCCAAAACAAAAAACAAAATAAAAATAAAATAAAAATTAGGGGCGTCCAGACCCCTGGACGCCCCCATAATAAAAAATTTTCAAAAAAAAATATTTATATATAATAAAAGTAAAAAAAGATAAGAATATGTATATAATCCAAACAAAATAAAAAACACAAAGAAAAATAAAAACCATAAAAAAGATAATAATTAAGGGGACGGGGGTCCGAAACATCCAAATGCCAAATTTTATTCCATCAGAAAAGCAGAGTGAACTACATCAGGGGCTTAGGCGCTTTAGGCCTTAACTTCCCCAGTTCGGTTACATAAGCCCTCCACGGCTCGCATTCTTCCACCACGTGCGCTAACGCCTTTCCCGCAACACTTGTCTTCCAGGGAGCTTTCATGGCCTTCGCTTCTTTCGCATCCGCTTCAGTGCCCAATTCCCTTTTCTTCAAAGGAACAATGTCAGTCGGTGGCGGGAACGAATGGCGTGGGATGCCAATCTGGAGGCAGCACCGATGCGCGTTGTAAAGAACAAACTCGGTCGCGCCGATCAGTTGAAGATCAACTTCGGGAGAAGGCCTCATGAGAAGATCAAGCGAAAGCAAACATGCCGGTGCGCAAGTGAAGAAGCCTTGTGTCACGGTGCGGAAGTGAGACCGCCAGTCTTCGCGTTTCTTCAGCCACGGAACGCGGTTCACTACAGTACCACCAAAGCCTAACACGTCGGCTATGTGGTGAAGCGGGCTTTGTTGGAAGAGCTTCGAAGCGGTTGGCATTCCCCCGCGGTGGTCGAATTTGAAATGCAAATCCAGCCAGCAATTCAAGACAAGTGCACAACCAAATGGAGGCTTACCCATGCTCGAGGCGGTAAGGCCGCTGTAAAGATAGGCAAGGACGGCGGGTCCCACCCTCTTTCCACGCCAGATCCCGCAGATAGCACCCAGTTGGTCTTCCTCCACCATGTTGTCGGTATAAGGGAACAAGAGAGCACCCGCCAGACAAATGGTGAACCCCTTCATGATTCCCTCCAAATAGTCATCGTCTGGTGACCCTCTCAGGGCGTTCATGACCCACTCCGCAAGCTTTTGGAGATCGATCCCCTTCTGAGTACGGACCTTTCTAGCTGCGTCGGGCGGCATGAAGCTTCCAAGGACGCTTTCAGAAGTACCCCGTGTCAGCATCCGCATAGCCTTCACCTTCCCGTCGCTCTTGAATTTCTTCAAACCAAGCAGAAGTTCCACCTCCTCGAGGAGGATGGTCACCTCGAAGGTCGGGAAGATAAAAGTGTGGGTCTGGGGATGCCAGACCTCCACTAGCGCGCCCATAGCCGCCCAGTCCATACGAATCTTCTCGTAATGCTTGGCGTGAATAAGGAGCCCCTGCAGATGCCACTTCGAGAGTATGGCCCTCATGCCAATGGAGATATTGGAAGTCAGCTTTGAAAGCCATGGCAGCTTGGAAAACTTCCTCGGGCCTGGGAAGAGTGGATATGGCTGGAAAAAAGAAGAAATGAAGGAAGTAAGAAGAAGGTTCACATGCAGAAATTTGAAAAGAGTCAGCCTACCATATGCGACATGATCGTCCCACTCAGATGACCCTCGAGGTCGGAAAGTCGCCTAATCTCGCTGCTAGGCTTGCTCCTCTTCATAACACGGGAAGACTCTCCTTCCATCCTGAAGATCTCTAGATTCTCCTCTCCTTCCTCTCCTGAGCTTCCAAAACCCACCTTGGTGCATTTGAATGAACTAGCCTAAGGGGAGTTCTTATAGGAAGGGAAGGGTGCTACAGGACAGAACATGTCACATCAGTGGTCATTGTCAAGATTTTGTCTGGATCTCCTTTGAACTGTGGTGCGATTCTGCTACCTTTTGATGTTGCTAACCTTTGCTATCTGTGCAGGTTTTACTAACGGACGTCTTTGTCCTATCTCCTGTCCCACCTTTCATTGGTTGGTCCCACCATGTCATGCATCATAGTATATGATACCTACGCTACTAGAACATGTCAAGGACCTTGCGGCCCGAACGAATCTGGGATTTGAGTTCCCCTTCAACAAAAACGGTGATGATCCCGGAAGAGTTTGGGTTATACGGATAGGCCGTTAATTTGTGGTAGCATGGGGACGACGGTTCCATTCAGTGAGTTGGTACGCGGATAAACGGGCCCCAGCCCAGTATCAGCTCACCGGGTCGGTATCCTGACCCGTTCTTCACAAGTTAACAATATTATCCTTGGCTATTTTCTATTTTAGTTTGTTTTGAATTTTTCTTTAAACCCAGCATGCATTCATATAGGACTTTGATTTATTGCGGAAGATCATTCAAGTGATTCGATTGTGAAAGCCGTTGTGTTTCAATTCCCACAAATATGAGATATTCCACTCCGAATGAAATACCGAGTTTCCTAGAGACGGCCCCGACGCTGCTCTTCCAAAGGAGACCCTTGTTTGGACAGACCCTCAGATATTCCTTTACCTTTTTTTTGACCCACCTTGGCCGCAGCACTTCCACATTGGCTGGTAAACGCTCCCCAAAGGTGAAACCTCCGGTTTATGACCCAGGTACTTCCACACCGAGAAGTTGGTCCCTTTTTGTTTCGTGCCTGAGCGCACATCTCACCCTCCCTTATTTGATCTCCGTCCAAGCAATCGTCAATATTTGAAAGACCTTCTTCAAGGTCGTCTCATTGAAACTCCAGGAAAGATTCCAAACAGTAACGTCAAAAGCGTGTCTCATCACACCTTGGCATCAACTTATCAGTCCGCTCCCACTTCATTCCACTCCACTTCGATACCATTCCACTACGTGTCGCTCCCTTGCAAAGCAGACGCCAAGGCGGGGCAACTGTAGACACGCCATTCTTGACGTCTCTTGAGAAAGTCTCATATTACTATACAACGCCCCGCAACGGCTTACGCATTTTGAATCACTCGAGTGCTTCCTTTTCTTGGATCTTCTTCTGCCTTTTTCGGCAACCGGAATCGTTTCGTCACGGCATTCGGACGGCATCAACACCCGTCGGACGCATCAGAAGGTTCCGGAACCCAGAAGGTTCTGCCGGGCGGCCGCCGTTTGAGGACCCGGGTCGATTTTAATGGGGGCGTCCAGGCCCCTGGACGCCCCCATATTTTTAATTTCTTTTTTATTTATTTATTTTCTCAGGGCCCTAAACAAAATAAAAAATATATATATTGATGGAGGCGTCCAGGCCTCTGGACGCCTCCAAAAAAAATAATAATAATAAAAATCTTTTTGGCATATAAAACACAAAAAAATAAAATAAAAAAAATACATATTAATGGAGGCGTCCAGGCCCCTGGACGCCTCCATAAAAAAACAAATATAAAAATTCAAAATGCCAGCCCTGTCATAAAAGACAAAAAAATAATAAAAATATATATATTTTGGAGGCGTCCAGGCCCCTGGACGCCTCCATAAACTCCCTCACGGGCGCCGCCCACCGAACGACGGTTTGTCGTGTGTGAAAAAGCCAAATTTAGAGACGTCCAGCTGACTGGACGCGCCCATTTCTGAATCACGAGGCGCCGCTCACAAAACCACGCGTTGTGCCAAACCGCGTGCGGCCGTCGTCGGTTTTCGGTGGACCTGTTAGAGGCGTCCGGGACCTTGGACGCCCCCATAAAAGTATTCTAAAAAAATCAATAAAAATAGAATAAAATATTATTTCGGCCCTGATGGAGGTGTCCAGGGTCCTGGACGCCTCCACCTTCCGGAACTCTATAAATAGAGGCCCACCCCTCAGTTCTAAGGGAGCTAAGCAGTGATCCGATAGGCTGCCGGAGCCCAGAGGCTACGGAGTCATTTTCTAACCCGTCGGGTCTTTTGTAGGTGGAGGTTCTACCGGCTTCTCGGGTGCCCACGCTCGCGAGAGGAAGGTCGTCTTCATCCACCGCGCTTCCACGTCGTCCCCACGCTGTCGGAGCTCCGCTGGATTTCACCCTCGGCTCATCCAATAAGCCTTTTCTTCCCCTTTTTCTCCATATCTTGCTATATTATACTTGTCCCGCTCGCCCCGCCGGAGCAATCTCCCGTGGTGGCCCCTTCTCTCTCTTCTCTCATCTCTGTGTTGCAGCAAACAAGCAAACAACAAAAAGAGGAGCCCGCGCGCTCCGCGTTCTTCTTCTCCGCTCTCTTCCCCGAACCGCGTGACGTCGCTCACAGCGACCAGGCTGTGGTCGACCAACGGGCGACGTGAGTTTCAGCCAGAAGAACCGGCCGTCTGGGGACTGCCCATTGTCGACCAGCGACAGGGTCATGGTCGACCACGGGTTTATATATCGTCCAAAACCGAACTCTAACCGAATTCTGTTTTGGTTCCTTAAAACCTGCAGATGGTTGTTGCAGGTTGTTGGGCTGCTCAGGAGATAAGCTTCCGCACGGGAATCAAGGAAACAATCTTGCTTAGAAGTGGTCAAACTCGTTCTAACGATTGGATTTAAACCGATCCCTGTTTTCTAGCAGATTGGCGCTCGATCTGAAAATTGAGCGGGAAGAACTTTATTCTTGAAAATAAAAAGAGCTATATGAAGAATATAAGGCAACTAATCACGAAGAAGGAAGCGGGGAGAGAGCACGGAATAGAAGCCAAGGAAGATACACACAGAAGAGGAAGAAGGAGCTCTCCACCAATCAAAAATCTGCAGAAAGGTTAAAGGCAATCTCGTTGCTGCAGAAGGAAGACTTAGCTCAAGACTGTGTGATCTCCAGCAGCAGAACAATCGAAGGCAACTGACTGGAAGATCAACAGGGAGTCTAGGCTTCTTCATAAGCGTGATCAAGTCCCAGGCTGAACACCTATTCTTCTACACACGCCAATATTCAGTCCTGTCTTTCATCACCTGTTCTTATCATCTTTTCATTTCTGATTACAATTATTGTCAAGCTGTGAGGCAGCAGAATCAAGCTGTGTGTCAGCAGGTACAAGCTGTGTGTCAGCTGTGTTTTGGTTGAGATCAGAGATTCTCATAGTCAAGCCTTGCTTGAGTTAAGCAAGGGGTGGATGTAAGTCTCAGGAAGAGACTGAACCACCTTAAAAATCCTTTCTTGTGGTGTGCTTGTGTGTGTTTGATTTCCTATACGTATGCTTGCATCTTTACTATCCGCATTAGTTCTATGATTCATTAATTACCAGTAGCTCATCTGGTCGATAGTCAGTAAATTATCAAAAAGGGGGAAAGATCTATTCACCCCCCCCCTCTAGATCTATTCAGTCCGTATCCAACACGTGGTATCAGAGCAGGTTCTCCAAAAATGTGGTCTAACAACCAGGAGAGACCGGGCGGACTGAACTCTAAAAGCCTCATAGCTGAGGGGCACTCTGTAACTAGACCTCCATATTTTGATGGAACTGATTATTCTTATTGGAAAAATCGTATGCAGGTGTTCTTACGTGCGCAAGACCACGAGATGTGGAGGGTAGTGAGCCGCGGACCTTTTGAGCTACCGGAAGATGAAGAAACCTGGACCAGAGAACAGGTCAGGAAATCAACTGTCAACTGGGGAGCCATGAACGTGATGCAGTGCTCACTACACCCCACAGAATTCTCAAGAGTTTCCCAATGCGCAACAGCCAAAGAAATGTGGGATCGTCTAAAGGTAATCTACGAAGGTACTTCCGAGGTAAGAGAGACAAAAGCAAATATGCTAGTCTCAGAATATGAGATGTTTAGGATGAAAAATGATGAAAGTATTTCTGAGATGTATGCCAGATTAGTACAATTGACTAATGGCTTGAAGAGCTTAGGGAAGACATACAAAGAGCAGGAATTAGTGAGGAAGATTTTAAGGTCTCTCACATCGATGTGGCATACCAAGGCCACAGTCATTGAGGACTCAAAGGATCTCACAACAATGACAGTGGATGAGTTAGTAGGATCCCTGATGGCCTATGAGGTCAATCTGAAGAGAAAGGAAGATGAGGGCAAGAAAAAGAAGCAACTTGCCCTAAAGACTAAGACAAGCACCTCTGAGGTGTCTGACAATGATGACTCATCTAGCTCAGGTGAAGAATCTGGTGAGCTAGCCATGCTTACAAGAAAATTTAAAAAATTCCTGCGGAAGGAAGGTAAAGGATTCAGAAATCCAAAGGGCATGGTAAGGAAGTCATCCCAGTTTAAATCTGATAAACATAAGGCTCCTTCTAACAAACTCATTTGCTACAATTGCAGGCAGCCTGGACATATGAAGGCTGAATGTCCAGAAGCTCCTAAGAAATCAAGCTTCAAGTGGAAAGGCAAGAAACCCAAGGCGATGATTAGCACTTGGAGTGAGGAGGAAGAGAGCAGTGAAGAGGAAACAACTTCCGAGGAAGAAGAAGGAAAGCTCTGTCTGATGGCCAAGGGAGACAACAGTGATCTTGAGGTAAGTTCCCCATTTCAAGACTTCTCTAGTTCGGATTGGGAAGAAGTATATTCAGAATTGCTTGATACTTATGAAAGAATAAGAAAGGAAAATAAACATTTGAAGAAGAAGATCAGTCAACTGAATAAAGACAGCAATTCAATGGAAAACAAAACTGAACTAGAAATGGAAATCAAGTCACTGAAAAACAAGCTGAATCAAATGGACTTAGATGAAGAAAACCACAAGAGAATGTCCGAAGAGAATGAAATGCTAAAAAATGACATTGATGAGTTAAAACTAAAGACTCAAGAATATGAACAGGAAACTAAGTTAAGTCAAGAAAGAAACAATTCACTCAAGGAAGAAAACAACCAACTCCTAAGAGAAATAGAAAGAATTAAGAGTGACCTGAAAAACAAACAGGAGACCTTGGAAAAAATGACTCAAGGTCAAGAAAACTTAAATGCTGTCTTGGGAATAAAAGTAAACTTTCAAAAAGAAGGGTTAGGATACAATCCTACGGCTAAAAAGGAATTCCAAATAAAAACCGTAACTGGGATTGCTGACTCAAAAGGAAAAAGGCCCCTGATTAATCTATACCAAGATAAACAAGAGGATGTAGCTGAATGCTCCTCCAAAAGGAACAATGTCACCAAGGAAGAGAGAAATTTTAAAGAGAAAACAGTCAATCAATATAAGATTCAAAATAATAAACAAGAAACCCAAATTCACAGAAATCACCAAACAAACCAAGGACTAAACCAAGTTAAAAGACATAAATCTGGAAAACAAGATGTCTGGTGACAGGCTGGTCGACAACAGACCCTTCATCTGTCGACCAGAGGATCTGCCAGAACAGGCGCTGGTTACTGGAGAAGCAGTGGTCGACCACAGGTACACCAGATGTCGACCAGAGGTGCTGCCAGAACAGACGCTGAGTTCTGGAGACGCGATGGTCGACCACAGACATACCAAAAGTCGACCATGGCCAGACAAGCAAACAGAAATCACAGGTTTTCTCGGGTAAAACAAAATGAAAACTTGAATACACAAAGGTGGACTCAGATTAAAGAAGCTTTAGAACAAAAGCAACCCAACCTGAACAAGTTCAGAAATAAAAATTTACACTGCTCTAACAGAATCTGGGTTCCCAAAGGATTACTGCAACAATTTCATAATTTCACAAGCTATCTTGGACCCGGGTACCATTGGGGTCCAAAAGTTTCTGTGTAACTTGTGATGCAGGTGTGTTTGGCAGCTATACACAACAAGTGGTACTTAGATAGTGGCTGCTCAAGACATATGACAGGGGACAAGGCAAAATTCTCCGAGCTAAACTCAAAAGATGGAGGACATGTGACATTTGGAGGAAATAACAAAGGCAAGATCATTGGGAAAGGTAAGGTAGGTAAGACATCTACAAATTGCATTGAAGATGTACTGCTAGTGGATGGCCTGGAATATAATCTTCTAAGCATCAGTCAGCTATGCGACAAAGGCCATCAAGTAGTCTTTGATTCTAAGATCTGTAAAATTCTTGAACCAAATTCGGCTAAAGTTAAGTTTATGGGCAAGAGAGTAAATAATGTCTACATGATAGACTTGGATGATCCAGCCCACTCCAACTTGTGCCTCACCGCCAAGAAGGAGGACCTGACTTGGTTGTGGCACCGAAGGCTAGGGCATGTTAGCTACAGGGTGCTGCACAAATTGGTTAAGAATAAAATGGTTTCTGGTTTACCTGAAATTTCGTTTGCTCAAAATGTCAAAGTATGTGAATCATGTACCCAAGGTAAGCAAACAAGAAAATCATTCAAAGGTAGAACTGAAAGTCAATCTTCTAGACCACTAGAACTTGTGCACATGGACCTTTTTGGCCCAACAAGAACTGCTAGTCTTAGTGGTAAGAGGTACGGTTATGTACTAGTTGATGATTTCTCTAGATTCACATGGGTAATGTTTTTATCACATAAAAACGATGCCTTTCATGAATTTCAGGATTTTTACAGAAGAATGAAGCAGGATGGTAAGTCCAAAGTGTGTTCAATAATATCTGATCATGGGGGGGAATTTGAAAATTCAGAGTTTGATGAATTCTGCAGGAACAAAGGAATAAATCACAGGTTCTCCTCACCAAGGACGCCAGAGCAAAATGGAGTGGTGGAAAGAAGGAATCGCACACTTGTTGAAATGGCCAGAACCTTGTTAGTTGAAGCCAATCTTCCAAGAAGATTTTGGGCTGAGGCGGTCAATACAGCATGTTATATTGTAAACAGGGCAATGGTAAGACCATCTAGTGTGAAAACTCCATATGAGGTGTTCAAAGGTAAGAAGCCATCTCTAGCTCATTTTAGGATCTTCGGTGTAAGGTGTTTTATTCATAACAATGACAAGAGATCATTGGACAAATTTGAACCAAAGAGTGACCCAGGAATCTTCTTGGGATACTCTGACCGATCAAGAGCCTATAGAGTCTACAACACCAAAGATCAGCTAGTTGAAGAATCCCCACATATCACATTTGATGATAATAATGACTTTGACAAAACTGGACAGGTAGGCAAAGATGAAGATGGGGAATTTCTGGAAGGCAAAGAGGAACCAATGGAGACTGAAGCAGAACCAAAGCAAGGTGATTCCAATGATCAACCCGAAGGAGAGATCATCCCAGGTAACAATTCTGAAAATCTGAGATTTCTCAGAGATCATCCTCTAGATAACATCATTGGAGGAATTAATGAACCGAGGAAAACTAGATCTCAGCTTAAAACAGTTGATGAATTAGATCAGCTAGCCCTTGTATCTCAAGTTGAGCCTAAAAATGTAGAGGAAGCTTTAAGAGATGAATCTTGGATAAATGCCATGCATGAAGAATTAAATCAATTTGAAAGAAATCAGGTTTGGAAACTTGTTCCCAGACCCTCATCTCATCCTGTTATTGGAACCAAATGGGTTTATAAAAATAAGCTTAATGAAGAAGGAGTTGTTATGAGGAACAAGGCTCGGTTGGTGGCTAAGGGGTATAACCAAGAATTTGGAGTTGATTTTGAAGAATCATATGCTCCAGTTGCAAGGTTAGAAGCCATTAGAATATTGTTAGCATTTGCGGCGTCCCATGGAATTAAATTGCAGCAAATGGATGTAAAAAGTGCCTTTCTAAATGGCTTTGTAAAGGAAGAAGTCTTTGTGAAACAACCCCCTGGTTTTGAAAATGATGATCTTCCTAATCATGTCTTTAAACTGCATAAGGCTTTGTATGGTTTAAAGCAGGCTCCTAGGGCATGGTACGACAGACTGAGTTCATTCCTCACCAAAAAGGGCTACACAAGAGGTAAAATTGATCAAACATTATTCTCCAAGACCCAAGGTAAGAATATACTAATTGTGCAAATCTATGTGGATGATATTGTGTTTGGATCCACTGAAGCTTCATTATGTACTGAATTTGCAAATCTAATGACCAATGAGTTTGAAATGAGTTTAATGGGTGATTTACAGTTCTTTCTTGGATTGCAGATTCTACAATGTAGAGAAGGCTACTTCATAAATCAATCCAAGTACATAAAGGAGATGCTGAAAAAGTTTGGCATGGAGAGCTGCAAACCAATAGAGTCACCCATGGGGACAAATGCAACATTGGAGGCTGATGTAAAAGGTAACATGGTAGATGCCAAGAAATACAGAGGTATGATCGGATCCCTACTATATTTAACTGCCTCTAGGCCAGACATTCAGTTCAGTGTATGCATGTGTGCTAGATATCAATCTAGCCCTAGAGATTCACATTTAGGGGCTGTCAAGCGTGTAAGGCCCGTGCCTTAATGGATCCTTCGTGGTATTTGTTCTATTAATTGTTCTGGAAATTCCGGCTATTTTCCTGGATTTTTAGGAATTTGTCTGGCATTTTTCCGGATTTGTTCGGAGCTGTTTGAGGGTTATTGAATATTAATAAGATTTTTATATATATAATGATTATATTATATATATATTACTTTTATTTTTATTTTTTTATATCTCTCACCCTCTCTCTCTCTCTCCCCCGTCGATCTCTCATTTCACCCTCTCCCTCTCTCTCTCCTCCGTGCGGCCACCTCCTCTCCTCTCTTAGGGATCGTGGTCGAGACGGCGTCGGATTGAGACGAGGTTGGCACCGTTGGATTCCTCGCGTCGAGTAGAGCGCGTGGGTGTCCACTTCGGCGTGGATCGGTGATCGTGGGAGCGAGGTGAAGCGTGGAAGCTCCGTGGCTCTTCCTCCTTGCATGCGGCCCGTTCGACGGTTTTGGCTTGCGAAAGGTAGGGGGATGGAACCTCGATCTTGCTAGGATCGTTTCCTTTAGCCCGCTTGTTGATTAGCACCCCGTAGCATGCATGATGTTCATATTTCCATTTTTGGGGTTTTAGCCTAAATCTTGAGTTTAATGCGTTTTAGGCCTTGCATGTGCTAGATTTAGATGTTAGATTGTTGTCTAGCATGCGTGGTTTGACAGGTTATTAGGTTTCTCGTCAATACCCGGCGTTTTCAGCCGTCCGGGAGGGCCTCGGTTTACAAACCGTACCCGCCCGTAACCCAGGTGCAGTGACGGTCCTGCCAGGAACCGTCACTTGCCCGACGGTCCAAGGTGGACGCGTCACTACCAAATAACGGCCCATTGGGGGTGCGTTACTTGGAGAGTAACGGTGGGGCTCCCATCCGTTACTCATCAACTGTTTTCCGTGATTTTGGTCAGGCGGTGCGCCCGGCGGCCAGTCGGCCGACCGTCGTTTCGGTCCGACGCGCCTAGACCGGGGCGTTACTTCGCCTGCTACCATTTAGAACGCTGATAGGTGGTTTGAGCCTCGGGTGGATGTGACGGCGGTGACCCCACGCGTCGCTTCGAAGTAACGCGCAGGGCCCCCACCGTTACATGCCCTTTGGTGCCTCTTGAGCTGGAATCCTGAAGGGAGTGACGGATGGGGACTGGAGCGTCATTCTTGAAGTAACGCGCCGACCCCCGACCGTCGTTTGCATGTGGCGCGTGGGTCCTTGACCGCCACTTCCCTGATGGCTGCAATATATTCCCAGCCCATTGCTTATGCGTTCCGTTCTATATTCATGCCATAGTTGTATTGTTTTACTATATTGTGGCGTGTTTTATGTGCCAATAGAGTAGCTTTTCTTTCCAGGCAATGGAGCCACTGTTGTTGCCCTAAGGTCTGTTGAGTACCGACCCGCTTGAGGATGGCGGAGGGGTATATTTCCCATTCACGGTTTGTAAGCTAGTTCCGTGGGCTCCCAGCCAATGGTAGCGTCCTGCCAAGGGAGAAAACTAGTTAGAGGGCCTGGCTCAGGCTAGAGTCAGTGTGTGCACACGTGGTCGGAGACTGTGGACTGACGCCGACGGGTGTCACTCCGACTGGTCACTTGGTCTGGTACTGTTTACGCGCTTAGCTTGTCGCTTGTCGACTGCGAGTGCTTGAGACGCAGTGTAAGCCGTCAGTGGACGCTTCTGGTTTCTGCTCCAGTGGTTGTCCTTCCTTGTTGCTTGGACTAGTTGCAGCTCATTCTAATTGGTAGTTTTAGCTTTAATCGCTTGCATTTAATTAGTAGCGGCATGTGTTAGCTGTTATACTTGCTTAGATAGAGTTTACAGCTTTCTTGTGATTAGATATTCATGCCATTGCCTGTGTATTTATTTAAATGCATGCTTTAAATTGCGGTTATTTATGCATGTTCGCTTGTTTAGTGCGAGGTAGGGATCCGCGTGACCCCTACTGAGTCTGGCTGTGACTCACCCTTCTCCTTTCAGGTGAGCCGCGCCCGACGTCTCCCGGAGTTTAGCGTGCTGTTTCGGGACCGTTCCTTAGCTGCCAGCTGAGCACGAGCTGCCTTTTTGAGGCTTGTGTTGTGCTTTTGCCGGGGTATGCCCCGCGTAGTTGTGCCCTGTGGACTAGTGTTTGTGACTCTGGACTAGTTATATATATATCACTCTGGTTATTTTAAACTGCTTCCGCACTTGTGTTTAAATCTTAAATACTTATTTGTATTGCGCGCCCCAATTCGCAATTAATTATGCATATTCCTCAGCTAACCCCCCCACTAACCCTTCAGGGGCCTCATCAGCCTCTTGGGTGGCCTCCCCAGTTCTTGGTGTCGGTATACCGATGTTATCGGTATATCGGTATCCTGAACTCTGGGTCGTCACAGATGGTATCAGAGCTTGAAGTTGAGGATTTGCGTAAAGAATTGGAATTGACGCTTGGTCCAGAGCTAGTCCTGTTGTCGTCTCTTGCTGGCATAGGATGTTTTTCGTATGATTGATGGATTTCATTGTTGATTGTGTTTTTGGCAGCATAATTATGCCGCCTCGTCGAGGAAGACCTCCTCGAGCTCCTCGTGTTCCTCGAGATGCGCCCAGGGAAGATAGCGGTTCTGCACCTCCTCCTGCAGTTCCCGCTGTTCCTGTCGTTCCAGTTGCTCCTCCAGTGCCGATCGTTCAAGCTGAAGTGCCTGGCAGACGAGGCAAGGCTTTGAAGGAATTTCTGATGTTCAATCCGCCTGCTTTCGATGGCCAAGCTGATCCAGAAGTCGCGAGGCAATGGTTGGATGCGATAGAGCGTGTTTTTGTCTCGATGGAGTGTGCTGAAGATGAGAAAGTCATGCTCGCTGCCTTTCAACTCCAGGGTACGTCCATTGCGTGGTGGAAAGCCGAGTGGCAGATTTCCTTTCGATCCAGACCTCTTCGGCAAATCACTTGGGCAGAGTTCGTTGCTGCTTTTGAGCGTGCCTATACTCCTGCCTGCTTGCAGATGGATAAGATGTATCGGTTTATGGAATTGACCCAGGGTAGTATGACCGTGCTTCAGTACAGGAATAAGTTCTTGGAATTGGGTCAGTATGCGCCCCATGTGCTGGCCAGCGAAGCTTTGAAGACCCAGCAATTCTTGCGTGGGTTGAGGCCAGAGTTGAAGATGCCGTTGATAGCGAGTCGTGTTGCGGATCTCGATACTGCGTGCCAGACAGCTGTAGCTTTAGAGCTGGAGATGGCGAGACCGGGTGGATATCCCCAGGCAGGGTCAGTGCAGCCGGTGGCTCAGGTTCAGCAGGCTTACCGACAGCCCGTGCCTAGTGTTCCTTCGGTCCAGTCAGAGGTTTCCAGTGCTTCCTCTCCTTCTAAGCCCAAGTTCAAAAGGTTCAAGAAGAAGAAGAAGTTTGTTCAGCAGCCGTCCGGTGCAGATTCTGTTCAGCAGCCGACAGCACCTTCTTCTCAGACTCGGCAGAGCTCAGCTGCTAGTCAGCCGTGGACGTGTCGGAGATGCGGTGGTCATCATAAGGGCCAACCGTGTTCTCTTCCTGTTGTTTGCTTTAGGTGTGACCAGCCAGGTCATGTGGTTCGAGATTGCCCGCTGAGGCCGAATCCATTGCAAGCTCCTCAGTTTTCTCAACCTCAGCCGCAGTTTAGACCTCCTGCACCTCAAGCTCCACAGCAATTTTTCTCTCAGGCGTCGGCGTCTTCTCAGCAATCTTCAGTTGGTTCTAAGAAGCAGAAAGGCAAAGTTTCTCATTTGACAAGAGCTGATGCTGCTGCGTCCCATCTTGTGGAAGGTACGATTATGCTTTATGGTCATTCAGCTCATGTCTTATTTGATTCTGGTGCTTCTCACTCTTTTATTTCTGAGGATTTTATGGCTTGTATTGAGGAACCAACTTCTGAGCTGTCCTGTGAGTTGTTTGTGGAATTGCCTTCTGGAGATTTCATGGTTACTCCCTTGTGTTTGGATGAGTCTCCTGTGATGATTGATGATCACCAGTTGCCGGCGAGATTGTATGCGTTGCAGCTGGCAGATTATGATGTTATTCTGGGAATGGATTGGTTGGAGCATTATGGAGCTGTGGTTGACTGCAGATCGAAGAAAGTCTATTTTCAGCCCCAGGGAAAATCAGCCTTTTATTTTCAAGGTATTCGATCCCGTTCTTCTCGTATGATTATTTCTGCTATTCGAGCCTATAGGTTGCTTAGCGCAGGTTGTCAGGGATTCCTTGCTTCAGTGGTGGCTGTTGAAAAACCACGACGGGATGTTTGTGATATTCCGGTTGTCTGTGAGTTCCCTGATGTGTTTCCTGACGAGTTGCCAGGCTTGCCCCCAGAGCGAGAGATTGAGATGGTGATTGAACTGATTCCAGGTACTGGCCCCTTAGCAAAGCCGCCGTACCGAATGGCTCCAGCTGAATTGAAAGTACTGCGTGCACAGCTACTAGAGTTACTGGAGAAGGGTTATATTCGTCCCAATTTTTCTCCGTGGAGTGCCCCAGTACTGTTTGTGAAAAAGAAAGATGGAAACCTGAGGCTTTGTATTGATTACAGGCAGCTGAATCAGGCGACTATCAAGAATAAGTATCCGCTCCCCAGGATTGATGATTTGTTTGACCAGTTACAGTCTGCTGCTGTCTTTTCAAGGATTGATCTCCGGTCTGGCTATTTTCAGTTGCGGATCCGGGAATCTGATGTGGAGAAGACTGCTTTCAGTACTCGATATGGTCACTTTGAATTTTTAGTCATGCCGTTTGGTTTGACTAATGCCCCAGCAGCTTTCATGGATCTAATGCAGCGTATCTTTCGTCCATTTCTGGACCATTTTGTGGTGATCTTTGTTGATGATATCTTGATATATTCTGCCTCTGTTGATGATCATGTGCAGCATTTGAGGATCGTTCTGCAGACTCTAAGAGATCACGAGCTTTATGCGAAGCTCAGTAAATGTGAATTCTGGCTTCGGGAGATTCATTTTCTTGGCCATGTGATTTCTAGTGATGGAGTAGCAGTAGACCCTGCAAAGATTGATGCCGTTTTGAGTTGGCAGAGACCGAGGACCGTCACGGAGATACGAAGTTTTTTAGGATTGGCTGGATATTACCGCAGATTCATTCAGGATTTTGCGAAGATTGCAGCACCGATGACTAAATTGACACGGAAGGGTGTGCCATTTGTCTGGTCGGATCAGTGTGAGGCTAGCTTTGTTGAATTGAAAAGGCTATTGACTTCTTCTCCAGTGTTGACTTTGCCTTCCGACTCGGGTGGTTTTCTTGTTTGTACAGATGCGTCTCGAGTAGGTTTGGGTGCAGTGCTGATGCAACATGGTAAGGTTATCGCATATGCGTCTCGGCAATTGAAACAGCATGAAGGAAATTATCCCACTCATGATCTAGAGCTAGCTGCAGTTATTTTTGCCTTGAAGATCTGGAGACATTATCTGTATGGTGAGAAATTTCAGATTCTTACTGATCATCAGAGTTTACAGTATATTTTCTCCCAGAAAGATCTGAATCTCAGGCAGAGGCGATGGATGGAATACATGAAAGATTATGACTTTACACTCTCCTATCAGCCAGGTAAAATGAATGTTGTGGCCGATGCTCTGAGCAGGAAAGTGCAGGTCAGTCATTTGTTGCTTCACGAATGGAAATTGTGGGAACAGCTTCCGAGCGAGGCATTGTGTGTAGAGATTCCTGCCGATCCGAGGATGGCAGTTTGTGCTAGCTTGGTTTTGGGTTCAGCTTTGTATCAGCAGATTCTAGAAGCCCAGCAAGCTGATTCTGATTTGGCCCGTGTTATATCAAGATATGATGTGGAATTTGATGACGAGCTGGTCGTCAGTTTCCAGGGCAGATTGTATATTCCTGTTGATGATGATTTGAGGAATGAGATTTTGAGTGAAGCCCATGGTTCCCGTTTTGCTATTTACCCTGGTGTCACCAAGATGTATCAGAATTTGAAGAAGCAGTTCTGGTGGCCCGGCATGAAGAAGGACATGGCTATTTTTGTTTCTAAGTGCTTGACTTGTCAATTAGTTAAAGCCGAACATCAAAAGCCAGGTGGTCTGCTTCAGCCATTAGAAATTCCGATGTGGAAATGGGACCATGTTACTACAGATTTTGTGGTGGGTTTGCCTCGAACTTCTCAAGGTTTTGATGGGATCTGGCTGCTTGTCGACAGATTGACGAAAACCGCCAGATTGTTGCCAATTAAAGTTACTTGGAGTGTGCAGAGATTGGCCGAGCTCTATGTGCAGAAGATCGTGCCATTGCATGGAATTCCTGTTTCACTTGTGTCAGATCGTGACCCGCGTTTTACCTCTGGCTTCTGGCGTAGTTTCCAGAAAGCTTTGGGCACTGAGTTAGCTTTCAGTTCAGCGTATCACCCACAGTCAGATGGACAGTCAGAGAGAACTATTCAGACTTTGGAGGACATGCTGAGATCGTGTTGCCTTGATTGGCAAGGTTCGTGGGGTCAGCATTTGCCACTTGTTGAGTTTGCTTATAATAACAGTTTTCACTCCAGTATTGGCATGGCTCCTTATGAAGCGCTGTATGGTCGTCCTTGTCGTACTCCTCTGAACTGGTTTGATGTTGGGGACCGACTGTTGACAGGACCGGACATGGTACAGCAGTGTTCTGATGTGGTTCGTCTGATCAGACAGAGATTGTTGACGGCTCAGAGTCGACAGAAAAGTTATGCAGATCGACGCAGACGTCCACTACAATTTGAGCCAGGAGATATGGTGTTTGTTAAAATATCTCCAATGAAGGGTGTTTCCAGGTTTGGGAAGCGTGGAAAGCTTAGTCCGCGGTATGTTGGCCCTTTTCCGATTGTTGAAGCTATTGGTTCAGTGGCTTATCGTTTGCAACTGCCGGCGGCCATGCAAGCTATTCATGATGTGTTCCACGTGTCTCAGTTGAGGAAATATGTGTCTGATGCTTCTCATGTTCTCGATGATTCAGTGTGGCCCGAGGTGACTGCTGATTTGTCCACGCCAGAGTTTCCTATCCGAATTGAAGACCGTCGTGAGCAGCGGTTGAGAAATAAGGTTATTCCTCTGGTAAGAGTTGCTTGGCAGCGTCACTCTGGTAACGAGTCTACTTGGGAGTGTGAAGATGAAATGCGTCAGCTTTTTCCTTTCTTGTTCCAGTGAGGTATAAGTCCTTTCTCAGTTTCCTCCTTTTCGGTTATTGTAAATTTCGAGGGCGAAATTTCTGTAAGGAGGGAGGGACTGTAAGGCCCGTGCCTTAATGGATCCTTCGTGGTATTTGTTCTATTAATTGTTCTGGAAATTCCGGCTATTTTCCTGGATTTTTAGGAATTTGTCTGGCATTTTTCCGGATTTGTTCGGAGCTGTTTGAGGGTTATTGAATATTAATAAGATTTTTATATATATAATGATTATATTATATATATATTAATTTTATTTTTATTTTTTTATATCTCTCACCCTCTCTCTCTCTCTCCCCCGTCGATCTCTCATTTCACCCTCTCCCTCTCTCTCTCCTCCGTGCGGCCACCTCCTCTCCTCTCTTAGGGATCGTGGTCGAGACGGCGTCGGATTGAAACGAGGTTGGCACCGTTGGATTCCTCGCGTCGAGTAGAGCGCGTGGGTGTCCACTTCGGCGTGGATCGGTGATCGTGGGAGCGAGGTGAAGCGTGGAAGCTCCGTGGCTCTTCCTCCTTGCATGCGGCCCGTTCGACGGTTTCGGCTTGCGAAAGGTAGGGGGATGGAACCTCGATCTTGCTAGGATCGTTTCCTTTAGCCCGCTTGTTGATTAGCACCCCGTAGCATGCATGATGTTCATATTTCCATTTTTGGGGTTTTAGCCTAAATCTTGAGTTTAATGCGTTTTAGGCCTTGCATGTGCTAGATTTAGATGTTAGATTGTTGTCTAGCATGCGTGGTTTGACAGGTTATTAGGTTTCTCGTCGATACCCGGCGTTTTCAGCCGTCCGGGAGGGCCTCGGTTTACAAACCGTACCCGCCCGTAACCCAGGTGCAGTGACGGTCCTGCCAGGAACCGTCACTTGCCCGACGGTCCAAGGTGGACGCGTCACTACCAAATAACGGCCCATTGGGGGTGCGTTACTTGGAGAGTAACGGTGGGGCTCCCATCCGTTACTCATCAACTGTTTTCCGTGATTTTGGTCAGGCGGTGCGCCCGGCGGCCAGTCGGCCGACCGTCGTTTCGGTCCGACGCGCCTAGACCGGGGCGTTACTTCGCCTGCTACCATTTAGAACGCTGATAGGTGGTTTGAGCCTCGGGTGGATGTGACGGCGGTGACCCCACGCGTCGCTTCGAAGTAACGCGCAGGGCCCCCACCGTTACATGCCCTTTGGTGCCTCTTGAGCTGGAATCCTGAAGGGAGTGACGGATGGGGACTGGAGCGTCATTCTTGAAGTAACGCGCCGACCCCCGACCGTCGTTTGCATGTGGCGCGTGGGTCCTTGACCGCCACTTCCCTGATAGCTGCAATATATTCCCAGCCCATTGCTTATGCGTTCCGTTCTATATTCATGCCATAGTTGTATTGTTTTACTATATTGTGGCGTGTTTTATGTGCCAATAGAGTAGCTTTTCTTTCCAGGCAATGGAGCCACTGTTGTTGCCCTAAGGTCTATTGAGTACCGACCCGCTTGAGGATGGCGGAGGGGTATATTTCCCATTCACGGTTTGTAAGCTAGTTCCGTGGGCTCCCAGCCAATGGTAGCGTCCTGCCAAGGGAGAAAACTAGTTAGAGGGCCTGGCTCAGGCTAGAGTCAGTGTGTGCACACGTGGTCGGAGACTGTGGACTGACGCCGACGGGTGTCACTCCGACTGGTCACTTGGTCTGGTACTGTTTACGCGCTTAGCTTGTCGCTTGTCGACTGCGAGTGCTTGAGACGCAGTGTAAGCCGTCAGTGGACGCTTCTGGTTTCTGCTCCAGTGGTTGTCCTTCCTTGTTGCTTGGACTAGTTGCAGCTCATTCTAATTGGTAGTTTTAGCTTTAATCGCTTGCATTTAATTAGTAGCGGCATGTGTTAGCTGTTATACTTGCTTAGATAGAGTTTACAGCTTTCTTGTGATTAGATATTCATGCCATTGCCTGTGTATTTATTTAAATGCATGCTTTAAATTGCGGTTATTTATGCATGTTCGCTTGTTTAGTGCGAGGTAGGGATCCGCGTGACCCCTACTGAGTCTGGCTGTGACTCACCCTTCTCCTTTCAGGTGAGCCGCGCCCGACGTCTCCCGGAGTTTAGCGTGCTGTTTCGGGACCGTTCCTTAGCTGCCAGCTGAGCACGAGCTGCCTTTTTGAGGCTTGTGTTGTGCTTTTGCCGGGGTATGCCCCGCGTAGTTGTGCCCTGTGGACTAGTGTTTGTGACTCTGGACTAGTTATATATATATCACTCTGGTTATTTTAAACTGCTTCCGCACTTGTGTTTAAATCTTAAATACTTATTTGTATTGCGCGCCCCAATTCGCAATTAATTATGCATATTCCTCAGCTAACCCCCCCACTAACCCTTCAGGGGCCTCATCAGCCTCTTGGGTGGCCTCCCCAGTTCTTGGTGTCGGTATACCAATGTTATCGGTATATCGGTATCCTGAACTCTGGGTCGTCACAAAGCGTATCCTTCGTTACCTTGCCGGTACCCAAGAATTGGGTTTATGGTATCCTACTTATTGCAAACTAGATTTAATTTCATATTCAGATGCTGATTATGCTGGTTGCAAAATTGATAGGAAGAGTACTAGTGGTTATTGTCAAATATTAGGTGGATGTTTAATATCATGGGCTTCTAAAAAACAGCATTCTGTGGCACTCTCCACTGCTGAGGCTGAGTATGTCGCAGTAGGGAGCTGTGGTACACAGGTTTTGTGGATAAAACATCAACTCCAAGACTACAATGTAGATCTTGGATGTGCACCTATTTTCTGTGACAACACTAGTGCTATTAATTTGTCTAAAAACCCCATTCAACACTCTAGGACAAAACACATTGAGATCCGTCATCACTTTCTAAGAGATGAGGTCTCCAAAGGAAATTTCATGCTTCATTTTGTAGAAACTGAAAAACAACTGGCAGACATTTTCACAAAACCCCTTAACAATGACAGATTTTCAACTCTAAGAAGGGAGTTAGGAATTTGTAGAATTTCTCCTGAAAATTCTTGAAATAATCATATTCATGTGTTCACTGCATAGATTCTGTCATTTCTGTCTAAGTTATGTCAACTAGGTCTCTAGTACTGGTCAAGTTTTGGAGTTTGGAAAGTCTTGTGTCGGGTGCTACTTCAGCAAGTTCTACAGAATACTGGTTCTCTACGGCTCATCTCTTGTGGTCGACCACAGACAAGGCGCTGGTCGACCAAGGCATCAGGACAGGAAATAGTTAGCTCTGGGAATTCGCAGCTGTCGACCACAGGCGATCCAATGGTCGACAACAGGTTTGTCAGAACGCAGTCTTCTCAACAGGCAGGTTCTGTGTCAGCACAAAGGTCGACCACAGGCCACTCCATGGTCGACAAAGGACCTGAAAAAGGGAAATTGGATCTAATCAAGCTGCTGGCTTTGGTGGGAAATCTTCTGAACTTTTTGGACTCTGAGCTCAATTTTGCTTTACT
This sequence comes from Amorphophallus konjac, assembly GCA_022559845.1. Lineage (NCBI taxonomy): Eukaryota > Viridiplantae > Streptophyta > Magnoliopsida > Alismatales > Araceae > Amorphophallus > Amorphophallus konjac. The sequence goes on along the minus strand of CM040122.1, from coordinate 481,528,438 downwards.
CACTCATCCTTGTTCACACTTCCTATTCCTTGTGTCTCTATATCTCTTTGTGGCCAACTTATTGTTTTCTATCTTCAGCAAGGACTCACAAATTGAGGGGGAGTAAAAAGTGTAAACTCATTCCTTAATAAATCATTGAACAACCTAACCATATCTTACAAGAAAATCACCAAAGTCATCAATGAGAGTAAAGGTTAAGTGTAGTAATGAGAATTTGACCTGTACTACTGCAATAAATTCAAACCATAACTATGACTCTGACTCAAGACTATTGAGAACTTATGTTTTTAGTAATGAGACTGTTTCTCTACCTGTGTCTGTGTTGGACAGTGAAAATAAACGCTGCTATAGCATGAATGTATATGGAATACGCCATAATTCTGCCTTCTTGGTAGAGCAATGGACTGAGTTCTGAGAAACTACTGTTCTCTATCACAAAGCAAAATTGGCTGAAAAATTAAGTGGGAGACATGTATGTCATGAAGACTCAATCTACCTCTGCCACTCTCAAAATTATTAATTGGGCATCCTGAGTAACTGGGGATATTGGCGTCTGATAAACGTATATCCTCACGGATAAAAAGTGTGTCCCAGTTAAAAATGGAATGGTTAGGCATGCTAAGTAGCCGGGGTTTCTGGCGTGTAAAAAGCGTGTCTCCTCGTGTGGAAAAGCATGTGATAAACCTGACCACAGCTCTTAAATATTTCAAAACGAAAAGGCAACAAAAATGGTTGACCTAATGCACTATATGCAAATAGAGGCATAAAACACTGTTCAGCTTGTTCAGCTAGTAAAATTATCTCATGAACCATATTATAAGTTTAAGGAGCCGTGAGTAAGAAAGTGGATATGGGGAGTCAATTTATTGGGGCAATACTTTCAAATTCTTTGAACCACAAGACCCACTCGAATTTGTCACAAGGTGGTCTTTGAGAAAGGGAGGAAAGGTTACTTAAATGTCTTATTAAAGAAAGGGGGTACACTTCGATAATCTCCCAAAATATGAGTTATGCTGATTAAATCCTGACCGCTCGTTTGTTTCATCGCGTTGGTTCACTTTTTGCTGTTGACAAAGGGGGAGAGAGAAGCTTATGTGTCATTGTGTGCCTAGATGTGTGATGTGTGTCTAGATGTCAAGTTTACTTTGTCTACGTGTCCTCAGTGTCTTTATCTTTTTTTTTTTTTGAGTCTCTCATGTAATTAGTGCTATGATAGCCTTGCATGCAATATCAAATGAATTTTATACTCTGTTGTTTGTCACAATGACTCATGGTTGTCATCATCAAAAAGGGGGAGAATGTTGTGCATCCCTTGGTTTTGATGATGACAATAGGATATGTTTGATTAATCAAGTTCTATCTTGTTTCATAACAAATACAAGTGGTTTGATTTTTCCTTCAAAGTATTGGACTCATTCAATTTACCTCTGATAAGTTAAGTAATTTCAGGTCCACTGAAATCCAAGTGGAATCAACAAATCAGAAGAAGTGTCAAAGGCCGCTTGTCGACCAGGGAAGTGGTTATGGTCGACCAACGAACTCAACCAGAAAAGCATCAGATCATCTGTCTTCTGGAAGCATCTTGGCTGTCGACCAAAGCCCCGCCTCTGGTCGACCACAGAAAAGACAGAAGCAACAGACAGAACTGCTGGCCATCTGGAAACTGCCCCCTGTCGACCAGCGACCAGGCTGTGGTCGACCAACGGGCGACGTGAGTTTCAGCCAGAAGAACCGGCCGTCTGGGGACTGCCCATTGTCGACCAGCGACAGGGTCATGGTCGACCACGGGTTTATATATCGTCCAAAACCGAACTCTAACCGAATTCTATTTTGGTTCCTTAAAACCTGCAGATGGTTGTTGCAGGTTGTTGGGCTGCTCAGGAGATAAGCTTCCGCACGGGAATCAAGGAAACAATCTTGCTTAGAAGTGGTCAAACTCGTTCTAACGATTGGATTTAAACCGATCCCTGTTTTCTAGCAGATTGGCGCTCGATCTGAAAATTGAGCGGGAAGAACTTTATTCTTGAAAATAAAAAGAGCTATATGAAGAATATAAGGCAACTAATCACGAAGAAGGAAGCGGGGAGAGAGCACGGAATAGAAGCCAAGGAAGATACACACAGAAGAGGAAGAAGGAGCTCTCCACCAATCAAAAATCTGCAGAAAGGTTAAAGGCAATCTCGTTGCTGCAGAAGGAAGACTTAGCTCAAGACTGTGTGATCTCCAGCAGCAGAACAATCGAAGGCAACTGACTGGAAGATCAACAGGGAGTCTAGGCTTCTTCATAAGCGTGATCAAGTCCCAGGCTGAACACCTATTCTTCTACACACGCCAATATTCAGTCCTGTCTTTCATCACCTGTTCTTATCATCTTTTCATTTCTGATTACAATTATTGTCAAGCTGTGAGGCAGCAGAATCAAGCTGTGTGTCAGCAGGTACAAGCTGTGTGTCAGCTGTGTTTTGGTTGAGATCAGAGATTCTCATAGTCAAGCCTTGCTTGAGTTAAGCAAGGGGTGGATGTAAGTCTCAGGAAGAGACTGAACCACCTTAAAAATCCTTTCTTGTGGTGTGCTTGTGTGTTTGATTTCCTATACGTATGCTTGCATCTTTACTATCCGCATTAGTTCTATGATTCATTAATTACCAGTAGCTCATCTGGTCGATAGTCAGTAAATTATCAAAAAGGGGGAAAGATCTATTCACCCCCCCCTCTAGATCTATTCAGTCTGTATCCAACAGGTAGGCGCGTTACAGAGAGGTAACGCACCCACCCTAGACCGTCACACTTTGCAACGGTCTGGGATAGACCGTCACACCCTCTGGCATTCAAAAAAAAATGGTCGGTTCATCTTCTAATGCATTTCATGTTGCATGACTGCTACGTTTATGTTATTTTATAAACAATGGTTCACTTTTAGATCCCGACAGAGTACTTCCATTTTCCTTGTGATAGAACCACTAGACTTAGCCCTGGGACTTTCAGTGTCGATCTGCCCGGCAAAGGTGGAAGGGGCGTACCCGTCGAGCAGTTTTTAAGCTAGTTACCGTGGGCCCCCGGCTCTTCACCGTAGCGTCCTACGGGGGGGAAACTAGATAGAGGTCTGGCTCTAGGCAGGAGTCAGTGTGTGCACACGTGGTCAGAGGCCTGGACTGACACTGACGAGTGTTACTCTGACTAGTTCTTGGTTCGGTACTGTTACACATCTCGCTTGTTGTCAGCCTGACTTGCGAGTTGCTTGAGACGCAGTGTAAGTCGTCAGTGGATGCTTCTGATCTCTGTTTTTGTTCTAGTGGGTACTTTCTATGGTCTCTTGTCACCTGGAGTAGTTGGGATTCTTTCTACTGGTAGATTTAGCTTCAATCTTATAAGTTTCAATCTCATAAGTGGCAAAACAATCACTTTCAACCCAAAACCAACCAACGGCCTAAATGGTTTAAGAAGTAAACTTCCTCAAACTTCCATAAAATCCAACGAAGAGCTTCTAAACAAAAAGTGAATGTCAAAACTGAAAAGAAAAATCAAATCCCTGCTCTAAGCAAACAAAACATGAATGCTAGGAAAGTTTTGATTCCAAAAGAAATTGTTTCATATTTTGAAAATATGAAGAGTTTGATGGGACCCAAATTTGGTTGGGTTCCAAACACCATTGCTTAATTGTTTGTGCAGGAGTGTCTTGCAGCCATGCATAATAGGTGATACATTGATAGCGGCTGTTCAAGACACATGACTGGAGACAAATCAAAATTTTATCTCTTGGAAGAAAAAGAAGGAGGATATGTCACATTTGGAGGGAACAACAAGGAAAAAATCATTGGAACAGGTAATGTAGGTAAGAACCTCTCCAACTCCATTTGTAACGTGCTGCTAGTTGAATGTTTGAAATACAACCTGCTTAGTATAAGTCAATTGTGTGATAAAGGTCACAAAGTGCTGTTTGACTCTCATGAATGTAGAATCCTTGAACCAAAATCTGACAAGCTAAAATTTTCTGGTAAGAGAGTCAACAATGTTTACATGATTGACTTGGATGATCCTGCTCATTTAAATCTTTGTCTTGCTACACCAAAATCTGAACTTGCATGGTTATGGCATCGTAGACTAGGACATGCTAGCTACAATGTCTTATATAAACTGTTAAAACATTCAATGGTGAATGGGTTACCTGAACTTTCTTTTAAACAAGAAAATAAATTGTGTGATTCATGTACCCTAGGTAAACATACAAGAAAATCCTTCAAGGCTAGATCTGCAAACATGTCATCTAAACCACTTGAGCTGATTCATATGAATTTGTTTGGTCCAACCAGAACTGCTAGTTTATGTGGTAGAAAATATGGATATGTCTTGGTGGATGATTACTCTAGGTTCACATGGGTTTTCTTTCTCACACATAAAAATGATACTTTTGATGAGTTTCTGGCACTCTATATGAAGATAAATCAAGAGGGTGAGTTTAAAATCTCCAACATTCAATTTGATCATAGTGGTGAATTTGAAAATGCTGACTTCTATAATCTTTGCAGGGCTGAAGGCATTTCACACCGATTTTCTTCACCAAGAACTCCAGAGCAAAATGGTGTAGTTGAAAGGAGGAACCGAACACTTATAGAGATGGCAAGAACAATGCTTGCCGAACGGCAACTCCCAAGGAAATTTTGGACTAAGGCGGTAAACTCGGCATGTTATATTATCAACCGCTCTATGGTAAGGTCACACACCAAAAAGACTCCTTATGAGTTGCTGAAAGGTAAAAAACCCTCTCTCTCACATATGAAAGTGTTTGGGTCAAAATGCTTCATCCATAACAATGACAAAAGAGACTTAGATAAATTCAAGCCCAAGAGCGATGAAGGTATATTTCTTGGATATTCTGATAGATCTAGGGCTTATAGAATTTATAACATTAAGAGTCAAACTGTGGAAGAATCACCCTATGTTTCCTTTGATGAATATCATGATGTATCTAACAATGATAACTCTTGCAGGAAAAACGATGAAGATGGAGAATTCCTAAGCATGAAGGACAAGAGTGATCCTCCACAAGAAGAAATAAAAGAAGATGGTGACCAAACTGAATCAAACAATACAAGGGATCAAGCTCCAAGAGAAAGTAATGATTCTACAAACATTAGAATTCTTAAGGATCATCCTTTAGAAAATATCATTGGTAGCTTGAATGACCCACCTAGAACAAGGTCACATTTTAGAATTGTGGAAGAATTAGATTAACTTGCTCTTGTCTCTCAGCTTGAACCCAAAAACATTAATGAAGCATTAAAAGATGAAAATTGGATAAATTCAATGCAAGACGAGTTAAACCAGTTTGAAAGAAACAAAGTTTGTCATTTTGTTCCTAGACCTTCATCACAATCTATCATTGGCACTAAATGGGTCTTTAGGAACAAACTCAGTGAGGATGGTAAGATAATAAGAAACAAGGCTAGATTGGTGGCTCAAGAGTATAATCAAGAGTTTGGGATAGACTTTGATGAATCTTATGCCCCAATTGCTAGACTCGAAGCCATCAGAATTTTACTTGCCTTTGCATGCTCCCTTAGAATAAAGTTGTATCAAATGGATGTAAAAAGTGCTTTCTTGAATGACTTGATCAAAGAAGAAGTCTATGTTGAGCAGCCCCCTAGCTTTGAGAATTCTAACCATGCAGATTTTGTATACAAGCTAGACAGGGCACTTTATAGACTTAAGCAAGCACCAAGAGCTTGGTATGAGAGACTAAGCGTGTTCCTCATTGAAAAAGGGTACACACGAGGTAAGGTAGATCAAACACTTTTCACCAAGAAGGAAGGTAAGAATATCTTGATTGTTCAAATTTATGTTGATGATATTATGTTTGGTTCTACTAAATCTGAAATGTGTGAGGAATTTACTAACCTCATGACTAGCAAATTTGAGATGAGCCTAATGGAAGAACTCTAATTCTTTCTCGGTTTGCAGGTCAACCAAGGACAAGATGGTTGCTTCATAAGTCAAGCCAAATACATCAAGAAGCTGCTGAAAAGATTTGACATGACGAACAGCAAAATCATTGCAACTCCTATGAGCACCACAACATCACTGGATTCGGATGAAAATGGTAAATTAGTGGATGCAAAGATCTATAGAGGTATGATCGGCTCTTTGCTTTACTTGACTGCATCCCGACCAGATATCCAGTTTAGTGTATGCCTTTGTGCTAGATTTCAAGGTAGTCCTAGAGAATCTCACTTGACTGCCGTCAAACGTATTCTTAGATATCTTGCCGACACTCAAGATTTAGGATTGTGGTATCCGTCATCATGTGACTTATCTCTTATATCTTATTCTGATGCGGATTACGTTGGCTGCAAGCTGGATCGTAAGAGTACTAGTGACTATTGCCAGTTTCTAGGCGGGTGTTTAGTTTCTTGGGCCTCCAAGAAACAACACTCGGTTGCCCTCTCAACCGCAGAGGCAGAATATGTTGCTGCGGGGAGCTGTGGCACCCAAGTGTTGTGGATTAAACACCAACTCCAAGACTACCTAGTGGATCTTGGTTGTGTCCTGATTCTGTGTGATAACACTAGTGCTATCAACCTTGCAAAAAATCCAGTCCAGCACTCTATGACTAAGCATATTGAGAATATGTATCACTTCATTAGAGATAAGGTCGTTAAGAAAAATTTTGAACTGCATTTTGTTGATACTCTAAATCAAATTACTGATATTTTCACCAAGCCCTTGTGTAATGACAGGTTTTCAACACTTAGAAGGGAGCTTGGTCTTTACCGACCTCAGTCCAATAAAATTTGAAATGATAACTTTGTTCAATTTAGTTGTGTATTTTTACATATTGGTGTCCATGCATTATTTATATGTAAATATGTCATTTTGCATATGGTGTAGCATTGCATGTAGTCATGAAGCATAATAAAATTGAATTCATGTTCATAATTTATTACATAGTTTGTGTAGCATCCTTCTTACATGGCCATGGTATATTAAATGTTGATGTATGGAAAGGCAGGTTATGCTTGCCTAGAAGCACTCAATATGCGTGAGGTTTCACCTCCGCCAAGTACCATGCGTCACTGTCGCATATAGGCCATATAGTAAGGGGGACTTGTCTCTTTGCAGTATTCATGCATATGTTTCATCTTCATTATGTTGCATTTAATAAGTGTACAACCATATGTTGGGTCATGCATTTCATGTCTGCCAAATTCATGTTTGATCAGGTCAACCCCTGCATGGTTCTAGTCAACCTCTCCTTGACATTCGTCATTCCACTTGATTGCAAACATAACTCCTTGAGTGCATTCATTGCATATCCTTAGGGGGAGTCCTGCTGTTATTCTTACTCTCTTGCAATATGAACTTCATGGCTTATAGTCTGAATATGAGATCATGAGACCGACAGAACTACGGCGTAAGAGCTTTCTATTATATGCTCTGATGATTGTCCATCTAATGAAAATGGTTCAGATTTAATGATTTCCTTGAAGTTCAAAAATATTTATTCCGAAATCATCTATGTTCTGTGATTTTAATAGACCTTAACTAGAGATTGCATATTGTGCTTTGCATGACTATCCTGTTATCTGAAAATCCAAACGTCATGACAATCTTGGTGATACTCTAGAGCTTAGTATTGTTTCTAAACATCTTGATGAGCTGGAATTCTTGGAAATCAATTTGATAGAGCAATGATATTGTTGCACAGAGAAATATGTCACGTCATCAAATCAAGTGACGAATGATATGTCGTGATGTGCCCCTGTTATCTCTGTCTTAATTATATTGGGACTCTAGGCAGAGCACTAGCATAATTGTTGAGAAATATATCTTCTCATCAAAGAAATGAGATTAGATATGTCATGATGTGACTTTGCTATCTCTGTCCATTCTGCAGCATAACCGTCAGTCTTGCCAAATACTTAGGGATACTGGCGTCTAAACAACGTGTATTCTTACGGCTAGGAGGCATGTACTAGACTTGATTGCTCGTAAAATATGAGTCATATGCCGTCAAATTCAAAAGATATTGAAAATCAAATTTGTTGAACTCATCAAATTCCATGCTTTAGTCATGATTGTTTAGCCTCAATATTAGTTTTTGTGTTATTCCCTTTGTAGTTATTGAATATGGATATATAAGACAAGAGAATGTTAAACGCTGCCATGATATGCACTTTTAGTTCATTTCTATTACAACATGGATGTAGATGTCTTTCGAAATCTGTTGATGATCTCGGATTTCATTAGCTTTGAACCATATATGTTGCTCGCGGTATGTTTCAGGTTTGCATATAATGGCTTGCTCTCCACTCTCATTCACCTCTGGTCTCTCAGACATTAGTCACCTTCTCTATCTAATCCCTCCTTTTTGCTACTGTCAAAGAGGGAGAATATTTTGTTGTGAGTCGTCCTTTGCTTTGTGAGTTGTCATTGGGGGATGAGTGAATTGTGTATGAGGGAGAGCCAAAGGGGGAGAATCCTTTGTGCGCTTTGTATATCTCTTATGTGTATGTGATGGGGTTTTCATAATTGCATAGCACTCATATCTGCATTCACAATTGTATTCACATGCTATTACTATCATGGATCTTGAGCTGCACTTGTTGCATATGTCATAAACTTTGCCATCTTGGATATTACTGCCACATAATGACTCACAGTGTTGCCATCATCAAAAAGGGGGAGAATGTTATGCCCCTATGGTCATTTGAGTCATCTTGCGGTCACTTGGGTCATTCGACATCATCATGTGGTCATTTGAGTTATTTGACATTCTTGGTTTTGATAATGGCTAAACACTATTAGTCATTGTTATTTTTCACTCTTATATGACTGACATACGTGATGTTTTGTTCATGACAGATATGCAAATGAATGGACAAGGAATGGAGTGGAGTTGGCAAAAGTGAAAGCTCAATGGCAGTTAAGGTCGATGCACAAAGAAGCATAACCAAGAGAACCCAAAGTTAAAGACTCAGTTGACACCTTCTAGACTGTCAAGGGTGATGCTACAGACATGAATGGGGTGCTAAAGAACTTAAGCGATGGAGCTAAAACAATTAACGGACCGACCTGGGAAAACCCGGGGTCTGCCCAGCTGGCGGTCGACCGCCGGCAGAGGGGCGGTCGACCGCCCCAGCCAGCAGCCCACCGTCTGCAACTCTTTCGGTAGCGGTCGACCGCCAGCCCAGTAGCGATCGACCGCCAGAAGCTGCAGGTCGACCGCCAGCCCCGAGCCTTCAATGTTGACTTTATTTTCCACTTCGAGAAGAGCCCCTTTCCTTGTATTTGTTTAACCCCAAAGTCACCCAATCTTCCATGGATTGTGGATCTGGTCTGGGGGATGTCTAAGGACCATTCAAAGGTTATAAAACACATACAAGACGGTTAGAAACCATAGTTGATCATTTTGTGAATCCAAGGGAGATCAAAGGAGGCTAAAAGGGTGAGAGGAGTTCGAGTACTGTAGCCGTGAACAGTACTACGGGAAGAAGTTCTTCATCAAATCCTCAAGTGATTCAAGTTACTTGAAGAGGAGATCAAGCCTGGAGAGGGGGATTTCCGTAGCCCACCACAAAGGCAGCCCAACAAGACCCACACGGTCCAACTAGGCGAGCCCGCCCGAGTGATAGCCCGCTGGGCCCACTCAGGGAAGAAAAGCCCAATAAATAAAGACTCGAGGAACCAACTCTCCCCGGCGGCCTTCTAGGCTCGGAGGGCCCGAGACAGCGGTCAGGTCCCAAGGAAGGTCCGGTCTAAAAGCCCTCTCCTCACCCGAGAGAGACAGGCTCCAGCCGACCTATCCGACCCCACCTTCGCCGGGCCATCGCTCAGACCAGAGCTAGCCTCTCCGAAGCTCGGTAAGACCGTTTGATTAATCCGCAGGTACGGCCGTTCAGAGTCCTCCGCCGACGGGAGAGTCAGGGGTGCCGCCGGACTCCAAGGGGATAACGTCCCCACGATCCGGCCATAAAAGCCCCTGCTGAAGACGTAACTCCCGCCGGGAAGCCCTCAGCTCACCGGACTCTTAAAAGGCGACGCACTATTTAAGCAAGGGATACCCTCCGGAAGATGGTAAGATGAACTAGGCATTCACATACCCTAAGCTCCTGAGCACGATTCGCTTCACCCTTTGGTGGAGAGGATTCTCGCGCATCAGCTCTCTCCTCCCCCCATTATCGCTTCCACCATCGCTCTACTGACTTAGTCATCGGAGGGTTTTTCCCAGGGAGATCCCCTGGGCCCTCTGACATGTTTCCCTCTCTTGCAGATTCATCTTCTGGTGATCCACAGCCCGCTCAGGACCCAGCGCGAGATTCCGCCTCTTCAAAGCCCAAGTCAAGAGAAGATAAAGCTGCATCCTTCATCCTCTTCATCATCTCAAGGGTGATCTAAACTGCATCCTCAAACCTCTTCATCAACTCAAGAAGATCAAAAGGAAGATCCAAGCTACATCCATAGTCTTCCTCATCAACTAGAAGAGATTCAAGGAAGATCATCTCTCAAGGAAGAAGACACCATCGAAGCATCAGATTCAAGCTCCTGCAACTCAGACAAGATCTTTCTACTTTGAGCATATTCTATATCTTGTTTGAGTGATTTCGTATTTGTTCTCTTTTCATTTCTTTCAAACAATTGAAACTAAATATCGTCCCTACCAGTGGTTAGTAGGAAGGCAATCGGAAGTTGTCCGATCTGCGGTGTTGACGTCCCTGCTACCGGTAGTTAGTAGGAAGGCAATCGGAGGTCTTTTCGATTTACGGTTCAGTGCGTTGCACTAGTGGAGCCTCACCGGATTTGGTGAGGGGTGGACGTAGGACTGGGGATTCAGTCCGAACCACCTTAAAATCCTTTGTGTTGTGCTTTGTTTATGTGATTGTTTCGTTCTAGATGCATGCTTAGGTTCAAATCGATATATTAGTTGCTCATCTTGCCAAGCGAATCATAGTGTTCTTCGATAAGCTAGTCATATTCCGCTGAGATTTATTTTATCTAACTATATAGAGGGTTACATTGCGAAAAGTCCCTCTAGATCCGTTGTCCACTACTCAACATACGGACCAAAAAAGACCTTACGGCCCGACCCGAAATCGGGCCAAGCCTGCGAGTCTGTAGGGTCGGCCCGACCCATTGACAGTCCTAATTTGGGGAGAGAGAGAGAGAGAGAGAGAGAGAGAGAGAGAGAGAGATTTTTATCCACCTTTTTAATTAAGAAAATAATCGATAGAGAGGAGTTGCCATATTCATCTGGATGCACGATTGCCGGTTGACCTTTCAGTGCAATAACTCAGTGAAATCATTTCTCTTTCAATGAGTAACGCATGGATAGACATCAATGCACACCAGACGACGACAGTAGCACCCAAATTTTCATGGATTCCTTCTTTGTTATCGGTGTCGACCCCAGAATCTACCTGTGAAATACTCCGTGACAATGGCATGAATACCCTCTCTCTCTCTCTCTCTCTCGCTCGCGCTCTCTCTCTCTCTCTCCAGTACAAAAAAAAATTATTAAAAGACATCGAACTCAAAACTTTGAATTATTAAGTGGGGAGTCTACATTATTATAAATTCATTAACTCAAAACCTAAAAGTTTCGTGTGATGTGAACTCCACTATTATAAATATATTATAATTTAATGTATTTATAATATGTGAGTATTTTAATAATCACTAGACTCGGAGTTGGAATGAAACGGATAATGTGATATTTGAATATATTTTGATTATAATCAATATAATATATAAATCTGACACCGTCATGTTAGCATGGTTTTTGGTCACTATCCAAATTTAAATTCGATATATATATATATATATTATTCAGATTTAGATATATTTAATTATATGATTAAATATAAAAATTTAAAAATATGGTAAAAAATAAAAATAAATATTTATATTAGTTAGGATATTATTCGACACATATTTTAACGTCAGAATTTATATACGATTAATAATTAAATTATCTGACATTTATCTATCAAATGAACAGGTAATTGCCGCGTGTGACGGTCACGTCACCAGCGACCCTTTGGGAGAAAAGATGGCAGCGACGGAACAGCATCGTCTCTCGGGAAGTGCAAATTTTGGACCCCCTCTCTCCTTCTCTCTCTCTCTCTCTCTCTCTCTCTCTCCGCTAAACAGCATCTTATTCAACAACAAGGTAACAACACCCTCCTGCTCGCACTCACACACCCTCCTGCTAAACAGTCTCTCTCCCCCGGCCGCCAGCCACACACCCTCCTGCTCGCACACTCACACACCTACTAAAGTGCAGAAGCACAGACCACAAGGTAACAACAGAGGACGAGCAGTACTGATCAGCTTGGTGAGTTGGAAAGAGAAAGAGGTACGCTTCCTCCCTCGCTCACTGTGCCTTGGCCTCCCCCACCCCACCCACTATCGAGCCACGCACATAAAAAGCAAGCATCGACCGAACACCCAAAGGTCAGGGAATATTGACCACCATCCCGTGCAGGCATCGGAAAACAAGACATCACTCACTGCCGACGCCAAAATATCCTTTATTAAAAGCTCGGCAAAAGGAAAGTCCAGCTACTAACTAGTAGTAATGGATAGACAGATACATCTCTCTAATAAAAAGAAGGCCCCCCTAACGCAATTAACCTTCTCCTGAAACAAGCAACGGCGCACCGTGTCCAGCCAGCCTCTCGTGCTGAATGCTGCGCTTAATTAATTAGCAGTCGCCCTAATTGTTAATTAGATAATCTTTATATAAAGTGCAATTATAAGTTTAGATTTACATGTGTTAATTTGTTCCCCTTCATAATTTAAAGCCAATTAAAACCGTTGTTGATTGTCCACTGCGCAGAAACAGGCCGTTTTTAATTAAACTCCCAGCAGTTAATTAATTTGTTTTCCCTTGGACTATTATTTCAGAGAGGTACGTCGGTTGCCTGATCAATATCATTGCACGAGTTATTCGGATCCTGATCTCAAAAAAAGAAGTTCTTTTCGAAGTATATATCACTAGATCTAGCTTTCTTCAGTAATTATGTAACCATGCAAAAAAAAAAAAGAAGAAGAAGGAGGAAAGTGACGTTTAGCTAGATGAGGAAGGTAACTAATCAAGTGGGGTGGGGTCTTACCAGCTGTCCCCATGTCTTCAATTCCCTGCATCACCAACATCAAGAGTGGTGAATTCTTAATCAATGCTTAACTCTTATATATATATATTACTCCACACTAGCTCAAGCACGTACGCATTCGGAAAAACTCACATTAATTAATTAATTAATTAATTAATTAATTAATTAGCTTGAGGGCGAGCGAGCTCTGTCAAACAACAATGCGCACTGCAGCGACCACGTGGAATTAGTTACATTAATCTGGGGACGACGTCAACCTTGATGTTTATCCACAACCCAAGGGAGACACCAGGATAATTAAGCACGTCTTTGTAATTAGTTGCTTACAAATTAACATCAACAAGTGGGACGCGCGCCTTAATAATTAGGCGCCTTAATTAATTCCATGCAAAACGTCGAGATGTATAATTAAGCATCCATGCCATGTCCATGCAAATATTGACTAGCCACTTATTAATTTCCAGGCCACAGCTAATATATTTATTATTTCGCACTGGCCAATCCTCCCACGCACTCACTCTCTCTCTCTCTCTCTCTCTCTCTCTCTCTCTCTCTGGTTTCCAGGCCACAGCTAACATATATTATTGCACCCCTCACCTCGTGGTTCTCATTTTCCACTTGTCTCTCCCTCTCTCTCTCTCTCTCTCTCTCTCTCTCTCTGCGTGTGTGTAGTGGGAGCAGAACTCTCACGCCTCGAAAACCCTTTTTCCTGCTTTCCATGCGTCGCGCCCAAGATGCAATTGATTTCCTTTGGGAGTTGGGATGGACATCAGATCGCTAACGTCTTTAACTTTCTTGGAGTCAAAACATCGATCCTCCCCCCTATATATCCATACATACATATATGTTTTCTCTTTTTTTTATTATTAAAGTTTTTTTTGCATAAAAATTATTGTTAAAAATTAATTTATAAAAAAATCATTCTTAAAAATATATTAACAAATATATCACTGAGTTAACTTAAATAGTACATAAATATCATTTAAACGTGATTTTCTTATAAGTTGTTGATAAAAAGAAGAGATATATATGTAAATAAATATGACATTTTTACATAATTCAGATTACACATTGATATATCTATTAATACATTTTTAAGAATATTTTTTATAAATTCACTTTTAATAATAATTTTTATGAAAAAACCCTAATTATTAATAACCCGTCTCCATGTCCATCAAAGAAAGTATCGACCTGCCGATATATATATATATATATATATATATATATATATATATATATATATATATATATATATATATATATATATATATATATATATATATATTTGTCCTCCCACAACCCTGCAGGGCTCCCCACGAGGTATATTTATTTATATATACATATATATAGTGTTACTCGTATGGAACCCGCAGACGCAGTCACTGCATGCCCTCCCATTAATTTTACATGGGACGTACGCCTGCATACGTGGGAAGCATGTATGGAAACTGGAGAAAGAACACGTGAGTGTAGATGGACAGCGTTACTATTAAAGACTGATTACCGGGCCGGTGTGGGTCGAGGGGCCAAGGTTGGTCTCGGAACCATGCGGACGCATTTCAATTCTCCACGGTTTCGGCTTTTCGGTGAAACACATCAGCATCTGCTAGCTGGATTTGCAGGCGTGCCTCTGTACGTGGAACACACACACACAAACACACACTCTCTCTCTCTCCTAGTAGCCCTCGCTGTATACGCGTGTGTCAACATTATTAGCGTATGTAGTTCTCCTGTTTTGGCTAGCTCTCGGTGAGGGAGCATGCGACAGCTGTCCTGGCAACAGTACACGTAGGTGACAAGACTCCAGCCCAACGCAGTTGACTTGCTCGTGGCCATGTCCGCCAAAAGAAGACCATCAATAACTCCACCAGCGCGCTCATATTTGGTTAGTATATACTATTTTCACGGGGGCGAGACAGACAGACAGAGAGAGAGAGCGCGCACCGAAGGAATAGATGCGTGACAGGGGGAGCATATGGGTGAGGACATTCTTTATTAGTTGGTCATGAAACAATTACTACTGTGTTGGTCCGGAAGGGGGAGAAAGCAGGGGGAAGCCACCCAAAAGCAGAGGTGCTGTTCACTGTCTGCTTGTTTGAGGTTCTCATGTGACTCACTGCATCCCTCCCCTGCATGCATTTATACCTCTCGTCACCCCCCCCCTTTGTCCTCTCCTTCATCTCGCTAGATCTCTCTCTCTCTCTCTCTCTCTCCACTGATTCTGACCTTGGTGAAGAAGAAGAAGAAGAAGAAGAAGAAGAAGAAGAAGAAGAAGAAGAAAAAGATGCAAGAGATGAAGCGGTGTTTTCGTTACCATGGCCCCTTCATCGTCATCCTCCTGCTCGTTGCCATCTGCACTGCAAGAGCCTCTCGTCTCTTGCCAAACACAGAGCAAGGTACACGCGCAAGATTTGTCGCCATGCAGTACCTTGAACTCTCCTCTCTCTCTCTCCCTCTCTCTCTCTTTCTTCTTGTTCGGGGGGCATTATTAATTAAACTGACAGGAATGAAATGCACAGGAAAAGTAGAGGTGATTACTGGTGGGTTATCTCAAGTTAGTCCTTCGGGAGGCGGCATGGAAGAGGCGGCGGCATGGAATGTGAGATTAATCATCTCCTTTATTTATTTATTTATCCTCTTAACCCGTTAATATTCCACAATGACAAGTGTGGTCAATTTCTTCCCCTTTCATCGTTTCTTACTTCCTTTTTAGTAACTATTGGAGCTGCCTCTTCCTTTAATTATTCCTGATTATTCGTTCTCTAGCTGATGGATCTGGAAGATTGTGGAAACGGGGACGATGGGGAGTGCTCAAACAGGAGGATGTTGATCGACGCTCACCTGGATTACATCTACACACAGCCTCACAAACCCTAGGTGGGGAGAAACCTAGCACGTACGTACATGAGATCGAGTATGATCAACCATACGAACAGTATCTGTTTTTATCATCTAGCAGTACGTGCGTGCATGCTTGCTCGGGGCAACCAAACAAAGAAAGGCAAACTTCGTATGAGCTGGTCCTACGTAATAAATTAATTAATGAAGTCGAGCTCTACCGGGGAGTTGTCCTGTATGTTCACATTATCTATCTTATCCTTGTGTTTTGATGTTCTTAGTCCCTTGTTAATTAGCATGAACGTTGGGAATGAGAAGAAACCTGAACTAGCGTCCACCATACCATGCAACGTAAGGCGATCGAGCGCGCTGTCTTTCTCTTCTGTTAGCTCCTTCATATAAATATATACATATATATACATATATTTATTTATATATATATATATACATATATATATATATATATACAAGCTGGTGACGTACGTATTCTTTATTATTTATAAGTTCGTGGATTAATGCTTCTCTCCTGCTCTGCTGCATATATGTATAGATCGAGCTTTGGAAGAACAAGGGGGAGATCAAACACGTAGGACTCGTGATTTGTCTTTCCTTTGTCATATGTCATGTGTCCCCGTGCACGATGAATCCAATGGCATGACCGATGTTTATCTTTGACTCTCCGCCCGATACAATCCAACCGGATCGGACCGGGGTCTCCCGTTGGTCCAAAGACAGAGAATGGTGCCATGATGATTGTTGGGTTCGACCGGATGGAGAGGGAATCTCTAGCACCACTTTAATTTTTGGGTCCGTCACAGGTCGACGACGGCAGATCTAGCGCCTGTGGCCTCTCTTTTTTTTAAATAAAATAAAATAAATCATCCTCCTCGCAGCCACCCCACACTCACACAAGCGACGACGAGCCCCTCCCTCCCAACTTGTGTGATCAGTCAAGCAAATGCTTTTTTCATCCTCCCAGAGTCCCACCCAGCTGTGCCGTCTTTCTTTATGGGGTCAACTTATATATAATTTTGCCCACCGCCCCCCCCCCTTGGGCACGTGTACGTACGTACTTTAGAAATTTTAAAGATGACGAATTAATGGGATCATGTGGAAACAACCATCGTGTGTGTGTGTGTATATATATATATATCTCTCTCTCTCTCGCAGGAGCGGGAGGCTGAATTAGCAGGTATGAGGTACCTAACGATCGTGCTTAAATATACATATATATAAGCCCCGACGGTCACGATATATATATATCATATTTGTTCTTAAATATACATATATATAAAGGCGAGATTACATCCTTCACCAATTCACAGTGGCACCATTAGTACGAAATAATTAATGAGAATATCTTGAAGAAAACTAGAGAGAGAATAAATACGTACCAATATATATATATATATATATATATATGTTGACGTTGTTTCTCTGTTACAAACCTCTACCACGATGACAAGAAGGAAAAGCCACGGTTAAACCTAACTAAAACCGGCCACAAAATAGGCGCGCATTGCAGGACGAAATTAATACAGGCATGCAGAACGCCACGAAGCGTACGTCCTGTCTTGGTAATTAAAGACAGCCGGCCGCTGGGATACCAATACTGGATCATGCGAGTCCCTTTCAGCAGAGAAGTCTGATTGTTGACCAGTCTCCATCTGCAAATGAACGGCGCGATCCGAGCCGATCGAGCCCCCTTCCAATGGAAGGCGATGCAAAAACAAAACAAAACAAAACGTGGTAGTACGTACGTACGTACGTATATAGATAGTGGCGGTAAAGAACATACCCACGACCCTCGCTCGTTAAACGTACAGGAGCTAAACGGAGAGAGAACTACACTACACTACGCTACACTCCTCTCTCTCTCTCTCTCTCTCTCTCTCTTCGGTGACTCACTCACGACACACCAGCTAGCCATCCCCCCCCCACACCCTGTATGTACCAGAACCCACTCTCCAACCAGCATGAAAGTTAAAGGCGCGCGGCCGTACAAATTAAGAGGACCATTGAAAGGAGCGGCCGGGGAAAGCACTTGCAAAAAGACGAGTGGACTTGGATTCCCCCGTGCAATCCGACAAAAAAAAGTTAAAGTGATGGCATTATAATTAATTAAAACCACAATTGCGGTGTCACGCGACCGCATAGATGACAGACAAGCTGCATCCCCCCCACCCACCGCCACTTCACCCGGTTCCCATCTACATGCACCCATGTCTACGAGAGCTGCAGCCCAAAAACCCAAAGAAAAAAAAATCAATCATTAATGCCCCCAGCCCAATAACCATATATATATCCACGTGCCGCTACATTCGACGTATACAGTAATAATAACATGTGCCAGCTCAAATAACCTCGTGTCCACGGACGAATATTTGATTGCAACAAAACCCAAATGTAAGATGGTAAAGACCACCCCGAGTACATAGGAGATCGAGTCCCCACAGAGTCCGGCGGCAACCTTGTTTAGTTTTTAGTGCACTAGTCTACCACCACCACCACCACCACAGTTTAAAGTTTAGATAAAAAGAAAATGATCCAAAAGCACCAAGAAAACAAACAAGAAAAAAAAAAGAGTCTGGCCCGGCGACCAAAGCCACAATCAGTGAGGCATGGTGATATTGACAGGTAACTCACAGAGGTGGAGGTCCCGCTCGGTCGAGGCAGCCAAATTTTTCAATATCTCAGACTTGCTTCAACAAGCGCTTGGAATCATGACAGAAGCTGACAAACTACCTGCACCTACTTGCCCAGCACGTTGGCCACTGACAGTGTTGTTGTTAGTTACTCAAGTACTCAATACCCATTGGACAAGTTAGCTGGAGTAGCACCGATGCTACAAGATGGATCAAATGGGCTTCAGTGACTGATCAGCTCATTAAACGTATGTGTGCTGATGCCGGTGATTTTTTCCCGTATTATCTGCAAATATAATAAGGAGATGGAAGAGCTTCATGAGAAGAAAGTAAATGGTCCACACATGATGAAATTGATGGAATTCAGGATTGAGAAAACTACAAAAACTTGTCACAGTGCACTGCATCTATCTCAATGGTTCAGTCTTCAATGTCTCCCTATACGCTACAACAGGGACGGGATTTCTGTCTCCCGGAGAGCTTAAAGATTTGATTTGTCTAATAATAATATTTAATGCTTTTGCCCAAAGCCATATACCAAACCAGCAATTCCTGCAACAGTACTACTAGTGGCATGCCCTGCCACAAAACCACTAGATTGAAAAACCTATAACAGACCTAGCTTGATAACATTCCCAGTAACATTAAGACATCCAACCAAATGGGGGATTGAGATGATGGGTCCTTGTCGTCCAGATCAAAGATAACCCAAAACATGACCAAAAAAATCCCCCAACAGAAGATTATTTTGGCCATTTATATATCAAAATACAGACCAGCTCCGCACAAGAGTGGCACCCTGGTCACCCAATGGCCACTAGAAACCTGCACCGTATCACTGAAGTAATTAATTCACCATTCTCTTAAGAAGGCCAATTGGATGTGACATGATTTTGGGGACCCGAGCTGATCACCTTGCAGTCAGATTTCAGTTTGAGTGAGACTTTTGGCAATCATTAAAACATTTTAGCTATTGTAGAGTTCACTCAGTGACACAAAAATACCCCATGCGGGCACAACTTCATCAGTTCATTCTAAACACAACAGAAGGGGGTACGCTAACATTGATAAGCAATTGAAGTGAATAAATTTGTCTGACCTGCAAACTTCTTGTTATGAGAAGAATGCACGAGAAGCCAGAACGAAATTCTCCCATTCAACAGATTAATCCATGGCTTTCCAGTTTCAATAAAGCTGTGTAAGATTCAACCAAAACTAACATGTTGCCCGCAGAATGTTAACTTTTTATCAACAAGAAACATTAATTTGTAGAAACGGTTCAACAAAATTTGCACGTCGATTTCATAGAGAAAAAAATACAAAGCAATGAAAATAAATAATCATTAAGAACAATAGCCATCAAAAAAATCTGGAGTTATGAAGAGCGAGAATGGAGTAAGGAAGAGCGAGAATGGAACAACTTGCTTCAAAATAGTGAAATGTTCAAAACTTTTATAGGTCCAGCAAATAATAACTAATATGTGGACCACATTTTTTGTCCGCAGACATTTCTAAATCAAATGAAAGCCTATGGATCCACGTTCTTCAGAGGATCTTCTTTCGTAAGTCCAGCTTGGTCTTGATGCTCCTGGAAAGATGATTGACCCCCCACAAACTTATCAACTTCCAAATCTCCACCGTTTTCTGATCCTATATTCCATGATGCGCTAGATCCAGCTTCCACACCTTGTTCTAGGGTGTCCTCATCAAATAATTTATCCCAAACATCATTTTCAGCGCTAAGAAGGCTGGCTCCAGCCATGAAATTGATATTCCATGTTTCCTCTGGCAGAGTAATGGCCTCATTTTCTTGGGGTAGAGCATCTACAAGTATCTTATCCTTAGATATATCTTCTGGGAATGACACAAAATACTCAGCAGCAACGGAGCTTGTATCCAGTGGAGAGTCCCTTATGCCCTTTCCTTTGAATGATGAGTCACTAGTGTCCAGAAATGCAGGAATTCTTTCTCCAGCCTCATCTGATGTTTGATAGAATTCCTGCCCATTCATGTCAAATCCAAGTTTGCCTTCCATTTCTTCAAAAAGATAATCAGGAAGTTGGCTTGGCACATTGGTTTCCATGACTTGATTCAGAGAAGATGAAATGACACCATCCAGTGTTTGTTTATACTTCACAATCTCACATGATGAACCCAATTCACTTTGATTTGATTTTGGCCGCTTGAGAAACTTCCTTTTAATCCTTGTCAGATCAATTTTGCTATGCTCTTTTTGCTGCCTCTGGTGGTCCAGGAATGCTGGATTTTGAAGAACTTTGTCCAGGAAGGAAACCATCTGTTTCTGTCTCTGCTCAGCCAGTTGCAATCGCTGCTTCACTGTGTCCATCTGGTGGATCATTGTGAGATTCTCTTTCTGCAGTTTCACAACCTCCTCCATCAACAAGTTCTTGTCTTGCCTCAGCTTTTCCACCTCACCATCTAATCCAGATCTTCCCAGTTCAATTGAAGAAGCCAGGTAGCTGCTTATTTGCTGGACCTGAGAGGACCTACGCCTGTGTATGTTCCTTAGCAGATGCCTGTGCCCTCGTAAGAAATCTTCATTTGCAAACTCCCAGCGATCTGTATCTATCTTGTGAAAACCCTGGAGGGTAAGAAGGAAGAGTCACAATGGCTCCATAGACCCCACAAAAAAAGGTATAAAATGTAAAAAAACTGCTCCAGCAACTTAATGTACCACAGTCACACTGAAATAAAAATGACAATGCATGGATGTGCTAATATCCTTGCTGCAAGTACACTGGGAAGAACTATTAAAGGCAAATGAAATATAGGTAATGAGGGTTAGAGGCAAGATATGCAATCCATGGAATCTAAATTCTTAATGACTAGCTGATAAGAGAGACATCACATCCTTCATGAATGAGTGTGAATGTCACAACCCCAAACAGAAGCTCAATTGTCACTGGTCTATTTCCCCATATCAACCATCCACTAAACTAAACCACCGTTACACCTTGGCGCTCAAGCATGAGCAGATACAAGATACCCTAGCATGCATTTATCTTATTGGTAAAGAGCGTTGTCTTCCTAGCGATTATCCTCCAACCAGACCCTGCTTGCCAAGTGAACATGAAATGCCAATGTGCAAGCTGCATCCAAGATATGAACAATTTTGGCCACTTCAAGACCATGCATTAACCAGATCTGAAGGTTTCTAAACTATAGGAACTGGCACTTCAAAGCACAAGCAAGCATGGCAGCGGTAATGGGAATGAGATAGGGGTGGAAAATTTTCTGGTTTACTGTTCCAACATTTTCGGAGAGCAAGAATGAGATGGGGAGCAAGAGAACCTTGGGGAGCAGAATGAAGGCAAAATGAGTGAACCCTACCTCTAAAAGCTGGCATTATTCATGAATGAATATCCCACCAAAGTGAAGATACCGGTTTGTCATACGGTGGAGACATTGCAAGCATTGGGCAAAAAAACTGAAGAAAAAGGAATGATGGCAAAATGAGTGAACCCTACCTCTAAGAGCTGGCATTATTCATGAATGAATATCCCACCAAAGTGAAGATACCGGTTTGTCATATGGTGGAGACATTGCAAGCATTGGGTAAAAAAACTGAAGAAAAAGGAAGCAAGAAGAATGAGACAGAATAGAAGGGTGGAGAGGAGGCAGTTCTCCGTACCCCTCTTATCTGTTTTATTACTAGGGTTTGATAACTGAATTAAAAAAAACTGCTATGTCCTTGGCAAACGTATGGCATGATAAAAGATTATACTACACCCTTAACTCAAACCAACTATTTCCAACACTCCCCCCCAAGATGAATAAAAATGTAAATTATCCACAGCTTGTTTCAAATAAAAATGAACTCATCATTTGTCCTTCCTTTGGTAAAGACATCCAACGCATGGTATCTTAACGACCATATGGTAGCCAGATAAAGTGCTGATTAATTTCAATGTGCTTGTTTCCATCATTCTGAATATGGTTATTAGCAATATCCTTCGCAGCTTTGTTGTAACGATTAAATCTTATAGAAAGATCAACTTTCAAACCAATGTTCTGCAGCAGCATTTTCAGCCATATCATCCGTGTTATTCCATGTGCCAAGCTTTCTGTTCAGCTTTAGTGCTTCACCAGCACACATAGCATGTTTCTTGCTTCCCTGAGACACCAGATTATCCCCAATGAATGTATAATAGCCTGTAATAGATCTCCAAACGTGACCATTGTATCCCTCAAAGGTCTACTGATAATCTCGACAAGGCTGTGTTGAACCTTCTAGCAACCAATCTTGCTTTATGCACTCTAATACTACATCGTCAAAGTTATAGTTGATGTTATACACATTTGGACCCAGCTAGGTTCTTCCCCTCAGGACCAAGTGCAATTCTAATTGACGACTCTCTTCTCTTCCTCCATTGCATTGTCCCACTTGGAATCCTTCACAGCTTCTAACAAAGAAGTGGGCATAGAAGAAGAGGAAAATGTAGATAGGAAGGGGTAGTATATAGGTGAGAGGTCAGAGGTCTAAGTAGCACACGTATTTAAGAATGCAGGATTTGGATTTGGGTGTCTAGGGCACACTACTACCCTAGTAATAGCAGATCAAGTCTAGCCTCTCAAGAATGAGGGAAAGAAGATGTTGATGAGCTGTGATCTAAGTGATGACTTGAAGAATTAGGATCCTAGACCCAAACAGCCAAACACCTTCTGCACAAGAGGGAACAGTGGATGATCAAGATAAAATAATGTTTTGGTGAACATATTTCCATGGCCTCGTACATTCTTCTTTCGTTTATACATTAGTGGTACTATCCACTTTCAAAAATATATATATTTCCATGACATCCGAATGGCATTCTGTTGATAATCTAGGAGGCTATTAACATTGCAAATGCATGAAGCAAAGAAACCCAAACACCTTCTGAACAAGGAAGAATAGTGACTGACCAAGATATAGAAATGTAACGGAAAATATATCTCCAAGACAACAGGATGGCATTCTCTCGACAATATAGAAGACTGTTAACATAGTTTCTTGGGCAATCCATGCTAAAAGAGAAGAACATACATTCTCTAGTAAATGTTTGTCTTTTCTCTCTGCCATTCCATTGTGAGGAGGGTTCCATTGTCACCAGTGGCAAAATGAAAACAGTGGCACCTCCTCTAAAACCACATGATTTGATCTCTAATTTTAAATCTACACCACCACTATTAGGAAGTTACTAAAAAATTTAAAATCACATATTTCTTGTGCCTATGTCTCATGCATCAAATAAATATAAAATGAACGGCTCAGATAGTGTGATTCTTGGAATCACGTGTGATATGTTACTTTTTAATATCAGATTTAAATAGTTTTTATTTATGGTTAGGTTAAAGGTTCTAAAGAAGGTTAGATAGTGTACATTAAAAATCAGAGATCAAATCATGTGGTTCTTGAGTAGGTGGCACCGTTCTTATTTTGCCACTAGTGAAAACAGAACCCTTCTCTATAATACATTCATCTTCCATGAAAACATTTAGATTCTTCTTAATCTATTCTCTACTCTCTAGCATTATCAGTTCTGATCACCTTGACTCAGTTGGCCAATTACTTGGACAATTCAAGAAACTACCTCCCCAAACTTCACGAGATAAATCCATATGCAGTAGGAAAAGTCATCAATGAAACTAAGAAAATATCTATAATCATTCCAGGAACAAAGATGGGCATCATACATCAGAATGCATAAGTTGGAAATGAATAGAACTTTTATTTGTTGAAAATAGAAATTGAGTTCGACATTGTTTTGCAAGACAAGAAATTTGACACTAAAGAGAGTCAACATCCACTAGATGAAACAGAGAGGGAACAAGACTCAAAGGCCTAAAGGATGGATGTCCTAGATGAGAGTGCCACAGATAAATCTCCCTTCTTTGTCTACTTCTAGTGCAAGTTTGGAAAGTCACATTTCTTCTTGGCTCGAAATGATCTACTCTACCACTCCACAGCCAATCCCTATCATTTATTTTGGCTTAACCAAAGAAACATAATGATCAAGAAAGAAGGTCATCGAACAAAGTAAGTCTTTTATTATGCTATCTACTAAAAGAAAATTCATGGAGAGAGATGGGACATGAAGAGCTAAGGAAAGGATCAAGAGAGCATTTAGTCTAACGGCACCCTTTTTAGTCAGTATGGTTCTGACACCATCAACAATCGTGACGCCTCCACAAAGCCCAGTCATCAACTGAGTAATAGTCTAGCTCTTCCAGCTTGCTCCACAGGGTTTGAAAGTAGCCTATAACAAACATGTTTCCCTATTCCGAATCATAAATCTCATGAGTCATATATGCATTGCATTTCTTGTTTTTGGCCAAAATTCTCTTCACCTCTTTTTCTTTGGGATAGTGGGAGCTGGTGTAGTCTTATGGCCCGGGGGGCGAGGGGGTCACTCCCCATTCCAGCCCAACAAGCTCGACCTCGCAGGTCCTGCTTCTGCTAACGGTAAATGGTCGTGCCTCGTACAATGTCGATCGTAAGTCAATTGGTCTGTCATAAGAAATTCTGTTCTTTAAACGGATTTCCTGCCCGGGCATCTTTCTTTAGGTAAGGTGGAATTTTACCACCAATGTTGGTGAACGCCAGATGCGAGCCCTAGCTACAGTCTTTACAGGGGAATTATTTCAATACAATAAAGGAACGGTCTGGATTTACAAGTTGACCGGTTTCGCGAGACTCTCCAACCATGATGTATCCAGGATAGTAATAATTAGTGAAAAAAGAATACTTGCACAAACCAGCGAAGTAACCCCATCTCCCACTTGGATGGCCCACATCTCTCTTGTTGTCTTCTTTCTCAAGATAATCCTTCAGATTTCCCGAACCACGGAGTTAATTGTCCAGGACATAACAAGGTTATTTTCCAGGCACTATTCCTCATATCTTGGATCTTCTAGTCCAAGAACATTTATTTTCTCATATATGTAGTCAGTTAGTGAAAAAATAATACTAGTACAAACCAGCAAAGTAACCCCATCTCCCACGGTCCAAAGATAAGATAGCCCACATCTCTCTTGTTGTCTTCTTTCTCAAGATAATCCTTTAGATTTCCCGAACCGCAGAGTTAATTGTCCAGGACATAACAATGTTATTTTCCAGGTACTATTCCTCATATCTTCGATCTTCTAGCCATAGAACATTTATTTTCTCATCTATGTAGCCAGTTTTTCCTCTCCCCAGAATATGTATCTGTGCAACGGTTGGAATGCTTGGCTTCAGCTGGTCATGGGAGGGGGGTTGGAATGATTGGCTTCAGATAGTAATGTCTTCTCCCATCTAAGGATGTTCCAGGTCCTGAACTCCAGGATTCTTGGCCACTCCACAAGCCCAAGTCTGAAGCCAACACGGGAAACCAATTGATACTCCAAGAGTGAGACCCACTTGTGCACTCTCTGCCTGGCAGTTTGTTTCCTCTCTTTTCTTCACAAGAATCACAACAAATTCTCTGGCATGTTTTGTGTGTGTTTTTTGGATTTTGCAATGAAGAAAGAAGATCAAAATACAGAGAAGAGATGGTTGGATAAGATGATGGCTCCCGATCGCTCACCATTGGGACAATGTCCCCTGTTTATTATAGATTTTAGTAACTGGACAAGAAACGAATGCCGTGCCCATGAAAGAACATACAAAGACAAAATAAGAGATTATTCTACGTCGATCAAATCAATTATTTCCAACAAAAACCATGAGAAGTAAAAGCCTATGAATGAGGACCTTCATTTTCCTGGAGTGAAGCAAAATCTTGTTAATTGCTAGGTTACAAGAGCAATGGAAAAGACAGAGCTACGGAGGAACCCGGGATGCAGGAACAGGACAGGCCAGAGGCCGGACACAAGATTTGCATTCTGTGTAACAAGTTGTAAGATTGATGATGCAAGTCCTGGTAAGATGGTCAAAGCAGCTTCATCTATGGTGGTAAGAGGGCAGTGTCCGCTACAGTAGCAGAGCGCATCTCCACCCACAATGAGATCTTGTAAGAAGTGTGTGTTAACAAAGAGTGTTCCACTACAGATTAACAAAGAAGAAAAATGAAGCATGAGGTACTCTAGCAAGAATATCACATACCAAATGACAACGCAAAGTGAACTTTCAGCAAGCATTATCCAAGCATTTCCTCCTGCAAATTTATCTGAGCTGGGAATAGAGGATATCATATATGGATGACTACAAGGAAACAATGGAGCAGCCAGCATATGCATAGCAACATTACAACACAATAACAACAGAAAAAAATGAACAATGGAAGGGCAGAGAAAAGGATACAGCGGCAAGTCTTCCAAAAGCGGCACACTGTAGAGGATACATATAGAGGCTACAAAATTGCCCTCGGAACTAATTTACATAACAATTGGATTAACAACTAATATCCATCGAAAACAGAAAAAAGATACAAGAATTAAACAAAAAGTGTGGGGCAAAAAGGGTGGAAAAGAAATTTACATAAAGAAAAGATTACATAGAAAGAGGGGGAAAAAATCACATACAGACGACAAGAGCCGTGTCCGGCGTTAATCCTACAATACCCACATATGTATTTAGTTGCCGAACAAAACTGGAGAAATTGTTGTGCTTGAAATGCCGAGGGAGGACAGTCCTGGAGAACTCCACAGGATCCCAAACCACGAAGCTCTCTCCGCTGGGCCCCCAAGAGACCACGGCATCCAGGGAAGCGTCGTCCACAAGCTCGTAGGTCTTGGAGAGGAACGGGGGAACGGGGACAGCCTGTAGGGCCTCTAGGGCCGAGGCATCCCGGTGTCTTGTCCAGCAGCAGTGGCAATGGCAGTGGCAGCGGCAGGCGAGGCAGCTCCAGGGCCAGGAGGCAGCTGAGAAGAGGAAGGAGAGGAGGAGACAAAGAGATCCCCTACAAGTCGGTCCATCCCGTAGGTGAAGCAGACGAAGATGCAGCGAATCCCGACGAGTCCACAAAAGATTCAATCTTGGGCTCCGCCGGGCACGGGCACGGCAACTCCCGAGAAGATGCAATCTTGGGCTCCGCCGACGATGAAGCAACAGCCTTGAAGGCAGGGGAGCCTCCGAAGCTGGAGAAGGGAGGCGAAGATAACAAAGGAGAAGAAGAGAACGCTTGTTTGTCACGGGGAGACAGGGTGCTCCTTGGACCGGCCAAGCTCGGAGGAGGATGGAATCACGGGTGGGATAGGGCTGGTGCCGGAGATATTTATAGGGTTTGGCCGGCGCTCGGCCCCGTAATGGGGTGGTGGCGAGGGATGGAATGGATGACAGGGAGGGACAGAGACAGGTGAGGTCATATCTACCTATCTATCTATGTATGTACTGCCGTTTCTGTGCCCTCCCCCACCCCCCGCCATCACCGCCTTACTGTGGAGTGCGCATTCCCGGTCAAGCGGCCACTCCTTTCCGGGATCTTGCCGGAGGGCGGTGGCGATGATGGACGGACAGGGACGCAGGGAACGACGTGGAGACGGTCTTCTCCGGTACTACTTGCGACATATTTCTGGGATTACATCTTAAGATGTCATTAATCTGCATACAATTGATGGAATTTAAAGAATTGAGAAAATATCATCTTTGAAACAAATCGCACATTATTTTAAATTTCTTAAAAAGAGAATTTTTATTACCTCAAAAGTTTCACCAATCTTATGCATACTAACTAAATTTTAAAATATAAATTTAATCCATCTTAAGAGTGACTTTGATGACAGAATAAAAATAAAACAAGATGACTTATTTTACTTATTCATTTTTAGTCGAGTTTGATGATAATATTAAATTATTTGAGATCGATTAAGATTAAAAATTTTATTATTGAGTTAACTCATATAATTTTTATGTGAAATAAATTAATTTCAAAATAAAAAATAAATTTTAAAAATTTTAATAAATAATTTATCCAAATCCACTCAAGTAACATATTCTAACTTATTATCAAAATAATAATTTACACCAAATATTACTCCATCCTAAAACACAAACCCTCTATCCAATCTAATCCTGTCGGTCCTAGCATTCGGTAATCTAATAATAAGTAACAATAATAATTTTTATTATAATCATAATAATAATGATAGCTTAATGCCTAAGGAAGCATAGCCACCCCCCCCCCCCCCCCCCCACTCCCGGAGGAAGTCGCGGAGAAGCCTCGCAATGGCGGCGCAACGATTGACCCCACGCCTTCGTGTAGTATACGAAAGGGAAGGGGGGGCCCGCCTATGCTCGACGATGAGTACGTACAGCAAACTCTAATTAGAATGGACAAAAAAAAAGGTACGCCTTTCCCCATCCTATTTTTTTAGTGGGACTTATTTTACCGTGAATCACCGTCAAACTGATAACAAAGAACTTAACACGTTAATATCTTAATTTATAATAAATATTTCTATGAATAAATTATTATTAAAAATAAAATGATAAAAATATCATTTTTAAGAACGTATCAGCATACATGTTAGCAGGATTTGGCCTCTTCCTTCTCGCGGCCCCAGAGTCACATCATCATCTCCGACCACCACCAACGTGCAACGTCAACTAAACAGCATCAGTCTCTGCCGCCGCCAACCGGTCGTGAGAGGAAACTAATGGATTAGGGTTTTCCCTCGAGGTAGGAGGAAGATGGAAACTAAGTAATTTTTAAATTTATAAATGAGAAAAAAAGAATTGATCAGACTCCGTCAACTTACAGGCTGAACTCAAAATCTGAGTCTCACCCGTAGATTTAGTCGGATCAAATTTTTAAACCCGATTAAGAATCAATAAGTTAAAAAAAGACTTTAAGACCAAAGCTGAAATCGAGTCAAGCATGTAAATATGTCCGGCCCACCCGACCCATTAGTCACCCTAAAAATAACTATAATTAATTTCACTGATGGTAATGAAAGGTGACTACATTTTTACATAATATGATTAAAATAATGATATACATGTTAATATATTTTTAGAAATAGATATTTTTACCATCAACTTTTAATAATAAATTGTTTATAATTTTTATAATATTTTAACTATAATATTAATGTGTTAATAAATTAATATATTAATTTTAGTGAAATGACAATTAATGACAAGGACTACGAGAAAGTCCCACCAAAAATCATGAGACAACGGACATAAGATTTTTTCACAAAGACTGGATAATAAATCAAATATTTTTAACAAGAAGTGCAATAAATTTTTCACAAAAGGTCCCTCTCTCTCTAACACCCCCCCCCACCAAGAATGTTGTTCGCCCATGACCACACATCCAAGACATCACCCAAGATGAGTCTCTCTCTTTTCTAACCAATTAAGAATTCTCTCTCTCTCAAACACACACACCCCCCCCCCCCCAAGAATGTTGTTCGCCCATGACCACACATCCAAGACATCACCCAAGATGAGTCTCTCTTTTCTAACCAATTAAAAAATTTAACAATAAATTAGTCATCTAATTCATCAACTAATCATATGTCTACAAATATAACAATAACAGAACATATATTTGTTTAGGATATTTTGTAAATAAACCACCACTATTAAATATCTATTTGTAAATATATCATCCCTAGATTTGTATTAGTAAAGATATACTTAGTTTCATCAAAATAGTACAAAAATGCCACTATAATTAACTTCCATCGATCGACCGACGAATATTCTATAAAGATTTGAATATTCCCTCTCTTTGATAATTAAAAGACTAAAATATCCCTCATGAATTTCAAATTCTCCACACCAAAGGAGAGATAAGTTGAAGAGAGAAAGGGGGATGCGAGGGAGAGATTGTTAGACAGAGAGGTGAGAGAGAGAGATGGCCCTAGTGAGGTGGGGGTCCGAGAGAGAAAGAGGGGAGAGAGAGCATAGAGGTGAGAGAGAGAGTTATGTCGGTGGGTGGGGTCTGAGAGAGAGAGAGAGAGAGAGAGAGAGAGAGAAGAGACATGAGACCGGGCATAGAGGTGAGAGAGAGATGTCGGTGGGTGGGGGGTCTAAGAGAGAGAGAAGAGAGATGAGAGCGAGCAGAGAGGTGAGAGAGAGAGATGGCTGGGGTGGGGGAGAGAGAGAGCATAGAGATGAGAGAGAGGATGGGGGTCATAGAGAGAGGGGATAGAAAGCATAGAGGAGAGAGAGAGAGAGACAAGTGGAGTGGGGGGTGGGTGCATCAGGTGGGGTGGGTCTGAGAGAGGGAGAGGGAGAGAGGGCACTGAGGTGAGAGAGATGATTAGAGTGGATATGAGAGAGGGGGGGCAGAGAGAGCAAAGGTGTGAGAGAGAGAGTTCAATTTTTTTATTTCTTTAATATTTAAAATGAAAGTCGCTCCGTGTGAAAATGACTTTCATTTGAAGTCGTTCTCACACAGAGTGACTTTCATCTCTCTCTCTCTCTCTCCCTCTCCTATCTCACTCTTCGTCAAAGGTGACTAACAAGATGACCGCGGTGGGGTCTGGTAAGACGGCTATATCGTTGGGTGACCAGTGGAGGAGCTAGGTGTGCATAGGAGGTAGAGGCAACGTGGCATTGAGGTGGGGTGGTTCCGATTACATCGCTACAGCTGCAACGCTAATAGTTGGGGTCGTCATGGCGGCTAACATCGAGGAAGAAGGTGGCAAGTTGGTCGGGTAAGGTGTTGGGCTGAGCCAAGACGTGTTGTTACGGCATCTCTCTCTCTCTCTCTCTCTCTCGGAGGGGAGACACCCCCTCCCACCCCCACTCCTCCCGGCCCCCATGCCCCTCCACCAGAGGCCACCTCCCCCATCTCTCTCTCTCTCTCTCTCTCACTCACACACACACACACACACACACACACAATCAGAGGGGGCACACCGGAGGCCACCTCCCCCACCCCCCACTCCTCTCTCTCCCCTCTTGCAAGCCCCCCCTCACAGTGAGCCCCCCCTCCCCCCCCCCGCCGTCTCCTTGAGAACCCACCCCCTCATGGTGATGCCCTCTCCCCCTATTCATGTCTCCCTGAGAACACCCCCCCCCCCACGGCCCTCTCCCTCTTCTTCTTGCTCTCTAAGCCCCCGCCATTGATGTACTATAATCTCACCTCCCAACTCCTCTTCTTGCTCTCCAAACTTCCCCTCTGACACCGACAAGAGCAACAACAGTAGGAACAACAACAAAAGTTGAGATAGAAGGTGGAGGTGAAAAATGAGTCATAGATAAAGAGAGGGGAGGGGTAAAACCCTTGCGACCTCTCCTCTCTATCACCTCTCTCTCTTGACAAAGTTAGAGGTGAGAGAGAGATGAGAGAAATCGATCCTTTTTTTTCAAATCACAAATATTATTATCTTTTTGTCAAATATGGTTAAGCTTAACTAGAGTCAGATTCACGAGAGATAACAAGAGATTACGACAATGATCTTTTTACACTATTTTAACAAACCTAAGAATAACTTTACTAATACAAATTAAGAGATGATATATTTGTAAATAAATATTTAATAGTAATTTATTTACGAAAAACCCCATCTGCTGGCCAGTAAGGAAGCCAAAACACAACAATACAAAGGAACCTCAGAATGAGCCGCTTATTAGAGGGTCATGGTTGGATGGGATCATCGGTGTACTAGCATCTTCACTAATATTTGTACTTGTGCACAAAACTCCGCAAGGCCCATTTTATGATTACTCTTTAAAAAAATCAAAATAAATACTTATAATAAGGGTTTGAAACACAACCATATGTGGCTGAAGATATTCGTGAAGACACAAATGCATACAGACATTGGTAGAATCCCGAAAATAACTTCCCTACAATATCTTCGTGACTTTGGGTTGAGCCGCAAAAGTTTTAAGTTATTTTTCAACAAATACTTTTTTTAACGGGAGGGGAAAAAACCCAAAAACCAACTAAGACCACCCCCAGAGGGGGGAGGTGGTGAGACCACCACCATAAGCCGTTGTTACCCTAATACAATGAGAGTGATTTACGAAGCATGATCAGCAATGAAAAGCTCGCATGGCGGATTAGACATAAGATGAGCCCTGCGGCATACATGCCCTTGCCGTAATAACCTCAAACTTAGTTAAAATGTTTCAAGTGTCAAATACGGTTGTCACATGACCTAAATACCCTCAAGAGAGAATAGATGAAGATATTTATAAGCAGATAAATTTTCGAAATATCCCAAACGTACGCTATGTTCTAAATGCGCAAGCTAATCACGGGGTGTATATAGCATGCCTGTTAATACACAATAAAAAGTATTCACAGGATGATTTCTTAGGCAATTTCATTCAGAAGAGTAGATTCTCCCAAGAGTCACAAATGTGCGGTAAAATCTATAGTGCCACATGATCCATGTTCAGAGACATGAGGTGCCCTCCGATCCGAGAACCATCACTCTGGTGTTGCATTCGTGTTTGTAACCAAAAAAAAAAAACATGTACAGGATACGTGGCATTCTTTGCCTGAAGAGAAAGGGGAGGTTGCCATTTGCCAACCGTAAATGCTTGAGCCAACATGCAGAGAACTTCAGATAGTGGGAAGGCATATGACTTCTACATAGGATCCAATTTGCCGTGTTCCTTGACACATTTACATACCCATATCGGGCTGCATGCAAGATGAAGTCATTTTCTTTAATTCATTGGGTTTCGTTACAAATAATTAAAATGGCCATGAGATCAAATAAATACACTGTACAAATGTGATTGCTGAGCAATTGACCTGGAGGCAGCGACCCATTCCCTGATTCAATCCTGACAGCAGCAAGAACACGGGGATTAACAACCCCATTGCACATACTCTATCAAATGAAAAAAAATACTAGATCCAGAACATTGAGTTTGTCACAAGCGTCTCTAATTTGATGTGGTACGATTTTTAATTCCATTAACCCCAGCTCTTTTCACCCTCCATTCCTTTAGGGGGGGGGGGGGGGGTCAACATTATAAATGCCAGCTGTATCCCATATATCCAACAATCAATGTATAACCAGAAGAGACATCCTTATTACCTGGATAGTCAGATAATAATATTTTGTTAGAACCACCGCGTGAAACCGCATTGATCCATGCAAAGTGACAAATCTGTCCGACATTTTCTAGATGACATCGTACCGCTATCATGACGCCAAATGAGATTTCAAAAAATAAACATTACCTTTTCCACCATGTTATTTGTCACCCTTATTATGTTATTAGTCTTCCTTGACGGGAGATTGCTCGTGGATAACATTTGATCTCCCTTAGTCGACTATTTGTCACCCTTAGATACTTATTTATCTCCCTTATTATGTAATTTATCACCCTTAACTGGAGACTCCTCGTGGCTATCAGCGACTTTATGTTTCTATTAGTTGACTATTTGTCTCCCTTAAATATCTATTTGTCATCCTTGGATAACTATTTGTCCCCCTTATTTTTTTATTTTTTTATATAGACTCACATTCTCAATGCAAAAAATTTATTTGTCACCCTTAGTTGGTTATTTATCACCCATGACACTAAGAGTGACAAATAACAAATTAAGAATGACAAATATTGTACGGGAAATGACACAAGAACATTTAAAGAGCTCGTTTAGGTGGGCCCCACACGCCAGTACGTGGACCCCATCTAGACGTGCAGCTAGTATTTCTCTAACCACAAAGCCAATAAAAGTTTAGATAATCTTTGCCCTTCTTTTGCTTGATGTGAACAATAAGTCATGACCATGACGAGCAACAGTCATTAAGCAAGGATGTCTACCTCAGAGAAAAACATTAAGCTGCTGCAAAATCCGTCATGCCAAAAATTTGGACGTTTAAGTGGAATATCATACTGGAAATTACAAACATAAAACATCTAAGTAAAAAATAGAAATAAAGTAAAACTGTGTAAACTAAAAACTCAGGTGATAAAAAAGATTAGTAAAAGTTGACAAATAAACAGTTAAAATCATGACATCAAAGGGAGCATTCATTGTGAACTTACAGGATCAGTAGCCTTTTTTTTTTATGGAAATGGCCAGCTAGGCAAAGAGTCCGGCTATTTTTGTGGAAAGTGGCATGGAATTGGTTGATCACTGGGAACTATCTCCAGTCTTGTGGTATACTGCCGTCAGACTATTGCCCACGATGTAGACAGAATGGAGAAGAGATTAACCATGCTCTAGAATCATGTATCAAAGCTAAAGAGGTATGGCAAGTGATTAGCGAACACTTAAGGTGGGAAAGAGAACCATGCAGCTTGTTAGAGATCTGGAACTGGAGTGCATTGGGTGGCAAGCGCAAGTGTGCGACATACAGAAAGGTGGTGATTGGTTTTACACTGGATCAAATCTGGAGAAGTAGAAACTTATGGACCTTCAAACGAGAAGTCGAGAATGACAGAAAGTGTTAGATATACTTAGTTCTGTAGCAGCTTTCATCAGGCCTGAGTTTTGTGAGAAGGCAACAGTGCAAAACAAGAACCAGCAGGATTTTAGCAAGGGCACAGGGTTATGACTTTGACATTACCTATGGTCAAAATCAGTGGTCTGGTCTCCGCCTATTAGGGGTTGGATCACTCAATTTTGATGGTGCAAAGGATCAAAATCCAAACGAGGAAGAATCAAAATCAGACGATTTGAATTCGAGTGTTAGATCTTTCCCCAATGACCTCGATCAATGTTAATTTACATCAGCGTAAAGTCCGAACACTTTTATTTAACTGCCAAACAAGAACCGTAGTCATTTACGATGTGGGTATGATGTTGAGGACAGAGTTGTAACGACCATAATTGACTTCCTTAAAGGAAAGATAAGAAGATAGAGACGTGATTTGATTAAAGCCATGGCGAGCCTACAAGCCTAAGATGACAGGGGTAGGCCGGGGATTGATATTTGAGTTTGGGCATGGATTGAAGACTATGTCACAATTTTACCTCTTGGGGATTAAATAGAACCTGGTAGTGGTAGGGGTATATTTACAATTCCCAGAGAGTTTGGGGACACATTGAATTCCAGAGGTATTTTGATAACTTTTAGACTCCATAAGTATTTTGGTAATTTCTAAGCTCCGGGAGTATTTTGATAATTTCTAGAATGTCCCATGGATGTTTTGGTAATTCTCATATAACACTCAGGTATTTATGCAACTTGGCATTGACCATGAGTGTGAGGACAAGTGGAGACTTAGGAGGGGCATATGTGCAAATATTCCACATCAAGGGACTATATTCACAATTTAACTGGAAGCCAGGGTATTTCTGCAATTCCTTGGAATAAACAAAGGATCGTTGCATAAATTCGAGATTTTGTAAGTACAAGACTTCGTCAACAAATTGTAGACTTATGGGACTTCTCTGCAAAAATGTGGGACATAGTCACCATTTCAGATATTTATAGGGTATTTCTGCAATTACAGGACATTGAAGGTATTTTCTTATAATTTTGGGGGTATTTTCATAATTTTTGATTAATTCAGAAAATTACAATACTTCTACCGCCAAAATACACAGAAAATTACATAACATGGCCCCTAATGACATAAGTGCAAGAGCCGGGGCATTTATAGCTTACACCCTTGAGTGGGTCTTTACAAACACAAAGCACAAAGCACACGAACTCCCGAGCACGTCTCCAGCAAGTGTCTTCTCAATTCTCCTTGTTGATGCCTCTTATTTCTTGATGTGGGACCCATGGGGGTATTTATAGCATTTAGGGGGCATGGAAGGCAGTTTCGGTTGAAACCGAAACGTTTCGACCCATGGGGGTATTTATAGCGTTTAGGGGGCATGGAAGGCAGTTTCGGCTGAAACCGAAACATTTCAGTTTCGGACCGAAACGAAACGACACCCAACCTGGGTTTCGGACCGAAACCAAATGTAGTCTTTTTAAAAAAAATTATATTTTAATTGGTTTCGGACCGAAACCGGTACCGTCAACCTTTTTAGGGGGGGTCACTTGGACCTAGATAGGTCCCGGGGGGGACTTACTATGGGTCAAAGAACCTGGTAGGGGGGTGATCGACCCCGGATAGGTCCCGTATCCGGGGTCGATTGACCCCAAGAAAGGGGGGGAATCGACCACGGTTAGGTCCCATGGGCCTATCCGGGGTCGAATGACCACGTTTGGCGGGTGATCACCCGATTAAGTCTCCCATGGACTTAACTGGGGTCGATTGACCCCGGTCAAGGGGGCAGTCAACCCCAGATAAGCTCGGGGGCCTATCTGCGATTGATTGTCCTCCATGAAGGAGAGGTCGACCCGGATAGGTCCTGGGAGGGCCTATCCGGGGTCGATCAACCCTGGGCGGCCCTCATTTGACCCCGGGTAGGTGCCCCTACCCGGGTTCAAATGACCGCGAATTTGAGAGAGGAGGTGGCCCCTATAAAACCCTCCTTTTTTAATTTTTCTTGGGTTTTTTGCTTCTTGGCCACGTGGAGAAGAGAAAAGGCTCTTCCTTTGTGCTTTGTTTGGTTTTCTCCGCGCCGTTGTCGAGGGGAGAAGTTTGCATCCCGCCGGGTTGTCTCGTATACTCGTGTCGGATATTCCGCAAGTGTGTAGAATATCCTCGCCTGGTCGCTTTCTTTTTGCGTGATTTTTTCTTAAACTCCGAACATCCGACGGAATCCCGAGATTTGGGAATTTGTCTGGGATGACGACGCCGCTAGGCTTTGTGCCCTTTATTAGTCGTTAAGTTGAATTACCCCCAATTGCCTCGATTATTCCGAGAATATGATGGGTTATTCGACTGGGGGTTCCCGGGGTTTAAAGATAACTCCTTGGAGTGATGGCGGTAACTTTGTGCCGTATTCCGACTATCACCGAGCCACCTTGATTTAATTTGTCTCGATTGATTCGAGAAAAATTGTCTCGATTGATTCGAGAAAAATTGTCTCGATTAATTCGAGAAAAATGATGCGCTCAACATCGACATTACAAAGGAACTTGACGGGCATACTGATGTTAAAATCTCAAACTCTAATAGAGAAGAAAACAGGGCAGCAGATTGGCTACCCAAACAGGACACAGTAGTGAAGGTGGATATTACTTGGTCTTCTGCACTACCACAAGAACTGGACAAGATTTTCGGGGATGAAAGAAGGGGAAGGACAATTGTTGAGGCAAGTTCCAGCAAACGCACAACCAAAGTAACAATGGTTTTTTTGAACCTCTGCTTTGGGCCTCTTTTTGTTGAGTCTTTGTTTTGTTTTGTAGTGATATTAGTAGGTAAAACATCTTAGGCC
The DNA here is from genome assembly GCA_022559845.1 of Amorphophallus konjac. Classification (NCBI taxonomy): domain Eukaryota; kingdom Viridiplantae; phylum Streptophyta; class Magnoliopsida; order Alismatales; family Araceae; genus Amorphophallus; species Amorphophallus konjac. The sequence continues at coordinate 481,490,713 of CM040122.1, read as the reverse complement.
CTCATGTTTGGAAGTGGCCCCACCTACCCAAAAAAACTTAAAATTTCTCCTCTTCCAAAAATGGGACTACCGGATTAGTTCAACATGGATATGCCCACCTCTGTTGAACATAGAAGTCTTTTGTTGGCATTTCATATGGCCACATTATCTATCTTGGAGGTCATTGTCTTATTTTGCATCTCAGATGTCATTGTCTTATTTTGCTTTGTAATGTACAACAAGATTTCTTTTAATATCTTGATTGCAGATTGTCTTCTAGCCTTTTATGGCAACTCCACTTCAACATTCTCATTACCATTATCATTAGTTTGTTCATGAGTGCCTTCGTTGCTGGTCGATTCTTTGTCCCGTACAACACAATGCCTTAGTATTCTTTCCTCTAAGCCTTAAAAGAGCTCGATGGTAATGCATCATGCTATGTCCAGCCTAACACCTCATCCAGCTTATTTTGATTCTATTACCATTGACCTCAACTTCTGCATTGTGTATGACGGAATGTGTTATCAATCCCAACTCATGTTCCTACCATGGAATAATAAATATTGGCATCTACCATGTAACTAGACTGCTTCAAGACTTCAACCTTTTGGCAGCAAGCAGAACGAGTCAGAGATACTGATTATAAGAAAATCACATACAATCTTCAACCATACAAAGGGTAATATACCAAGTTCAACAGATCACCATAAAAATTTCCTACAATAAACAGTTCACTGTATTTCCTCATTTTCTGAGTCATAAAAACAGGATAACTAGCACAATTCTTGCAGGATGTGTCTTGCACATTGACACTGTTACTCAATCTCAAGGATTTTATTACTGAGAAATAATTACAAATTATTTCATCCGTATACCATTACTGAAATAGTTCAGCTAATGATCGTTTAAATTCTAAAGCATCTATCCAACATTGGCAATTCCAGGGGACCCAAGTCTGAATGCCTATTCGCCAAGAAATTAATGTCAAATATATGATCAAAGAATTCCTGAAGAAAGCCCACTGTAGCATGGAACTATAATACTTTTCAAATTTAATTTTAATAATGTGATCGGAATATGCATATGAAAACATGTATCAAAAGACCACATTCCATGGTGCTCTCGTCGGCTCAAAGATTGATCAGATCAATGTAAGGAGGATTTCAGTAAACAAAGATATTAGAGTATAGCAAGCAAGAAATTCCATGAAAACAGAACCATGTCCACAGGCCCACAACAAGAAGCTACAGACAATAATGTATTTGTTATGCATGAAGTTGTATTTTAAGCACTAAGAGTTAGAGAAAAACAGTAAAAATTGATAGTAAGTCTGATAAAGATTTATAATTTTGATAATTACCATGATCATGACTCATGAGCGAGGCTTGATGTAGGATACCAATCAGAACATTTCTGGTTTCCCATAGGGAATAATAGTTTCAAATGAGTGAAGCAAAAAGAAAAGACATTCTGAAAGTTGGCTAAGCAACATGCATAATGGCATTCCACATATTGGCATTCGTAGACCGGAAACAAAAAAGAGTTGGAAGACATTCATAAACACTTCCCACCCCTTCAAAAGAGTTGCATCTGTGAGATAAGCTAAATGTGCGTGTAAAGCAGTTGTCTGAAGTCATTCATCACATGGGAAAGTGAATGCAGTATTCTTAAACATAATAATGACGATCAACATTCAAAATTGTGGTCTGAGACTACTTGACCAAAATAAAAAAGGCACATTTACCAAATGAGAAAGGTAGACAATCAAATGACAAAGGGGTTTGATCAGGAAAACATACCTCAGTTGATTCAAGGAGCAAAAGCTCCAGATCAAGAAAAACAGAGAATTCAAAACTGGAGAGAATTTCTCGATATTAAACAAAGATGTCCTTTGGTTCCTTTCAGGTAATTCATGGCATTTCAGTGCCTGATGGCGGTTGTAGAGCTGGAGGCTTAATCAATGGCTTCAAAGAGTCCATAATAATGGTAAATGAAGGGCGCTTCCATGGGTCACTGGAGTTCCATGGATATACAAAAGAAGAATTAGCATGAGTTCAATGAAAGGAAGGTGAATAAAGAATACAGGTCCACGTACTTGGCCCAACAAGACTCAATTATACGAGCAACATGGGGATTCATGCCAGTGGGGACCTCAAGCCTTCTGTTCTTGAAGCCAACAGCAGCAACCACCTGCAAGGTATGGTGGCAACCAATATTCAGCTGACAAAATACATAATAACAAAGTAGAAGACCAGACTCAATGGATGAATGAGACATTCCTTGAATGCACTTTATAGTCATGATAAATATCCAACTATCAGTCATGACGGTGAAATAAAAAACATTCCATAGAAACAACAAATGGCTAAAAATCAAGAAGAAATTTTTTTTTTTTGGAAAGTGGGTAGTACCACTGATTGTATTAAATGAAAAAAAGTGGATATACAAGTATAGTCAATGAGCTCCCCAAGGGAAAATTAATTGCCGGTCCAAAAAAGGACTCATTAATTTCCAGACCAAAGACTAGATTCTTAAGTTGTCGTCCATTGACCAAGATTTATTTAGTTTTAGGTCCATTCTGTTAAGTTGTAGGGTTACATCAAAACCCAAAAATGCCCCTATAGCTCAACCAATCAGAGGCATCTCCAGAGAGAGAGTGTCTTTGACACCCTCTCCCCTCGGGTGGGGGTGCTGGTGCCGGAGGGAAACGCCCTCCGGCACCGTCTCTCTCTCCCCCTGCGTCTCTATATCACTCACCACGACTCTCTCTCCCGCTTCATTTCTCCCTCTTCACCCCCTCCTGTGTCTCTCTCTCCCACCCCCCACCCCACCGCAACTCCTTGCCTGAACAGCCACACACACACACGCACAGTTTTGCCTACCCCTGAAAGGCAAGTTTTGCCTTCCCCTCCGGAAGTTACAGGCCGATGATGAAGAAAAGGTTCGTCAGGATGACGCCCTCGACCTCCACCCCCCGCTCAGCGCCCCCCCCCCCAATTGGCACACATCTCCATGTCTCCGGCGAGGAAGACATGGTTGAGGTCCTCATGATCAGTGAGCCATGGCTCTGCTGGGAGCGGTGCTGCCACTGTCCACAAGGGTATGGGAGGCGACCCACGGATGCTGAAAACATCAATGGCGGGTTGGGTGGCAGCAGAGCCGACACGGATGCTGAAGACATCAATGGCCGGTTGGGCAGCAGCAGAGCTGACGGTGTTGGATCCCAGGACATGTTCCACGTGGCCGTCCTTGTATAAGCAGGAGAGGGTTGCCCTGTTGAGCTCCAACTCGACGTTGGGAATATCTTGTAACATGCCACTAATAAAAGGGCATTTGGGGGTTTTTAAGTTGGCACCATAACTGACCAAGTTGGCACCATAACTGACCCTAACAGTTTCCTTCATAAAAGGACCGAAAATTAATTCCACAAAACTTTTAGACCGGAAATTACAATTCAATGGCATCTAGACATAGAATTAATTAAGTGGCCCAAATTTGGACCGGGACTCGTTCCCAAAAAATTCAATTAACAAAACATTCTCAGATCAGGATCAGACATGATTGGTGCTTACGCTATCCACATACGACCCACCATGCTTCATCAATTATAGAGATCAGGAACTAACCCCATTTGTTAAGCAGATCACGTTTGATGGGAAATATAAAACATTAAGCAAGACATGCATGATCTAGGTTCATACAAGATCACCACTGCTTGCTGCTGAGTGTGACCAACCAACCTGTGAATATTGGGCAGAAAGCAGAGCGCTAGGTCTATCCATATTATGAACAAAGCTAAACCACGCATGTACTTGCACCACATTTTTGATATTTTGGCTCATCCAAACTCATGTCATGTCAACAGAGATGCATCCCAAGATCAAAAGATATGAAATCTTGGTTCAAATTTTCCGTTTAAAAATGTGAGTTTCCAAAAAACCTAGACTCTTCAGAATCAATGTATTCGCTAAATCAAAACATTCTATGAACCTGCAAATTTTAGTGCGTGAATGTTGACCTTCATAAAGTCTGGCAGACACTAACCTGTGCCGGGTTTAAATTACTCCACGGTTGTTGCAGTGTCATAAGCTCCCATAATATCACTCCAAAACTGTAAACATCAGATTTCTCATTTGATGGTTCATCACGGAGAACTTCTGGTGCCATCCATTCAGGCTAATGACAATAGGTGAACCAATTACAATAAAATTGAAAATCAAGAAGACATTGAGAAACTGAGCATGTAAACAATAATGGAGCTGCAACTACTTACAGTCCCTGCTGCAGACTTGGAAGAGAGGAATGTGTTTGCCTTCAAACGTGAGAGGCCAAAATCACAAACCTAGAAGGCCAAAAGTATTATCACCTCAGATAAAAAAAAATGCGGAATAATCATTGCTGTGAAAACATATTTTCAAACTCAGAGACCAACGAAAAAAATGTGGAATAAACTATTGCCGTGAAAATATATTTAAGATTACAATCCAAGAGAACACATATTGGTTCCATATAGATGCAAAGGTTTACAAAATAAATGGAAGATAGAAGTCTTTTAGGCATCCAAGTGAATGGAGAGACCAATTTGCACAAAAAAGAATGCCACCAATATTTCAACAAGAAAGATATTCATTCCTTTGCTATATTTGTTTGGCCAATGGAGGTACTGAGCTAATGGAATAGGACTTCTTGACGTTAGCATTTTGAGAAATTACTGATAAGAAAACAATTGATTTAATTGTCTAAGAAAAATACAGCAGTTGTCTTGAGATTATAGCTAACCATATATTCAGAGGAATCAGTTTACCATAATCCTAAATTCTTGCGTCTCTAAAAGCATATCCAAAAGTAGAAATAAATCATCCTGGTCCACTAAAGTCTGACAAGACTTATAGATTCCGTATATAGGTCAAACATTAGTCTGCTGTGACACCTTCCCAAAAGAAAAGGTCTGTCATGTGGCCTGTAACTTTTCGTGATTTATAATCTGCTCCCTTTTCCATTTGAATTCTCTATTATCATTGATAACCTATATTACCTATGGGTGGGGAATCATATATAGTATGGGATAGAGTACAGAGATTATTAATGTTTCACAGAACTTTGAACTAGAAGAAATCATATCCTCTCTAGAATGGATCAGGTGCAGATCTAGTAATAGTACTTGGAACTCCGTGTCTTTTGAAGGATCCATATGACAGAGCTAAACCAGTCACCGAGACGACAAAAAGACAAAAACGAGGGGTAACATTTCTCAAAAAATAAGCTAACAAAGGTTAAGAACTCAAGGCATTAAAGGATCAAAAAGAAAATTATAATGAATGTAGAACAACAGTTCTTGAGGTACTTGAGTTTATTTCACAAACCTCAGATCTATCTTAACTTTATGTGATAACCTAGAAAAACTAGTTACCAAAGTTTATGTGCAGGGTTCAATGTTGAAGCAGGGCCTAAATTTATCCACGATTGAGTCAAATGAATAGGTTGATCCCAGGCACTTCCTGGAATTTTCTAAACTACAGTACCGGAACAACGATTTAAATTTTGATTTGAAAGCTAACCAATTTAAAGGCAGAGACCATTGTAAAAGTTCCAATCCATAAGAGCATGGATTAACACTAATAGAACTTTTGTACATAAAAAACACAACAGCAATCTCTAGGTGCACCCAGAAAACATTAGATGATGTGTCATTCAAATATCACTATAGTCCAGTTGACCAATTCAGAATGAAGGCCTCTCATATCCACACTGAACCATGCACCCCATTTTACTAATAATAATGAAGGTCGGCCATAGGTCAGGGATAAAGCAATTGATCGAGTGTTGACTGATAGATTCAAAAAACTCATCATGACTTAGTGCTCTAAATAGAGAAGTAGTTCATCTTGGAGGTAACAGATCAGGGAACTTTAGTTCTACATGCTTTCTCTCGATATTAGATGAAAAAGATTCTGGCAATTAAGGATTTCAACGCACATTCACGATTTAGAAATACCAACTACGAAGTAGAAATAACACGCATTAAGGTTTTTAAAAAAAACTAACTAGTAAAGAGCTAAAGTTCAATCTGTTAAAAAGCAGGGATCTGTGCATGGACTTGAAAGCTCACCTTTTATTGTTGCAAATTGAAATTATAACCACTATTATTAAGTTTACATAGAGGATTTCCTTGTTTACATGTATTTTTAAAGTAAAGGCTGGACTATACCACCAATTTTATTACTGGAGAGAGGTTATACAATCAAAACAAAAGAAAGAGGAGAGGTTCCTCTTCAGAAAAAAAAATGTGGTCGAGCTACCATGTTAGTCCACTCAGCAGTAGACATGAATAATATGCCTACGCCAAAAGATACAATAAAGACAAGCTTCCATGACAAATATTTTCAACATAAAGTTTACTTCCCTAGTTGCCTGAAAAATGACTTCACTGTGCTCCTTCCAAATGCTCCGGCAAATGGCATGTGGGATGCCAGAAATAAATTTCTTCATCTTGTCCTGACTATCACTCGTAAGCGTCTGAAAGAAAAGTCGCATATCATGCAGTGTAGAAAATACACATTGCAAGCCTGCCAGGGCACCAGGTGTTTTCCAAACTTCCTGACTGAAAGGACATGCTATAAATAAATGATCCACATTTTCTGCCTCAGCCTCACAGAAAGTACAGATGACATCACAAGCTGGATCCCATTTTCTTCTATATAGTTTGTGACAATTCTCTTTTCGGAAAGCAGCCACATGAAAGCTCTAAGTTTAAGAGGATTTTTTTACCTTCCAAACCTCGGTATATCTCTGATAAGGTGTGTGCCTACCTTGAATGAAATGGCACATACGTTTAACGGATAAAGAATGCCTCCCCTTATCCCAGGAAAAAAGAGTCAGCACCGTCAGGAAAAATAGTAATCACATCAAGAAACTGAAGAAGCTGTAAGCATTCTTCCTCATGACTCTTAAACCCTTCACGAAGAATGGACAAATGCATATGATCACCTTGTTTATCATAGCAATCTTTCACAAGAATCCATCTATCCACCACTAGGTTGAACGCATTTGAAAACCTGGATCTGAGAGCAGATCCATCCAGCCAGTTATCAAACCAGAATAAAGTATGTACCCCATTACCAATTGTAATAGACAACCTTGTTCCACCCATTTACTATCTTGAAGAATACCCTTCCAAAAAGGACTAGTTTGGTTTGCAAGCTCCATCAGCAGATAGAATCTGCGATGCACAGAATAGTGTTTTTCAGAGATAACCCTTTTCCATATTGATATGTTATCGATCACCAGGTCCAATGGCCACTTACCCAACGTGGCCAAATTCATTGTACATAAATTCCTTGTTTACATGTTATATCTCTACATTTAAATAATATTAATACAAAGCATATCTGATACTGGGGATCCCAATGGTCAAATAGAGAGTACTGGTCCTGTGTTATCAGTGTATTACTAAGTCTTTTGGGGATGCGAACATTCTTCTAAATGTAATAATATGTGGAGTTTAAGAATCTCTCTTTTAACTCAGTATTAGAGAGTAAATAGGAGTTCAGCATAATGTGTTTTCAGGAGTTTAAAGTGTTTGCAACCCTCGGGGTGCCTTTTTGTGTATCCTAGGCATTACATAAGAGGCTTTTACTTATCAATGAAATTGGTATTTTTCAGGCAAAAGAAATTATCCCTTCATCATTTCTTATTTGTCTTTTTACCTCGTCCATCTCCATCCTGTTCGTAACTGGGACGTGATCAATACCAAGATCTTGACCTGATTCTAGTCACTCTACATGTATGATTATGACCAAGTCTGTCAAGAGTCAACAGAATCTGCCCATCTGAGTTGGAATCTGATTCCCATTATTTCAACTTTTCTTCGTAAACAACAGAGTCAAATCGCCAACAACATCATTTGAGGATAGCATCCTCGAGGCCAGGCAAACAGAATAATAGTATACCAAGATTATTTCATAGGTCCACCAAATGGCAAACAGATATTTCATTCAAGAAGTCCTAATTCTGAGCATTTCAAGGAGCACTATGCCAGAGCTCTTCTCGTCTAAGTGAGTTTGAAGTAATGAAGAGGCTTAAATAGCACAGCAACTGCAACCTTTTTAAGCATATCCCATCTCCGATTAATGATAATCTGACAAGCATTTAGCAGTCATGTAAATTATATTGATGCATTTCACTCTCAAAGGAGGTGTAGCAGCACAAGCAGGACAAGAGGATCAGCAATAAATCAACAAATTAAACAAGAAGATCAATATATTAACACGAAGTCCAGCTCCACAATCCTTACCTTCACAGTGTATTTCTTGTCTACTAAAAGATTTGGAGATTTCAGGTCTCTATGAACAATTGGAGGATTGCGCCTATGAAGATAATTCATTCCTTTCGCCTGCAGGAGGAAGTTAAATGTTATGAGCAAGGTTTTCTGTCCCGAATATCGGTTCCGTCTCGAAAAGGCGGAAGAGAAGAGATCTCGAAGAGTTCTCGGAAAAATCTTGGGAGATCAGGCTCAGTGATTTTGGAATTTTTTTCATATATATAACATATTTCTAAGAAAATGCTAATATTTTTCTAGTAACCACTTAATTTTACAAAATAAAGAGTAATGATAACAATAACAAATTCATTCACATGCACCAATGTCGATATACATCAAAAGTTACACCAAAAAGAAATATAGATAATGGTATATGAATCACAAATTGAAGAATACATAAAAAAAATCATAAAAAATGGTATATGTATCTTTGTCTCCCCCCTCTCTATCTCACTTTCTCTCAGACAGAGAGAAGGGGGAGAGTGGGGGAGAGAGAGAGGGTGGGAGATAGAGAGAGATTGAGAGAGAGGGGGTGAGAGTGTCACAGAGGAAGAGATAGAGAGAGTCCAGGGGAGAGGCAGAGACAGATAGAGTGATTGAGGAGAGAGAAAGCTCAAGGTGGCCGACGTAGAGAGAGACAGTGAGAGAGGAAGGAGAAAATGGGGGGGGAGAAGATCTCGGTCATGGGGGCTCCGTTTCTCGCGACCTTTTGGAGAGAGAGATCTCGGAGAGATATCGAACATCTCGTAAGAGATGGCAAACCATGGTTATGAGCATTATAAAGATACAAATTTTCAGAAACAATTCCTTTGACCACCAAAACACAAGTTTTTGAGAAGATTGTGATCTAAAAATGAAAATAAACACGTTGTGTTCAGAAAGCACACCACATCATAAGCCATGTTTAAACGACGCCTCTCATCCAGCATTTCCCTTGCACCAGGCCTGTGCAAGAGCCTATACAAGCTACCCCTGCAATAAAAAGAAAAGTGCACTTTCTGAAAAGAAGTTCATGGAAATAACAGTGCACCTCTGTGAAATAATCTATCTTCACTACATAAAAAGTGAACCACAAAGTGCACCTTGATAAATATTCTGTTACAATAGAGAGATTTGGAGGCTCAATCACAGCACCCATGAAGAGCACAATATTTGGATGCCGTAGACTTTTCATTATAGCAACCTATTATACAAGCAACCAACAAGATCTACAAGTGAAAGATCATCAAAACAGAGGAGAGAACTGTCACTGTCACTACCACAACATTGCAACAGTAGCAATTTTAGACAAGGGATTTGCAAGATGATGATCACTACCTGCCAGTTAGCAAGTGTACAGCAGCAGAGGAAATGCCATATTAGAAAAAGATGAATTGAAAGATAACATAATAAATAACAACTAACATCAACAAATGCTGGCCAACTCATGAGTTGGGGTGAGATCCCAAGCCAACAGCCAACCCAGCGCAGCTAAAATTCCAGTCAATTTATTTCAGCCAGACTAATGCATTTCTATGTTGATATAATTTGTTAAATGATTGGGCCCTTATATAGCCAAAGAGCCACAGAACCATCAAACAAGGCAAAATCCCAAATATAGGAAATGAAGGCAGAGGGATATTTCAGCAATTTAAGTATTCATACCGCATGTATTATTTAATTAATATCAACTAAAACTTGCCAAATATATTTTATGAATCCATTAAAATGCAGGACGCTGAAAAAATGTCTTACATTAAAAAGTGACCGTTTGAGACCATGCATGTGGCTGAAAAACCAACCACCGGCAAAGATGCAAGTAGCTGACACAACTACTGTGTATCAATATAGGTTAGTGTTTCAAATGAAAAATTAATTCTATATCCATTTGTTGGATAAATATGCACATTTTAACTAATTAATTAACATGCATTCTATTAATTCTGCAAGTTTGATTTATCAGACGATTTAGGGTTTGTGTGGTAGACCTTTCCCCACTGACCGTGATCGGTGTTAATTTACATCGGCGTGAAGTCCGAAAACCTTTGATTAACTGTCGAAGACAACCCTAACCTCTACAATATTCGTTATGATATTGAGGGTTTTATCTAATAGATTTGATCAAAGGGATCATCCATTAGAGCTACACATTTGTACGAGAAAATTTGAATATTTTATTCTTTGAATTCATAACACATGATACAAGTGTCCTTGACTATATAATCGGGTCTTTTGATTTACATTCAGCCGTCAATCCACCATTGGATCTATGTTCGGTCTCGATCAGACTGTTGGATTTGATATCCAGTCAAGATCCGACCATGCTATTTGATTTTCTTTGCAATCGGACTATCAAATTTTGTATCCTAGTCATGATCGGGTATTGAATTATGTTTCAAGATCGATTTATTTCGGGTCACAATCAAACCGTTGGATTTGGATTGCATCACGATCGGACTGTTAGATCGTCATTATGATCACTATCGGACCATCAGATTTGATTCTGGTAAAGATTAGACCTGTAGATCCGATCGATAGATTGCCATATGACCATTAGCGGACTATCGAATTGACCCATGGTCACGAACACTTTTTTGATCGTGATTGGACCATTAAGTTGAGTTGATGTTCATAAAAGACATTTCCGCAAAACAAGGGTATCTTCATAATTTTAAATCCTTTTTAGGTATTGGGTATATTTGTAATTTAAAACCCTTTTTGGGTCGAATCCTTTTGGGTATATTTGCAATTTCAAACTCTTTTTGAGTGTCTTTGTAATTTCAAACCCTTTTGGAATATATAATTATATATGCAAGTTTGAACCTTTTGGGTATATTTGCAATTTTCATGACCATCAAAATTTTTCTGCAATTTTTCTACCATCAGGAAATATCTTCCTACTTTTCCCGCAATCAGGGATATTTCTGTAATTTTCCCTCAGCAAGGGGTATATTGGTAATTTTTGGACCTTCCAAGATTTTTTTCTGTAGTTTCCCACCAGCAGGAGGTATTTCTGTAATTTCTGGATTATCCAGGGACTTTCGGTAATTTCCTGACTGATCAGAGTTTTTCTGTAATTTTTGAGCTTTTTATGGTTTTTTAGGCATTTTTCTGGCAGGATAGGGCATTTCCGCAACTTTTTTAGCTTTCTAGAGTTTTTTATACAATTTTTGATATCAATGAGGTATTTCTACACCTCTCTGGACATTCCAGGGATTTTCTGTAATTTCCTCAATGACTGGGGGGTACTTATGCAATTCTCTGGTTTTCAAAAAGTACCTATGTTTGAAATTCAGACTTTTAGAAATATCCTGTGCATGCAGGAGCATATCTTAAATTTTCTGACCACACTATGCAAGGCGAGGGCTGATGTGTAATTACACATGATTGCCATAATTTCACATTTATGAAATAACTAGACATATCTTTCCCTTCACGAAATTGCACATGGGCAGGGGATGAGGTGGCAGGGTATTTATTCCCCTCCAAATAACTCCAAACAGAGATTTAGAAAAGAGAGGAGAGAGGCAGCCACTGCCTCCATCTCCATGACTAGGGCTTATGGGGCTCACAGGATATTTACTTTTCCTTTTAATTCCATAAGAGCATTTAATTCTCTCTTAAACCCATCGGCTAAGGTGAGGTGGCAGTGAGATTTATTCCCCCCAAACAACCCCATCAGTTAAGAGCATTTATTCCCCTTTAAATCCATGGTCAAGAGGCTGAGGGAGTGGGTGTGCAGGTTTACTCCACCAGCCAAGGGCTTCAACCCCTAAATCCACCGGCCAAGGAGTTGAAGGGGGGGTGCATGTATTGCCCTCCCAAATCCATTGATTCAAGGAAGTGAGGTGGCAGGCCATTTATTCCCCAGCCTATCTAATCAGTTAAGCTTTTAGAAGAATAGAAGAGAAAGGAGAGGCAGCCGATCCTCCTTGGTGGATCTCTGTGCCCACATTCACAATAACACTTCACAAGAACACACTTAGACGCTTGGTGATTCCTTTCTTCAAGCTTCTTGATCCTTGGTGGATCATTGATCTTTTCCCGACGTTTGTGCGCCCCTTAGGTCATGGGGAAATGCTCTAGAAAGACATGCAAAAATATACATGCCAGAATATATCAACAAGGTATCCCTTCGTCAAACATACAAGCAAGTCCTCCTTGTGCCAAGCTCCTCCTGTTGCCTGATGCCCCCTCCTTAAAAAAAACAATCTTCAGCCTCCCTTGCACAGGTTTCTTCAAAGCTCCAAGATTCCAAGGCTCCAAACTCCGAGCTCTCCGTGGGATGCAACATTGCAAGCTCCAAGTTCTTTCCCTCTCCCATGGATGCCACCTCCTTTTATAGGAGTTGGGAGGTAAGGTGGAGGGAGTCCCTCCGGTTTGCTTGTGCAAGGTGAGGGCTAAGGGGGAGGGAGTCCCACCGGTTACAAGAGCATTTAATGCCTTGAATTAATTGGCATTGGGTGTTTGGGTGGAGGTCCCTCCAGTTGATTGCACATGGAGGAAGAGGGAGTCTCCCCGATGTGCTTGTGCAAGGTGAGAGGTAAGGTGGAGGGAGCCCCTCCGGTTATCCTCTCCCATTCTTCTTCTCTTTCTTCTTTCTTTTTTCTTAAGAGGGATCCATGGGGTGGGGCCCACGCAGGTGACCGGAGGGAGTCCCTCCATTGTAGGTTGACTGGAGGGGCTCCCTCTGGTTCCCTGGATGACCGGGGGGTTCCCCGGTGCTTGGGCTAAACGGAGGGGGTCCCTCTAGTGGCCTGGGTAACCAGGGGGGTTCCCTCCGGTGCAAGATAGCAGGAGGGTGGTCCCTCCGGCTCGGGGGGGGGGGGGGGGGGGGGGGGGTTCCCCAGTGCTTGGGCAGGCCGGAGGGGGTACCTCCGGTATAGGATGACTGGAGGGGGTCCCTCCGGTTTGCTGGGATTACCGGAGGGGTCCCTTCGGTTTGGAAATTTTCAGGGTTCAACAGTTAGCTTAATGCTTGGTCTATTAGTTCTTAAGCAAATTGGTTCACAAAGCATTTTAGCAGCCGGGCCAGCCTGATCCAGGCAATATTTGCCATTCAATCTGAATGGGGATTGGTTGAATTGCAGTATGTCAATCTTATGTACCCAAAAGAATTGGTTGCCAAATCATCTCAAGCGGAGGAACAAGTAAACCACAGACCTAAGGTTTCCATCTTGCTGCTATCAGTCACCCACTACCAAACTTTCCCACGCTTGCACCAAAAAAAAAAAACATTATGAAACTGCTGACAAGGTATAGGTTGACTAGCACAAAATTAACTTTCCCAAACACCGACCACCTTCTACATGCTACTTTCCTCTAAATTTTGTGCTCCAATACTTGCCACCATGATTTAGGTAATGACATGTTGCTTTTTTTTACAGCGGTTGGTACCACTATATATATAATGAAAAAAGATAAAAAGAAAAGAGATTTACAAGTGTAAGAAATAAGCGCTCAAACTATCCATGTACCAAATGTGCATCCATAGGATGTAATCCTCACCTATCCCCAGTGACTCCAAAAAAGATATGAGAGCCTACATTACACAGTAAATTAGATCGTTCTCTCACTCACTCCCCAACCAAATCCCCAGTCCTCTCTGGGATCGCAGCATCATGGAGCTAAGTCTGTCAAAAGTTGGTAGTCTTCCATGCTCCCATGGTCCTGCAATAGCATTCACAGCCCTCCTCTTCACTCCCCCACCTGTCCCTCTCACATTCCACAACACAATCCTCATAAGGAGACAAGGGTGCCCCGACCTCCCTCCTCCTCTGACCTGTATCTCTCCCCTCGTTCCTCACTCTCCCTTGTCCTCCTAAGCTTGGATTTCGCCCCCTTCGCCTCCCTTGCCATACTCATAAACCATCTCTTCTGGACTTTGGTGAACACCCCTTTCAAATCCTTATCCAACCCTATAAAAGAGACTCCCACCTTTTCTACTAGGTCCCTCATTTGTTCCTCTGCTAATCACTCGACCACCCCACCATCTCCTTCATCTCTTCCCTTTTCAAATTACCCCTGCCAGCCAAACCACCCCCATTGGGCTCTTCTTCCTGCCTCCCCTCCCCTCCCGGTGTCTCCAGGATGACTTCCTCATCTTCTGAAGTCACTCCATCGTCTTTCTCTTGGGTTGCACCGACTCCGTCCACCCTTGCTAGGGTGATCATCGGGCCCCTCCGTCTGCCGTAGTAATCTGCATTTGCTATAGGAGGCAGGTCCGGTTGCATAATGGGTGGCTTGTCTGCATCGGTCCACAGGGAGCTAGGGCACGAGAAGCCCGGCCTGTTGGGTTCCAACTCATCATGGCATCCGCATCATGGCACAATCCAGGAGAAGCCCCGAACTCCAAGAGAACACCTTCCGGCTTTAGCAAGTCTGGCCGACTGGGGTAGGTGTTGCCAATCCCAAAACCTCCGAAGTGGATGGGGGGATCACCAGTGCTTTGGGTAAGTCCACAGCCTCACTAGGCCTTGATTGTGGGCCAACGCTATGGAGCTGGGAGCTGCTTTCGTGAAAGATGCCAGGATGTCCAAGGGGGTTGCCTTCTCTCGGACCAGATTGCCTTCGAAGGAGGATCACCATTCAAGGTCCCATTTGAGGATCCGGGTGGGATCAAGTCCCAAGACGGTGTTGGAGCTACAGAGGGGTCACTGGGACCCAACGTGGCAGAATCTGGACCTTCCGATCTATAAAAAACTATAACATCCCAACAAATATATGATTAAATATTATCCAATGATTATGATTATGATTACCCCAAATTTATTGTCCACTTATTCATTTATTTCTGTTTACGAGAGTTGGTTTTTCCTAGACCATTAGATGATAAACAGCCTAGCATAGGTTAGACGGAAGGATAGAGATAGACGATAGTT
This sequence comes from Amorphophallus konjac, assembly GCA_022559845.1. Lineage (NCBI taxonomy): Eukaryota > Viridiplantae > Streptophyta > Magnoliopsida > Alismatales > Araceae > Amorphophallus > Amorphophallus konjac. Next base: position 481,475,554 of record CM040122.1, on the reverse strand, counting down.
CGTCTAAGTGAAGAAGGGTTAGATGATGGTTCGTCTAAAAAATAGGTAGTTAGGCGATGTTCCGCCTAGGCAAAAAGGGCGTTAGTCGATGACGTGGTGAAGTGTTAGACAGAGTTACGTCTAGGAGGAAAATGTTAGACGATATTATGTCCAGTTGAGAGAGCGTTGCATGATGACGTAGAGGAGAGTTAGACGAAATTTCATCTAGAGTAATGAGAGATAGACGATGTTTCGTCTAAGTGGACAAGCGATAGATGATAGACAATAGACAATGTTCCATCTAAGCAAATAGGTGTTAGACGATGACGTGGAAAGGCGAAGGATAGACGATGTATTGTCTAAGTTGGAGCGTTAGACGGAGTGATTTATTAGACGATTGTTTTGTCATTTACCAGATAGACGATACAAAGGGATAGATGATATATTAAAGGACAAGGCGAGATACGGGAAAATCAGGCAAGATCTTGACATATTAGACAATATATTGAAGAGATAATCAATATATTGGTGAAAGTAGACGATATAATGGAGGGTTAAGTAAGATGATGGCAACCTACTAAAGAATTAAATACTACGATAGAGAGTTAGACGGTTTATTAAGAGATCTGATGAAACCTGATAGTAGAAATGATAAATAATAAGACCAAGCAATTGAAAGTCAAATTAGGTTGTGAGAATAACGACAAAAGGGTTAGAAGGTTGACCGTGCTGAGTTTTCTTTGGACTTAAATAATATAGAGGCCTGACCATATTAGATCTTTCTTAGATTCGAATGCAAACAGGATCTCAGCCTACCGGATTTGTCTGTAACGTATGAGGAGGCGTGATCAGATGAATGGAATAGAATAAAATTAGACTGTCTGGGTTTGGAGCAGGTTTATAGGTGGGAGTGGCCTAGCAGTCTGACCCCGCATACATGGTGGAGAGAGAGAGATATATATATTTCCCCTCATTTCTCTTCCCCCACTCTTGTTCTTCCATCCTCTAAGTTCCATGCCCTCCTTAGAGTGTTCTTGAGAGGACCTTGTTGTCTCACTAAGGTAGGTTCTTGGTAGGTTTCTCAAGTCGTTTCTTCAGCTTCTTATGTTTCTTTTGAAACTCAGCTCTAAGTTCTTCCTGTCCCTTTACCCTAGGGCAAACCAATGAGAAGGGATGACGAGCTGCTTGAAAAAAGAGGCAGGAAACCCAAGCAAACTTCCACTAAGGTAGGATTCCTAAGCTTGAACCGAGCGCAAGCCCTATTTTATAAGTTATCCAGTCTGCGTTTGACCGCATTATGATCGTTCAGTTCTGAGTCAGGACCATGAATCTATGTTCGAGTTTTCACTAAGTATCCACGATGATTTTCACGGATAAGATTCAAAAAAAGCTGCAAATAAGAAAAGAAATGAGTTACAACGTGTACCAATTTTCTGATAAGACAGTCATAAGACTTAATAAGTCTTGCATTGCATGAAAATAGGGAGATCTGGACAGAAGGTTCACAGTATGTCACGATTTACCTAAAATTTGATCATAACACCCAGTTAAGCCTTATTTCTTCTCTTGAACCCCACTCGAACTACAAAGAAAAAGGTTACCCGATGAAAAGGGCTACCAATGGAAAGAACTACCAAGAGTAAAGAGCTATCCGGATTAGGTGTCTTGGAGGGGACGTTCAGCGTGGAGCCACCCATAGGTGCAGCCCCCCGTCGGTGAAGCCACCAATGCATGTTCCTTCTACATTTAGCTTATGATTATGTTTCATGCTAAAGTCTGATTACTCAAGTTAATGTGCAAAAGATATAGGTGTAAGCTTCATGATATGTTTATGTACCAATATGATATGCAAGATTGTGTGTGCTATATGTATATCCGTGTAAGTATGCTCACCCACAGGCAATGCATATTAACCTTCCTGATAAGAAAATATAACAAGATATGTTTTATGCAAGTATGAAAGGCTCAGATGCCTTATGAAATGTCTGTGTTCCAATCTTCCATGTGCAAGTCATGTTACGTTACTCTTCCATGTTGTTAAATAATGTTGTAAGTCCATGTTATGCCATGACATCCGTAGAATCCATGTTTAGAATTATATGTTTTCTTCCTTGACCTCATCAACCTTGAACGATGAAATGGGGTGCCCACATAGCTAATATGCATGTGCTTACCTGATTAAACCCTGCCCTCTATAGTTAAGTCACATTATTTCAAGTTTAGAAGGACTTAAGATAATTGTATCATGCTCATGATTATGATAGTTATTCAACGGCCAGGGCAAGTGTAAGTAACTCCAGTTGGCATGTGACTGCTGGGTCAGTACTAGAAGTTCTACCGAGTCTTATACTCAATCTGTCGTGTTTTGATTTTTAGTGTTGGGCCATGTGGGAGGCCATCTCAAGATCTGTGCAGCACAACGAGAAGGGGCAAGTTGCAGGTGTGGAGCCGTGGTTGGAGGCTGGCTGCGATTTCTACTTTTAATATTGTTGACTTTGTATTCCGTGTGGACTTTTATACTATGACAATTTTCCTAATTAATTATAGATTATGAATGGAAAACAGTCCTCGTCTATTTCTTTTCATAATGCATATGTAACGATGAATGTTTTATGTATGGGAATGGTTAGGGATGTCAATAGATCGGGTTCGGCTCGGGTAGACCAATACCATACCCTATCCGTGAAAATTTTACTAATACCATACCCGGATAGTACCCTATTATTTCCGCGGGTATGGATTCGGGTATATCCGTCACGGGTATGGATATATCCGCGGATATCCGTATCCGTCCATAAAGCATGAGTCCACATTCACATCCAAAGAAATGTGATATATATGAGAATTAGAAAAAAAGAAATCCGGCCAATTCTTTCCTTTCTAAAATAATTTCTATGTTTTATAAAAACGACCTTATAATTTTAGCAAGAAGTCTAAACTCACAAACTCAACAAGACATGCAACGGATTGGGTTCATGTTAAAATCATAGGCCTGACATGTACAATAAATTATTAAGAGCGGGTTCGGATCGGGTACGGGTTTGGGTGCACTAAATCCATACCCTATCCGAATATGAAACGGGTCAAGGTGTTACTACTCTCAAGCACGTCATGTTAATGTGCCAGATCCCGTGTTTCCGCTTTAGCGGGCCATGACAAAAATGGTGGCTGCGATGGACCCAACAGGCGAACCAAGATTAGGGTTAGGGTTTCCTTGGGCCGTTGCCATCTTCACATGGGAGGCCGACCCCACCGGAGAGGGGGGCGGGTGCCATCATGCCCGGAGCACCGACAGCATCCTCCAGCTGCACCATAGCATCCCTGGCAGGTGGAAGTGTATGCGACTCTGGTGCCTCTGTTGGGCTGGAATCGGCGCAGCCGGTGGAGCCAGAGCTGCCTGCTGGTCTCTGTTCGACGGCAAGGGGGATCATGCTGGCAAGAGGCTGCTCCGTGACCCAGCAGCAGGAATGAAGGGCAGTACTCTGGTACCTTCAGATAACGGACAGCCTGCCAATACCCATCCTGGCCAAGGCCGATCCAAACCTGCGTGGGCCGAGCTTGGAGAAAATTGAACTCAATGCAGGCTTGAGTAGCAGCAACATTGGCGATCTGGGACGTTCGCATCGCCGTGTGGAGAACTTTGCCCAACTTGCCGGCAGGAATAGACGAAGGCCTCATGGAAGAGGTTGGCTTGCAGCGACAGGAACTCCACCCACGCTGGAGCCACTGGCGATTCCGTGCCCTACTCGAAGGTGGGCGTCCACTTGAAGAAGCGGAACAGAGCCCCCTTGAGTACCATCCATTCCCGTAGAAGCCGCATGTAGTCCTCCTCCAACGTGCACCAGAGCAGGAGGTGCCGAGGATCCAGCACCGCCATGATGAACTCCTTGGAGAGCCCAAGGTGTTTGCAGAGAAGAGACATGATCTCCGGGTACAGCGGCAACCAGTGCGAACCAAAATGGAAGGAGAGAGCCTGCCACCTCCTCCGGGGTGAAGTAGACAGCAGGTTCGCCACCGTCCGTGAAGACTGGCCCGTGGATGGCGATGGAAACTTCTGGGAAGGGCTTTAGCTTCAGCCAGGATCTAGGCGTAACTCATCGGAAGCAGAGCTTTCGCAGGGGACTGGAGCAGCTCGACGGAGCGTTCCTGTAGCAGGAGGAGCAGCAGCTCCAACTGGAGCCGGAGCCGCGGGATCAGCTGCAGACTAAACGGCAGACGCAGCACCGGAGGAAACCAGAGCCAATGGCAGGGAAGAGGTCGGTGCAGGGGCGGCCGGAGACACTCCAGATGAGAGGGTGCGCACCAGAGCTTGCAGTCGAGCAGCGCTGGAGGATCCTAAAGTCAGATGGGCAATTCTGGGAGTCTTCGGCGCCGTCGTTTGCTTCCCTGCAGCAGCAGATGGGGCGGAAGCGCCAGTCAGATCTTCCAGGGGCGTGTGCTTCCGCGTGGGAGGTGCAGGAGATGCTGTCGACGGGGAGGCTTTTGCCAGATCTGCAGAGGAACCCAAGGTCGAAGGAGCTGGTGCATTGGCGGCCGGAGAGTGTGCCGGAGCTTGCAGCCGAGCAGATCCAACCTCAGACACGACCGTTTCTGGTGGCAGCTTCCTCAGATCTGCCGCAGACAGAGCCGGACCTGCCAGATCTGCAGCAGACGAGGGCGTGGGTGGCAGCGCCGTTGGAGCAGGTGAAGCAGCGGTCATCCCTGGGTCATGCAGCACGGTCAGAGGAGCAGCAGCACCAGTCTGCTTCATCGGATCTGCCACTGGTGCAGCCGTGCAGGGAACGCTGGATCTGCAAAGGGTGGCGCCGGGAGGCCGGAGGGTGGAGGCGGCGGTTGCGGAGAGAAGGGGGAGGCTGCGGGAGATGGAGGGGGAGAGGGCAGATGCTGAGAGGGAGGCAGAGCCCCCCCCCCCCCCCCCCCCCACGGGCAGCCATAGCGGCCACCAAAGGGGAGAACCGCTGAGCTTCCCTCTCAAAAAAAATCTTAGAAAGAGAAAACGCTCACCCCAACTTGGGTAATAACTCAGCTACCAGACAGTCGCTTGTTTAATGACACATTGCCATTATAACTGGAACTGACATGGACTTACAGCCTGTTATCATCCCCTCCATTGTTTGACTCCGCAACAACTTCAACTTGCTCAACGTGAGCAGGTTGTTCAAAGTTCAGGATGCATGTTTGGCAAGATAGGTGGGTAACTGCATAAACTGCTCCAGTAAGTTTCATAATCACTCACACTAGCATAAATAAATAAATATGAAACCAAATTTCCAAAACTCAGCTTGAAACACAGGCCATGGGGAAGAAATCATATACTACACAAGATAATGGCTGGACCATACCTCTCTCCTGAACTCTTTGAGACGGTCAGGATGAAAGTCTTGATCCATAAGAATCTTCACAGCAACATCCTACAAATTGTATGCAAAAAAAAAAAATTGATTACATCGCAATGTTATGAAACTTATAGGATCATAGTCATCCTTTGTTTCCCATATTGAACAAATCTTAACACAAAGTGCGTGAATGATGTCAAACATATAAAAGAAGAAACGTGGTGGCTTATATGCCCAAGGGCTCATCAGAAGGATATATAATGATATAAAACATAATCAGAGAAAAGCTATAACATCATGTAGATTACAGATTGAACTGTAGTTGAATTGCAGGGTCTGTAAGTGTGGTCATTTCTTTTTTTTTTTGTTCTTATTCTTTTGTTTGGTGGGGGTGGGGCAGAATCTTTCAAGCATTTTTTCGCTAAAGAGATCAAAAAAAGAAGTAGCCATTTTTCAAAATACATTGTCATAAGTGTATCTCAGAACTGTATCATTCTAAATATGTGTGCTACTTTAAACAGGCAGTAACAGAAACTACGACTCATCCAGAGATCACTGCCCAAGGACAGGAAAGTATCAATCAAATCAAAACATCAAATGGAAAGTCAAATGTGATAAAGATAGTAAGCTTACAGAACCGTTCCAATCAGCACGGTGGACAGTCCCAAAAGAACCTAGAAGTGTTCAAGTTCATAGTTAGTTCCTGTATAATGACCCAACTAGAATTTTAACAACATGCAAAAGACGGGTCCCTGTCTTTCCCCTATCAAAGACAAAACCCTGCCAGTATCTTCAGATGATGTACCTGCTCCAATTCTCTCCTTTAGGATGAGATCACTCCATGGAATGCTCAAATCATCAACAGATAGATGTAGATCATGCTTGGGTTTATTTCTGATGAGCGGAGATGGTTCTTGCACCAGTGGCTTAAAGCTTGTTGCATTTTGCAGTAGATTGTTTGCTTTCTGGGCCTGGGAACTTTCATCCCAACCACTTGGCCAGGTAACCTTTTGATTGTGAGTTCTGACCGCATGAGAAGCTTCAACATCACTATTAGTTACAGGTGTCAAGTAGTTCAGATCAACATCTTTTTCATCATAGTTCTTTGAGGGTGATGGATCTGCTGTATCTTCTTGACCGGCATTATTAACTGCCATCATGAAAAGATGTGCTGTTGATGAAAGCATCTAACATAGATGATCTAAAACACCCAAAACTCTGGTGATCAAAACATCCAAAATACCGTAAAACTACAAGTTATCATATATTCTTCACTATTCTATCTCCTAACATGTTAAGAGAAAATTTTGCAAGGTCAAAACTGTTAAACTGAAATAAGAACTTGCAATATGTCACAACCATGTGACCAAGAGTACACGAATACAAGGAGATCAATACATTTCCAGTGATTAAGGGGGTGTTTGCTTTCCTCAAATTTTCCATGAAAATCAAGAATTTTGGGAAATTTTTCACCAGAAAGTGAAAAACATGGGAAATATTTCACCTGGAAGGAAAAAAAAACATGTGCTTGCAACCATTGAGGAAAAATGAATGGAAAACAGAAACATATGTTTGTATTCTCACATGGGAGAAGAGAGAGGAACAAGAGTGAGGCATGGGTAGATAAAGATAGTGGAAGAACTGGAGAGTGGGTGGGAAATGTTTTCATGGCTTCTATTTCCCCATGGGAGTAGATGGGGAAAGAAACTGGTGAAAAAAAGAGAACATTCTTAGCATCTGAGAAATATTTCCCTAACTACCATTTTCAGGTGTTTGCAAAACATGTGACAGTTAATTGGAAAATACAAAAAGGGGGAAATTTTGACGATTGCAAACACCCCCCAAAACCTTGAGTGGACTCACAAATGCGCAAGAACCATCTATCCACAGAAATGATACCAAACATTAAAAGAAACAGCTTGGATGATGAGAAAAACTACATATGTAATATTTGCAGTTTTAATGTCAGCCTCTATTGTGTAAATCTGAAAGTATTTAAGTTGTTATGGGAATTTGATGTTGTCAGTCAATTGCCAATCTTTATGGTATTTTTGTCCTAATGGACAATACCTAACCATCCCAATTGAAAGGGAATCAAGAAATATGACAATGAAAAGAAGATGGTTCAGGGGCTGATTGGGTTGGGTGTTAGTTGGTGGGCAGCCACTCCCCACTTAAGCAGGCCCAATGCCAAACTCCCATCTCCT